>JALMGJ010000004.1:107783297-108383297 GCA_023362775.1 Charina bottae
GTGTTTAGGGTCCCATGCTTTCCTTCACTCCACCCTACTGATTTGTTGTGGAGATGCAGGTCTCATGTTGGCACTGATGATACTTCTCTGAACAGTGTTCTTTTCACTGGCTCTCAAACGCTACTTCTTGTTCATCTTTTGCTGCCTGCTCCTGGTCAGTGTTGGGTCATTACGCCTGGCCTGTGCTGTTGGCATTGGCTCTTTGGCCCCCAAACCCTGCTTACCTGATATTATGACGATTCACTGTCATTTAAATGATAACTGCATGAATATATTGGGGTTGCCGCATATGCCTGCCAGGGAAAAAATGAAGTAACAGACTGTACTCTTTGATATTTTGGCAGGGGGGATGTATCCTTCTTTATATTATTTTATTTGGGGCAGAGGTGGGCAACATTTCTAGGCTGTATTTTGCCTTTGTGGGTATGTTGGTAATGCCTTCCAAAAATTAATGGGTGAAGGTCAGGATAAAAATTCAATTTTGTTTAATTTCCATTTAAATTTTATTAAAATGAATTTTAGATTATATGCATATTTAGGTGGTGGTTGATCTCAAAATGATAAGAACAGTAGGACCTGGTTTGTACTTGAATGGGAGACCACCAGGAAATTCCAGAACTGTAGGCTAGATTGGGAAGTTTTTTTAAAAAATCCCCAAAGAAGGCAGTGGCAAACCACAGGTAGTCCTCATTTAACGACAGCAACCGGAAGTGCAGAATTTCCATTGCTAAGCAATGCAGTCATAAAGCACAACATCACGTGACCATGCCACTTAGTGATGGAAATTCTGCACTTCCGGTTGCTGTCATTAAGTGAATCACCACAGGTTGTTAAGCGAGGACTTTGTGTAGTCACCATTTGCAACCTCCTACTGGCTTCCCCATTGACTTTGCTTGTCAGAAGCCAGCAGTGAAGGTTGCAAATGACTGCAGGAATGCTGTGACCAATGTAAATATGAGGACCAGTTGTAAGTACCACTCATTCAGCACCGTCATAAGTTTGAATGGTCGCTGAACAAGTGGCCATTAAACAAGGACTACCTGTACTTCTGCTGCATTACCAAGAATGGATAGTATGGTCAGCATGATGTGGCCATGAAATCAACTGGATTAAGCTTAACTCAAGACTTCCCTGTTTTATTGTTCATAGGCTTATTCTCCAATTGTGTATTTGTTGTTGTTGTTGTTCAGTCGTTTAGTCGTGTCCGACTCTTCGTGAACTCATGGACCATAGCACGCCAGGCCTTCCTGTCCTCCACTGTCACCCGGAGTTTACTCATATTTATGTTCATTACATCAGTGATGCTATCTATCCATCTCATCCTCTGCCGTCCCCTTCTCCTTTTGCCTTCAGTCTTTCCCAGCATCAGGGTCTTTTCCAGCGAGTCCTCTCTTCGCATTAGGTGGCCAAAGTATTTGAGCTTCAGCTTCAGTATCTGTACTTCCAATGAGCAGTCAGGATTGATTTCCTTTAGGATTGACTGATTTGACCTCCTTGCAGTCCAAGGGACTCTTAAGAGTCTTCTCCAGCACCACAGTTCGAAAGCATCAATTCTTCGGCGCTCAGCCTTCCTTATGGTCCAACTCTCACAGCCATACATTACTACTGGAAAAACCATAGCTTTAATTATACGGACCTTTGTCGGCAAGGTGATGTCTCTGCTTTTTAATATGCTGTCTAGGTTTGCCATAGCTTTCCTCCCAAGGAGCAAGCGTCTTTTAATTTCATGGCTACAGTCACCGTCTGCAGTGATCTTGGAGCCCAAGAAAATAAAATCTGTCACTGCTTCCATTTCTTCCCCTTCTATTTGCCAGGAAGTGATGGGACCAGATGCCATGATCTGGGTTTTTTTTAATGTTGAGTTTCAAGCCAGCTTTTGCACTCCCCTCTTTCACCCTCATCAAGGGCTGCAATATAGAGTGACAAAACCAAAGCCCTACTTAGGATTTTAAATAGCTCAGCTGGGATACTGTCTTCTCCACTAGCTTTGTTGTTAGTAATGCTTCCTAAGGCCCACTTGACTTCACTCTCTAGGATGTCATATAAGTTGAATAAATAAATAAATAAATAAATAAATGTCCGGCTCAAGGTCAGTGACCACACCATCGTATTTATCAGGGATATTAAGATCTTTCTTGTATAGTTCTTCTGTGTATTCTTGCCACCTCTTCTTAATCTCTTCTGCTTCTGTTAGGTCCCTGCCTTTTTTGTCCTTTATCATGCCCATCTTTGCACAAAACGTTCCCTTGATATCTCCGATTTTCTTGAAGAGATCTCTAGTCTTCCCCATTCTATTGTTTTCCTCGATTTCTTTGCATTGTTCATTTAAGAAGGCCTTCTTATCTCTCCTTGCTATTCTCTGGAAATCTGCATTCAGTTGGTTATATCTTTCCCTTTCTCCCTTGCCTTTTGCTTCCCTTCTTTCCTTAGCTATTTGTAAAGCTTCATCAGTCAGCCACTTTGCTTTCTTGCATTTCTTTTTCTTTGGGATGGTTTTAGTTGCTGCCTCCTGTACAATGTTATGAACCTCCATCCATAGTTCTTCAGGCACTCTGTCTACCAGATCTAATCCTTTAAATCTATTCCTCACCTCCACTGTATATTCATAAGGGATATGATTTAGGTCATACCTGAGTGGTCTAGTGGTTTTCTCTACGTTCTTCAATTTAAGCCTAAATTTTGCGATAAGAAGCTCATGATCTGAGCCACAGTCAGCTCCAGGTCTTGTTTTTGCTGATTGTATACTGTAGAGCTTCTCCATCTTTGGCTGCAAAGTATATAATCAATCTGATTTCGGTATTGACCATCTGGTGATGTCCATGTGTAGAGTCGTCTCTTATGTTGTTGGAAAAGAGTGTTTGCTATGACCAGCGTGTTCTCTTGACAAAACTCTATTAGCCTTTGTCCTGCTTCATTTTGTACTCCGAGGCCGAACTTGCCTGTTATTCCGGTTATTTTTTTACTTCCTACTTTAGCATTCCAGTCCCCTATGATGAAAAGGACATCTTTTTTTGGTGTTAGTTCTAGAAGGTGTTGTAGGTCTTCATAGAACCGGTCAACTTCAGCTTCTTTGGCATCAGTGGTTGGGGCATAGACTTGGATTACTGTGATGTTGAATGGTTTGCCTTGGATTCAAACTGAAAGCATTCTGTCGTTTTTGAGGTTTTACCCCAGTACTGCCTTTCCCACTCTTTTATTGACTATGATAGCTACTCCATTTCTTCTAAGGGATTCTTGCCCACAGTAGTATATATAATGGTCACCTGAATTAAATTCACCCATTCCTGTCCATTTTAGTTCGCTGATTCCCAAGATGTCGATGTTCAATCTTGTCATCTCATGTTTGACCACATCCAGCTTACCTTGATTCATAGATCTTACATTCCATGTTCCTATGCAATATTGTTCTTTACAGCATCGGACTTTCCTTCCACTTCCAGACACATCCACAACTGAGCGTCCTTTCGGCTTTGGCCCAGCCGCTTCACTCTTTCTGGAGCTACTCGGAATTGCCCTCTGCTCTTCCCCAGTAGCATATTGGACACCTTCCAACCTGAGGGGCTCATCTTCTGGCATCATATCTTTTAGCCTTTTGATACTGTCCATGGGTTTTCTTGGCAAGGATACTGGAGTGGTTTGCCATTTCCTCCTCCAGTGGACCACGTTTTGTCAGAACTCTCCGTCATGACCTGTCCGTCTTGACCTGACTTCATTGAGTTACGCAAGCCCCTTCGCCACGACAAGGCAGTGATCCATGAAGGGGATTTTAGAATGTCCCAAATAATTTGGTAACACTTGCAGGAACCAGGAGCCACATTCAAGACTTTGGAGAGCCATAACCCCAAGGTCTCGGTTTGTACACTTTTAACTTAGGCTCTGCACCCATGTCTTAGAAGCATCCAAAGCTATTTGCAACACTAAACTTTGCCTGGTGAGTTTTCAAGCAAACAGCACTATTTTGTCGCCTTCACTAAAAGCAGTGGTGGATTGAGAATGAGGGAAATGTTATTAGATTAAAACAGGCAACTTTAATCTCTTGATGCATTTAAAGCACTTGCCTAATGTTTCAAGGTGAGTACAGCGTCTCTCTGTACAGAATTAAAAGGCACTATTTTTCATTATTGCTGAATAAATATCCAAGAAATTCAATCATTCGCAATCAAGTAAACTCTAACATATGATCTTAAATGAAAGTTCATTTCCACTATGTAAATTCAAGGAAGAGATAAGGACTGAGCTCAAAACAAAAACACAACAACAACAACAACAACAACAACAGCACAATGTTTTTTGAACCTATAGGATTTTCCTCCATTATTCATTTCACAAACTGATGAGGCTCAAGAGCAATAAGCTTGTCCAAGAAAAAGGCAAAAACAGATGAGACTTAATCCATAAATGCCAAATCACATATTTTGAATTATCAATGGAATCTCTTTAAAACAAGAATAATGGAGTCCTGGAGATTTGGTGACATAATCTGAAAAAATAGATTCTGTCAAATCCCTGTCAATGGAATACATTGGTATATCAAATATAACTGAATGCACATACAAATATTGTACGCCAATTATGAAATACCACTGATGTGACTGATGTTGTTACCTAGTTGGGCAATGAAACACTAGAGGTAACACAGGCTCATAGATGCAAAGAAAGGATGCGATCTCCAACAGTATATCCATGAAGTCACTAGGAGCTGTGTTTCATCTAGAATAGACTTTTATTTTGTGCTCAGATGGGGAGTTGCTGTAAAACTCTCAGAAAGACATATTTCCTCAGCCCATCTCTGTGCAAAGAATTAAATGGACACAATTCTGACATCAGAAAGTGTAACATTCAAAGAAAGGTAGCAAAGTAGCTCAACTTGCATTTATTTTGCAGCTGACTTGAAAGGAGCCATTCTCGAACAGAGAAATTTCAAACCGAGGCTGCAGGATAAAACCACTGAATTGCAATTCATCATGATCATCCAGCTGAATTACAGTCCATCAGTTTTGCCAGCTGGGGTCTGAAGTGGAATAAATGATGACTGTTGTATCATACCACATGTTACGCTAATTGATTTAGCCAATACCAGGATGCCTATATACTAGCGACTCTTATGTGAAAGGCCATCGTTAATAATATCATTACTGCTCACTTTCTGCATTCTACAATGGCTGTCGTCCAACTCTGTATTTGTCTTTCTCTCTGTTAAAGAGAGGGAGAAAGAATACTTCATACATTCAATAGAACATGATGTCTGTAAGAGAGCCAGTTTGGTCTAATGGTTGAGGCTCCAGGCTAGAAACCAGGAGACTGAGAGTTCTAGTCCCGCCTTAGGCATGAAAGCCGGCTGGGTGACCTTGGGCCAATCCCTCTCTCTCAGCCCAACTCACCTCACAGGGTTGTTGTTGTGGGGAAAAGAGGAGGAGGAAGGAGTATTAGGTATGTTTGCCGCCTTGAGGTATTTATAAAAATAATAAAGGTGGGATAAAAATAAAATAAATAATAAAATAAAATAAAATAAAATATAAAATAAAATAAAATAAAATAAAATAAAATAAAATAAAATAAAAAAATAAATAAAAAAATAAAAAATAAAATAATAAAATAAAATAAAATAAAATAAAATAAAATAAAATAAAATAAAATAAAATAAAATAAAATAAAATAATAAAATAAAATAAAATAAAATAATAAAATCATGGTTTATGAGCTACCACAAAACACCTTGTTGCTTTTTCTGCAATGGACCACTACAACCATCCCTTTGGAAACTTCTCAGCCCATGTTTTCAAGGAGATCAGAAGGGATCTCAAGGCAGGGAGCATCATACTTATGGAAAGGCCAGGTTTATTATGTATTTATTTATTAAATGTCTAAGTTGGTTGCATTCCACACCAACCCAGGACCCTGTGCTCAGGGTGGTCCACTGGAGGAGTTCAAAAAGTGAAGATGGCAGCCATGACAGTGATATCAAAATTCTGCCATTTCAACTACAGCCCCCATCTTGATAGTTCACACACACACATGCACAGAGCCGATGCTCCTGGCCTTTTTGAGATATGTCACCATAATGGAAAAAATTCACATGCATGATGCTTGCTACATATGCTCTCTTTATGCCACATGTCAAATGGGAAAGGGGGAGTGGTAAGAATATGCTATTATTGACATTAAATAATGTATGACCTTGGACCTACCTTCCTTCCTTCCTTCCTTCCTTCCTTCCTTCCTTCCTTCCTTCCTTCCTTCCTTCCTTCCTTCCTTCCTTCTTTCCTCCCTCCCTCCCTCCCTCCCTCCCTCCCTCCCTCCCTCTTTCCCACATTTCTACTCTGCTGCAGTGCATAAATAAAAAGCTTCAAACAATTAAAACAGAAAATAAAAGATCCCCTAATAAAATCAGAAGACTGTCCAGAACAACTCTGTCTTAAAGCTCTGAAATGTTTACAAAGGAAGAGAATAGCCTGTCTTCAACCAGGAGGCTTTTCCATGGCAGCACCTCCTTGCTTCAGCTGCCCCCCAAACCTCCCCAAAATGTGGGACCAATAGTAGTTTCTCTCTATTGGACTGAATTGCTTAGGCTGGCACTGCTTGGAGTAGGCAGCCCTACAGGTGGCCAAGTGACAGAACCACAGTGACTGCATCCTCTCCAGGGGCATCCTGGGTGGTGGTGGTGGGGAGATGGCAGACACAGCATCACAGTGCAAGTCTCATTCCTCCCCCTACATGTGTGCAACACTGATGTGAACACAAGAGGGGTAGGATTTGCATGGTGATGTTATGGTCACCATCTTGCCTTTTTTCACTCCCCCCACCCCCCTTACTGACACCGCTGACAATCAACATTTGATAGCAAACTCTAAAACAGTGGAAACACAATTTCCCATCAATTTTCAAAACAAAGGGGAAATAAAAATCAAGCTCACACATTCACTTGATATACCCTCTGAAAAGGTTTTAAGCAGATTGCAAGATATGAAATAATGGCTCAAAGGCTATTAGGAAAAACTTCCTTACAGTAAAACTTCCTTACAATAGCACTTCAACAGGGGAACCACTTATCCAGCAAGTGGTGAAGCCCCCTTTACTGGATGTTTTCCAAGCAGAGATTGTTGGGAGATGCTTTAATAGAGAAGCAGACTGATAATCTAAATGGCCACTTCCATCTCTAGGATTCTATGTAGAATCCCGAATTCCCCTCAAGAGACAAAGGAAGAGGTAAAGGTCAAAACTCCCATGAGTCAACTTAACTCATGATGATTATCAGATCATGGACACATCCATCTTGGGATTTTTGACAATGCAGAGATGATTTGTCACTTCAAGCCTTCTAGAAATCTACCACTGCCCATACACATGACATCCTTGTATCATGGCTTCATCCATTTGCTTTAAATAATCCCATCCACACATATGGGTCAGATTGTGTAATCCACAGGTGGCTTATGCTCTGATTCTTGCTTTTGATATCAGAGGTCTTGAGTGGGACTAGAACTCACAGTCTCCTGGTTCCTACCCTGGTGCCTTAACCGCTACACCAAACTGGCTAAAACTGCTGTGGGCAGGGGATACCCAAGCAATCAGGGTAGAGACAGCCATATGACTGGCCAATGCTGGAGGCCGCTCTGCAAGCCTCCTGGTTTCTAGCCTGATGCCTTAACCACTACACCAAACTGGCCCTCTAGAAGTTGGCATTGGTTGCCTATATAAATAAAAGAAAGGAATATGAGATACCCCTAAATAAAAGCCCTGCTTATGATTCAGACCTTTTGTGACTTCAATCTGCCTTAAAGAATGTTACTCAGCTCAATTATGACAGAATGGGGTGTAGATCAAGGGGCTTCTGGAAGGAGCTTAGAGGTGGTGGACGGAGAACACAGTCAGACCACCCCATTAAAGGGCATTCCACCAGAACCTGCATCAGTAGAATAATGTCGGGCATGCAATTTGCTGCCTGAGCCGTCTTCTGCCTTAATAAAGAAGTCCCTAAGTCCTAACAGTTTCATTGCGGGACAAGTTAAGGAAAGCATTTGCTGGATTTCCCTGGCTTCACGTCCCCTCCTACTGAGCATCACCTGGCAATGGAAAGGCGCCACCAGCTCCTCAAACTCCAGGAATTTCTAGCCCCTGGCCATCCTTCTTGAATGAGTTATGAATCTCTCTTTGAATGGAGTGCCCACAATCATCACAGACTAGAGTTGGGGTCTGATCAGTGCAGAATATAGTGAAGCTATGACGTCTCCTGATTTGGACCTTACCCTGTTGATGCAGCCTAAAATTGTGTTTCCACTTTTATCAGCCATGTGATCTTGCTGACTCATATTCAACTACAGTTCCAAGATCATTTTCAAACGTAAGCGACCAAAACCATTTGATTGGTTAACACCCCAATTTTCAAAAGTGTAGCAGCACACAGAAACATAAATGGAACTCATTCTTATTCCTCCAGATCTCTATTAATAACAAAAAGAAAACTGCCCAGCAACCAAAGGAACCTGGTTTTTTAGAACAAAAGAAAAGATGCAACACAATAATTGCATTTTTTTAGCTTTCTTTGGAATCTTATATCAATGATCTTTTTATCTTCCATCCTAATTCGGAGGTGGGGGGTGGGGAGCGATATTGCAGCCATCCCCAAGTTACCGCTTTCCACATGTGTTGGGACTACAATACTCAGTATTTCTGATAGTAAATTCTAGGAAAATGCTGGGGCATTGTAGTCCCAATATATCTGAAGAAGGCCACGCTGGGGAAGTTTGTTGTAGGGTGCGATCAGCTGAAATCAACAAGACTTCCTTGGCTGTTGGTTTCAATCGGTTTGTTTGAAGCACAAATCATTTAGAAGGCAACCCACAGTACCTGGAGCCGCTCCGGAGCCCCCGAAGCCATGGCGGGGGGGGGGGAGGGCTGGGTCCTTTAGTCTTCCCTGGGCGAGTCTTCCTTTAAAGCAGAAGCTCTCCCTTCCTCGTTAAGTTACAGAAAGAGAGGTCGGCGGTAGATCCGCTTGTTTTAACTGAAGCCTGGGGAGGAGAGGTTCAAGTGGGGTGAAATCGAATTAAAAGAAGTCTGCGCTCTAATGACAGCGCTGGACAGCGCTGCCGCCCTGGACGCATCTGTCTGGAATAAGCATCCGTGAGAAGGACTTCTCAAATAGGTAGGCTGACATCGCGCATCCTATTCCCAGAGAAGGAACAAACCTTAAGAAGCTTCCTGACTTCTTATGGCTGATCTTCCTCAAATGAAATAAAAATGGAACGGAACGGAACAAAGAAAAGCTATATCGAGCTCTTAGTACCCATTACAGAATGAGCATGGAGTTGCTGCTGTTGTTTCAGGTCCTCAGTTGGGAAAATGAAGAACATGGTCACTTCTGTTGATACACTTCTCCATGTCATAGATTTGTGCTCTTCCACAAAGGACTGGAGGATTCCACTTCCACCTCTCTAGTAGGACCCAGCGAATTCCAGATATCTCAGGTATTTCCAGATAGAGCTGGAAAATCGAAAATCCTTTCTGACACTTTGGAGACCCCAAAAGTCTAAAGCATATTCACCCCGCACAGGTTCTGGGCTTACACACTGTATTGAACCATAAACCAACAAATGGGTTTGCACAACAAAAGTTGCAAAAGCAGTCAAGCAAACCAACAAAAGCCTGGTTTAACATGAATCTTACCATCTGGTGTGAATGCAGTTCCTAGGCTTTTAACTGACTCAGCTAAGAATGCTCTGTGAGCAGGCTGGGCAAGAATGGGCCAAAGAGAGCTACCTAATAGGGCTGCAAATCTTCGGCCCCCACTAGATGGCAGCAAAGCTAATGGCTTCTATATCTCTCTGCTGCCCCTTTGTGGTAATCCAGATCTTTCCGTTCCTTATCTGATAATCCTAGACATGATTCAGCTTTGGGTATTCGTGTGCATCCAGTTCGGTGCAGTGGTTAAGGCACCAGGCTACAAACTGGGAGACCGTGAGTTCTAGTCCTGCTTAGGCACAAAGCCAGCTGGGTGACCTTGGGCCGCTCACTCTCTCTCAGCCCTAGGAAGAAGGCAATGGCAAACCATTTCCAGAAGTGTTGCCAAGAACACTGTATGCACTTGTCCATGTACTCACCGGGAGTCAAGTCTGACTCAAAGGCACCAAAAAAAAAAAAAAGTATCATAGGGGGAATGGGTGTGCACACTGAAGATCCAGGCCCGTGTTCCTCTAGAGCAGTCCAAGGAAACAGCCAGCCAAGTGCTCTGAGGAGCTTTGAGCAGAAGTCCGATGAATCAGTGAACATTTTAATCATATCTTGCAGAAAAGCCCCAAGCAGGACGTGGACTGTGCGCCTTCAGCTTCTGCTCCCCTCTGCATGGCCTGGCATGAAGTAGCCATCAAGAGGGGAAGCCCTGACAGTCTGGTTTCTGACTCTATCGTCTTATCTCCTGACTTAAGTCTCCCACGTGGGTGCCTGACTCCAGTTTGGAAAGCTCCCGCAAGCTGGAAGGGGAACCCCAAATCATTTTAGCGCAAACTTTGACCTTCCAACCTAGCAATTCGAAAGCATGCAAATGCAAGTAGTTTAATAGGTACCACTTCGGTGGGATGGTAACAGCGTTCCGCGCGCGTCATGCCGGCCACATGACCGCGGAAGCGTCCTCGGACAACGCTGGCTCTTCGGCTAAAAAACGGAGATGAGCACCGGCCCCTAGAGTCGGACACGACTGCACAAATGTGCGGGGGGAGCCTTTACCTTGACTTTGACCTTCCAAATGTATTTCTAACAGGAGAAAACGTTGAGGAGAGACTGACTCAAGTGACCACAAGTAAACGGTGCTCCACTCCAATCTCCTGAAGATTGCTATTAACAAGCAACCCTCCAGTAACAATTATAGCTTCTAGTTTGCCATTTGGGGCAGAGACTCTAAATCACCAGAGCCCTCTGCAAATGTTTGCATCTCCTCCTCATTCTTCCAAAGGGCTTGATTTTTCTGGGGCCAGCAAAACAGAATGCATGGTGGGGGGAGAGAAGCACTTTTGTGGTAGTTCTTTATATGTCCTCTCTTAAAGCAAAACAAAACAGCAAACAGTGGAAGCATTACTCAGAAGTAAATCCCACTAGGTTGTGGCCCCGGAGGGGTTAGTAGCAAGGCTGTTTAGGGCCAGCAAGTATGAAATGGAAATGGTGCTTTGGAGAGCGCTGCACATTTTTAGCGTTGCCACTGTAACCAGCTTCATTCCTGAAAGTTAATTCTGTTATATATTTTTTAAAAAATGGAATCAGACTGTATAGAGGTTTGCATACAGGAAGGTGCCATATCAGATGATCTAACAAGCATTATTTGTTGTTTTATGTCTAGTAAACCGTATGAGTCCTGCTATCGTTCATGTTAGACGAAGAAGGAAAAAAGCAGAGATGAGTGTGGATTCTGTGCTGGACGGCTCCAGTACTTTACATGGACCTTATTTATCTCTCTTTTTTTACTCAGGGCAGAGCAGCAAGGCAAAGTTAAGCATCCAGATATAATCTGGATATTTCTTTTATACCGTGTAGGAGAGCGCTGTGTTAGTTTATGGTAGCAAGAAATCAGAAGGGGTCTGCTGCCAGGGCTAACAAATTTTATCCAAACGCATAAGGTTTCATATAGCTGCATAAAGGCTAATGCCTTTTAATAACATTTGTTAGTCAGAAAAGGGGCTATCAGTCTCCTTCTGATTTTTTGCCCATATATACAATGTAGCTGTTCTATTGAATTTTGTCACCAAGGTAGGTCCTGTTTCTGCACTTGTCTGAGGCAGCATTGCCCTACATGTCTACCCAGAAGTAAACACCAGTGAGTTTGCCTCCTGAGCGGTGCTGCACGCTGGATCCAAGCCAGGGAACTAGTCATTACACCCCACAGTTTTAAGGGGGAAGAGTTACCATTCCCAATCAAATTAGCTGGGATTATATCCAGGGACAGTTGAATGGAGAATAATATTACTCAACATCAAGTGAAATTAAATTTCCTGATTCTGGTAGGAAAGTTAAAGGTGTTTCCCACTGAAATTAGTGGGACTTCCACGTCTTTCACCGGGACTGGATAGTGCCCGCACATTCTGCAAATCCAAAGCATAGCCAGACCTTTCAATTAGTATCTATATATACTGTATTTCTAATTTTTTTAAAAAAAAAACTTTATTTTTGCTTCAATGCCTTTACATAAATAAATAAATAAATATCTCCTGGTTTTTCCAGAAAATAATACAGCTGTACCATAATATATTTCAAGAAGGGTCATAAAATCGACTTAAGAAAAAAAAAGCAAAACAGAAAAGAAACCCACATCAAGTTAAACCCGTTGCTGTCCGCCCCAGCTTCGTACTGAAATGCCCCCCTGCTTCCAAGGAACGGGAAGCAGGATCTAGATTTTACGCCAAGAAAGAACCCGAAGGGAAAGAGAGAGGGAGAGAGGGAGGGAGATGCCAGGCTGGGAGATAGCCAAGGCGAGGGATCCCCAGACACTGACAGATAAGCCAAGTTGGCCGCTTTCCCCTTCCCTACTCTTCAGAGAAAGGGGGAGGTCGGCGTTGTGTCAACCTCCATTGGCCAACTGTGGTCAATCTCAACCCACTCCGCAACGGAACAGGGGAGGAAGAAAGCTGCCTCGGAGAGGGAAGAGAAGATGATACTCCCCTTCGCCAACAGCTCCGGACCAGTGCGCGCTCCTGGCGGGCGGAGGGGCGGGGGTCGCGGTATTTACATCGGATCTATAGACCGTCCTTGTCCATTCCACCTCCGGGAGACCAGGCGGGCCCAAGGAACTAAGTCGCCCGGGCGGCGGAGGCGCCACCCCTTAGGGAGTCACGGCGAGTTCCCTCTCGTCCTTGCCCGAGGAAGACGGGGACATGGGCGAGTCCTCCTCGTCTTCGGAGCACTTGGCCGCCGCTGAGAGGGAGGCGCACTTACAGCCGGGGGCGGCCGGTCCCCCGGCGCGGTGGGAGCCGCCCTTGCCTTCCTTCTTGTGCTTGACGCGCCGGTTCTGGAACCAGATCTTCACCTGCTTCTCGGAGAGGTTGAGGTAAGTGGCGATCTCGATGCGTCTCAGACGCGACAGGTACATGTTGGAGGCGAACTCCCGCTCCAGTTCCAGCAGCTGCGTGCTGGTAAAGGCCGTGCGCATCCGCTTGCTGCTCGGCAGCTGGCCCGACGCGCTGTCTGCGGAGAGGCAAAGCGTAAAGTCAAGGCCGGCAGGTCCCAGCCAGTTTGGCCCGCGGGCAGGCCAACCCTTCCCCGAAGACCACCAGCGAGTATGGAAGCTTAGCGCGGGCGAGTTTTAGATCGCCACAGCCACGCTATACAGATCGCTACTGCCGCTGGCCAAGGGCGCAGTTATCAGCGCCTTCTGGATACCGCGAAGTGACCCTTGAGATGCAGTTTTCACTGGGCTTGGAGCTGCGGGAGCGACGGAAGCAAGGATTATCCGTCTAACCTGCGGGGTGGGAGTGACAAGGGGTCCTGCAGAGGAGCGCGTGTCCGTTCCCAGCCGGGCATTTCCTTCAGGACGGGTTCCCCACTACCTGCTAGCTCCATACCATTACTCGAAAATGTCTCTATGAGCTCACTAGAGGTTGTGCAAAACTGCCTCTCAGGTCAACGGGCTGGAAGGCGGCAAGGTTAGGACCCCCGCCCCCCCTAAAAGCAGCCCGTGGAAGTCAGACCTGAGCTAATCCTGAGCAGCTCAAGCGCCCGCCGCGCGCCGTCCTCTGTGCAGGCACCCGTCAACTCCCCCGATTCTCAACGCCTCTGCTTGGATTCAGCTCTCTCTTCCGCAACCCGGACTTCGTTTCTAAGACTGAGGTGTGCAACCCATTGCGACAGTCCATCACTCTAGTCCCACGGACTGCGAGGGCTGAGGACTTTGGCTCGGGGGCGTCCAAGTACCCCAACCTTCTCTTGACTTTTCTCTAGGGAACGGCAAAGGGCCCTTCGAGTCGAACTCGACTCGCGGTGACTTTATGGACATGTCCAGGGTTTGGGGGCGACGGTACAGGAGCGGTTGGCCACTGCCTCCTTCCGGGATTCTTTCAGGCTTGTTATTCTAGCCTACAGCCCCGGAATTCCCCTGGTCATCAAATACGAAGCAGTTTCGCCCCTCTTCCGAACCCCGAGAAAGTCATCCGGGGCTCCCACCTGCTTAGACAACTTTCTCTAAGAACTCTGCTTTCCAAAGGTTGGGCAGGAGGGAGCTTCTGACCAGTTTTATCCCGCTCCCGCGCTCCTCCCTCCCATTAAAGCACCCCGTTCTTAATGCATTTATTACTCCTAAATTCGCCTTTATTCGGAAGTGTATTGCGGGAACCCACTGCGCCCTGCTGCAGCGCCTGTTCCATCCCAGCCGCCGGAGAGCGAGGATCGGTCTGGGCCCTCCCTGGCGAAACGCTTCGGGCGGGGCACGGCCAGAGCACCAGTCGTTCCCCAGCCCGCCCCGTGGCCCAGGCTACTCACCCACGGAGATGCAGTGGAAGTGCCGGGGGTCGGGCAGCGGGTAGGCGCTCTGGTAGAGGGCGGGCGCGTGGCTGCCGCTGGAGGCGGATGAACCTCCGGGGGACTGCCTGGCAGCCAGGGGCGAAGGGCAGAACTGGGAGCCGAAGGGAGGAAAGGAAGCCTTGAGGAGTGGCAGGGCGGGCGGCGGCGGCGGCGGCGGGTGCAGTTGAGAAGCGGCGGCCACGCAGAGCGGGCACACACACAACAGGCCGGCTTTGCGCGCAGCCGACGTGGACCCGGGAGCCGCGGGACAGGCGCCTCCGGAGGCCGCCGAAAGGCCGTGCAGGGGATGCGAGGGGTGTACGGCATACGGGAAGAGCGGCGGGGGTGGCGGGCTGCCGGGAGAGGCGCCCCTTTTCTTGTCGCTGCCGCCGGCTTCGCGCAGCACCAACGAGTCCACCAAGAAAGAGCGCGGCATGGCTCGGCCCCGTCCAGCCTGGCCCTCGCCTTCCGCTGGGTTCGTCGGCGCAGCGGCTGTTGCCCGCGCGGTTCCTCGCAGGGCGCTGACCAGCGCCAGTGGTGCTGAAAGGGCCGCGCGGCCCGGTATAAATAGCGTCTTTGCGGGCCATGTGATGAAGGCTGCGCCGGCCCCCGTCAATAGGCTTTTTGTGCCGTGCCTTGGCACCGCCGCTGCACACTCCCTCATTATGCCCCTTGTTCGCCAAAAGCGCTGCACAATGTCCCCCATTCTTGTCAACCCCACCCACGTTTCGGGGCTGTCTTCCCTA
The DNA here is from genome assembly GCA_023362775.1 of Charina bottae. Classification (NCBI taxonomy): domain Eukaryota; kingdom Metazoa; phylum Chordata; class Lepidosauria; order Squamata; family Charinaidae; genus Charina; species Charina bottae. Next base: position 107,798,519 of record JALMGJ010000004.1, read on the forward strand.
GTCCCCCCTCCCCCCTCCCTCGTCCCACCGCCAATCTATTGGCTCCTTCGTCTCCAGCCCCTGTTGCGCTTTGCTCCTTTGGCCGGGTCAGACGCTTCCTCCCCTGCGCTGCGGCGGAGGTGCTGGATTTCAAAGAGCCTCGAGGTCTTGGGAAGGGCTGCTGACTTTTGATGAAGGCTGGGCTGGTGCGGGCCGTCCCCCCAGTGCTGAGTTACGCCTCGCAACATCAAAAGCATTTATAGACTCTGGAGGGAAGAGCATTTTCATCAGGTGCTGATTTGAAAGCAGACGTGAACAGCTCTGCAGCTAAAACAACACATCTTCCTTCCCAGGAATGCTACAGGCACTTGGCAAATCTATGGGATTTGCTTCCATGAACGCCTATGTCCCCAAAACACAGCTACCATTGCTTGACTATAAATTCCACCCATTTCAAATGTTAAATACTTTTGTTGGCAATTGGTTTCCAAGTAAGTGCATGTTAAATAGCAGATTTGGTTGAAGGTTCCTTTAAAAAAAATGGAGAGAGAGTCTAAGATTATTTAATTGTGGTTGAGCCCTGCTAATTTTCAATATTCATGCTTAAGATTACAGTGTTATTGGAAAGGAAAAATATTCACTTCGATTTCCTTATTAGCCTCTTTTTTCAAATAGCATTTGCATTGAAACATAGTTACTTTGAACTAAAAACTATTATAACACAATAAACATTTACCTCCCCCGAAATAATTTGTATTTATTAGCCCACCTTGATTTCCTTTTGCCAATTTAATAATCAACAAAAGCTCCAACCTACATTTTACAGTGAAAATTTGTGTGAGGGCAACAGAACATGCTTTTTGACAGATAACTTCCCTATTTAAAAATCAAAGTAGAAAGTAAATGGGATATTTTAGTATAGTAGAAATCTTACCCTTATCATTTTTTTATTGGGGTGGGGGGTAGAATTCCAGCTGCCATAACCCAAATCCCAATGATAGAATGGGGGTAGAAATGTTAATAAGATCTGACACAGCTCAGTATTCTGATTTTTAAGTTTTGAAAACAACGACTGTCATATTTAATGTATAGTATTTTGTTTGGAATTGTCTCATAAATGTTCATTTTATTATTGTCTACCTAGCCCAGGTCTATGACGAGTGTAAAGTCCTCAGATTTTTATGACATTTTCCATCTGCAAAATAAATAACAAAATAGTAAACAACAAATTAATTAAAAGATAAGTTCCCGTGTCCACAGTCCATAGAGTCTAAAACAGAGAATGGAGGAGAGCAAAGTACAAGAGAATAAAAGGCACAATTTTAACAATATTATTTAACTGGGAATGAAGATTAATGGGTTAAGAAAAAAACCTTTTGCAATCATTCTCAGGAGTAAGATCCGCTCGTTACTGATAACATTGATGTGAAAATGTATGGTCATACCTAGGGTCACCAATAATAGTTTTAAAAATGTAAAGCCAAAGTCGTAGGCGATGCTTTACCGAAAGTGGTCATTTCATTCATTCATTGGCGATCACTCGTAGCCGAGTAAGATTGTCTTCCAAGGAACCCTCATCATGACCGTCTCCCACCCAGAAACCGAAAGTGGTACTCCCTCCCTGGAGGGGCTAGCAGGCCAACTTTTGAAAGAGAGGAAGCCAGTTCAGAGGGCTTGCTTTCCAGGTAGTCACATTTTGGGAAGACAAAGTTGCAGCATTGTTTCACAGCCAAGGCACTGGATTGTTTGCCCACGAAACAGTTTTAGGAAAGGGATGATAGTCTGCTGGAATCGGCAGCACTTTTGTCACAGAGCTGGGTTCACCTTCTCCTCTGATGGGAATCCTCAGTTTCCTGGAAACAATCCCCTCGGATTTCCCAGGATTTGCTCTTGAGTCGATTCAGAAAGGATTGCAATGTTAGGATGCTTCTCAATGCAGTCCATCCACCCCACACCCTCCTTTCCGTTCATTTTCAGAGTCAGGTCTCCAAAATTGTTTAGTTTGCTTAAAAGAAAGTCTTCCAACTTCCCTGGTAACTCAACAGCAATGAATGCCTTCTCTGCATACCATGGACAGAAAGATGCTACTCCAGCAGACATATTCAAATAATGAGCAAAGGGAGAGCACTCCCTCTCCCCTCCCCCATTTATTTTGATATCGGTTACTACAGATTATGGAGATTCAAATGTAAGATCTCAGAGAAGAGGAGATGGGGAATAGAGTGTGTGGTGATCAGTTTTATGTTTAAGAGACAAATGGAAATATCGTATTTCCCCGGTGCATATCCTTAAAGCCATGGAAACGAAAGCGACTAAGAGCTAGGATTCTCACACTTACTGTTATACGCGCTAATTGACAATGCTGATCAATTTAGCTCAATCAAGCAATAAGGTTGAAGCGGATTGATAGTATGTACCAGAAGTAAGCATTAGTCTGTCTCTCCTGCTCTCCAGCTCTCCACTTTTGGGAGGGCATAACAGTCACACCAATAAAGGAATCTTTCTAAAACTATCTATTAGAGACCCAGAATCCTCCCTGATTCTTCTGCATATCTCACCAATGAAAAGGGGCCAATGAGATATCTTCCATCGTGGAGTACTCTGCAGCATTTAGATGCAGATCTGTTTTGGAAAGCAGGAAAAACCTGACGTGGATATTGCATGTCTGTTATTTGAGTGCCATCTAGCCACTGCCACCACGGGGACCTCAACGTATCGGGAATCAGTCCATGAATGTGCCTGGATGCTTGTGTCCTGGTGCAGAGATATGACAGGCAACATTCCATCCAGCAGATGTGTGTGTCTAGAGAAATTGAAGGGGCTGTTAGAATCCTAGAGCAACCGGGTTCCTAAGCAAAATCTAACTGGCAGGAGGATGGAAATCTATACATTAAAACATCACCTTCCTTTTTCCAGGCAAGTCAGGATCGATCATTAAATACTAGTGTTCCCCAAACGTAATAACTGAAATGCGTCTCGGAGAAAGAGCTTTCAGGCATATTTGGACATTAAATCAAATCCATGCATAACCGAAGAAACAACTTGAATGGAGAAAATGAACTTATCTGTCCAAAGCCAAGAGTGATTGAATGCATGGCCATTTCTGATACTTTTTTTCTTGTCTTTTCTCCTTTTTGCTATTTAAAATCAACACCCACCCAATGTGCCAGTTTTAACTGAGAGATGTTTTAAAGTGTCACTGGCCATGGTTCAACCATTTTGAACACCACCCCTTTCAAGAGGAAAGCTAAGCACCTGTTTGACTTTTTCCCATTGAAATCAATGAGACCGAGGTCTAATACTGCTGCTGAACCCATTGCTGTAAAAAAAGAAACGGGAATGGTGACAGAAGTATCAATGAACAGTGAGACTTACTAAGTGAGTTAGAAAGTTGTAGGATTGAGTTTTGCACTCTAGACTGAAAGCAATCATATAACTAAAGCTTGAGTACGTATTATCAGTCCATACGCACACTCCGTGCCCTGAGACAAACTGTTAAATCAGAACCGCACAACTTTGCTGGTTATCTTCTGTATGGCTGCAGTGCAGTCTGATGCAAGGTCTACTCAGAGACAATCTATTCAATTAACTTCCTCCCAGGAGAGAGTAAATGAGACAGTAGTCTCTTATTCCTAATCAGTGCCTCTCTTTTTTAGGATCCTCAAGAGAGAAGGAAACATTCTTTGCAATTTTATGTTGTTATTTTTTCTGCATAGATACCTGCTTGCTTTTATTTTGGTCATAAAGTAAAGGTAAAGGTTCCCCCCCCCCGCACATTTGTGCAGTCGTGTCCGACTCTAGGGGCCGGTGCTCATCTCCGTTTGTTAGCCAAAGAGCCAGCGTTGTCCGAAGACGCTTCCGTGGTCATGTGGCTGGCTTGACACGTGCGGAACGCTGTTACCTACCCACCAAAGTGGTACCTATTTATCTACTTGCATTTGCATGCTTTAGAATTGCTAGGTTGGCAAGAGCTGGGGTGAGTGCGGGAGCTCACTCCGTCACAAGCCTGGCATCTTACCCGCTGAGCCACCATGCCACTTTTGGTCATAGAGCAGCATAAATGCAGTCTTCACACATAAGGAAACCAACTTCATACAGATCTGAAACACACTTGTTTGGAAATAAGCTTCAGAAATTATGCCGAACTTAAGTTTTAAAATAAATACATCTGGGTTCAAGAAGTTCACTTCTCTTTTCCCTGTTTGTGTGAAAGCAGATAAAGTTGGGCCAGGAAAGTATTTTTGTCCCACATAAGACCATGCAGAGATTTCTTCTAAGTACTACACAAGCACTGTTAGGATAAGGGTACCATAGCCCAAAACCCTCCTGCAATGGCTAAAATATTCATGAATGGTTGGAAGGGAGAGAAAGTTTGGTTTTGTTGTTCTATGGCAGGGGTGGGGAACCTTTTTTCTGCCAAGGGCCATTTGGATATTTATAACCGGGCACCGGGGTGGTGGTGGTGGGGGGCGGGGTTTCTGGGATTTCCGCGGACCGGAGGCTGGAGTTTGCGGGCGGGAGCCAATTGCAAGCACTGGGGGGCGGGGTTTGTGGGCAGGAGCCAATTGCGTGGAAGGGGCGGGGTTTGCAGGCAGGAGCCCCGCGGGCCTTAGGCGGGAGCCCCGCCGGCCTGACATTGCCCACCCCTGTTCTATGGCAACTTTCTCCCACGGCTGCCTTCCAGATGTGTTGGTAGACAACAATATGCATCTTCTCCAAGTCTTCTCCATACTAGTTGAGGGTGAAGAGAGCGGTAATACAGCAGCACATCTGTAGGGCACTCAGTTGGGGAAAACTGCTTTTGAATCTAGTCTATGAATTAATTTTTTAGTTGAATGAGCTATTCCTCTTAGACAATGGACCTTCCTAGAAGGACATCCTAAGGTATTGCTGTACTTTCAGGAGGGAACCCCCAATCTATTAGCTCCAGGAGGGAAGGAGTTAACCACCCCTGAATGCAGACCAAACCCAAAGCTATTGGGAAGAATATGAAGGGGGGAATAACCAGTCCCCCCCTTGTGCTCGCTCCCTCCAGCCGCTGGACTTTATTGAATGTCACTGAAAAAAGTTTTGAATGCCAGATAAAGGGAGGCGAATTAAACTGTGTGACAGCAGAGGATAAGCAAACACAAAGGGAACTCTGTCACACTTTGGGCAAAATCCATGGGCTTTTTACCAAGCCTCTTTGCTATGATTGAATTAAGTAATAGGAAAACATTTTCTTTCAGTTTAGAGCCATTAAACAAAAACTTCAAAGCCAAGAACAGTTTTTAATGTGCAGCCCCCAGACAATGAAATCTCTGGTTTGCGGTGAAATATTGGAAATGGCTTATTGTGCAAATTCTTGAAGGCCTTGAAGAAGGGAGCAGAAGAGGGATCACAGGAAAACAGGCACCCCTTCTCCTGTCTTGATTTCGGAAGCCTATCCAAGCCCTTGAAAGCTGGACTCAAAGGTGGCTCTTTTCCAGACAGGATTGGAGAAAGAGGGGTACTTTTAAAGTGCCTAGATCTGGGGTGTGGCATCAAAATGGAACCATAAGAATCCCTGATCTGCAGACAGCAAGGACCACAGAAATGGTGCCTTCCTTTCCTTGTCCTGAGATTAGGTTACCTTCTCTGGGTAAGGTTGTACTTCCCCCCCAAAAGCAGGTACATCATCTGGACGTGTCTCTAGAACAGTGTTTCTTGGCAACTTTAAGAGGTGTGGACTTCAACTCACAGAATTCCCCAGCCAGTTTAGCTGGCTGGGGAATTCTGGGAGTTGAAGTCCACACCTCTTAAAGTTGCCAAGGTTGAGAAACACTGCTCTAGAACCACAGTCACCACTGGAGGCAAGAGTAACCTCAATTGGAAGGAGTGTCTTCTTCCAGATCTGGTTGGTGTGCCAATAACAGCTGCTTTTAGATAGGGCTAACCTGGTCTCAGTAATTAATGTATCTGGTACCTTACAGACTGGACTATTACAATGCTCTGCAGGAAGAGTATCCTTCAGTTGGCTTAGAAGCTCCAACTAATTCTGCCATTAAGTTGCTGAAGGAGACCTCCTGCCACAAAACTAAACTCTTCTGAAGACACTGCCCTGGCTGCCAGGCTGCTACTGAGCTCAATTCAAGGAACATACTGTACATGGTTTGCCATTACACCTATTATAATGAGCTCTTTTGTCCCTGATATGGTGGTTCCAGGAGCCACAAAATCAACTCAGCTCTGCTGCTCCTTTGTGACATCTCATCACAACTGGCACAATATCACTACTGCATTACTTCTGGATGTCTTTACATGTGTTTGTTCATGCAGCAAATTGTAGGATCTTCCGGAAATAACAGGGGAGCAAACCTTCAAGTACAAGGCATGCTGTTTACTGGCTGAGTAGAAGGGCAGGATATTATTTAATTTTTTCCCCAGCAAGAGACAGTTTCTTCTGCCCTGCTGAAAAAAACAGGTCAGCGCTGAGTTACAGACACCCTAAGGTGAGCTACAAGGTGACTGTACATCCAGGTTTGCTTGGTCTAGGGAAGTCAGGGGAAAGGATGCCTCCATTTCTTGGAAGGATCAGAAGTCCAGCAGCAAAGCAAAAGGTCAGACTTGTTTGTTTCTCACAGCAAGGTTGCATTAAGAACAAGGCCTGCCTGTGGCACCTCCCCAGCCTTTCACTCAGGGGGTTCAGACCTCTCGTGGGCCCTCTGGCCTTTCCAGTTAACCTTTTACTTGCCTCTTCTTTTTCACACATGGGGGATATTTGGCTGTGAAAGGAGGGTCTCCAATCAGACTTGTCAGTTATCATAATTATAACAGCTTCCTGACAAGTGCTATTCCTGGGGATGCCCCAAATCAAATATTTATGTCATTCCAAAATCCTAAACTTTCTTTCCAGCTTCCTTTTCATCCCCAAATGGCCTCAGTGTGTGTGTGTGTGTGTGTGTGTGTGTGTGTGTGTGTTTTGGGGGGGGAATTCCCTTTTTTGCTTTTTGGAATTTGAAGGAATTTAAGTAAAACAGGAATGTTATGGCTATCCAATTTGCTTTTTATTATAATTTTTAAACTTTGAAAAACCATGTCACTGAATTTTGGTGGTTTGCCGGTTTGGGTAGTACAGACTTTCCAGGGATTGCCAAAAATAAGATGAAGCCATATGCCCTAAACAATGTCAAGTTTAAAAGGACCTCTAATTTCGATGGGAATTCTATATTACAATAACAACTAATCAGCATGTGAAAGATCTGGTTGTAGAGGCAACAGAAAAACAGAAAAAAACTTGTTTTTCTCAAGCCATTTGAGATTGATTCACTTCAGCAAAAGAGATTCAAAGATACTCTCAAAGCTAATTTAAAAAAATGTAATATCAGCATTGAGAACTGGAAAGCCCTAACTCATGAGCGTTTCAATTGGAGGTCAGCCTTTATTAATGGCGCTATGGACTTTGAAGAAGCACGAGTACAGGGCGAAAGGGAGAAAAGAGCTAAAAGGAAGGCACGTCAGGCAAACCCTCATCATGACCGTCTCCCACCCGGAAACCTATGCCCTCATTGTGGGAGGTTGTGCGGATCCAGAAGTGGAATATAGCCACTTACAGATCCACTGTTAAAATTTTACCTTTGGAAGACAATCTTACTCGGCTACGAGTGATCGCCAATGAATGACTTCTTCTTTAGCCATGGAAAAGTTGTAGTTTATTGTCTCAGACAAAAAGGAATACTTTCCATAATTGCTATCTGCTTTATAATGTAGAAATATGGTAAAATATGGCCAATTTACGACTGATTATTTAAAAATTACTGCAAGATGATAGTACGTGCAGAAAAAAGTTATATGATCCTGTTGTTAACATGGCAAGAAGCAAATATTTTTAGAGAAAAATAAGTATGTGATCTAATTTTCATGTATTAGACATTCATTAAAACTGATCAGCTGCAGAATTTGCAGTTTTGCAGTTTGCTAGATAAAGGATTGTTTTTATTTGGTTTTTGTTGTTGTGCAACAAATGTAAGTTTTTTTTTAACCTCTACAAAGTACATGCAATTCTCAAATCCTTTTTGGGTCCAGATTCCAAATACCAATACCAAAATATGCTTTGTATTTGAACAGAAAGACAGGTATAAAATTAACAGTACAGTAATACTTTTTTAAAAGCACAGAGGAAGACTATTTAGCAAAATTAATAGGCAATTATTTAAGAATGGATCTATCTATCTATCTATCTATCTATCTATCTATCTATCTATCTATCTGTTCAGTTGTGTCTAATTCTCAGAGACTGCCTGGATAAGTCACTGCAGTTTTCTTGGCAAGGTTTTTCAGAAGTGGTTTGCCATTGCCTGCTTCCTAGGGCTGAGAGAAAGTCACTGGCCCAAGGTCACCCAGCTGGCTTTGTACCTAAGGCGGGACCAGTCTCCCGGTTTCTTGCCTAAACAAATTCTAGCAGAATAAAACCACTAAAGACACACAACAGAACCACTGAACACTCTGATGGGCAGAGTTTGTAGAGATGATCAGACTCATTGACCAGCTATTATGACAATATTTGAGACCCCACTGCAGACCCTTTCAGCTTTGTCCATTGATGAAAGGGAAGCTGAAGTAATGTTTGAGCCTCTGCAAAGCCAGAGATTTGAATCTTCAAACTGTTTACAAATCATGGTTTAAATTCAACACTTCATCTCCATTTGAGAATTCATTTAAATATTTGATTTGAAGGGGTGATTTTAAATATCCTTTGAACAGAACCACTCCTTCAAAGTCTTGCACAGCCCATGGTGCATAGCTTTACAGATCATTCTGTCACTTCTGGAAATGATTCTGTCACTTTTAACTTTGATAAAAAATGAACTGAAAGCAAAATAATAGCTGTGTGAATAAAAGAAAAAAGTATGGGAGTGGGAGGCTGGATGGGAAAGCCCAAGTTGATGGTGGTGATTCATCAATTGCAGAGGAAAGACTTTCTATAAGAAAGAGGGTTGAATGAAACTTAATTCTATGGTGGATGCACTTGCAACCATCTCAAAGAAGAGCAGTATAAACATGGAAGTGCTTTATTTCCCAACAAGGATATGATGTACTTTGTTTTCACATTAAAGGCTATGCTATCTAAGTTCATCTTAAACTAGCTGGGGAAATAAAGCACTTCCATGCTTATATGAAGCAACATTGTTTGGACAAAGAGCATTTTAAGCCATCAGGATCTAAATCAAGTTACCATCAGAAATATAACTATCTTGGCTTTTCCAAATGTACTACTGTGGCTTTTTTCAAGTAACAGTAAAAAACATGACACCATTAATAACTTTGTTCTTCAAAAAATTGAAACACCATAGTAAAAGGTGTTCTGCTTCAATTTAGTAACAGCATTCAGCTCATGCATTTTTGTACCTTAAAATATTTCATGAATTCTAAAGGAAAGACACATAATACCTTTTAATTCAATGCTTTTTCTAACGCAAGTGGAAGTATTGCAAGACAGCTGCATTTTATTGGCTTTCTGTGGCCTGTTTGCATACCGTATTTCTATTTACCTTTTTAACTGCTTAAACTGGTTTAGGTTTTGGCCAGGAAAGTGATCATCTTTCCTTATCCATTAAATACAGACAAAGAATAAAAGACATAAGCTCCAGCTGAAAACCACTTCAAAAATGCTCTAAAATAACAACAGCAGGAGCAGCAGCAATAACAATATCGGCTTTTTGAGAGCCAGTAAAAAGGGTTGCCAAGTTGGAGTATCTTCAGTTTAATGGCTAAGATGTTTTCCCTGGAGGAGATTTGATGATACTTATATAATGTTTGTAAGGTTTCCACAGCATCCATGATATCAGTTCTAATGGGATTCCCTTCGACACCAGCTTTCTACAACTTGAGATTCACAAGATGTGTCTAACTTAACACATGGGATCACACCCATTATGGTGGGTTGACACAACTAGAGGACACCAGGTTTGCAAATGCTGTTCTTTGTCTTCTGGATCACAACTGAAAACACCTGGCCAACCGCCTTCCAGATCTCAGTTGGTGCAAGGACAGTAAAATCAATGCGGCTTTCTTTCTGGTTAATCTAAAGAAAACCATAAGCACATAAGATGCATGTAGAGTCTTCTACAGCAGAGCTTTCCAAACTGTGTGTCGGGACACGTTGGTGTGTCGGCTGCAGTGTATGGGTGTGTCGCGGCTGCTGCTGCCTCCAAACCTGCCCTGCCAGGATTCTGCACAGGTCCCAGTGCCTGCCTTGTGCCTTGCTGCCTCCAAACCTGATGTGATTCCACGCAGTTCCTAGTGCCTGCCTTGTGCCCTGCTGTAAGAGTGTGTCGTGAAATGATGCATGTCTAAAAAGTGTGTCACCAGCATGAAAAGTTTGGAAAGCTCTGCTCTACAGTTTTGCAGGCATTCAAGAAATAGTACAAAAATCTGTTGTGGGACCTAGACTATATTTATACAAACTGTAGCCATTCCTGGTCCATTCCTCACTTGTAGTTTCCACTGGCACTTAAATGACAGGAAAATCCCAACCTCAGCCCCAGCCATGGCCAAAGCTGATTATGATCATTATGATATGATTATGATCAGCAGCCATTAGTAGATTCCTGGGAAGGTGCCTGGGTTTTACTGAGGAGGCAGGGAAATGTAGGCCAATGGTTATTCATCAGTCAATCAGCGCTCTTAAACTATTTTCCCACTATCACTGCTTCCCACCATTAGTTATTTGCTAGCCAGCCTCTATAGCAATCAGAATTAAGGAGAGGTGACTATACCAGAAAGATATAGAAAAATTTGAGGATGCCAACTCCGTAGCAACTGTGGGTGGCTTATGTATAAAAATTAAAAGGAACCAAACGTATCAAGAAAAAGAAGAAGACAGCTGATTGGAAGCCAAATCCAAAAAGCCAAGCAGTCAATAACCAACCAAAGGGGCTCAATCCACGTCTAGCCCAGGGCCTTGGAGAACAACCAGATCTTAAGCAGTTTGCGGAAAGTCGGAATGGGGGGAGCAGTAGGAATCTCTGGGGATCATCATTCCACAGAGCAGGAGCCATCATCGAGATACACCAAGGATTGATACATCAAGGACAGGGTACTCACTGAATTATGTTAAGATCAATAAGTAAAGAATCAATCTGCTAAATCACCTGATAGCATATACATCTTTTTGGATGGCCTGCCTGAGAAGGCAGCATTGGGTGAGGTCTGCTCCAGCCTATGACTGATTTTTTTACACCTTACCACAAATCTTGACTAACTTTAAGATCTCTATATACTTCTTTTTCTTCATAATGAGAGGTAATGTTTGGAGGCATTGGAAAAAATGGAATAAAATGTATTAACCTGATTCTATTTTATAGTCTCTAATTATTTAGTGTCCAACCCCTTTCCCCATTGTAGATATTAAAATGCTATAGAACATTTATACAATTAAAATCCTCTATTAAGCAGAATTGGTAAAGCAACCCTCACCTTTGTTCTACATATTCAGAATGTTTATAAACAAAATTCAGCATTCAAAGTGCATTTTTCCACTTTTGTAAGCTAGGGATTTTTAAAAGGAACTTAAATATTGCTACAATCAAGGTGGACATTTTGACCAAACGTATTGACACAATTCCTCTGATACCTATTTAAAAAACCAAGATTAGAAGAATTATGTACTTTGCACTTTAAAAAAAAACAGTGTATCTTGGAGCAAACAAAATCCTGGACAAACAAAAAACAAAAAGATGGGAGCCATACAGTTGGTAGGAATGGGAGTCAAGAGAGCAAGGAAATGCGCCTATGGGTGTGTTTATCTGCAGTCCCATGTAACAGGTTAAATAAAACATCAGTTGGACAAAAAGAGTCTGTATTTCCTAAATCCAAACGTACAATTCCACTGGTAGAGTTGTCATTGTTCTTTTTTTAGGATGGGATTCTGCATTAAAGCTTTTCACTGCTTCGTTTCTAATATCTTAATAATTATAATATTCTGTATTATAATAATAGCAGAGGGACGAGAGCCCTGCTTAGGGAAAACTGCAACTTTTCCTCCAATGTAAATCTTAATCCCATGATTTAACAGGAAGCATTTCTATTTCAATCTGGCTCTAGACATTAGACAACAGTTTTATCAATCAGGTTAAATTAAAATAGGGCCTTGATCTGATTTGTAGATCTACAAATTACATTGAATTAATGAGAAGGAAGAATCACTCTTGTGATTTGTTGCTCTGTGTGTGTATGTGTGTGTATGTGTGTGTGTGTGTATTCCATTCAATTGTGTCCGATTCTCAGAGACTGCCTGGACAAGTCCCTGCAGTTTTCTTGGCAAGGTTTTTCAGAAGTGGGTTGCCATTGCCTCCTTCCTAGGGCTGAGAGTGAGTGACTGGCCCAAGCTCACCCAGATGGCTTTGTGCCTAAGGCATAAGGGACTAGAACTCACAGTCCCCCAGTTTCTAGCCTGGTGCCTTAACCACTACACCAAACTGGTATGTGTGTGTGTGTGTGTGTGTGTGTGTGTGTGTGTGTGTATAATCACCTCTCCATACATATATAAGCTGCATTTACTATCATACCTATGAGATGCCCCCCACATACATTGAACTGCTTTTGTGTGTGTGTGTGTGTGTGTGTGTGTGTGTGTGTGTGTGTGTGTGTGTCAGAAGCACCAAGGCGCTTCTGTAGTGAAAGGATTTGCCAGTGACATCACTGTTGCCCGGGGGACACCTGAGGAGGCTCCTTTCATGTCCCTGTGATTTTTCCCACCGAAGAATGTGGTACCTATTTATCTAATTGCATTTGCATGCTTTTGAACTGCTAGGTTGGCAGGAGCTGGGACAAATTGCCAGGAGCTCACTCCTGCACACGGCTCGCGCTCTTGGGATTCGAACTGCCGAGCTGTCAGCCTTAATGGCTTCTGACTTAGCATCTTAACCAGCATCTTAACCACTGAGCCACCGCGGTCCCAGTTATTGTACTGCTTAATGTGCCCTTGTAAGAAAAAAACATTCACAGCAAACTGAATGGACTCTGAGTGGCAACAGGGAGAAGAATCAGTCAGGAACCTGTGGCCTAGTAGGCCAAATTGTCTCTGTTCACTGACCACATCTCAAAGATAGTATCTTCAAAGTTGGTTGCTTTAGGTGAGCCAGGTTTTGACCATAACAATAGGCTGACCATACGTCCTTTTTTGAACGGGATAGTCCTGTTTTTTAAGCATTTTTCAACCGTCCCGTTGTTTTCATAAAAATCTCAACTTTGTCCCGTTTTTCAAACCCGGTGGGAATGGCACGGAAGGAGGATCCGAGCCGGAGCATGGACCGGGGGGCGGGGTTTGCAGGCAGGAGCCAATCGTGTGGACCGGGTTAGAGTTTGCAGGCGGGAGCCAATTGCGCGGACCAGGCAGCGCGGTTTGCAGGTGGGAGCCAATCATGCGGACCAGGGGGCGGGGTTTGCAGGTGGGAGCCAATTGTGTGGACCGGGGTGGGGTTTGCAGGTGGGAGCCAATCACGCGGACTGGGGGGTGGGGACCCCTGTCTTTTTCATGAATACGGAATATTACATAAGACCTCGTCCCATTTTGCCATCCTGAAATATGGTCAGCCTACATAACAACATTCTTAATGCATGGATGCCAAGCCAGGCTATTATAACCCAAGGAACTCCATTTAGCAAATCCACTGAACTTGGTTTATAACAGGGGATCTCCAAAAGTTCATTAAGTCAAATAGAAATCATTTGGTTACCCAAGAGAGCAGGAAAGACAAAAGGCTCAGCCAGAACTGCAATGTAAGATTTCTTCAGAAGACAAAATAGGGAGTATGTCGATGAAGGTTCTCAGTCATCCAGGTGGAACGGTCTGTGGCTTGAATCATGTCAACTGGATTTCTATTTTCTCAGTGGAAACGTTTCGCTCCTTAAGAAGAAGAAGAAGAAGCTCCTTGGATAAGGAGCGAAACGTTTCCACTGAGAAAATAGAAATCCAGTTGACATGATTCAAGCCACAGACAAAATAGGGAGGTATTTTTACTTTCTTCTCCATTATTTTACTTCTCCCAGTTCAGCTTCAATGTTTCTGAGATAAGTATTCCTAGAATCACAATAATCTTTGGCAGTCAATAACAATGAACTGGGTATAGGAAACAATCATGTCCATGGTGTTGCTTAACCTGTAGATGGGACAGTATCCTATATTATCAAAAATAACAGCATCTACCCTAAGCTGTTTTCCATAATTGAGAGTTCTTCTACCTTGTTTTTTCTTTTACTTACACAAAGGTTATGTTTGCACAATATGCTACCTCCATTTGACTGAATCATGATTTATTGAATGTTCCAGTTGTTTAGGTTTACATAACATAAACTAGCAAGTCACATTACAGTTTACTAACTGCAATGAAACTTAGAGTGCTTTCGACCTAAGTTGTGTATCTAAATTTCCCTATCATCCATCCATCCATCCATCCATCCATCCATCCATCTATCTGTCATCATATTCATCTCCTATCTTTTCTGCAAGGAACTCGAAGTAGTAAAATATTTATTTTTATATAAAGTAGTATAATAGGTTTTTATTTATACAAAAAGTTCTGTCTCACCCTTGTAATGTATATGCTTTGCTTAGGACTGCTCACAAAATGTCTAATGCATTAAAAAAAAGCACAGGGGCATGAGATACATATTGATGCCATTATATACAGTATTGTTATAATTGCTCTGAACATCTGATTAGGGGGAAACATTATTGAATTTAAATAGGTTTTAGCCTGTTCAGTGCTGAATGGAAGACCCTCCTCTCAGAAAATGTATTCAATCCTAAAGTCACAGAATTTTAAGGTTGGCAGGAATCTTGGAGATCATCCAGTCCACCCCCTGCCCAGTGCAGGAATCCACTACTGCAGCTTTCTTAACAAAAGGTCCCCCAGCCTCTGTTTAACAGTCCTCCAGTTCCCAAGACAGTTTGTTCTACTGTTGAACAGCTCTTACTAGTAGGATCTTTTTCCTGATGGCCAACCCAATTCTATTCCTTTGCCATTTATACCCATTGCTTCTTGTCCTGTCTTCTGGGATGACTCAGTTCTGTCCTGCCTCCAACATGACAGTCCTGCAGATACCTGAAGACAGCTATTATGTGTCCCTACAGTCATCTCTAAGTTAAAAATCCCCGTGCCTCCAATCATTCTTCCTAAGTATTTATTTTAGGCTGTCTATCATCTTGGTTCTTCTCCTCTGTGCACACTCTAGTCCAATGTTTCTCAACCTTGGCAACTTGAAGAAGTGTGGACTTCAACTCCCAGAATTCCCCAGCCAGATGCTGGCTGGGGAATTCTGGGAGTTGAAGTCCACACATCTTCAAGTTGCCAAGGTTGAGAAACACTGCTCTAGTCCGTCCTTCCTACACTGGAGGCTAAGTATGATCTGATCAATCATTCTAAGTAATTCTTCATCAATTCTCCTCTCCTAAACATTAATTCCTTGTTAGAAAGTTAAAGCTACCTTGTGTCCATCATTCCATGGTTTAGAGAACTGCCCTCCACATTCTTCACTTCCCTCCCCCTTCTTAGCTTTGTTTGAACTCTCAACTCTCAAATCCAGTCAACTCCAAAGGGAAGAAACCAAGGCTATTTGTATGAAATCAAGGGTGATGTTAGTAAAAAAAAAAAAAAAAAAAGGGGGGGGGAGGACTTCAATTGCTTGGTCATGACCCCCATCTGGATTTTTTTACTCTCTCCCCCCACAGATGACTCTGGACAAAACAAACTTCCACCGATTGTCCTATTCCTCACCAGATACTTATTTCTGAAAACATTTACTACATTTACTGAGGAGGAATTTGTGTTGGCTACATTACTTAATTGATTTGATTATTATTCCTAGAATCATCTGAAGCAGCACCATATTCATATTTAATAAGTTCAGCGATGTTCTTACCCATTTAAATGTGCAGGTGTTTATTTTAGTGCAGTGAGATTCTTCTGTTTTATAGGGCGCTTATTTTGATTTATAATTTTCTTTGATTTTTTTTTCCGTACAGAAGTGGAATAAGAATATTTTGTTACAAGTAGAAAGACGATTGCCCGCTGGGCTTCACATTCCATTAAGAGCTAGAATTTTGTTACTAAAACTTTGAATAAATACAGTATGACTTGACTGTGACTTTCCTTCAACTGAATGTTTAGCAAATTCGCTCAGTGTCCTGTTAGTTTAAGGAGTGTTTGCTGCTCTCTGCAGGCCAAGGCTGAAATTGTCCCACTTTCTAATACGTTATTTTTAAAAAGTTATGGCTACTTTGAGGATTTTCAAGAGTGTACAAAATGTCCTTCTGCAAACCACTGCATATGCCTCTTAAATAAACAAAGAAGATTTTTACCTGTAAAGTGCTAACTCACTCTGAATCCAGGGCATTTTTCTCAGCCAGCCTGGTGCTCTTCTAGTACTTTGAACTACAGCACCCATCAAGCCCACCGTCATGAGCAATGTCGCCTACTTGAAGCAGTGTGGTCCATGCAAGCTCTGGCTGCTCGTGATACTACTTTAGACCATGTATAACTATGTGTAGAGTGTGGGTTTTCTTATATAATGTTAGTTCTTGGCGTAGATTGTTTTATAATTTTATAAAGTATTTGATAACCTATAGGTTTCTTTTCTCTACGTCAGTGTTTCTCAACCTTGGCCATTTTAAGATGTGTGGACTTCAACTCCCAGAATTCCCCAGCCAGCCAGCCAGCCAGCCAGCCAGCCAGCCAGCCAGTGTTTCTCAACCTTGGCAACTTTAAGATGTCTGGACTTCAACTCAGGAAGTTTGCCATTACCTTCTTCAGGGATGTCTTCTTCAACTTCCCAGTCTAACTATACCCTGGGATTCCCTGGAGTTCCCTCTTCCTCTTCCTTAGCTTTGTAGGGTGGCAGTAGCATATTTCTGAATGGAAAGTGCTAAGGAAAAGCAACATAGGAAAGTAAAGCTGGCTGGGGAATTCTGGGAGTTGAAGTCCACACATCTTAAAGTTGCTAAGGTTGAGAAACACTGCTCTAGGTTTTAAACTCTTTAGGTAACATCTGCCTTGCTAAATAATGGAGCTGTCAGGCCCATGACAGAATGAACAGGAGAATCACCAGATGCAAAAGCATGGCATTGTTCCACATTATCATCTAAACAGGAGGAGGGATGTAGATAAGCAAGCCTAGAATCTAAAACTACTTAATAGCACCAATATTACTAGAACATACCATTTTCTGTCTAGTCCAGCCTTCTGCTTTGAAGATTGGACAACAACTATCCCAAGAACACTTTCCTATGTTGCTTGTCCTTAGCACCTTCCATTCAGAAATATACTGCTGCCACCCTGCAAAGTTAAGGAAGAGGAAGAGGGAACTCCAGGGAATCCCAGGGTATAGTTAGACTGGGAAGTTGAAGAAGACATCCCTGAAGAAGGTGATGGCAAACTTCCTTATTTTGCCAAGACAACTACATGGACATCTTCATGAAGTAATCAGATGTAGATCTTGAGTCAAAGGAGACTTGAGCTGAGGTGAATTGAGTTGACTTTACCATTTGGTCACTGTAACTAATTGACAAACTACTCCTTTATGAATTTCTCTAATCCTTTTTCCAAGTCATCTAACTGAGGGTCCATCATCACACACCTTGTTGTGTGGGGTTGTAGATCTATGATTCATTGTGGAAAAAATATTTTCCCTATCTCACTCCTAAATGTGCTACCAAATAACTTCATTGCATCACCTCACAATTCTAGCATTCTGGCTAGAAATTAGGGGAGTTGGAGTCCAATAGATCTGGAGGACACAAGACTAGAAATGGCTCATTAAAAAAGAAAGAGAAGAAACTAGATTGTCTATTCTTTTTATAAGCTTCCATCATATGTCTCACTAACCTGCATCTTTTTTTCAAAATTCAAGCTTATAATTTTATAATCTTATAAAATACAAGCTTATACTTATAAGCCTTTATTCAATGGGAACATACTGCAGTATCAACAGTCTGAATTATTCTTTTCAGTGTTTCATTCTGTTCTGCAATATTCTTTTTTGACAGGTGGCATCCATAGTTGCACTTAGAATTTCCAGTGCAGCCTCTTTCTGTACATTTATTGAATGAAATATGACATGGATCATTTAATTCTTATATTCTCTTTTATCCTTAACCTATAATTGGTCTCATCTAGAATTTATAATACCACAGGAAGCAACATTTGTGGAACAGTGCTACACTGAAGCCATACACTGAGAGTCTTCCAGCTCTCCAGGTGTCATCAAAAAGAATATCCCAGAATGTGGTAAAGAATTTCATCTCCAGATCTTTAGTGCACTCTCCTTGCCATCTGTTACCCCCTTTAAGGAATTTCTAATGGAGAAAGTGATAAAGAAGAAAGGAAATTCTCTCCCTGTTTCTTTTAATTTTTCTGTGAAAGGTCTCTCTTGCTTTAGAAAGCAGGTTATAAATTATGTAAATATTCTATATGTTAAACACCTTGGGAAACACTCCTCCTCCTCCTCCTCCTCCTTTTACGCATTCAGCTGGAAATATTTGGAACTCCCTGCCCCCCACCTCCAAGAATTCCATAGTTCCAAAACAATTAGTTTAAGAACTGGGTCAAGATTCAAAGATCAGCCAGCACTATGTTCATCTGTGGATTTTGAGCCTCGGATCCTGGCTGCTTCTGAATTTCCCTGAACTCGTAGGTTAACAATATGAGTTCACATGTCAAGTATGATCACAATGGGTTCATCGCTGGCAGATATGTGGGTTTCAACACCCAGAGAACTTTAATTAGAATCAATTACTATGAGCCTTCTACTAGCAGCTGCATCATTTAATATGGAGAAGGCAGCCTTTGATCACCCAGAAGAAACTGTGACTGATGGTCCTGAGCTGTCTCTCCCATGGTTTATAGTCCTGTAAAATTACAAATTGCCTTTGCCAAGAGAAGTAGCATCCAATATTGTATGGCATATGCCATATCTCTTGCAAATTCCAAAAGTGTGAAGCATGAAATAAACTTCTATTACTCATAAAATCCAACTTACATGTTTGCCAATGACTTCACACTCTATTTAAGATCAGAGGGCTGGTCAATCTATTTGGTGCATCCAGTCTCTTTTTTTGCTTCTGGAATCCCCAGGATCAAAAAGCCCAAATTTGGGTAATGCCAATGAATTATATTGGCACTATTTTCTTGTTATGCAAATCAAAATAAAGATTAAAACTGATATATTAAGCTTCCATTATGTTTTCAGTAGACTTAACAAAACTATTTTTGTTTTTAAGAATAAAATGGGGAAAAAATGACCCAGAATCCCAGTTTGGCCCCTCTAGAAATGTCTAAAAATGCTTCACTACTTTAATGAGTAAAACAGTGTGAAAGAACAGAGTGTCCCTTGGCTGCAAAAAGACTTTTGATCAAAGACTGTAGCATGGTGCAGACATAACTTGAACGCCAACCTCAATAATCTCCCTCTCCTTTCTTTTTCTTAATTTATATTTATCATTTGGTCTAATCAGGATATTTCCTCTTTTGACCTTTTAAAATTTATATCATACTTTTGATGGGAATCATTGGCAAAGCATAGCAACAAATTCAAATGTAATGCTGTTTTTCTTAGCATTTGTCCTGCTTAGTTGCAGGGTCCAATTATTTTCCACTGTGCTTGTCCAGTTATTAAAGCTTATTAATGCATGGTGCAACAAGATGTTTGTAAAGTGAACATCATCAGCTTGTCACAGAGCCTGATGTTGATTAGGGCTCAGAGGGAGTGACTGGCCCAAGATCGCCCATCTGGCTTCCATGTGTAAGGAGGACGAGAAACTGGGTCTTTCTACCCTAATCCAGTGCCTTAAATACTACAATATGTTGGCTCTCAACAAGTTCAAATATATAATTATATTTCTCTATATTTCTTTTATTTATTTGCTTCAACTTGTATGCCACTCCAATCATAAGGAGAAGGGGATGGCAGAGGATGAGATGGTTAGATAGCATCACCGATGTAATGAACATGAATTTGAGTAAACTCCGAGAGACAGTGGAGGACAGGAAGGCCTGGCGTGCTATGGTCCATGAGGTCACGAAGAGTCAGACACGACTAAACGACTGAACAACAACAACAAAAATCCCCTCCCTAATGGAGGGCTCTAGGCGGCTTACATACATTGCATTTCATATATTATACATTCATATATTAACAACATTTTTACTGCGCGCTAAGGAAAGGGGTAAGGGAACCGACTCTTTTTCCGTGGGTATTGGACTACATGTCCCAGAATACCTTGCTTTCAGAGTCGGCTGCTGACGTCCTGGATGTTGCCGTTCGGGATCCGTTGTCTCCGCCGCCATTCACGAGGTCTTCTTCGTTCCGGAGGGCGACCCCCGACAGGACGCCAGCAATTTCTCCCACCAAGGTGGTACCCATTTATCTACTTGCATTAGCTTTCGAACTGTTGGGTTGACAGGAGCTGGGACAAGTGACGAGAGCTCACCTCGTCACGCGGGGAATCGAACTGCTGACCTTCTGATCGGCAGTCTTACAGCTTCAGCGGTTTAACCCGCTGAGCCACCGCGTCCCATTTAGTCTGAGTTCTCAGACCAAACGTGGCATCATCAGCATACAAAAATACATGTACTTTCAAGTCCTCAACCAACATACTGCTAATGTCCACATAAATATTTCTTATAATTTTTTTTCATAAATATATTAACCAAGGGGATATCTCACATTCTCTAAGTGTTCCATTTATTCTCCTGTATGCTTCATTTCCATTACTGCAAAGAAAGTCAACTTTCAACTCTATATTTAAGTAAAACACCTCATAAGCCTATTAGGTGCTTGGTTTAAACTAACAAATGTCTAATAAACTTCTTTTCTCACATTCATACAACTTAGTGACCTGCTGAAGAGCAAAAATTTGGTTTGCACTCCCACTACCCAGCATAAAGCCACTTCCAATGTTTTGTTCATTGACAACTCTGATAGCTGACAGTTTTCTTCCAAACACCTTCCCAGGCCCACTTACACTCATTTGTAGTTTTTGCACTCATTCATTCTACCTTCCTGTTTGTAAAGAGGAATATAACAACATTCTTCCAATTGTCAGACACAGATGCTGTCTTCACACATATGTTAAACAAGTCACACAGCCACCCCATAAGCAAACATTCACATTTTAGCCTTTCTTCCAATTACATTGTCTACACCGGCAGCCTTACTATTTTAAAACACACTCAAAATATTTTCTTTTTCATTGATTTTTTCCTAGCTACTAACATTTATTGCAGTTTTTAATTCCACTCTTCAATGTATTGCCAACATTCTCATATACAGTAAATCCCTGAAATACTTCTTCCAGCATTGTCTTACTTCAGTTTCATCCCAAATAATTTTGTCACTTTTCTTTTTAATTCCATTCACTGTGCTGGAAATTCCTTGTTTAGCCTTCTTCACCTACTTCTTAAATAAAATTTTATTCCATTTTTATTTGCTCTGCATTTTCTCTGCTTTCTTTGACTACATTCTTTACAACTTTGGTTTTTCCATACACATTATACAATATATTTCTCTCATCCTCATTTTTTGCAGCATTCATTCTCCAATGTACATTTTCCCTCATCCATGCCTCCTTTATCTCAGCACTTTCTTTTTCATACTTCCTATCTTTGCAATTCTGTGCATTTCTGTCACACTCCATAACATAATATTTTTCACTCTATTCCAAGCAGTTTCTAAATCCACTTTTTAAGATACACTTTCCAATCATTCATTGGGAAATTAATCTACTTTTTCATATGGGACTTTCTCTTCCTGCAGTCATTCAACTTTCACATTCATTTGTTTCACTTATTTCTTCTATGTCTACTTTTCCCAAGATCCAAGCTTGACACTACCAGGAAATTATCTGACTGCATTCAGAATGTTTTGACACTAATGGGTCCTTTACTAATTCTCTCAATGTTTCATCATAATCAATCAAATCTATCATACTTCTATATCCATTGCTTTGCCATATGTACATAAGAATAGTATCATGCTGAAACCAAGTATTTAAAACAAAAAGACCTTTTTCTTGGAAGACATTCACCAATCAACATTAGCATTCATTCTTGGGTCTCTGAATGGCCCATTCACTCGTTCCATACTCTTGTCTCATTCCTACCCATATATTAATGTCACCCAACAGAATATTTTTCCCCAGATCACATTCATTCAGAATGGTGCACATTCTTTCTTGCAACTCATCTCTGGTTCTTCCATTATTACCATTAATTGGAATATGCAACTACCCTTACTGAGATTTCACATGCAGATATATTCATATTATGACAAATGAAAGAAGCTACATTTGTTAGGCTTTGCAATACTTAATGATCCTTGCAATCCTAGCTAAGAGTGTTTCTACAGATCCATTAAGGCAAGGGATTTGGTTTGCCTGGGTCCCTGGACTACTGGTATAGTTGTTACCACACCTCATTTGATGTTTTCCATGCACTTAGAAAGATATAACCAAGGATCTCACTATATGCTGCCCATGATGAGGTTCCCCAAACATCATTCCAACAAAGCTAGTCATTTTTTAACATTAAGCTTCTGGTTTCTCCAGCAGACCTTTGGATTTTTTTTTCTTTTAATGATGATCCAACCATCTGAGGGGGACAGGGAACCTCTAGATTGTTACTGAACCAGTGGGGTGCATTGCTGAGCAACAATAGGGTCACTTTCATGTGGATGCTGCAGCAGGCAAAGTCTTCCAAGGGCAGGGAGAGTCTGAATGTGAATTTAGCTAGTTTTGGATAAAGACGCCTTTCAGCGTCAATAAACACCATGAATGCAGCCACAGTAGAGTTACAACTTAATGAGATGAGGGGAAGTGCAGAGGGTCAGGCCTCCTCTCTGGGCCTCTGTCATGCTAATGAGCTGGGCAGCCTGCAGCTGAAAAACTGCTGGAATTTTTATTTGCATTTCATTTAGTTGGAAGGAAATTGACCCAGATGGTCTACAAAGGCAAGGGAAGGCTGGCAAATAGTCCGGCCCTGCACACTTTGCGAAGGGCTCCCTCTTGTTTGCCCATCCCTTTCAGAGCCCAAGGCATAAAAGATTAAAACAGCGTAAGGGAATTGATTTCATGATTTTTCTTAAAGATAATTTCCCCAAGATTTCAAAAAGGACATTGGGGTTTAAAAAAGCCACCCTAATTTAATCTGCCAGGACCTCAATAGTAATTAAAGGGAAGAAAAGCCAGGCTAATGAAGGAGGTGGTCAGGATTTTTTTGCTGTTGCTGGTGGGAACCTTTCTTAATTAGGAAAAGTCCAAAAACGAAATGATGTTAATAGAGACAACCATGAACATTTATTGCAGAGGCTCTGAAGCCATGGTCAGCTTTGATGATTAATTGTGCCAACAGTTGACTGTACACGAAAGCTTGAAATGAATTGCCAAGTCAAATGCTTGTCTGGAGCTGAAGAATATCAATGGTGTTGTTACCCAAAGCTGATATTCTTACATAACTGCCACAGGGTTCCACAGTTCTATAATCTATATGGATTTTGTGGTCATGTTTCTTCAAATATCCACCTAGAGAGATGCAGATGGAATGAATAATATTTTTGGTGTAATGTTATAGAAGCAATGCCATAGAAAATGTTGCTTAGATTAAGTGTACAATGAGATTTTGACAACTTCTCTGGCCACCAACTACAGACAGTTTTCTATGTCCAGTCTAGTCACAAATATTTATCTATATATTCAATTTTTATACTGCTTCAATCACAGGGCCCTGAATGGTATAAATATAACCCAACATATCCATGGTAAAATGGACATCCACAATATAGTAATAAATATTAATAGACAAAAATAATACAGATTCCTGCTAAAACAACCCATTGCACTGGTATGATGTGCTGCTGGCATCTAGTGCCAGTCAATCAGCAGCCCTCTGCATTTTGTATCAACTGTTGGTTCAGAGTAGTCCCCTCTAATGTAGAGTGCATTGTAATAGTCCTACTCTGTAGTAATGAGGGCATGAGTTACTGTTACAAGAGCCAACTGTTCTAAATATGGCTGCAACATGAACCATCTGGAGCTGGCAAACATCCCCCAGGCAAGGGCCTTCACTTCCCATTCAACAGTAACCACGAGAATCCTCCTTGCAGAGTCAACTTCCTCAGGAATCAACACTGGGGCCATCAGAGAACCTTGATGAAGAAACAGCAACTTCATCTTGCCTGGGTTCAGCTTCAGCCTGTTTCTTCTTATCTGGGCCCCAACCTCTAAATATCAGGACAAGCATCACCAGTATAGCCTAAGATAGTGGTGTACAATGGGATATCATCAGCATATTGATACATAACCTCTCCCAGGGGATTCAGGCATGTTAAAAAATAGGGGGGAAAGAATTAAACCCTATGACCATCCACTGGGTTGACCTCTCTTCTCCCACATCCCACTATATGGAACCATACACTGGAGGAGGAGTGGAACTACTGCAGTAATTGCTCCAATCCCCAAACCCTGCAGACAGCCCAAGAGGATGCCATACGTGACAGTTTTCAAGGCCTCTGAAAGATTTCATAAGGCTAGAAGGTATGCAGTGATAGTCTGAAATTCAAAAGGTTATACAGAGAGAAAAAAAGTAAGCAATATGCTTTTCCCAATCTTATTTTCCTCCAAATTCATTGATCGACTATTTGCATTATCCCGTATCCAGCACAGATAATGGTTCACTGAGAGGTAATATAAGAAAAGGTTACCAATTTGCAAGGCAAGCGATCGAACTTGAGAACATCTGTAGGTAGAGCCTGAATTTTAAAATGAAAGCATACTACAAATTCTTCAACAAATCTGCTCCAATTCTGCTCACCTTTAGGAAAGCCATTAAGACCCTGCTTTTCCCCAGGCATTTGGGGCCAGCTGAGTGGAGTCCCCTTCTCGTTGTTTCTATTATGGAGCTTGGTCACCATTTTATATTATGTATTTCATATTTATATATGTTTTAACGTTACGTGGTTCTTTTTTTGGGTTACTGTTTGTTTTTGTTGTTGTATGCCACCCAGAATCACATTGTCTGAGTTGGGCGGCCTTATAAATAAATAAATACAGTTGAAAAGTGATTGTTTTGAAAAGTGTACAAAATAGTACTGGCTGAAAAATTAACACAGGAACAAAGAGATCCTTTTTCTCCCACGTGGTCTCTTCTTTTAGGAATATTAGCAAAATATTTTCAGAGATGTCCGTAATCTGTACGAATGACAGTAGAAGAATATTGAACATCAATGTTTAAATTTTCCGATCTGTCCATTAGAGTATAAAATCAACACCCCCATTACAACTGATTCAACTTACAGTATTGATAGAACATTTCCTACTATATAAAAGCCCTTAAAATGTTAAAAATTGATCTGGATAACAAGCTTATTAGCCCTAGAACTAGCAACTTGCAGGGTTCTAAGATATGAACACATGAAAGGGATGCCAGATGCTGGAAAGGCCAGTTTCCGCTTTATACTAAAAAGCAAAACAAGAGACCGGAGCAAGGCATCAGCTGCAGCTGAAGCTTTTAAACACCTCCCTACCCCACCCCTCCTCCTCCTCCTCCATATAGCATCATTTCTCCTTTTTAACTCTAGCCATTAAATTATTGTCATGGAACTGGAGTCTATGGAGGTGATGGATGCTTCTCTTTTTATTGCAATGTCATTCTGCAGCTCCATGCTTTCAGCACCATTCTCCCTGGATGTAGATGCAGGCAGTAGATCACTGCCCTATGGCATGTTTTGTCCTGCTTGGACTACAGGTTAGGACAGAAGCCTGGCAACTGCTTTGCATCACCATAGACCCAAATGACCAGACCAGAAACTCCTGGCTGTCTTTAGCTCATGTGAGTAATGCCACACCAAGACCAGAGTCCTACATGCAAATACATTTCTTGAATTTTTCACTCTACCCTGTATCTCTTGGTATGGCCTTCATTCACATGTGACATTGTTCCAGAAGTTACTGGCCTGATCTGTTGGATTTATAGCAATATAAGACAGCTGCCAGCCTTTGTTTGTTAAGCTGTAGACTAAGCAGTACAAATCATGTCATAGGCTGGTGATCTATTGACTACATCCAGATCCAGGGAGAATGGTACTGAAAGCTTGGAGCTGATGGTTTGAGGATTCTGAACACATTGTATTGAACTCTTTTTGCTGGCAGATATTGTGACTAAGTTGAGAGTAGGTAGTTTGCAGGTCCCTTCAGCAGCAATTGTTCTGTGATAGCTTAGTGCTCCAGTGAACCATGGATACATGAGCAAGTTTATCTTTGGGGGAGTGCTGTTTTAGTAACCTTCAGGCACTGAGGAATGCACAAACTGACTGAGCTTGCCTTATGGGCTAAGCAAAAGGGTTTATTTTATGTGGTTAAGCATATTGTATGAGCCCCATCAATTTCAGCTAGTTCAACAAACTACAGTTAAGTATGATTGTATGGTTAAGCACGATGTATGAATCAAAGTACTTTCTGCTGTGCTTCACTCTGCATTCATCTACCAACGTCCGCTAGTACCCTTATAGTCCCTTCCTTTCTTAATTACACTTCTAGGGTTCTTCTCAGGGACCCAGAGACTATCCTTGTTACCACGCTGTCTACATGCAAACCCAATCCCAAAGTGATGCCCATATACAAGAAACTTTTATTTAGATATTCAACTGCAAGCCAAATCTAACATTTTGTTTTTGCTACCTTGTTTGGTGCAGGAAGTCAGAACTCTAAAAGAGTGTGGAGTTGAAGAAAGGGGTGATCCTGAAAATTCTAGCTCTACGTCCAGTTTTCATTCCATCCCATCTTTGATTAAACAGCAAGCTGCATTCTCAAATGCCATTGTGCCCAAAGTGACTTATCGAATTATACCTCAATAATAATGTCAAATCCCCACATCTGTACTGCCCTCCAGATGTGTTGGACCACTTTCCTTCTCATTTCCAGCCAGAAAACCACTGGATATAATACACACCTCCAGCAAAGGAGATTGTTACCTTGTTGTGGTGCTGGACCTTGAGCACCTAAATTACACCATGAGCTAAACCATGAAGGGACACCCAAGACGGGAAGGTAACTAAATACGATCCCTGGGGAAGGTAACGGCAACCCACCCCAGTATTCTTGCCGTGAAAACTAAATGGATCAGTACAACCAGAGATATGTCGATATACCATCGGAAGATGGGACTCCCAGGTCGGAAGATGGTCAAAATGCTACTGGGGAGGAACAGAGGATACAGTAAGCTCAACTAGCCCCAGATGTGATGTCGCAGCTAGCTCAAAGCCAAAAGGACGGTTAGTGGCCGACGGTGCTGGTGGTGAACAACGAATCCAATGATCTAAAGATCAACACATCATAGGAACCTGGAATGTCACTTCACACCAGATGACCACCAGATCTACTACTGTGGACAAGAGGACCACAAAAGAAATGGAGTAGCCTTCATAATTAATAATAAAGTGGCTAAAGCAGTGCTTGGATACAATCCAAAAAATGATAGAATGATCTCAATTCGAATTCAGGGTAAGCCATTTAACATCACAGTGATCCAAATATATGCCCCAACCACAGATGCTGAAGAAGCAGAAGTAGATCAGTTCTATGAGGATCTGCAGCACCTACTGGATAATACACCAAAAAGAGATGTTATTTTCATTACAGGAGACTGGAATGCTAAGGTGGGTAGACAAACGACACCTGGAATTACAGGTAAGCATGGCCTGGGAGAACAAAATGAAGCGGGACATAGGCTGATAGAATTTTGCCAAGACAATTCACTGTGCATAACAAACACTCTCTTCCAGCAACCTAAAAGACGACTTTATA
Organism: Charina bottae; assembly: GCA_023362775.1. Taxonomy (NCBI): domain Eukaryota; kingdom Metazoa; phylum Chordata; class Lepidosauria; order Squamata; family Charinaidae; genus Charina; species Charina bottae. The sequence goes on from JALMGJ010000004.1 coordinate 107,826,309, forward strand.
CATGGACTTCACCAGATGGTCGACACCAAAATCAGATTGACTACATCCTTTGTAGCCAAAGGTGGTGGACATCTATATAGTCAGTAAAAACAAGACCTGGAGCTGACTGTAGTTCAGATCACGAACTTCTTATTGCACAATTTAGAATCAGACTAAAGAGAATAGGGAAGACCCACAGATCAGTTAGATGTGAGCTCACTAATATTCCTAATGAATATGCAGTGGAGGTGAAGAATAGATTTAAGGGACTAGATTTAGTAGATAGGGTCCCGGAAGAATTATGGACAGAAGTTCGCAACATTGTTCAGGAGGCGGCAACAAAAAACATCCCAAAGAAAAAGAAAACCAAGAAGACAAGATGGCTGTCTGCTGAGACACTGGAAGTAGCCCAAGAAAGAAGGAAAGCAAAAGGCAACAGTGATAGGGGGAGATATGCCCAATTAAATGCAAAATTCCAGAGGTTAGCCAGAAGAGATAAGGAATTATTTTTAAACAAGCAATGCGTGGAAGTGGAAGAAGATAATAGAATAGGAAGGACAAGAGACCACTTCCTGAAAATTAGAAACATCGGAGGTAAATTCCAGGCAAAAATGGGCATGATCAAAAACAAATATGGCAAGGACCTAACAGAAGCAGAAGAGATCAAGAAAAGGTGGCAAGAATATACGGAAGATCTGTATAGGAAGGATGATAATATTGGGGATAGATTTGACGGTGTGGTCAGTGAGTTAGAGCCAGACATCCTGAAGAGTGAGGTTGAATGGGCCTTAAGAAGCATTGCTAATAACAAGGCAGCAGGAGACGACAGTATCCCAGCTGAACTGTTTAAAATCTTGCAAGATGATGGTGTCAAGGTGATGCATGCCATATGCCAGCAAATTTGGAAAACACAAGAATGGCCATCAGATTGGAAAAAATCAACTTATATCCCCATAACAAAAAAGGGAAGCACTAAAGAATGTTCAAACTATCGAACAGTGGCACTTATTTCACATGCCAGTAAGGTAATGCTCAAGATCTTGCAAGGTAGACTCCAGCAATTCATGGAGCGAGAATTGCCAGATGTACAAGCTGGGTTTAGAAAAGGCAGAGGAAGTAGAGACCAAATTGCCAATAACCACTGGATAATGGAGAAAGCCAGGGAGCTTCAGAAAAACATCTATTTCTGTTTTATTGACTATTCTAAAGCCTTTGACTGTGTGGATCATAACAAATTGTGGCAAGTTCTTGGTGGTATGGGGATACCAAGTCATCTTGTCTGCCTCCTGAGGAATCTGTATAACGACCAAGTAGCAACGGTAAGAACAGACCACGGAACAATGGACTGGTTTAAGATTGGGAAAGGAGTATGGCAGGGTTGTATACTCTCACCCTACCTATTCAACCTGTACGCAGAACACATCATGCGACGTGCTGGGCTTGAGGAATCCAAGGCTGGAGTTAAAATCGCTGGAAGAAACATTAACAGATTGTTAATGTTTATGCAGATGATACCACTTTGATGGCTGAAAGCGAGGAGGAGCTGAGGAGCCTTATGACGAAGGTGAAAGAAGAAAGTGCAAAAGCTGGGTTGCACTTAAACCTCAAAAAAAACCAAGATTATGGCAACCAGCTTGATTGATAACTGGCAAATAGAGGGAGAAAAAGTGGAGGCAGTGACAGACTTTGTATTTCTAGGCGCAAAGATTACTGCAGACGCTGACTGCAGCCAAGAAATCAGAAGATGTCTACTTCTTGGGAGGAGAGCAATGACAAATCTTGATAAAATAGTTAAGAGCAGAGAAATCACACTGACAACAAAGGTCTGCATAGTTAAAGCAATGATATTCCCTGTAGTAACCTATGGCTGTGAGAGCTGGACCATAAGGAAGGCTGAGCGAAGGAAGATAGATGCTTTTGAACTGTGGTGTTGAAGGAAAATTCTGAGAGTGCCTTGGACTGCAAGAAGATCAAACCAGTCCATACTCCAGGAAATCAAGCCAGACTGCTCACTTGAGGGAATGATATTAAAGGCAAAACTGAAGTACTTTGGCCACATAATGAGAAGACAGGATACCCTGGAGAAGAAGCTGATGCTAGGGAAAGTGGAAGGCAAAAGGAAGAGGGGCCGACCAAGGGCAAGATGGATGGATGATATTCTGGAGGTGACGGACTCGACCGTGGGGGAGCTGGGGATGGCGTCAGCCGACAGGAAGCTCTGGCGTGGGCTCGTCCATGAAGTCACGAAGAGTCGGAAGCGACTGAATGAATAAACAACAAAATAATACACACTGTAGTTGAACATATTTGTTGGTCATGGATTTGAGAAGACTGATCTGTATCTATCTTCTTTAAAAAGCCTGCTGGATGAGAAATATGTAATGCTCCATCTTCTAGTCTAGAATAGTTGTCACATTATAGTCACGGTTACAGCTTTCAGTGTCCTCTGTTCTGGCTATAGAATGTGGGAATCTCTTTCTATGTAGCTGTAAAAGGATGCCTCCATGAACCAGCATTTTAGGTTGTCGTTTTGATCTGAAATAGAAATCACACACACATACCCCTACCTGCTTTACAAGGAAATTGCAGAAAATTACCTGAAGTGACCCCAATGCCCAGGCAAACCTCAGAAACCAGATAGATAATGGTTGCCCAATCACAACAGTGCCCCCAAGGAGCCACATGTTCAAAGCAAGAGTCCCAATGAGTTATCAGGATGTTGGTTTTTACAAATAGCTTGGACCAATTAACAGATTGGTAGCAAATGAAAATCTTTCTCAGGTAACTCTCAAGTATAGAAGAGGATCAATTTGTTGAACAAAACAGTTTGAATTACAGTAGCTCTCAGTCATACACTTAACACCCCACTTACAGCCTATATGCAAAACAGAAAGACAGAAAATGGAAGGAAGACTGCTTTCCCAAGATGAACCAAAGATGCTGTGGAGGGCCTGATAGGCAGGACTTCAGAATGGCCAGTCCTGCTTGTCTGGTGTGTTTTATGGAAAAACTGCTTTCTTCTTTTTATTTTAAATTACTTTTTTTTTGCAAAGGAAAAGCTTCTTGTTCCTATATCCCTGCTGCAGCTGTTTTAGTTTTGCTGTTTGTTTGCTTTCGGTTAGGCAAGGAAGATGAAAGTTTTATCTGTATGATTTCATGTATCCTGAGCACTAACCTTGAATGCTTTCTAGGGTTTGTATGTGTGTGCGCGTGCCCTTTTCAAAGTATATTTTTGCCACTGTCTTCTGGTTAAGGATGGATTACACAGACGTGGCCTTAGATCCCAAACAGTAGCTCAGGCCTCGCTCACACATACTGCTGTCTGCATGGAAATGAGTTGGCAGAACTGTAGAGCACTAAAATAAATATGACCACTTTAGAGTAGCCCTACCCTTCAAAGCAGGCAGTGAAAATGGCCATTTTGAATTTTCCACAATGCATAGAAATGCTAGGTACAGTATTCATCATTTAGTGACCACAATTGGGACCGGCAACTTGGTTGCTAAGTGAAACCGCAATTGTGCTTATAATCTTACTTCAGCTTTCCTTTGCTTTACAGACCTGTGAAGGTTGTAAATGTGAGGATGGGTCGTAAAGTTACTTTTTCATCACTGTTGTAACTGGGAATGGTCACTGTCCGAGGCAGTTGCTAAATGAGGACTACCTGTATTACTTTACTCTGTGGAAAACGTATGTTGAAGTATTTTGTTTCCCACAATACCCACGAACAGGACTGCAACTGGATTTGCCTAACATGTTAACTTGGGCTAATATGGGATTGTATAGTTTGTACTTCAGCGTGTTGTGGGAAACTGCCCAGGTGTTGTCTTCAAATGTTGCATTAAGACATAACATGGCTTATTTATTGAGGGTAGTGCATAGGGCTTTGCATATCTTTAGGGCGGATGAATATATGATCAAAGCACTCTTTCCAAGTGCTTAACGATCCCCCCTCCTGGTTTTAGAGCAAAGAGCAGTGGTCACATTGCTTCACTTTGCTCTTCTTCATACTGTAGCTCCTCCGCAATTCCTCCAATACTTGAAAAAGCCTGGAAAGGCTTTTTGGTGGCCTCTTTCAGCTTTTGCTAGTGACAGAGGATACTAGGAGGAGGCTCTGAGACAAAGCTTCCTTCCACAGCCCCCTCCTCTTAGGTTCCTCCATCACTTACAAATGCCCAAAGAAGCTCTTGCCCAGGTGCAGTGCCTTCTCAGAGGCCTTTGAAGAGGAAGCTGAGGTTAAAGACAAAGTGGCGGCTTCAAGATGGTGTGAAATGTTTGGTGGAATCAAATCCTACTCCCGCTTTGTCTCCACGCGGTGATCATGTCGCCTTCCCTTTGCACAGGCTCAGTCACATGTTTCGTTACAAATAGCAATTCTTTTTGTTAACCCAGATTTCAGGTTAAGTGTGATGAGTGAACCTCTAGGCATTATGGGAAATGTATAAGATCAGAAGGGAGAAATGCCTGCGGGTCAGAGATCTTACCTGGAACCACCAAGGGAGCCTTTTCCCATCTCTCTCCCACCAAACTTGTCTACTACAGTTATTAAAAAAAATGCTGCCTGGAAAGTAGCTATGGAATACAGTAGCTGCCATAAGGCACTGCTGATTCTCCTGGGGGTGGATCTACCTGCTCCCAAATAACTCTAGGTGGCTTATCATACAAATATGTAAATACTAAAAACCACAACTACAAACCTTAAAAACAGCAGTTTAAAATTGCTAATACTTTATCCTTATAAACTCTAAAAATGAGGGACTTTCCCTCACCTCCAGAAACACTTTTATCCATACAAAAATCAGCATTTACGGACAATTTGAAGACCCAAGAGAGTGAGCTAGTTTGTACAATAGGCAGACCTGCAAAGAACTTGGCCCCTACCTTCCCACATTTACCTCCAATGAGCTGGCCAGACTCATTTGCCATTTACGACCATGGAATTGTAGATTACAAAGGGACCAAAAGGATCATCTCATCCAACTCTCTGCAAAGTGCAAGAAAACCAGTTAAACCAAGGGTCGGAAATGGCGGCTCGCGAGCCAGATGCGGCTCTTTGGCCCCTTGAGTGTGGCTCTTCCGAGGCTGAACTCACCCCCGCCCCTTCCACGTGATTGGCCCCCACCCGCAAACCCCGCCCCCTGGCTCTCGCACTGAGCGAGGCCCGGCGCGGCAGGGAGGCGCTGCTGGTGGGGTGGGGGGATTGATGGGGTGGGAGGGTGCACCCGGAGGGCCTCCCACGGCCACTTCTCCAAGGCAGGTTGCAGAGCACACACTGCGCCCACGGGAACGCCTGGTCCCTCTGCTCCCTCCAGCTCCGCCGCCCGCCCCGTCCTGCCGCCCGGCAAACCTCCGCCGTCCCCCCGCCGCCACCGCCCCGGCCAGGCCCCCTGCGCTGCAAGGATGGGAGCTCCGCCCGCGCGCCTTCCCTGGCTGGTCCTCATGGGCCGATCGCGTGGAAGGCGCGCGGGCGGAGCTGCCTGTCTAGCACTCGGGCGCTCCGGTAGTGCGGCCCCGCCGCTGCCCTTTCTCTCTGGCTTGGATCCCGGGAAGGCAGCGGGGGGCCTCGCGGAGGGAGGCAAGCAGGCAGGTAAGCAGGCGAGTGGGGCGAGCGGGCCTCGTTTCCCGCCCCCCATCATTTTCTTGCCTCGACGTGGGCGGGATGAAGCGGCCGAGGGGGGCGGGCCCGGCAGCAGAGGCCCGCTTGCCGCCCGCCCGCTTGCCTCCCTCCACGAGGCCCCTGATCCGGCTTGGATCCTGGGAAGCCAGCGGAGGGAGGCAAGCAGGCAGGTAAGCGAGCGGGCGAAGAAAGTCACCCCAAAGCGTCCCGGGGCTCCCCCCTTGCTGCCTCTGCCACCTGCAGGCTGCCTGCCTGGTTGGGGGGGCCGTGCACACTCCAAACGGTGCCCCAAAGACAGCTTTGGAGCACTGCCCGCTCTCAGCTGGGCGTGAAACAGTCCCTTAAAGGGATAGCAGTCTTTTACTTTGCCGGCGCTGCTCCCAAACCCTGCTCCCTTCCATGCGATTGGCTCCTGCCCATAAACCCCGCCCCCTTCCACGCGATTGGCTCCTGCCCACAAACCCCACCCCCTTCCACGCGATTGGCCCCCGCCCGCAAACCCCACCCCCTGGCTCTCGAGCATTTCAAAATGTGCATGAGCATGCCAAAATGGCTCCCGGCATTAAAAGTTTGCCGACCCCTGAGTTAAACCATCCATGAGAGGTGGCTGTTCCATAGAGTACTACAATCCATTGATAATAGTGAATATGTTTTGAGTGCAGTGATTGACTATGAGTCCATACGTGCTATGCTCAGAGGAGCTGATCTCAGACAAGCAATCCAGGAAGAAGTGTGTATTGGAATTTATTTGTGTATTTATATAACTATACATACCTAAAAAGAGATTTCACTGGGCTAGAGATCCACTCATCCTTAGTTCTCTGTGTGTTTTATAAAACTTTGTCAAATGATGCCACACAAACCCTTCAAAACTTCTGCAGTCTTTTCAAAGTACAGTGAACTTGCTGGTAATAAATAGAGTATTTCAGAACAAGTGCAAAGCAATGCTTTTCCACTTGGAAAGTGATGAGTTTTGTTGCTAAGGATGAAGAAGAAAGCAAAACAACAGAGGCATCATTCAGAAGTGTGTTCCTCATAAGCAAAAGTGGGTAAAAGCCACTCCATTGCTGAAAAAGCTTATGAGCTGCCAAATTGATGACAAATATTATGCTCAGAGAGGAGGTAGGATGAGCTGTTGTCAAAATTCCCTTTTCAAATGATACTGTGCACACTTGTGTAAAACCCATGGCAGACAATGGGGAGGAGTAATTGCCATCATATGTGTGTGCTAGCAAATACTTTGGATTTACAGTTGGATGAACAATGGATGTGCAGAGCATGCATTAGCTTATGACGACACATAAATGAGTGAGAAGTAATGTTCTATTTATCACTGTGAAAACCCAAGTTCCAGTGGGAGAGATTTTTGGTTTGGTTGGTTACTATTTTGTGGGCCATGGTAGGGACTGGAAAAGGTGTGCTTGGATAAGCACTGATGGAGCACCAACTATGTACAGAGTAAGGATCTGCTGTACACTTGAAAGGACTTACACTTGAATGCCTGGACGTATCCTGCTTTGTTCACAGAGAACCGCAACAGTAAAAAATCAGCCTCCTGCTTTCAATTCAGCCATGAAACAAGTCATGAAATTAGGAACATGATCAAATTGTTGTCGTGTACACATCTTTTGAGTGTGCATGACTTTTCAATGAGTTATGTGAAGAAATGGGCAGTGAATAAAGACCATGTTTCCCCACATAGAAGTATGGTCACTGTCAAGGGGAAAGCCTCTCACCAAAGGTTTTGAGCTGTGGGAAGAGACAAAAATCATTTCTTGATGACAGCGTTGAGGCCAATGAAGACATTCTCCATGATTTCAAGCATAGTGTACCTTAATGATACGTTCAATGCTCTGAATAGCCTTGACCTTTTGTGTCAGGGTCAGTATGCCCAGGTAGCATCTCTACTTCAAGAGCTGCACTGGTTGCTATCTGGATTCTGGGTACAATTCAAAGTTCTGGTTGTCTCCTTTGAAGCCCTTCATGAATTAGGGCCTAGATATCTGTGAGACCACCTTCTCCCAGTAACATCTGCCTGACCAATAAGACAGACCAAAGTAGGACAGTCTTACTCTGGGTCGCTTCTGTATGGAACTGCCATCTGCAGAGATTTTGGAAGCAGGTCTCTTTAGTTGTACTCCTCCTCCTCTGGAATAACATGCTCCTGGACAACAGAAAGGCACCTTCCCTCCTAGCTTTTAGAAAGCCCATTAATAAAAGACTATTCTATCAGGCCACAGGGGCCTGGAGGTTATGACTGTTCCTTCTAGAGAGAAATGGACTTCTACTTTTCAGTCCATTACTTGTGTTAACAGGAACATTAAAAAGACACATCCAAATGCTGCCACAGAACATTAAGAAACATTGTTCTGAATCTGGTGTAACCAAAGAGTAGATTAGGAATCTATTTGCCTTCCACCTTCCAGCTTACGGGTATGATATGCTTGTTGATTTAGGGCTTATCTGCACCACCAAGCTGCCCCATCACCAGTACAGGCCAGCCATCGTTTTTGGATGGAGGAACAGACAACGTTATCCTGTACTCGCCACTGTGAAAGTGACCGCCATGCATGTTTTCCTTTCCACTGTCAAAGTATTGTTTTCTTTTGGGATCATAGTATCTACATATCTGCCAGGTAAGTATTTTTTTATTTTTATTTATTTATTTATTTATTTATATTTCGAATTTCATCACTCTCAAAGAGTGACTCTGGGTGGTTTACAATAAAACTAAGATAAATACAGATTAAAATTTATTTATTTATTTATTTAAATAAATACAATAAAAACAGTATTTTTTAAATAAAATATAAATATTTTCCCCAGTCACATCTACCCGGCCCACCAGAGCGGGGAGGCAGGGCAAGTTGCGGGTCCCTTCAGTTAGGGAGGTACATCTAGTGGGACCAAGGAAAAGGGCCTTCTCCATGGTGGCTCCCTCCCTTCGGAACATCATTCCCCCCGAGATAAGATTGGCCCCCTCCTTGCTCCTCTTCCAGAAGGCCCTGAAGACGTGGTTCTGTCAACGGGCCTGGAGACCCCAAGCTGCTTCGGAGCCAATCAAGTGGCTGGTAGGAATGTGTTTGCTGCCACCGGGGGGGGGGGTGTCTATTGTGTTTTTATGTTTTTTAATTCTGTAAGCTGCCCGGAGTCACTGACTGTGAGTTTTGGGCAGAGAAAGAAAGAAAGAAAGAAAGAAAGAAAGAAAGAAAGAAAGAAAGAAAGAAAGAAAGAAAGAGAGAGAGAGAGAGAGAGAGAGATATCCATCCATCCATCCATCCATCCATCCATGATGGAGATATTAAAAATTCTTAATTTAAATTCATGTAATTCACAACATAAGGGGGTGCGATGGCTCAGTGGTTAAGACGCCAGGCTTGTTGATCGGAAGGTCGGCAGTTCGAGACCTGAGCGCTGCATGACGGAGTGAGCTCCCGCACTAGCTCCAGCTCGTGCCAACCTAGCAATTCAAAAGCATGCAAATGCAAGTAGATAAATAGGTACCACTTCGGTGGGATGGTAACAGCGTTCCACGCGCGTCATGCCGGCCATATGACCGCGGAAGCATCTTCGGACAGCGCTGGCCCTTCGGCTAAGGAATGGAGATGAGCACCGCCCCCTAGAGTCGGACACGACTGTGCAGGGGAAAACCTTTACCTTTACCTACCTTAAGGGCCTCTTCAGGGTGGTAACCACCCCCAGGGTTGGTTACCCCTCCTCCTGCCCCAAGCGAGATGGCAGAGCCAGGTCTTCACCCCTTTCTGGAAGGCTGGGAGAGTGGGGGCCTGCCTCACCTCTGGGGGAAGAGTGTTCCATGGAGCGGGGGCCATGGCAGAGAAGGCTCTATTCCTGGGCCCTGCCAATCAACAGTCTTTCATAGACGGGGTCCGTAACATGCCTTCTCTGCCTGACCGGGTGGGATGGCTTGATGTAATGGGGGTGAGACCGTCCCTCAGGTAACCTGGACCCATGCCATGTAGGGCTTTAAAGGTGATGACCAACACCTTGAATTGGACCCAGAAGCAAACTGGTACCCAATGCAGCTCCCACAGCAAAGGTGTTACATGTGCCATCCTTGGGGCACCCAAGATTGCTCGCACGGCCGCATTTTGAACCAGATGTAGCTTCTGGGTACTCTTCAAGGGTAGCCCCATGTAGAGCGCATTGCAATAGTCTATACAACTGTGCATCGGATTTTTTTTAGAAGTGATTACTTTTTTGTTTCCTCAACATTATTTCAACATATTCAAATGTGCATGGTTGACACCTCATGCACTGTATATCGGATCACAGACCAACCATTTTTTTAAAAAAATTTCTCGTGTCAGAAGCAGCAAAGCACTTCTGTAGTGAAAGGATTTGCCAGTGACATCACCGATGCCCGGGGGACACCCGAGGAGGCTCCTTTCATGTCCCTGTGATTTTTCCCACCGGAGTGGTACCTAATTTATCTAATCGCATTTGCATGCTTTTGAACTGCTAGGTTGGCAGGAGCTGGGACTGATTTTTTACTGAACTGCCGAGCTATCAGCCTTAATGGCTTCTGACTCAGCGTCTTAACCACTGAGCCACCGCGGTCCCTAAATTTTTAATTTACACACACACATAACAGTATCTATGTCCAGTAAAACCTGCCCATTGGAAGAAACGTGATCAGCAATGGCTTTCTTGGAACAGAGAGTTGGGAAGGCATAGCAGCAGGGGAATTACTCAGTGGGAGAACATGGTACCCTGTAATCTGGAGATGGACTACCTTGCAAGCTGTTGCCAAAGTGTCTCAGTCTAAACACATTTTCTTAAGCCAGCTTCGAGTCAAATTGGCATGAGTACAGGACAGAAGCAGCTTAAGACTGCTTCCGGGTACAGTGCAGATATTCCTGTAGATGGGTTCCTGAAAGTTGTCTTCAGTGAGGAATTTCTTCCAAATATGTGGGTTAGTGTGCATTCTGAATATCCAGAACTATCCAACACAGAGGTCAAACACTTGCTGCCATTTTTAAATGACCTACCATTGTAAGATCTTTGTTTTTTCAGTTCTAGTGGAAATAAAGAGTAAGAAAAGGACCTGAGTGATGTGGAATCTGATTTATGACATCAAGTTGGATGCCAGTCTCATGCACTGAGAATGGAAACTGCATCATCCCTTTCTTTAATGTGAAAGAAATTCTACTGAAGAACATTCTTGACCGGGAAGTTGGTGCTAAGAGTTATTATTATATGGCACAGGTACAAACAACAATTCAAGGGGTAAATAAATACTTCATTTTGGATTCAAATTTTTGTCACAAAATTTAGCTTAAAGGGTCTTTAGAAATAGAGGGGATGGGGAGACATATAGAAATGCAACTATAATCATAATCTTATTTGCCAGAAAATGTGAATTCCAATGCTCTTAATCCTTCCTCTGCACATCACCAATATCCTCGAATCACAGCAGTGCAATCACTGCAGAAGGACTAAGGCTGGTCTATAATAGAATAACGCTGGAGGCCTAAGGAAAGTATTTCAGCTTTTATTTCTGGCTACATACACGTCACTGAACTATAGTTGCCAGGACTGGGGAGTCCTGCATTCAAATCCCTAAGTCTAAAGCTTACTGGATGTCTTTGACCTCGCTATTGTCTCTCAGCCTAACTACCACACAGGGTTTGTAGAGATAAAAGACAAGTGAGAAATGTAGATCATCCAGAATTCTTTTAAAGAGGAACAACACAAGAATGTAATCAATGCTTTATTTACCTGAAGGAAGTCTAGCTTTTTGCCAGATTAATGAACCTTCAAAAGGTAAGGATCATCTTAAATACAGGCAGTCCTAGCTTACCAACTGCCCTGTTTAGCAACTGTTCAAAGTTACGGCAGTGCTGAAAAAGTAACTTTACAACCAGTCCTCGCACTTACGACTGTCGCAGCATCCCCAGTCACATGATTGCCATTTGTGAGCTTCACAGCTGGCTTCCAACAAGCAGAGTCAATGGAGAAGCTGGCAGTAAAATCACAAGTCATGGTCACGTGATGATTCACTTAACAACCGTGGCCAATTTTCCTAATGAACACAGTGGAAGTGAGGTCTTAAGTCCATCATGGTCACATGATGTCTCGCTTAACAATCATGTCACTTAGCTATGGAGTTGCCGGTCCCAATTGTGGTTGTTAAGCAAGGACTACCTGTATCATGAGATAGAGGATGCAGATGGGCTTTCTTCTACCCACTGTTTCTTTTGGGGAGGGGTTGTCTTAAACAGTAACCTAAGTGTATAGTAAATTAGTGGCTGCCTCCTCACAACATACTTAACCTGGTTACTAAATCAACCCATTAGGTTCTCAAATTATACTGAATCATAAACCGACCAAATGGTCTGGATTCACAAAGCACACTAAGCCTCAAACAATTCTAATCCTGGCTAATGCAAAGCAAGCTTTTCACATTGCACACATCCAGCAGCTAAGTCATTGCATGGCTTAAGCATGCTATGTGAATGCAGCTGTTTTGTGTATGGTGCTATTTATGCATGGGTCTTTTGAGTCGCCTCTTCTATTACAGTGCTGAAGGAAGGGCAAGGCCAAGGGGAATACAACATGCTATATTTTTGTATGGTATAAGCAGGCAAGTCCCATCATCTGGCTGTGAAGTGGTGTTTTGCTAGCTGTGCTCTGGAGGTGGCTGTGAAAGCAGCATAACTCTTTTGTTAGAAGAACATCCTCATTAGAAGAGTACTGAAGAAAAAAACTTTCATTCTAAGTTAAGGCCACAAGAAACTGGACAAAACCTGTATAATCTTCTACATAACTCACCATTCCAATAGCTATAAGACAATCTTTTCTAAACAATATATAGTTCAAGGAGGCAAAAAAGTACTCCAAAAAAGGGTTTTGTATGGGAACTTTAACTTCCCATCCCATTTGACTTTAGGTCTTTTAAAAACAGGTCAAATCAATGAATTTAATGAAGGCCACTGAACACAATAGCTTTGCCTTGCATTTTGACCCAGATAAAGAAGAGTCAGTCTAGGTCAAAAAGCTTTAGCAAAACTTTAAGTGGTTAGTACACAAATGTGACAGAATGTTTAGAATCTCAGAGTCTTGCTATTCCCATTGACAAGCAGTTAAAAGTATTTGAAATGGCTGCATGAATGAACTTCGATAAGGTAGGGCCATTGTCTTCCATTGTTCCTTTCTCTTCATACCAAAACATCCACCCCCAGAAAAGAACAAGAGTCAATGAATGTATAATGCAGTCCCACTTTTACTGGATTTCTTTGGACTTTTTGTGGGCTGTTCACTCCATTTAAATGCCATGCTACACATTAAAATCTTTCCCAAATGACTGTGACTGTTGAGTCATCCATGTCAGACAGCAAACCCTTTAATGATGCCAAGAAAACTATAGTGGGTTGGGACACAGATTAATAGAAATGAAGATTTAAATTAGGGATCCTCTGCCTTTCTCACAAAATGGGTTAAAAAAATTCCACTGATACCAGGTTGCTTAGATACCATAGAGTTAAAGACTGTTGAGAAAACAAAATTTGATGGGAAGGCTGGGTGTAGATTCATATTCAGGGTTTTCTTTTAAAAACAAACAGACCACCACCACAACAAAATCACCTCTCTTTTCTCGCTCCAAGGATCTCATGGGACTTTTGTACCTATCAGGTTTAGATAAACTAAATGTGTCAGAATCAGGAAAAAAGGAAAGAATTAAAGATCTCCAGAACTGCTTTAAAAGTTCTGCCAGATGAAAAAGTTATCCTTCCCATGCCCAGCAGACTAGTAAGTCTTATACAACCTCAGCAAAAAAAAGAAAAAAAGAGATGTTCTTGTTATTTAAAACAATTCTGCAAGGTCAAAGACTAGATTGATCTTTTATTTATATTTTGGATGGACTGCTCCAAAGAACCATATGTTGATTTCACATGTGTTCTGAAGTCTTGAGCACCATGGTTTTTGGAAGTTTTTTTCCCCCCAGTAATTTTCTATAGCTAGGTTTTTTTTATTGTATTTTACTCTTTTGTCTAGTTTTTTGTGTTTGGAAAAAAAAAATCCCACTTCATTCATGGAAAGGCAACTTTCTGTCACCCATCTTTGACTTTTCTCCTTATGTCTGCATTAAAGCTGTCATTTAGTTTTATTCCCCCCTCCCTTCTCAATATTTGACAGCCAAAAGCCCTTGTCTGCTTTTATGGCTTTTTGTTCACATTAATGACATAACCTGTGCAAAATGGCAACAGCTCCCCCAATCTCTGCATGTAAAATTTGCAACATTTTTTGAGACGGGTCAATGCCCATTTTGGGGGCCCTTTTCTTTATGTGAGGACCGTGTTAAAACTTTTTGCAGATGTGAGCCATTCAGGAGCAGTCTATGGCTGCATGCAGAGATGGGGGGAAAAGAAAAGACCTTCCTATTTTGTGATTGCCATAGTAACTCAAGCATTGCCTGTGCATGTGTATGTGTAAGGATTTTTTGTTTTGGTTTTTGTGTGCTTTTTAAAAATGTTTTCTTTAGATTTCTCTCTTTTGGTTTACTAGATCCAGACAAATAGATTGGATTTCCTATGCAATCAGGCCCTCTACTGAAGAATATGGCACAGATGTCACCAAGTTACCAAGAGGACAATGTGGCTTGTTTGTATAAAATAAAAGCATCTAAGTTTAAAATAACGACTGGCTTGAATTAATTTTGTTCAGGATAGCAACAGCATTTTCCAAATGTCCCTCTGCTATTATTTCCCTGGAGTACTACTGAATCTAGCAGAAAGTTCATCTAGTGGAAATATAATATAGATGAATCCAAGGCATTTTAAAAAATGGTGAATGAGGTTTCAACAGGTAGAAGGTTCTACTGGCTATCAAGATAGGCTACTAAGACTCCAGCAAGCACCACATTATGGAGTAAACCCATTCAGGTGCTGTGGAACTAGATAAATTATTTCTAGAACATGCATAACATGGAATTTGGGAATGGGAATTGGTAAAATGTAAAGGAATATGCCTCCAGCCTTCCTTCACCTCTCTCAAACAGCATGGCCAAAATCTCATTTGCTGAGTTTAATATTAATCTCTAACGGGATTTGTTTTGGCTTGGCTTAACATGTTGCATGAATTTATCCAGCCACTATGATGTGTAAACCGTGGCTTATGTAGGCTGACCATACGTCCCGTTTTGAACGGGACAGTCCCGTTTTTTTAGCATTTTTCAACCGTCCCGTCGTTTTAATAAAAATCTCAATTTTGTCCCGTTTTTTAAACCAGCGGGAATGGTGCGGAAGGAGGATCTGAGCTGGAGCTGCCGATTGGAGGCAGCCCAGAAGAGGAAGCCCTCCTGCCTATCAGCATGTGGCAAAGGAGGGCGGAGAGGCGGAGGGGAGGGTGGACCAGGGGTGGGGTTTGCAAGCGGGAGCCAATCGTGCAGACCGGGGGGCGGGGTTTTCAGGCAGGAGCCAATCGCGCAGACCGGGGGTGGGGTTTGCAGGCGGGAGCCAATCATGTGGACCAGGGGTGGGGTTTGCAGGCGGAAGCCAATCGCGTGGACCGGGGGGCGGGATTTGCAGGTGGGAGCCAATTGCGCGGACCGGGGGGTGGGGACCCCTGTCTTTTTCATGAATACGGAATATTACATAAGACTCCATCCCATTTTGCCATCCTAATGTCCCGTTTTTGTCTCAAAGAAATATGGTCAACCTAGGCCTATGACATAGATTATTATGTGAATGCAGCCAATTGGGTTGATTTATCTGCAGTATGTCAACCCATTCACTCATCCCAATGGATTTGGTCTAAGTCTAGTTCCCATTCCTGAAAGCCTACGCTGCTGAAATCAACCACTGCAGCATGTGCGGTGGCTAGACATAAGGCTGGAAAATTCAACGTATGAAGTCTAGAGCAACAATTCCTGAGTTGGTGAACAGAAGAGTAGACCTGAAATAGCTGTGCTTATTTTGTGTCTCTGGGGATAGGGTTCCATTGCTTGCAAGAGATACTAAAGAGTTAAATGCTTTGTGGGCAAATGGAATAATCCCCATTTTCCCCCCAACTCAGCTCTGTGTTTAAGCTTGATTGTATTGACACCTGCACTGGGAGGAGGGTGGTGGGATGCTCTTCTTTTGTCACTTATAATAGCTCATCATTATTGTTCTAACATGCTTTTAAAAAGAAAAGAAAGGGGGAAAACCCACCAAACCCTAATCTTCCCCTTGGTGCTAGTGACAGTCAACAATGGTGAGATAGTTTGTTTCCCCCCCAGTTCTTCTCTTATCCTGTCCCTTAACCTCTCATTGTCCCCATAGCCACAATACAGTGGCGTAGCCCGGCTGGTTAGGGGGCAGTTTCTTGTACTGTACTGCCCTGTGCTTGATTGTTTAAATCTTCCTTATTCAACTGTCCTGAAGATTTACATTTTTAATGGCTCATTTATGTAATCCTATAAATAGAGGAGCAGCAAAAGCAGCCCCCACACACAAATGAGCGAATCGGGGGGCCTGAGAGGGAAAAAAAGCCGCTAGTGGGGGTCACCAGGGGTCTCAGCTGCGGAGGCCTTGATTGGTATCAACCCTCATCGCCACTGTGGCAATGGACTTAAGACCACCCAGTCAGCCCCCAAACGGTGCTTTGCCAAGGAACAGGACGAAACTTCTATAGTTCAGTCTTTCCTATTTATAGAGTTCCACAGCAAAGACTCATTTACCTTATTGCTTTGACAGCTGCATGTCTCCCACAAAAAAAAAATGTTGCCATGATTAACTTGCCTTTCTGCAAGCAAGCAGCTGAGGTTGTAGGGTTTCCCCACATCTCTCTCCCCACCCTGCCCCCCAGGTTCCTTCAGCACGATATCCCTAGGCCTGCTGTATTCCCTTCTATAGAGTCAGTGAATTCAACCACCTGTCCAATGATGCAGTTTGACTTCCTGGACAGAAAATAAAAAAGGAACTAATATTCGTTGACACTCCATTCTTCTGCACTCCCTTCCTGCAAATCCTTGGAGAATGTGAAATACATTCAATAGATTTACAAGGGTGGAGAGTACAGATAAATGGCAGCTTGATGAAGATAGTTTAACTTTAATAGCTTCTTTCATTTTCAGTGCAACTGTATCTAAATTGTACTATTGTTGTGTTACTGTACACAACAGTAATTAACAATCTTCCATGATCGATTTATTTCATATTGCAAAACACACCATAAAAGTGCAGGCAACAAAATTTATTAACAGTATATAGACTGTAGATTACAAAATTTAGAAGATTATGAATTCAGATTGTAATGTTTTAATAATATACTAAACACCTCCATGAAAAGGGAAGCATTATTCCCTTATATCAGTTGACTTATAATGGCTGTTTTAAAGACTTTCAGAGATCGCACTATGAATGTGTTTTACTTATAATATCCACTTGGCAATATATACAATTGAAACATGAACTGATTAAACAGTATGGCATGGATACTTTGATACCTTGAAGGTATCTGCAATATTAGGATCTGTAAGAGATGCAGCTCTTGATTTGAAACCAATGATCCAATTTTATAAGTAATTAAAAAGCAGAATGTTAGTATTAATTATATACCTAAAATGTGAAATGGAGAAATGGAATATCCAATCTTGGAAAATCATTGGGTCCAGTTTTTAAGAAATGAAAAATGTACTTTCTATGATTTAAGAATTAATTAATCACAAATTATTATCTATACCTACTGAACCCTTTAACAGAATTTTTAAGAGGTTGGACATCAGATTTTTTGCACTGGCATAATAAATTACATACATACATATACAGTAGTTTATTGCGGTCCTGGACCAGTACAAGGATAATGCTCTGTGAAAGTATACATAGTCTATCTTAAAGTGATAACAATGTAGGATAAAATAGAAAGTTAAAAGTTAAAAGTAAATTAAATTAATTAAATTAAATTAAATTAAATTTATGATTATAAATTTATAAAAATGATTATTTTCGAAAAGGTTTTATGTTCTAAAAATGAGAAGGTACTGTAAAGCATATGTTCCTGTATCATCTAGATTTATTGATAAGCTTAAGATTTGGATTAATTTTATGTATATCAATGGTAGATGGACATTATATGGATTTTTTTAAATTAGTTTTTTCCCTTTTCTGTGACATTTAGTTTATTTTAGTCACTGTAACATTCTTTCCTCCCTATCATCCATCCATCCATCCATCCATCCATCCATCCATCCATCCATCCATCCATCCATCCACCCACGCACGCACGCACACACACACACACACACACACACATTCTGTTGGGGTTGTAGCTGTCTGTATTTCACTATGAAAACAATTTTAAAAACTGTAACATCAGTTTCTAGCCGGAAGATTCCAATCTAGAGCATTGAAGCCTGAAATCTGTCTTCTTGTGCCATAGAAATGTTCTTCAAACCTGCCATGTGAACACACAGCCTTTGAGGAAACAGTCAGACATTTGAGATTTTAACTATCACTCCATCTAACACAGTCAGCCAAAAGCCAACATGGCAATATTGTATTCTTAAGAAAAATGGTTGAATTCCCATCAACACATTTCTGAAATACAGGTTATCAGAGTCACACCATGTGGCTTATTTTTAAGGGCTGAGTTGATGTTGTAAACTACCTTTATTTCTGTATGAAGTATTTCTGGCTGGGGAATTCTGGGAGTTCGAAGTCCAGATACCTTGAAGTTGCCAAGGTTGAGAAACACTGCTCTTGACAAAGTAATGCTGACTTCTAGAAACAAATCATTTAGAAGACCCTAATAATAGTATGCTCATCTGTTCTAGAATCCTCCCAGGCATTGATGTCTCACTAAATGGTTGGTAGTTCCCTGGCTCCCCACCCCCATCCCGCCAAGACTTTTGCAAAGACAGACAGCAATCGTGGGAGGGGAAACACAGGTTCCTTGTCTCTGGTGGGCATTATCACCACAGAAGACAACCCTACACAGAACAACAATTGCATAGGTTTATTGAATCACAGCTTGAATATAGTTGTCCCTTTAGTACAGCAGACCAGGTTATTTGTGGGACCACTTGTCCCTGAGGGTATCTGCCTGTTCCACCAGATTGGATAGGGTGGGTACACTCCACGTCCCTTCCCTTTCATGGTGTCATCTAGCAGGACCTAGGAACCATGCCTTTTCCGGGGCACCACCTGCCCTGTGGAACACCCTGCCCCTTGAGATTCCCCCCCAACTCTTCTAGGTTTCTGGAATGCCTTAAGAAGCTGGCTCTTCCCCCAAGCATTGGGATAGGTGGAGGCTGAAGCCCAGTGATTGTAGTTGTTGATGTACCAGCTGGGATTTGTGGGGTTTTGTTTTATTCTTTAGGATGGTTTTATTGTCTTGGTTTTTACTGTTGTTTTTGTGAGCCATCCAGTTGTGGGACATAAAAATTAAATAAATAAATAAGATGGGCTGCCATATATGTAAGTCATATAAATAAATAAACTACTTTATTTATTTATTTCTCAATTTCAGCACCACCATTTAGATCAGCATGGTTTTCCTCACTAATGTAAGCAGGGAGGTTATTTAAATTAGTAATCAGATAGTTACCAAGCATTGTCTTGTAGCAATTTGATTCCAGAAAGATTTCCCAGTGTAGAAAATATAGCAAGAGTCGTAGCAGACCCCAAAACAGCAAATAAAATAGCAAGCTATAGAACAGCCCACTTTTACACTCCACACACACAAAATACTTTTTGTCTCTTATTTTATAACCTAAAAGTGTTGGGCTCTGACCAGATTGTTTTCATTAACCTTGTTGTGGAATATTGTTTCAGTTTAGGAGACAATTGAGGGAGGGGTCTGGCAGTTCTTGGTCATGGAAGTGCATGTCCTGGCTGACTCTTGGTAGTTTTATTCATCAGTCATACTTCGGTTTTCTCCTGGTCTTTGGCACATCGTTTTAGTCCATCCCAGCGTGCTGTTGTATTTTCATTCACCTGTGTGCTTATTTATTTATAAAACTTGTATGTCCACCTACCTTATAGGCACTACTACTAGGTGGCTCACAACAAAAACAATAAAACAGTAATAAAATAATCGTATCAGCCGTACAAAGGAGCATCACGCTTCCCACCCTGGAGTCATAGTTCCATCAATTCTACATACACTGGCAGATCAGTGACAAGGATCCTGTCCACTTCCTCAGTATTCGATCGTTCAGATAGAATGTATGTGCTCAGACTGTGCATTCATTATATAGTTCATTAAGCTCAGTATCCATCATGATCACTAGAAAAGGTTATTTTCTGGATAAGCCTGCAAAGAGTTATGTGCTGTTTCTTTCAGGTTCAGCTAGCACTGTAGATTTCTGTATGTCCAAAGTACCCTATCCAGCAGTCTTCCAGTTGTATGGCACTTGACTGGTTTCCTGGGATTTCCGAAAGACAACACAAAGATTCAACCAGACCCCCGGCATGTTCCTTCAGACCCCAGGATACAATACCTGGTCCTGGAGATTTAGATCTGTTCGAAGTAAACAGATAATCCTTGACCATTTTTCTATTTTCCTAAACTTCAATTCTGTCCCCTTCTCCTGCTTTTAGCGACTATCTACCTACCTATGACTACACTCATCAGAGAAGCCTGAACCAAAATAGGAGTTGCAGTTTTTTTTTTTTTTGGTTACTTTTTAGCTTTTGCTATGTTCACTGATCAGTTGATATGAGGATTCTTTTTGTTTGTTTGTTTGTTTATTTATTTATTTATATTTCAATTTATATACCGCTCCATCTCCCCACAAGGGAACTCTGGGCGGTTTTTTATCTTGAACATACCCGAAAAAGCCCTTTCTGTAATTTCTAGCATTCTTTGCCAACCTTGGCTCATTCTGAGTTTTAGCCTTTGTGCGTTCTTGAAATCCAAGACACTTTTGGCTACACTTAACTTTGGTTTCTCTTAAAATCAAGAACTCTATTACATGGTCACTTTCCTTTCAAGGTTTCTGCTAGCTAAAGTCCCCATCATTATCTGGATAAGGCCGAATGAACTTAACTGGACAGTCTTCTGAGTAAACATGTATGAGATTGTATTATTACACTGTGTTTGCACATTATGCTAAATACTGTAAGGCTGGCATAGTGATAAATGCACACACAGAAGGATGCAGCCAAGAAGTCAGTTGAACAAAATTAGTCCAGTTTAGCCTGACGTCTGCCTCAATGAAACCAGAAATAGAAATACAATGATGTTTTAAGGTCATTAATGCCTTAAATGGGTCTCTGGTTTCTACCAATCAGATAAAGCCAAAGCCCTGTATTCAGATTTCACATTTAGCTGGTCCATAGAATGGTTACTTGGCTAGTTAGGTACATCAACTAGTAGGCAGTACCAGGTCTGCAACACATTTGATACTAGCCAGCTTTGCAGTTTAGCGTGGTATTTGAACTGGTCTTAGCGTCTTCATTTAGAACTGCCTTAATCTTCCCTCTATAACCTGCCAGCATCTGATCTAACCTAACTGCCCATTATTTTATAATGTCTGGTTTCTCCTACATACTTTTTCTATTCTTATTTTATCAGTTTCCACCAGAAGCATAGCCTTCCTCCCTTATTGTACTTAGCCATTCTGAATTGCAGCTTAAAAGGCCTGGCAAATGTGAGCAATTTGTAGCTATCTTTTCCCTTCATCAAGCCTGTCTTTTATATCTCAATCAGCTTTTTTCAACCACCCATTCTTCTTCTCTAGTTAAGAATTCAATCCTGAATTTATCAGTTATTATAACTGTCCTTCTTTTAATTATTCCATCACCATCTGGATTTTTTAATATATATTTTATTGTATAATTGAGATTTTACACCTTATTTTAACTTATTTATTGTGAACCGCCCAGAGTTCCCCATGGGGGGAGATGGGCGGTCATAGAAAGAAAATAAATAAATAAATAAATAAATAAATTTACTATTCAAGCTGTGTAATCAATAAAGCTGAAGGTGGATTTATACTATTATGTCGACTGGATGTGAATTTTAGATGGACAGACACAACTGAAAGTATCTTGAAGCCAGAATGGTACCTGCAGATAGCTGAAGATATTTTCACTTTTATTTCAAGAATGTGTATCACTAACCAGTTACTATTTAATTTCACTCCTATTTTCAGGAAAAATATTTGAAATATAATAAAGACAAGTATCAATTATACAATAAGAAAATCACTAAGAATCTGACTCACATAGAAATTGGAATTTAAGTGCCAATGTTCAATATGCTTCTGCAATTTCCATATTTAGCATTTTAAAAACAGAACTTCCAAGATATAGTTTTCATTGTCTCTCAATACAGAAAAATGCTTAGTTGCATTTATTAGCAATGAAATGCACATCATTTGAAGTAGATGAATTGAAAACACTAAAACTTTAAGATCAGGAAAAAATTGTGAATTCAGAAGTCACATGGATATCTGGGTCAAAAGAGAACTCTATACACTTTGGTGTTGGGAAAAGTAAATAAATAAATATGTCTTGAGCATACATTTATTTATTTATTTATTTATATTTATATCCCGCCCATATGAAATGAACAACAGCTATTTTTTACACAGAATTTGATGTCTGCACTGGAGCTCTTATATTTAATTAATTCAAGCTAAATAATCTATAATATTCAGGTACCATGTAAGTCTTTTTTTCATATTAAAACTACAGAAAATATATTCAAATTGAATAAAGTGAAGGCCTAGAGAATTATCAAGATCCTTATCTAAGGAACAAAAAAACAGAGAAATTGTACAGTAAAATTGTATTAAGAGCTTTACTGAACAGAGTTACAAAGTATCATGTACACTATATATATTTACAATTTGTACTATATAGAAGGAAAACATCATTCCTTACTGCATTGGAATCACTGGGGCAGGTTCCTTCTCAATGATTCTGATCAACACCAAACAGAGCAATCTTTTCTCTAGGCAGTGAAGAAAAATAGACAGCTGAAAGAGGCTGCCCACATGTGATCTAAAAGATAATTTCCAAAAGATTTAAGCACAAAAATCTTACAACCATCAAAATTTAATTTGGAGGAGGTGTAGTAACAGAAAGGAAGCACAGAGTCAATTTTTTAGGGACATGGGAACTCCAAGAAAGTTGCAAGATTCAACTCTAAACTGTTACAACATACATTTGTACTGAGCAATACTTTGAAGTCAAAGATAAATGAACATTCCCCCACAGTTAATAGCTTAACTACAGTCTTCGAATGACAGATAGTTTTTCATTGTTTGTTGGATCGCTTTTCGTACTTGTCCTTTGTGTTCTGGTTCCTGCGCTTGTGCCTGTACCTGGGAGGAGAGCAGCTGACTCTCCTCCGAGACCGAAAACTCGGCTTGTAAGGATGCACTCGGGGTCTCTTTGGCTTGGCATCTTCCCTGCTCTGACTTGGCTCAGATTCTTGAGTTTCTTCTTGATGTTCCTTTCCCTGGTCTTGCTCTTTGGGGGAGTGCAATGTGTTCTTAATGGTATTAATAAGAAATCTTTTATTTGTACTGGCAAGAGGGCACTTCATCCTGCAAAAGTATCAAAAAGCAGTAATATAATATCCAAAATACACAAAAAATAAACATCATGAATATACAAAATGAGTACTATAACTAATTTTCTTTTGGCTTTCCTTGTATGCCACCTAGTGTAGACTTGAAGTACAGAAAGAAGCAGTCAAGACACGTGCATTTTATCACAGGATTGCAACGGAATATCAAAGACTTAATTTCTCCATTAAAAGGACATAGGAAATCTAGTGACACTTGTGCATCTGTACAAATGTAATTATAGTCATTCATGTGACAAAATAAACTCTAGTAGATAAAAGCATTTGCTATAATAAATTTGTTATGACATAAACTCTCTTGCTTTACTGTGACAGATTAACAGTTTTTCTCTAGTATATGCAAACAGGGTATTTAAAGCTGACATATTTCAGCTGTTTGATTCCTGAATAAACACACAACCCAAAACATTCTTATAAACCACTTCTTTTTATAATATTTGGTATATTATTTTCATTCTTAGTCATTTATTACTAAATTACTGTTACTAAAAATTTAATTAAAATAATTGCAAACGGATATTCTTTTGGAAATAAGTGACAAATATATGTCACAACTATTAAAAATCCCAAACTAGTTTTAATAACACAGGCTACTATCAGACTAAATTACTATTTTCAAATATATCCTCTATTTTCCCATAGTGCCTATCGAAATTATTCAACCCCCATTGCAAATCAGGTTTATTGTCAAAATTTACAGACTTTCAGCTGTTTGCAGTGAACAAATCAAACGAAAGCAATTGAAATAGCTCAACACAACGAATGCTTCAAGTGGTTTCCCCAAATTCAACTGAAAATGCAACTTATAATGACTTCTCCAGTCTCAAAATTATTCAACCCCTTCATGGCAAGCATCTTCAGTACTTAGTAGAGCAGCCTTTTGCTGTTATGACCTGCTGCAAATGAGATGCATAGCCAGACACCAGCTATTCTTGGGTTTGCGTGCTGCAACCGCCTTCTTCAAATCCCACCAGAGATTTTCTATGGGGTTCAAGTCAGGTGACTGTGATGGCCACTGTAGAATCTTCCAGGACTTCTTCTGCATCCAAGCCTTAGTGGAATTTGAGGTATGCTTGGGATCATTGTCCTGTTGGAAGGTCCAATGACACCCAAGCTTCAGCTTCCTTACAGACAGCATGTTTTCCCCTAGGATTTCCTGATACTTCAATGAATCCATCTTGCCTTCCACACACTGCAGGTTTCCAGTGCCAGAGGATGCAAAGCAGCCCCCGAGTATCACCGAGCCACCACCATGCTTAACTGTAGGCAGAGTGTTCTTCTCAGCGTATGCTTCATTCTTCTTCCTCCAGTCATACCGCTGATCCATCGGGCCAAAAAGTTCCAGTTTTGTTTCATCGCTCCACAGAACAGAATCCCAAAACTTCTGTGGCTTATTTATATGATTTTGAGCATATTGGAGCCGAGTTTTCTTGTGCTTTTGGGTCAGTAGTGGTGTACGTCTTGGAGTTCTGGCATGGAAACCTTCTGTGTTTAGTACGCGCCTTACTGCTCTCACTGAAACCTCGGTGCCTGTTGCCACCAAGTCTTGCTGCAGGTCTTTTGCAGTCACTCGAGGGTTTCTCTCAACCTGCCTTCTCAGAAATCTGGTTGCAGCCATCGACAGCTTCCTTTTTCTGCCCCGTCCAGGTAGTGTAACCACTATTCCAGAGGTTTCCAAACTGTGTGTCGCGACACAAAAGTGTGTCGCCACACAGAGTCTGGTGTGTTGCCACACAACCCGGAAGCGCTGATCATCATCAGCGCTTCCGGGTTTTCCTGCGGCGACACACCAACAGCGGTGCGCAAAACTTGAAAGCGGCAGCAGCGCTTCCGGGTTTTCCCGCGGGACCAACGGGACCAACGGCGGTTGGTGTGTCGCCGCGGGAAAACTTTGGAAAGCCCTGCACTATTCCTTTAACTTTGAACTTGCAACCTATGCTTCCAATGGTGTCTCTAGGAACATTCAGTGCCTTCGCTATCTTTTTGTATCCTGTTCCTTGTTTGTGAAGGGCGATGATCTCTTCTCTTACCTTTTTGGACCATTCTTTTGACTTAGCCATATTTCTAACATGCAGTCAAACGTGACACTCAACAAACCCCTAGCCAGTTCAGGTATTTCATGTGTTCCAGCTCAAGCACACCTGGTGCAACTAATGAAGCCCTTGATTAGTTGCATCAGGTGTGCTTGAGACACCACCTGTTTTGCATACTGTATGTGTGCTGTTGTGACAGATTCTATTCAGGGGGTTGAATAATTGTGAGACTGGAGAAGTCATTATAAGTTGCATTTGCAGTTGAATTTGGGGAAACCACTTGAAGCATTTGTTGTGTTGAGATTATTTCAATTGCTTTTGTTTGATTTGTTCATTGCAAACAGCTGAAAGTCTGTAATTTTTTGACAATAAACCTGATTTGCAATGGGGGTTGAATAATTTTGATTACAACTGTATATAGGCAGTAGATGGGGAAAATAGACTTGCTGGCTTCTTTTACTGAAATTCTTCTTCCTTGATAAAGGGCATCCCAAGTACTCCTGCTATTTGAGTTCAGAGAGAGGACCCCCTCTTAAAAAATGACTTCACGAGTCATTTGCTTATTAGTTGACTAGGCCAGGGGTCGGCAAACTTTTTGAGCCGAGAGCCATTTTGGTATGCTCATGCACATTTTGAAGTGCTCGAGAGCCAGGGGGCGGGGTTTGCGGGCGGGAGCCAATCGCGTGGAAGGGGGCGGGGTTTGCGGGCGGGAGCCAATCGCGTGGAAGGGGGCGGGTTCTGCGGGCGGGAGCCAATCACGTGGAAGGGGGCGGGGCTTGCGGGCGGGGGCCAATTATGTGGAAGGGGCGGGGTTTGCGGGCGGGAGCCAATCACGTGGCTTATTGGGGCGGGTGGGAGGGCCCATGTAGCAGTTTACCCCCCCCACCGGCTTCCCGCCCCTCCCTCCTTGCCTGCAGAAGGCGGCCAGCCTTCTCCCCCCGCTGTTTCCGGAAGTGATCCAGCGCCGATCTGCGGGGGCTCCAGCTTCGGAGGGCGCCGGCTGCCAAGCTGTTCCGAACCAAGGAGCCAGGGCGGAGCCGGGGCAGGAGAGGAACGGGGAGCGCCAGGGGACTCACCCGCTGCTGCTCGGCTGCCACCTTCCTCCTCCGCTTCAGCCGCCCGCCCGCTGAGTCCCGGCCCTTCAGCCCCCGCTGGGGGGAGGGGGGCAGGGACTCAGCGCCCGCACGCCCGGAGCCCGGCAGAGCTGCGTCTCGCCCCGCCCTCCCAGAGTGGCCAGCGGAGCGCCCACCTGCTCGGGCAGGTATCAGCCTCTCTGTACGCTCCTTCCGCTGCTGCTGCTGCTGCAGGGAGACGGCGTCCACCCGGCCCAGCTGCCCGGGGTCCAGGGAGATCAGCTCCGGCGGGATCTGTGCCGAAGAGCCCCGCCCGCTTGCCTCCCTCCGCGAGGCCCAGGCGCGCTGGAAGGCAGCGGGGGGCCTCGAGGAGGGATGCTGAGCTCCGCAGCCGAGCCTGGGCGTGCGTGCGGGACGGAAGCCGCCATAGCAGGCTTCCTCGCCGAGTTTGTCCGCTGCCTGCAGGGAGGGAGGCGGGGGGACAGGGCTGGGCGCGGGGGCAGGGGCCGCGGACGGCAGGCCAAAGGGAGATGCCAGGGCGACTGTAGCGACCGGAGGCGGCCAAGGGGAGAGCAGGCGGCTCTTCGCCCTCGGCGCGCCGCGGGGCCAGACGAGCCTCCGGCTGCTGCTTCCTGTGCCCGTGGCCTCTTCGCTGCCGCCGCCGCCCACCTCTTCCGCTCTCCGCAAAGCTCCTGGTTCATCTTAATGCAGGGCTTTCCAAACTTTTGCCGTTGGCGACACACCAACGGCTGGCCCACGAAGACCTGGAAGCGGCGGTGCTTCCGGGTTGCTGCCGCTGCGGCGGCAGGGGCTGCCCCTTCGAAAGGGCAGGCTCCGGGGACCCCAAAAATGCCCTTGGTTCCGGCAGGAAGGCGAAAATCGCATGCGCATGCTGCTGGCTTCCCAGCGCACAGCTGATCGGCGCGGAGAATTTCCACCTCAGGCAGCCCTGCAGCATGCGTGATTTTCTCCTCCCTGCCAGAACCAAGGGCATTTTCATCAGAGCTTCCGGGTTGTCACGCGACAAACTTGGAAAGCCCTGTCGTAATGTTTCCTTTTCCTCCCCTTCAATACGTTCCAGCAAGCGAGGTGGAAGCGGAGAGTGGAAGAGGCGAGGCGGCCTCCGGCTGCTGCTTCCTGTGCCCGTGGCCTCTCCGCTTCCACCTCGCTTGCTGGAACGTATTGAAGGGGAGGAAAAGGAAACAGTAAGATGAACCAGGAGCTTTGCGGAGAAGCGGGCCTCTTGCCTGCCTGGTTGCCTCCCTCCGCGAGGTCCCCCGCTGCCTTCCCGGGACCCAAGCCGGAGAGAAAGGGCGGCGGCGGGGCCGCGCTACCGGAGCGCCCGAGTGCCAGACAGGCAGCTCCGCCCACGCGCCTTCCACGCGATCGGCCCGTGAGGACCAGCCAGGGAAGGCGCGCGGGCGGAGCTCCCGTCCCGCTGCAACCCAGCCGGAGCGCCCGAGTGCCAGACAGGCAGCTCCGCCCGCGCGCCTTCCACGTGATCGGCCTGCGAGGACCGGCCAGGGAAGGCGCGCGGGCGGAGCTCCCGTCCCGCTGCACCCCAGCCGGAGCGCCCGAGTGCCAGGCAGGCAGCTCCGCCCGCACGCCTTCCCTGGCCGGTCCTCGCGGGCCGCCGGCGATGCTCCCATCCCGCTGCACCTCTCCAGCTTGTCGGCCACCCGCCGCAGCGTCTCGGCCGTGCGGCTGGGGGGCAGCGCCGCGTCCCCCAGCCGGTGCTGCAGGTAGTCGCCCAGCAGCTGCGCTGTCTCCTCTCGCAGTGCGCCCAGCATGGCGACGCTCTCCTGCCTGCCTGGCGAGCGCTTCGGGGGGGGCGGCGGCCGTTGCAACGCAGGCGGAGGAAGCGGCGGCGGCGGCGACCAACCAACTTCCCCACCCGCCGACCTCGAAAAAGCGCTGCCCGACTCTGGAAGGCTCCCGAGGGCGGGAGGAGGAAGAATCAATCGCCCTCCTCCAGCGCCGGCCATTTGGGGGCGGGATCCAATCGCGTGGAAGGGGCGGGGGTGAGTTCAGCTGCAGAAGAGCCACACTCAAGGGGCCAAAGAGCCGCATCTGGCTCGCGAGCCGCCATTTCCGACCCTTGGACTAGGCCATAGGGACCAGTGATTTGACTGAATATGACAATTTCATGTGATTTATTTTCAAGGAGTAAAATAATAAACATATCCTGAAATGCTGCAATGTGGGACTCCAACAATAGGCTTTTCAAAGGCTTTAGAATGTAAGATTAATTGCCACAGTATTTTGATCTGATAAAATTAAGACATCCAGTAAAACCTGTTTTTACACTCATCAATCCCACTGTTGCTACAAGGAATTTTCACTGGATGTGAGGCTCTGCTGCCTTATTCTTCCCCTGCCTATTACTTACACTGAAGAACGAAAGCACTAGTAGGCTCCTGAGAAAGTCTTAGTAGAATTGTTTCGACATTTGCAATGCAACTACAAGCCATAAACCCATCCAGGAATAGCAGCTTTGTTGGAGTCTCCAGAACACCAGTATAATTTACTCCCATTACAAAATGTAAGTGCTTCTGGTAGGTGGCAAAGTGAGGCCTCTTTTGAAACAGGTAGAATGGGAGTATCTGGATATATTCCCTTGTCTTTCTTCCTATATAGCACTCAAGGTGGACATTGATACATCCCTGTTTTCATTTCAGGAATATAGAAACATTCTAGAGAAATATTTTACCAGAAAATGTGTCCAAATGTTTAAGACAAATACAGCTAGGTACTGAATATAATGGACAATGAACAATATCATTTCCAAACAAGTAAGAAACTGTTATAATGGCTGTTGTGGGTCTTCCGGGCTGTGTGGCCGTGTTCTGGAAGTTGTGGTTCCTAACGTTTCGCCAGCATCTGTGGCCAGCATCTTCAGAGGGCAGAAGCACAGATAGAAGCAAAATCTCTGTGCCCAGGTAGAGTGGCAATGTTCTATAGAGCTAAATTATAGGAGATTAGGTGGGGTTTTTTGTTGTGTTGAAATGTTAACGAGTGGCTGATGAGCGTGATTAGCATGTTCATTGTGAGAAGTATTCCCATGTCCTGGTGGTTGGACTGAGTTCGTTGACCTTTTGCAGGCTGTGTTTTTCAGGACTGGTAGCCAGGTTTTGCTAATTTTTAAACTTTCTTCTTTTTTATTGTAACTGTGCTGGTGTTTGTGAATTTCAATGGCTTCTCTGTATAATCTGGTGTAGTGGCTATAGAACATTGCCACTCTACCTGGGCACAGAGATTTTGCTTCTATCTGTGCTTCTGCCCTCTGAAGATGCTGGCCACAGATGCTGGCGAAACGTTAGGAACCACAACTTCCAGAACACGGCCACACAGCCCGGAAGACCCACAACAGCCATTGAACTCCGCCCGTGAAAGCCTTCGACAATAAACTGTTATAACACTACATATAAAAGAAATTAATTCTTATTCATCGTTATATGCATGCTTATCATGATAGCCAAAACAAAAAATAATATATTTTAATCCATTTGTGAAGGATTTACATGACAATCTTAAGCATTCCTACTCTGTGTCTAGTGAGACTTATTTATTAATGTATATTTGAGATTGCAATGTTTAGGGTTTTTAAAAAAATGTTAATATTTTATAAAATTAATATCTTTGGTTTGACGAACTTACCAGCCCATGGGCCCCATTGTTTCTGCTCGAGTTTTCCCACGCTTGGCTTCTGTCAATAGTTCTTCCACTGCCTTCCTAAATATTAAGAACAAACATTTAATTTGACCACTCTTCCAATACCTTTGGAATGTGGACATATTTCTTTCATCCAATAGTAATGCAAACTGTTAATGCATCTCCAATTCACTCAAGCTACAGTCCCAGAATCAAATAAAACTATAATCATTGAAGTTAAGGATGATTATGTACTTGCAAATAATAATTCAAATCTTTCATCTTCTAAATCCCATGAGTCACTGGACAGACGCTCAAGGTATTTGTTCAGATTGTTTAGAGAGCCAGTTAAGTGTATGGTTAAGGTGCTAGACTAGAAACAGAGAGGCTGTGAATTCTAATCCTCAGGCACAGAAGCCAGCTGGGTGACTTTGGGCCAATTATTCTCTCTCAGGCTAACCAACCCCCACAAAGTTTTTGTAGGGAAAATATAAGGAGGAACAATTATATACGCCACTTTAAAGTTTTAAAGGCAGGATATAAATATAATAAATAAATGAGAGTACATTAAAAGAATTACTAAAGGAATAGGATGGGAAGGAATCCATAAGGACAGGATTCTGGCACCAATGAAATACTGATGCCATTCTTATTAGATTTTAATCAGATATTATACTGAAATTGAAACATTCCAGAATTATATGCTATATAATTCAACCTAGACACGTTTCTTTATTTAAAAGAATGAATGTAAAGATAAAAAATAGCTTAAATGGGGGGGGGGAATGATGAAAATGAATGCTCAGATTCCTCTTTTTTATCACATTTGAGATACTCTTACTCCACTCTTCCCTCACTTTATATGTAGAACTGTTCAGGACAAAGGCATACACTATAAATGGGGAAATATGTTTTAATTTTAGTTATATTGCAAATGGTTAAAATCTCATATAGACAAAAGGAAACTAATACAGATGTTGGTAATGGAGAGCCAGTTTGGTCTAGTGGTTAAGGCAACGGGCTAGAAACCAGGAGACAGAGACTTCTAGTCCCGCCTTAGGCATGAAAGCCGGCTGGGTGACCTTGGGCCAGTCACTCTCTCTCAGCCCTGGGAAGGAGCCAATAGGAAACCAGGAGTCTGTGAGTTCTAGTCCCGCCTTAGGCATGAAAGCTAGCTCTGGGTGACCTTGGGCCAGTCACTCTCTCTCAGCCCAACTCACCTCACAGAGTTGTTGTTGTGGGGAAAATAGGAGGAGGAAGGAGTATTAGGTATGTTCGTCGCCTTGAGTTATTTATAAAAATAATAAAGGCGGGACAGAAAATAAAAAATAAATAAAAATAAAAATAATGGCAATGGCAATCTAGTGTGATCAATGAATAATTTGCCCAATATTGAGTTCTTATGTAGATTAATCTTTCTATTAAAATTATAGCATGTATTTTTATCCCAGTTTAATGACATATGTTATCCTTAATGTAACTGTCTAGACTTGGGATAAGGTACCCCCAAGTTACCCAAGTATAGCTCCTTAAAGTACCTGACTTTTTATAAAGTCTATTTTTTAAATTTATTTATTTATTTATCGTATTTATACCCCGTCTATCCCCTCCCTAACGGAGGACTCTAGGCGGCTTACATACATTGTATTAATTAAGTGAAGTTGGAATGCTGATCTATAATTTTATTTGTAACAATATATATAGGTTCCCCACAGTTCTCTAGGAATTGATAGAATATGTGCCTGTAACATGGAAGGTAGAGTCATTGTGCACTCTTTACTTTTCCTGCTGCCCAATTGATCAGTCATCTAAATCTTTCTCTTCCTCTTTCTAATCCTGATCTTAATGCTAACAATTGTGGAAAACTGATTTTAATCCAGATTGCTCTTTAATCTCACTGCTCCTCTTGTTAGCTTAACATTAGGGGTGAGGCATTTCTGGTCATTTGCAATAATATTTTTTTAATCTGATTTAGGGAAGAAGGGGCTGAATAAAAAGGTGTGTCCTGACCCCATCAAACACTACCCTGCCCATTACCCACCATCCCTATTTGTTCAGCTTTCCAAGAATTTCACAGGAACAAAAAGGCCTTTAAAAAAAGTTGTAACTTCTGATGTCAATAGAAAAAAACCTCCTTGCATGCTTCAATGCTACAAAGACATTTTATAAGAGAACTATGATAGTGTGCATTCTATTTATGTACCCGTCATGCACTTTTATCTCTTTAAGAGCTAAAGCAGCCTCCAAGATAGAATTGATTTGTTAATAAAAAAAGCATTTCAGACTATGTTAAAATTCAGCTCCTTCCTTCTTTCCTCCCTAGTCAACTGTTCTCTAGCTGTAAATGGATCAGACTGGGGATATACTCCTTGCCAATACCGTATCTTCAGTGTATCAGTCCAACACGTGTAACTGCTGTTGGTGGGATGCAGGAAACAGCATGTTGGCTTGCAAGATAGTCTCTAGATCAGAGTCCCTAGCTTGCATAAATAGTGTGAGCTTTAAATAAAACCAGGCTTTAGCTATACTTGTGGCATACAAGCCAAGATGTGCCAACCTTCACTGGTATTGCATTCTTACCATTAGTAGGGAATCCTACATGTGATGTAAGTACAACTAAAGGAAGTAACCTAGTCCCGACCTTTTCTCTTACTAAAAACATGTGCAAGCTTCAATTAGTCAAAGCCATGATAGGCAGTGGAGCTCAATATTCACGAACCCATCTGTTGACAACCATGGCATATAGAATCTCAAGAAAAAAGGAAAATCGGGTTAAAGGAAATGGAGGATCTTTGTTTAAAATGCTATTTCTGTAGCAATAGGTAAACACTACTATACAGAAAATATGTGCTAGATTTGTTTTCTCGGTACTAAGTCTCCTTTTTTTCTGTTTCTATACCAGTTTTAAAAAAAACAGGATTGTCATTTTTGAAGTATACCACAGGTATGTGGAAGAAGAGACAATTTTTCTTTACAATTGCCTGAGATTGGCAATATTAATTTGGAACTCTTGTCTCTCTATGGCAAATGCCATCTTATGGTCTTATATATTCTTTTGGATTTTTTCTTGTTTAATTTATTTGTAACTCCTTGATCCCCTGATCCAAAACTCTCTGTCAATTATCTCCTCCAATACTATTTCCATGTTCCTATTTAAAGCTACAAACTTTTTTATGTGATAGATTTGCTTTTCCTTTTCACAAAACTTGATTTTGTTTATTTCTTGTGAGTCAAAAACTTCTTTGGCACCAGAAGTGTTGATAATAGTTTAGAAATCAGCAACTTGAACAGTGCTGGACCTGCAGCACCAATAGTAGAAAAAATAGCCCCTAGTACTGAGGCTTCTCAATCAATCAACCAACCAATCACATTTATAATCCACTGTAATCATAAGCAGACTCCTGGAGGCTCACAACATATGACAAAATCAATAAAAATAAAAAATATACACAAACTTACAATAAAGATACAAAGACCTGCATCTTTGTCAGCCCCCAAATGCCCTCCAGAAAAGTTCTGTTCAGCTGCTTCAGGAAGGTGACTAGAGTTTTTCTGATCCTTTCCCCTCTTTCCTTTATTCATCTCTCTTCCCTTCTTTCTTCTTATTAGGTTGGCAAACTGTCCACCACCACCCCTGGTTTTTCCTCCCAGGTCTTGGAAATATGCTTATTTATGCCCTTTATTAAAATCATCTTTCCTGGTTCCTTCTGCTTGCTGTACTTTCTGCTCATTTTCTCTTATCTCATTTTTATCTAAGATACTTGGGAGAATAATTCTCAGGATTGTTATCTTTCTGCTAATAAACATATGAACATGTTACAATCAGGTTTTCATGTAGGATACTTTATATGCTTCTATCATTAATGGCTTCTTGGTGGCCAAGCAAACCATCTATTACCAGAATTGGTTCTATCAATATCTGCTGCATTTGACACTTTGGACCATCAATTATTATTGTCAGGATTAACCTCCAATGGCATTGCTAGTACAGCATTTCAGTTATTTCCAACTTATCTATCTCACTGGACATTTTCAGTTTTGTGGAATGGTTCCATTTCTCATTTTTTTGTATTACCGATGGGAGTTCCTCAGGGCTCACTGTTAAATCCTTTATTATTTTCTTTATATACCCTTCCACAAAGCCTTCTGATTTTTTTTCTTCCCAGTTCAATAATCACATCTACTCTAACAATTTTTAGACTAATTTGTCTGCCTCTGCTCTAGATGATACAATGTGGGAAACTCTAAGTAGGATTTCTGATTGGATTTGCTCCCATCATTTTAAACTGAATGTGAATAAAACAGAGATTATTTATTCCGTCCTGATCATCTCACCCCTGCCCTTCCTGTGTCCCTTTTGGCTTTCAAGACTGCCAGTTGCAGATCTCCTTGACCATGAGGAACTTGGGAGTCTAAATCAATAAGACTTTTTAAAAGCCTTTCAAAAAAAATCTGTTAAAATGTATAATTTTATATAATAGTAGTATGGAGGATCCATTAGTTCCTCACTACTGAGGTGAGGAAGCAGGTGATTCCTATTGGAATAAAATAGGCTTTGGCCAGAGCCAGGAAAGCTCTTCTTAGGTGTTTTATGAATTCAAATTTCTGGAGCTTTAGGCTGGAAGCCAACTCCTGCTATGCCCAACACAAATGACCATAGTGGCTGGGCGTCTTAACAATCTACTCCAGCACTAATGATGGTCCTCACCAAACTCAAAGAAGTGCATTTCGTTCTACACCTGCAATCCTATTCATTAAAAAACTCAGTGAATTCATTTATATTAAATAGCTGTCCAGTTCCAAACTGCTCCACTCGCCACATCTTTCCTATAAACATCCCTACATTTGCAGAATAGTTAGTGGGACAGAACTGGGATAATTCAGTTTTTTTTCAGATAATTCAGGCTTGGAACATGGAGAGGAAAAATATTTTATTTATTAATTAATCAAACTTCTATCACCGCCCATCTCCCTCCACCGGAGGGACTCTGGGCAGTTTACAACAAAATAATAAAAACAAAAGACATAAAATATACATACAATATAAAAATTAAAATATTTTACGCCCCACAGTATCTCTGTGTGATTCACTGCAAACTGAAGCCCTCTAACCTAGAGAATCTGTCCATAATATGCAGGAACCCTCCTGTTTGAACCCTGCAGTTAGAAAGAAAGTGGCATCATCCCTCTTATTTTAGGAACATTAATTAAAAGAAAGCACCCCTTTAGTCTTCCACTTTGGACCCAAGGTTTCATTATGGGCAGACAGGAGCAGACCCTGGGGGTTTGATCCTAGAGTTAAGGCCAGGCAAACTCCTCAAGAGCTCCAGCAAATGTCCTGGGCCGAATCCTGCTCTAGGTTGCACCCCCTGATGACCTGCAGCCTTATTTCCGAGGAGCCTCCGACCAGGCCAGACTTAGGCGGTTAGTCTGTGAGGCAGGATCACTTACTGAGTAATAAACGTAGTCTACCACCGCTCTAGGGCTAATCTGGTGCCCGTGAAGTCGGGGTACAACTCCTATCATCTTTAGCCTGGCTGGGGATGATGGAAGTTGTCCTCCCAGTCATTTGGCGGGCCCTTCCGGCCACTCGCTCAACGGAAGGCTCTACCATTCCGCCTTCCGTCTCCCGCCGCCCGCCCCCTGCCAACCTCACCTCTCCAGCTCGGCATCGTCCGCCATGGCGGGCAGCGGTCGGAAGACGCGCTCTCCAGCGCCCACCGCCTCCATCTTGCTCATTCTGCAGGCAGCGCAGCACGAGAGCGCGGGCGACGAACACCAACAGCCGCTCGCGAGGACCCCGAAAGGGGCGGGCTCAGCAGCAGGCAGACTTCGGCGCTGCCCTCCCCGGCAGAGCTCGCTCTAGCTGATACGAAGCGGCTCTCCTGGGCGTGGGGGCGTGGTTAGGGGGCGGGACAGCTGCTACCGGGGCGGGCTTATTCTGACCGGAATCCTGCTGAGGATATTGCAGATGCCACCCGAATGTAGTCTTGTCTGTTGATGGTAGAAGTTTTGGTCTGATGCCTACTGGCCTGGGGTAGTCCCATGACCTTAATGCAACTTGTTTCTCTGTCGAGTTGCATAGAATTGTAGTAGCACAGCTGTGTGTGTGTATACACACATAACAGATATTGATTTATATTTATAAAAATCAATTTACATATATACACAAACACCAGATAGATAGATGACAAACAGTACACACATACACACACACATATACGCATACACATATCAGATTTATTTATATATATACAGTATGTATGTATGTATATATACAAACACACACACACACACCAAATAGATCTAAAATACATGCATGCACACCAGATATTTATTTATTTATACACACACACCCCGGATAGACAGTACACATACACACAAACACCAGATGTAAGCTCAGGGTTTTGTTTCGAATCAGTGTTGACTCCTTGCGACTGCCTGCGACATACACACACACACACACACACAATTTTTGAGGATGGATTAGTGCCCTCAAGGCAGTGTTGACTCCTGGTGACTGCCTGGACTAGTCCCTGCAGTTTTCTTGGCAAGATTTTGGAAGTGATTTGCCATTGCCTCCTTCCTAGGGATGAGGGAGTGACTGGCCCAAGGTCACCCAGCTGGCTTCGTGCCTAATGCAGGACTAGAACTCAGGGTCTCCCGGTTTCTAGCCCGGTGCCTTAACCACTACTGCAAACTGGCTCTCATATTTGGGAATATTTTTTAAAAAATTAAATTTTAGCTTGATCATTTAATGGAAACGTTTTCTGGAGTTATGAAGGTATGGACTGAGATAGTGAGAATGGAGAGCTGCAGGGACCAGCTGCTTTTTTTTTTTTAGTATGTGTGGGAACTGCAACTGTTTCCTGATTGGGGTCAGCATTCTCCCTTTGAATGAGGTGCCAGGGGCCATATTTGTAACAGAGTGTGAGGCCTAGAATATATATTTTTATATTAAATTATTAACATTTAAAGACTTCCAAATCCCTAAGGAAATTATATTATTTTTATTTGAATTTTGAATTTAGATAGCATATGTGGAGTCCTTGGTGCTCTCTGAGCCTTGTTCTTTTCTTGCAGATGTTTCATTGCCAGGCTAGGCAACATCTTCAGTGCAAAAAGGGAGTGGGACTTGCTCTCTGTTTATATACCATGGCTTGTCCTGCTTGTGTTGGTGGGGGTGTTGTTCTCTCCTTGGTAATCTTTGCATATCTGGGTGTTGATTGCTGGCAAGGAGGTGTTTTGGTCTTCTGGCTTTTCTATTGTCTCTTATGAATGGTATGTAAATGTTGTTTACCTCTATGTGTCTGTTGATGGCTACTTTGTCTGAGTGCCAAGCTTCCAGGAATTCTCTAGCATTTTTGGATTTGGCTTGGCTTAAGATGCTCACAGTTTCCCAGTTGAAAGTATGGCTGAGTCTGTCCATGTGTTGTGAGATTAAGGAGTTTTCATAGTGTCTTCTGACTGCTAGTTGGTGTTCATGGATGTGTTTTGCTAGTCTTCTGCCGGTCTGTACTACATAGTGGCTGTTACAGTCCTTACACTGAATGTTGTAGATAACTCATTTTTTTCTTCTTGGGCTACTGGGTCTTTTGGGTTACTTACGATGTTCTGAAGGGTTTTGGTTGGTTTATGTGCTATGGTGATGCCATGTGGTTGTAATAGTCTATTAGTAGTTTCTGAGATGTTTCTGATGTATGGCAGTGTAATCCTTTTCATAGCTTCTGTTGGTTTTGCTGTGGTGGGTTGAGTGGTCAGGCACTTTTTGATAAAGTTGAGTGGATATCCATTTTGCTGGAAGATGCTATATAAGCGGTCTATTTCCTTTTTCTGGTGTTCTGGGTTGCTGCAGTGCGTTTGTGCTCGTCTGAATAGTGTTCTTGCACAGCTCCTCTTGTGGGAGGTTGGGTTATTGCTTTGGTAGTGGAGCACTTGTTTAGTGTGGGTAGATTTCCAGTAGACTTGTGTTTCTAGAATGCCATCATTTCCTCTACTGATGAGGATGTCCAAGAAGGGTAGTGTGTTGTTGTTTTCTTCTTCCCTTTTGAATTTTATTCCTTTGAAGATGTTGTTGATGGTTTCATGTGCTTCCTCCAGTTGTTCCTTTTTTATTATGACGAAGGTGTCATCTACATACCGGATCCATACTTTGGGTTGTATGCATGGGAGTGCTACCCTTTCTAGACGTTGCCTTGCAATCTCTGCTATGAGTCCTGAGAGTGGTGATCCCATAGGTGTTCCTTTGATTTGTTGGTATATTTGTCCATCAAACTGAAAGTAGGTGGTGAGGCAGAGGTTGATGAGGTCCATGATTCTGGGTATTTTGATCTTGGTGTATCTACTTAGGTCAGGTGTGTTACGTAGAACTGCTGCCATAGATTCAATCGCTAGTGCTGAGTCTATGGATGTAAAGAGTGCAGTGACATCAAATGACACCATAATTTCATCTTCATCTATTTTTAGGTCTTTGATTTTCTGGAGTCACTGTAGTGGGGAGATTGCATATATAATATAATTGAGAGCCAGTCTGGCATAGTGGTTAAGGCACCAGGCTAGAAACTGGGAGTTCTAGTCCTGCCGTAGGCACAAAGCCAGCTGGGTGACCTTGGCCCAGTCACTCTCTCAGTTCTAGGAAGGAGGAAATGGCAAACCACTTATGCAAACTAGCCAAGAAAACTGCAGGGACTTGTCCAGACAGTCGCCAAGAGTAAACACTGACTTGAAGGCAATAATAATAATAATAATAATAATAATAATATAATTACCGCTTTATGTCATTTACTCCTTTTGTAACATTAAAAATTACAATTTGGCAATGACTTTTAAAGAGGATTTTGAGATAAAACCCAAGTATTAGGGGGCTGGTTGTGACTTCCATCATGTGAGATTCAGTAGGATTTCTGAGTCATCAGATCCGGGTGAACTTTGGGGTGGCTGTGCTGCTAGGGCAACACTAGGCCATCTGTAAAAGATCTCTACCAACAATCAGTTCAGACCTAGCAGCCTTCTGAGCAGGAAAAGAGAGAGATATAGGGTGGTCTTACTCCCCATCAGCATGCAGCCTCTGAGGGAATGTGACTTTCACAGATACCACTCCCAACATCCCACAGGCCTGTATTGTGATATCCAGGAGTCGAAAACAACTTGTTGGCACATAATCAGATTTGACAATGGATGGCCAGGGGCTTAAATAACTGATGCAGATTAATTATGAATGTTCTATCCTTGTAGAAACTTTAGGGCTAGATGCAGTCTCTCTCTATTTACAGGACACACAACACCACAATGTAGATAAACCACATAAAGGTGTGCTATGATGTGTGAGCATTTATTTATTTTCTATCCCGCCTTTATTATTTTTATAAATAACTCAAGGCAGCGAACATACCAAATATTCCTTCCTCCTCCTATTTTCCCCACAACAACCCTGTGAGGTGAGTTGGGCTGAGAGAGAGTTACTGGCCCAAGGTCACCCAGCCGGCTTTCAGGCCTAAGGCGGGACTAGAACTCTCAGGCTCCTGGTTTGCCATTGGCTGCTTCCTAGGGCTGAGAGAGAGAGTGACTGGCCCAAGGTCACCCAGCCGGCTTTCATGCCTAAGGCGGGACTAGAACTCTCAGTCTCCTGGTTTCTAGCCCATTGCCTTAACCACTAGACCAAACTGGCTCATTTCTATGCAGGGTTTACTCAGCATAGAAAGACAACTGTCTTTAGTTCTTAGTGACTGTGGTCATATAATATACTAACCCATGGTTAACTGAACTATAGTTTATTGTTTTAGCTCAGTAGTATGCATTCCCACAGCATGTTAAAGCATAAACTAACTGTGCTGCATGGGGTTGCACATTACACACGGAATCACAAGCTTGACAATCACATTTTACTCTGGCATGTTGGGCAAACTCATGCATATTCTTCCTGTAGGCCAGTGTTTCCCAACTTTAAGATGCGTAGAATTCAACTCCCAGAATTC
This sequence comes from Charina bottae, assembly GCA_023362775.1. NCBI lineage: Eukaryota > Metazoa > Chordata > Lepidosauria > Squamata > Charinaidae > Charina > Charina bottae. The sequence continues at coordinate 107,866,177 of JALMGJ010000004.1, forward strand.
TGGGAGTTGAATTCCACACATCTTAAAATTGCCAAGGTTGAGAAACACTGCTGTAGGCAAATGACTGGCTATATGCAAAACCAGATGCTGGCCTTGGATCACGGTGGCAGATGTGTAGCCCTCCAGAGGTTGCTGGAAAGCATGATCCCTCACTTTGGCCATGCCGCTTAAGGGTGATGGGATAGAGAGTTTAACATACAGAGGGCTACACACAATCCATCTCCCTTACACAGATCTATTACTACAACCTTAATGCAGCTCTCATCATCCACAGCCATTACAATGGGGGGTGCCTGATGGGAGTCGTTGTCTAATAAGGCCATTTCGGGGAAGGCTGCATAGTTTTCCTCCCCAGTATTTACTTAGGCATCTGCTTCTGCATCTCTAAATGGAAACCACCTATAAACATTTCACAACTACGGCAAGGTATATTAAGGCTACCAAACTAACCAACAAGGGATCTTTTACCATGACACATTTTTCGGTTTTCTCTGCCCTCCATCCTTTCTACCCCACCCCACCCTCCGCCAAAGAAAACAGATATCCTCCCTTAGAATCAGGCGCGTAACAGAGACAACCCCAGCAAAAGCCTGGGCTCCCTCGGCCTGAGCTCCGGATCCCGCCCCGGCCAGCCTCCGATAGGCTGTAAGCGCTTTTTTGCCATGGGACTGAGTGGTTCTGATTGGCTGGAACATGCCGTCGTTCGGGCCGCCGGAGAGGGGAGTCTCCCTGCCCGCGCGCGCAACCAAGAGAGACACGTTTGTTAAGTCTTGCCTGGAGTTCGTCTCCGTTCCTGAGATCGGCGCCGGCGGAGGAGGCAGGAGCCGAGCGGGGAGGAGGAGCTACAGCCGCAGCCCACGCCGCTCCATCTGCGGCGCTGGGAAGAGCAGCTCGGCGTCAGTCTCCTGCTGCCCCTCGCTCGCAGCACGATGCCTGGGATCGTGCAGTGAAACCGGAGCTTTACGCTCCTTCCCGGCAGGGTAAGTTCAGTGGCCAGCTGCCGCTGCCGCCTCTGTGGCCCGATCCGTCCTCCAAGTTCTGTTTTTCCCGGCTTCCTTCCCGCGATTGTTTCGCGTAGCAGCCACGCTTGTAGGCTAGTTTCAGAACAGATCTGCCCCTCACCCCGATCCCTAAAGCGCTGCGCTTCCAGAGCGTTCGCTCCCAGCCAGTTTTCATCTGGCAACCTCTTTGCTTTCTGCAGCGGGTACTGTCCTGTGTCTGGCTCCGCTGCCCAAGAAGCCCCGGGTTCAGACCCTTTCCACGATCTTCAGCTTCGATTTGCCTGCACCTCCAGTCACAGTTCTGGCTCGCAGGCTTGGGCAACATCTACCTGCCATCTCCTCCAGGCATATGCCTTCCACTTGGGTTTGCTACTTAACAATGTGTTAAGCGGTTTAGCATCGCGGTCCCCCTTTCCCAGGTCAGCAGAGAAAACGCTGATGATGATTGAGTAATTACAATTGATTGAGCAATTACAGTTGAGCTAATACATGGTGGTGGTGGAGGATGGGGAGAGGCCCACCCTTTCCAATCCACTTAAGGATGAATGAATGGGAGATGGATTTCTCTGGTCACCAGGAATTGAGGGTGAGGTGACAGTGTCTTCTGTCTTCCCCTATCCCAAGTTCTATTTTCAGATGCTGCTGATTGGAAATAAGCAATCTTTCTCATAATGAAGAACGTTTTGTGAAATACAGCATATCCTCTCCCATCCGCCCCTTTCATTGTGGGTTTCCAAACTGCTGTTATTTCATGCCATCACCTCATGGGGCAAGCTTTGATCTACCTCACTCACTTTTGAAGTAGGGGCTCTCCAAAGTTTGTTAGATGGGCTTCTCCAAGGAGCCACCAGGATTGCTAGCTCTTCCTCCTCTTCCTGTTGAGCTGTAATGTGTATATTGATTGGTAGAAGCGGCTATGGATTCTTCTGCTTGCAATATTGGCCTGCTAGGCTACCGGGTGTCCTCTTGTATTCCAGTTAATCCACTGCCTTTGCTTCTGTGTGAACCACAGTTACGATGAATCTTGTACTTTGCTGGGGCTGGTGCAGTTGTGGTCTCACCTTTCTATTCTAGTCTATCATTTCCTTAGATGTGAATTAGAAGTGAGAGCCACTTGCTGAACTGCCTCCCTTGATTTTGTCTCAGCTAATTGAATGTTTGCAAATGCTCCCGCTTGGCCTAAAGAAGCTCAGAGAACAAGGAGAAACTTTGAACCTACAGATGCATGAAACAATTGGCATTCCATCCATTGGCAGAATATTTATTTATTTATTAAATTTAAATTACCACCCATCTCCCCCATCGGGGACCCTGGACAGTTCACAATAAAACATAGTTAAAACATAAATATAAAATTACAATATAATAAATAATATAAAATCCAAGTATAAAAGATGTTAAAAATGGTAATACTGGGAGGCTTCATGGGACCAGCCATCCCCAAGAGGAACTGTTGGCATTTCCCTCCCAGGCAAGGTGGTAGGACCAGGTCTTTAAGTCTTTCCGAATATGAACTGCAGAATATGCAGGGGTAATAATGTGCAAGTGAGTCCAAACACACAAAACTTTCTTGCTGGGCACTTTTTCCCCCCAGGAAAATGTTTAGAAACAGCTTATTGTCTGAAGGTAGTTATTCAAAAGGTTGAATCAAGAAACGTCTTCCTTTCTGTATTCTGTGCATACCTCAGGTAAAGGGTAGTTCTTAAGTTATAGATTGTGGAACTGACTGAAACCAGTAGGTGCTTTCAAGGGTAGGCTGCCCTATGGAGAATGGCCTGCAACATAGAGCTGGTGAGATGAATGTGACTGGCAACATTTCCCAAATTAACTGTTATGGGGATGGCATGCTAGGTCAGAATCCCCAAATTAGAAGACTTAGACTTTAATACTTTAAGACAAGGCCTTCACATAAAAATAACTGGCAGAGAACATGAACCTTAAGGATAGTACCACAAACATGTCTGGAATCCATCTAGTTTTCTCCATGAATTAATGCTCGCTCCTTAAGAATGATTTGAAGATGACATAGGAACTTTGTTGAAACTGTGTGGGTCTTGATCTGATCAGGACAAATCTATATGCACTGGCTGGGTGGTTTGTAGGTGCGAAGTAACCATTGGGGTTTATTCAGTAAATCATGGCTCAGCAAACCAAACTTTAATATTTGTAAATCTAGTAATTGTTGGGGAAGAGGTTAGAGTTCGATATCGTATTTCTCTTGCAGTGTCTGATGTCCTTATCTCTAGATTGTGTTGAGGCAGATGGACCAATTAACTGACAGTATATTACAATTACCAATATTGCCTAAAATTCTTGAAGAGCCATAGCTCAGGAACCACAATAATAATATAATGGAGTAGAGTATCTAATAGTGCTTCCATATTTTTGCTAAGAGATCATAATGCCCAGTATTTATTTTTATTTTTATTTATTTATTTTCTATCCCACCTTTATTATTTTTATAACTAACTCAAGGTGGCAAACATACATAATACTCCTTCGTCCTCCTATTTTCCCCACAACAACCCTGTGAGGTGAGTTGGGCTGAAAGAATGTGATTGGCTCAGGGTCACCCAGCCGGCTTTCATGCCTAAGGCGGGACTAGAACTCTCAGTCTCCTGGTTTCTAGCCCTTTGCCTTAACCACTAGACCAAACCAGCTCTCACCAGTATTGCTTTCACCTGTACACATTAGCATATATTCTCCAACTTGCTGCCTTCCAGATGTGTTGGGTTATAATTCCCAAAATTATAGCTAATATAGCCAAAGGGGATTATTGAAATTGTAGTCTAACACATCTGGAAGACACTAGATTGAGGAAAGTTTCCATATGTATCTATAGTGAAACTTGGTGATGTAGATGGCTTTCTTTGCCTTACTATCTATGAGTCAGAGAATGTTCTTCACCATTCCTTTCATGCAGTCATTATTCTGTATTTGCATTCCTAGTTTTGCTTGGGATTCATAATTGTAGAATTTAGATTATCAAAATTGGCCATGAGAGTCCAGATGAAGAGTTGTAGTGTATCTTTTTGCATGGAGAACTTATCATCATCTCCAGGTAGAGCTGGGGAAGATCCCTTTCTGAGCAGGAGTCAGCAACTTTTGGGGACCTGTTATATGGTGACCTGGGTGTCTCCCTCAAATTATTGAGATCTTGGGCAAAAAAGCTCAAATTTCACTTGGTTTTACCAAATCTACAGTGTTCGGCAGGGGCTCAGGGGACTTTTTGGCTGTCTTGTAGTCACCATCTTGTAGTCACCTGATCTGGAGAGATTAGTGGGGTAGGTAGAACTGATGATCCTGAATTAGACTGGATGGATAGGTAGCTTCCTATTTCATTTTAGCAGTGAATTGTACAGTAGCACTACTTTCCTAGTTTCTTCTAGAGATGTCATGTCTGATACATCCTGGCATTTTAGTTTGCCTGTTCTGTGCTCCATGATGTCTTTTTGTGATTCCCACACTTCTCCTTTCTACAGAAGTAAATATAGTGAATACAGAACTGTTTGAATTCCCATGTTTACAAATATTGTATGGATTTTTGTATTTATTTTCACTGCATACAATCTGGTTCCCAAAGTATTTTATTTCCTCCTGCATAACTTTATATGATTTATAAAGAGCCAGTTTGGTCTAGTGGTTAAGGCAACGGGCTAGAAACCAGGAGACTGAGAGTTCTAGTCCCGCCTTAGACATGAAAGCCGGCTGGGTGACCCTGAGACAATCACTCTCTCTCAGCCCAACTCACCTCACAGGGTTGTTGTTGTGGGGAAAATAGGAGAAGGAAGGAGTATTAGGTATGTCTGCCGCCTTGAGTTATTTTTAAAAATAATAAAGGCGGGATAGAAAATAAATAAAATTAAATAAATAAAGTAACTTTGCACCCTTCTTTCTGTCACCTGTACCTTTCAGCATGGTATCATCCAATTTTTTCACTAGCATTCTCTTCTTTTCTTCCTGCAAGGGTACTCAGGAAAATACTAGATAAAACAGGATCCATGTCAAACTCCACTAGATATTTTGCCCTCCCCACTCATCCCCTAGCTTCAAAGTTTGTTTTAGATAAGGATTATCATGCCTATCAAACAAATGATTCATTTAACTCTTGGGTTTGGTGCTCTCTGAGCTTGGTTATTTGCTTACAGATATTTCATTACCGGACTAGGTAACATCATCAGTGCTAGTGAGTGTGGGGTTTGCTCCCTGTTTATATATAGTAGCTTGATTCATTTAACTCTGCATTCTGTCTATCAGCATTAGGCACAATGAAGTATTGGGAAAGGCACAATTGGGATATATAGTAACATCTCAACTTAGTTAATCCCTGCCATCTAATGTGGCATCTCTGAATATGTTTGCCTTACAATTCTTTCCAAGTAATTTATTCACATGTTATGAGTAATGAGTTCCATAGACACAGTTCCTGAAAATTGGTGACATAGTATTCTACCATTTTATGCTGGAGAATCACTAAAACCCTAAATTTAACTCTGTTCATATCATACAAAATCCAATTGCTCCCCAAACTCCAAGAAAATAGCTAACTGGGATATGGTTGCTGGGGTCTCCATCACCCACCCAAGTTAACTGCAGCTCCTGGGTTATCAAAAGGTTGCCCACCTTGATCTAAAGATATACTACCCTTTTGTCTTAGACCTGCTAGCCTCCTGTTCCTATTGATGATTAAGTGAGGTCTTGATGATGTATGTCTGCTCTCTGAAGCAGGTAAGATGTCATCCTCAACGTGTTTTCCTTACCTTTTCTATCCTTTTAACCCATTTCCTAAATGCCTGTTTTCTGATTACAGTATTTGGGAACGCAGAGAAGAGGTTTATCTACAGAGAAAAATCAACAAATGGGAGGAGCTGGATGTACTTAATCCTTCCTCCCACACTCCTTTGCCTTTCTTTCACTTCCCACTCAAAAGAGTTTATTGCTGCTATTGCTATCTAGCTGAAGGTCCTCTTCAAGGGAGAGTTGGTTGCTAAAGGATGGTTAACCACTCCCCCAATTAGATCATTCTCTCTTGCTCATATCTTTCACATATCTTTGTTGGCATTAGCGCAGGTTTGATGTAAGGATGCTATGTTAGCATCAGAATTGTAGTTCTATCTGAAGCCATAATGTGCTCTCCTGTTCTTGGTTTGGGCTAAGCACTTTCCTTTTGGTTTGTAAGCCAAGCTTTACAGTTTTGTGAATTGTGTGAATTCAGCCAGTTGTGCTTTCTTCAGTAAATCATGCTTTTAAAAATGCTCAATATGAGACATGACCCCAAGTTATGAGAGTGATCATACCATTGGCTTTAATGAAGGATAATTTGACATGGAAAGACCATATTGCTCCTTGTTCAAATGTACCTGTTGTCTTAGATTTTAGAGCAGTGTTTCTCAACCTTGGCAACTTTAAGATGTGTGGACTTCAACTCCCAGAATTCCCCAGCCAGCCATGGGAATTCTGGGAGTTGAAGTCCACACATCTTAAAGTTGCCAAGGTTGAGAAACACTGTTCTAGAGAGATTCTAGAGAGAAGCTTAAATTGTCTGTTGTCAGTCAGCAGTGTGCTTGTGAGTGTCAGTTGTTTGTATACAGACAACTAGTTACAGATGTGCTTTCCTTTTTTGGGGAGGGTAGCATATCACCTTGTCCCTGGATGGTGTTCTATAAAAGAGTCCTGAGATGTGAAAACAAAACGGAATTACTCTGTGTGTGGGTGGAAGAAAGAACAGCTGCAAGCCAGCCACCGTTACAAGAACAGAATTCAGGTTATGATTTTACAGTCCTGGCCAATCCCCCTCTCCAATAGCACTGGGTAACTTTCTCTTGAGCATATTGAATGCATAGTTCTTTGGGAATTTTAGTTTGAATGTATCCAAATCATGACTGTGCAAGCTCCTTTTCTCTGGCACATTTTATCCTTTAAATTATAGTCTTACAATCTGTTCTGTTTTTTTTCTTTTAAATACATCTTTCTGTGCTGGGAGAAAAAAAATTGTATTCAGTTAATTGATTAAATAATATTAGTTATATAAAGTTGACATAATTGAGAGCCAATTAAATTCTTTAATATAATTGCAATCGTTCAGACTCAGATCTGTACTCACACAAATAATAGCAATGGTTTCAACATCCATGATTTTTTTAATGAAGCATGGACAAATACTGTATATGTTTTGGTTTCACAGTCTTTTCTTTCATTGCCTTTGCCTGCTGCCTGTTCAGTGCTAGTTGATTGTTTGCTTTTGTAGAAATCTGCTGTTAAGTATTTCTGAGCTTCATTTAATTCCACATGACATGACATGACATGACATGACATGACATGACATGACATGACATTGTAGGCCTTGTTTTGTTTTCCTTGCGTAGATAGAAAAACTATCGGCTACAGATTAGCTGGAAAATCTGTTTGAAAATCTGTTTATGAAAACCATTTCTAATTTATAAACATGATTGGGTTTTTATTAAGAAGGGAACTGGTTAGACTCTTTATCTTGTTCAATAAGCCTACATGTAGCCAATGTGAATTCTTCTTCCCAATTCTTTCTGACTTGCCAATATTTTATAGTTCTTAAGCATACAGTCAGACAGGAGATCAACAAGGCATAAGAATCATCATGTGCATTGAGCCAATACAAGGAAGCTTGAGCCATATGTGGTTCTGTGGAAATAAATTTCTTTCTGTAGAAGTAAACCCATTCAATACTGTCTTAGCAGAATAGAAAATTATTATACAACATTTACTGTACAAGATGAGGAATGATCCTGCAGGCAGGCCTGAAGAACCGTTGCTGAGCTCTGACTCTCAGCAGCACCAGCCAGCCTGGCTGATGGTGAGAGATGCTGGGAATTGCAATTGAGCAACATCTGGAAGGTAACAGTTTCCCTACTCCTGCTCTAGGATGTATTACATGCCAGGGGGAATTATTCAGTGATATAGGTATTCTGGTTACAAATAAGGACTCTGTGTGTGTGTGTGTGTTTTCAATAATAATAGGCATTTCATAAGAGGCTTGAAATTCTTCTGTAAGGCCAGGTGAATAACTTCTTTGGACTGGGGAAAGTGCTTCACCTTTGAGAAGCATGCTAAGTCCCATGCTCCAAAACTGGACCAGGCCAGGACAAAAGTCATGGTCATTTACACTTCAACTAAACATTAATTAAACTCTGTTGACCTGATTGTTTCATATGTATCCCTTCCGCCACACCAAAAATTACAATTTGGCAGGAACTTTTGAAAGGTCTCAGCCAAGGCTTTCTTATGGTACATGAGACCATCTTTATTGAAACCTTGAAGGAGATCCCTTCTATCGTTGATAGTACTGAGATGACCGGGCAGGAAGGAAAAGGCTCAGGTCACAACATTGAATATGTTATTGACAACTTAACCTTGGGGAATGGAAGAAAAGGAAAGTATGAATGTGAATAGAAAATCAGGAGCTAGTCCTTGTTATTGTAGCTGTAGGTATGTTTTGGCTGATCCTGAAAAATTAAGCTGGGTTGAACCTAGTTAATAATTGGATGGGAGACCATCTACCTTTACTAGACCTACCGGTTAGCCTGGTTAAGTTACGGGGAAAAATACCCGGAAGGAGGCAATAGCAAACCCACATTGTTGCCCAAAAGACAACATGGATGTGCCCATAAAGTTGTCAGAAGTCAGATCTGATTCAAAAGAGATGATACCTTTTGTACATTTCTTGGGAGATAATCACCTCTCAATTCAATCATGTCATCTTAGACTTGCCTACCTAGAGTAAACTCCACTAACCTTGAGAGGACATTTTTTCAGAGGAGAGAAACTATAAGATCGTGTATAAACATGTGAACATGAAAAACAGGAAAGAAATCCCCCAAAATGTATTCAGCAGGACTGAAAAAAAATCTGAAATTAATTCAATCCATGAACTTTTGACTAAGAGGGAGGGGTGTCAAATTGACACGAATGAAATACAATATATTGTATATTTTAGTTGGAAATATTTGAGAGTAGGAATCATTGAAGTTCTGAATAATTTTTAAGGCAGTAAGATTGCCCAGTTGTTTGATATATTAATAAAACATAGAAAGAAATCAAGTGAATAATCTATTCATAAGTCTTACAATATATCATGTTACATTTATAACATTAGACGTATTAACTTACATTATGGAACTGACTGGATTGCACTTTGCTAATACCTTTTTTCTAATTCAGGAGGGTTCCTTTAAAGCAGTGTTTTTCAAACTTGGCAACTTTAAGATGTGTGGACTTCAACTCCCAGAATTCCCCAGCCAGCCTGCTTTAAACTAAAGAGGGTTGAGGTTCTTCCTCCCAAAGAGTCTGGCAATATGGTTCTTAGTCATTGTGCTCTGCAGGGTTAAGAAACTGGGACTGGTGTGCAATGAAGACTCATGACTTTACTGGACTTTAATTTTTAATTCAGTTTGGAATAGTAAAACTCACAGCTGTAACTGAATTTGGTATGATTTACCAAATTGATCAATCCATTTGAGCTGATTTATATAAAATGGGGCTGTTTGACTCTCTTAACATCTGCAGCGCTCCATCAAAGACACTTACTGTAAGTGTATTCATACCAAAATCTTGATTGTATGTAATGGGAATGAACTTTATACTTACCTGTTTCCGCCTTGCTTTTCTTCCCGTTGTGAGTGTGTTGTTTGGTTCATTACAATTTGTTCAGATCCTCTGAAACAGGAAATGCTTGCAAAACAGAGGTTCATATTGGCTTAGAGTCCCCATGGGCTTGTGGAAATTCTTTGGATAATGGCTGTGCTGAAATCTGCCTGGCATTTTCTCAAAGAGAAAAAAAAGAGACCTTTTCTTTTAAGACTTATTCCCAGCCAGTTGACCAGCAGCCAGAATAGCTGTGCGTTACAAAAACTATTGTCAAACATATCTTTATGATTCTACATTGGAGAAGGCTACCACAATCTAATTAGGAAGTTGTTTCATGGAAGGGAACATCCAATGTCAGTGAGAAAAACTCAAAACCTAAATCATCACCAGATACCAATTTTCAAAGATACTTAAAACTCTGCTGTAAATGTTGGATCATAAATGGGCAAGCAGTTATATTTTGCTTTGGACCTAATCTTGGAGTCAGCTTAGACTTCAAATACAATTGTTTTGATAAGAGGCAGAACAATTATATTTTGATGTTTTGATATTTTGATATTTTAAATTTGTATTCATAGACGAAATTTGTCTATGTGGTGTCTGGATGCTTATCACTTGAAGGTGGTCATTAAAACAAAATATTTGTGTCTTCTATTGCAGTCAATACTGCTTGAGTTATTAACAAACTTGAATAATTAATGAAGTAATAATTTTATATATTAGCTTAAAATCAGTCATGCTTTATTGATAAGGCATTCTCTGGAATTCAAATTCTTTAGTCCTTTTTAAATTTACTTTTGGCAGAATTGGTTTTTGTGCCTGGTAAGTCCAGAAATAACTTTGTCAGATAATAAGGTGCATGAGTAATTTTTTGCAGTTTGGCTTGTTCTCAAAGAAATTCAAGTACAGCAAAAGTGGCAAGGCAAATTTGGGACCTGTAGAGTGACTGTAAAACAATTCAGTAAACCTCTATTGCAATAAACTTGACAAATATGTTTCTATGGCAGCTGGGACTTCTACTGAGCACCTGTTGGACAATATGTAATACATGCTGGTGTGTTGAGATGAATGATGCTAAGCCATAATATGATTTGCTAGTGATTTAGTATGTTGGAGGCACCCAACCATTGCCATTTATTTAACAAACTACAGTTAAACCATGGCTTAGTGCAGTGTTTCTCAACCTCATCACTTTTAAGATGGGTAGACTCCAACTCCCAGAATTCCCCAGCCAGCCATGCTGGCTGAGGAATTCTGGGAGTTGGAGTTCACTCATCTTAAAGGTGCTGAGGTTGACAAACACTGGCTTAGTGTAATATGTGAACCCAGCCACAGTATTATACTAGAATCATAAAGGACTTGGAGTCCAGCCCATTGCTCATCCCAGGAAACTTGCAGCTGTAGCATTCCTGACAGAGGGCTGCCTGGCCAATTAAAGAAAGTCCTCTTCCTGATGTAGAACACATTAGCAAGCATTTTCATACTTGCTTCTGAAGTCCTGGATGGTCTGAGTATTTACCATGCATGTCACTCAACATGTCCAGACCTTATAAGGACCTTCATCTCCCTTAAATTAGTACAGGAGAACTGATGGTAGTCCAGCAGCAGTACTCTTACAATTGATGCCATGAGGTTTTGGAATGATATCCTGGAGGAGATGCATCCATTCACCTCTTTTTTTTTTTTTTTTTTTTATTAAATTTTATTAAGTTTTACAATACATAATAAAATTTAAAGTAGAAAAAGAAATAGAAACAGAAATACAAAATAAGAAAAAGATAAAGAAAAAGTGAAGTCAAGAAATAATAAGCAAAGAAAATATAGAAAATAGATGTCCTCCAATCTATCTTTGAACTTAAAGTACAACAATTGATTTTAAATGTTAGTCCTTCATACAGTATACAGGAACTTTTCTTTGTCATATGCCTTTTGATTTCTTTAATCCAATCTTCTAACCTTCATCTTACTGTCTCCCAATAATCCATCTTTGGCTTCCACTCCTTGAAGTAGTAGTTAAATGTTGAATGTTCATTACTACATATTTATATCTTCAATAAAGACCAATTAGTATAACAAATAAAAGCCTTATTTACTTCTAATAAACTACAATATATTCTATTCATATTATGACTCATAACCTAACATGTTATGTAACTTAATACATAGTTTAGCAATTCTTATAGTGTTCATGCATATATATTTCTATAATTTAATTCTAATATATATATATATCTCCATAAAAAAGGAATTCTTGAATCTCAATTATCCATCTGTAATTTCCATTCCTTGTAGTAGTGTCCATTTAAACTAAATGCATAATCTATCATATCACTTAACCTAATAGCTAATATATCAATTCTTATAATATTCATACAATACATATTGATATATATCATCCTGTAGTAACCATCATTCTAATTCCATCATATCATTATCTTCTCATAAATATATCTCTAAGGAAAACAATATTCTATAATATCAACTTGTGTTTGTATTTAGCATCTTACATTTAGAATATCACTTTTTATATATCCATACAATTTCTCATAACAATTCAAGTCCATATTTTTTCATTAACCTTTATATCCATACAGTTTCTCATATCTTCTGTTTAGGTTATGCCAAAATCACAATACACTGTGGGAGATTCGCAATATACAGCCTGCTCTTTTCTATATCTCATATAGAATATCAGAGCAACCTTCTCTCCCTTTCCACATATTTCACAACATCCATCCAACTGTGCACCCATATTTTCACTCTGTCTCCACTGCCACAACATATCTATACCAAGATTGTAGTGTAAAGCCTTCAGAATGTTCTTCTGAACTAATATACTCAAAATTTCCTCCTTCTGTTTCTCCTCCACTTGAAAAACATTTTTCCTTTCTGTCTCCGTTTCTGTTCTCTGTTCTTTCTCTCTGTTTTGCAGAGTTACGAACAGTAATTCCAACGACCTTTGAATATTTGAAAAAGCCTCAGTAATCTCTCTTCTGAGCTCCTCAGGTACAAGTTGGAAAGCCATCTTTCCTGTGTCCTTCAAATTAAAACAACAACCCTTCTAGTCAAAACAATAATAATGTAATCTGTCCATGGAATACTACCAGCAGAATCTATTAAGCAGAGCGTCGTTGTTGTTTTGTTTTGTTTTTTTAAAGTCAAAAGAAAAAAGAAAGTTCCAATAATCCAAAATACAGGAGAGAATAATATTTTAAACAGTTTATAGAAGGAGAAATAAAAAATATATTCCAAATGAAGCAAAATCCAACCAGGGAGGATGTAGAAAAAGACGACAAGGAAAAAAACACGTTACCCTGTGTTTTTATTCTTCAAACTGCGAGCTTTCGTTCTTCAAGCTGCAAGCTGCTTAATCCAAACAAAGAGTTTCTCAAAAAATGAATAGTCATTTAGTTTATCAAGCGAAGAATTACAAACAGAGTCTCTTAAATCCCTCTAATACAAAAGAGAAGTAAAAAAAAAAAATGCAGACGTTTCATTATGTTGCAAATATAGAGTCCATCAAACTTCCACCAGAATCAGTTATAGCAAAGAAAGCACAAAGTTAGCCAACATTTTCAACAAAGTCCAAAAAATCGATCTTAGATTTCAAAAATATTTTAATCTAAAAAAAAACATTCCTAAAGTGATCTAAAAGCGGCTGGGCGCTCTTGTGTCTCTTCAAAGAGACTTGTTTCCCCTGCGAGAGCCTGATATATCTCGGCCATTGCCTTGCACTTACCCTGTTCCTTCCGCGGTGGAAAACTACAGAAAAAACAAGGGTAGGCAATCCCAATGGCCCCACGAGTAATCTTCTGGTCTCCCCTTCTCCAGGGGAAAAAAAAACTTCAGTGGACCACAACTTCTGCAATCCACGCAAGCAAGGGAAATTCAGTCAGCTTCTCTGAGAAATCTGACTGGTCGAGCTGGCAGCCAAGCCTGGAGTCCCATTCACCTCTTTTAAATATATCCTTTAACCCAGGGGTCCCCAAACTCTTCAGCTTATCGACCCCTTCATGAAGTTTCAGATTGTTCATCAACCCCCAAACATTTATGATCTGAAAATAATTTAATAAATACTACTTTAACTAATAGTACTATGAATAATAATAACAATGACATCGAGCCCTTGGATTGTCCCATCGACCCTTAGGGATCGATATTGACCACTTTGGGGGAATCCTGATTTAACCCCTTTGTGAAAAGATTTTATGGATTAGTTTGGTGTTATTATTTTTACTTCTGTGTCAGCCATCTTAAGTGTAATTTATCTACTATGGAAATGGGGCAGCAGAAACACCACTTTTAAGGAGTTATTTGTGCTCCATGTTCAGCATATGTTTGAAGAAGCCTTCATAGATGTGATTTGCAACTTCCTGTCACTGTTGAATAAAATGGCAGGAAATAGAACAAGCCTTTTCTGGCACAGCACATCAGCTGCATCTTTCCCTAGGGGACCCCCAACCTCAGTTGTTTCTGTTGGCCGGGGAGTTATGGAAATGGGAAATGGAAATAGAAATAAGGATCAGAGAGCAATAGCTACTAACTACAGTTAAGTTCAGGATATGGAACTGACGTTAGTCCATCCTACTTTGACAGTACAGTAATCCCTTGCAGAGTGGAAGAACATTAAGAAACAGATTCATGCAAGTGGGAAGACATCGCACATCTCAACCTGAATATTTGGGTGGCATGTCAACCTGGAATGCCAATATAACATTGCACATTTTGATATTGTGTTTGTACAGCCATTACTTCTGCCCTACCCTAAGCATAAACCTACTTGCTAGGGTGAACAAACATTGGGGAATACTGGTTTTAATTAGAAGAGAGGAAGAGGGTCAGAATTCCATTTTTTCAAATTTAGAAACTATTTTATTAAGAGTATTGCTGTCTTTCTGGTCATCTTCATGATCATCCAACAGCAAAAAGAAATTTTATACAGTATATAAAGTGCTGGATTGAACTAGGGCTATATTTCATTATGACAATTGAACATATCGTAAGTTTATATTCTGATTAAGGTGGCTTGAAGCTATTTCTGGAAAAGGTGACTGCTTCAGATGCGTCTCTCTTAGCGTGAAATGTATGAAAGTTTTAATATTAAGCATGTTAGAAAAAATATTTTTAAGGAGATGAGTGGGAATATTTGCATTTAGTACACCCCAGGCTCTTAATAGTTCAATTAACGATTTCAGGGTGACTCTATAAGGCAGTGTTTCTCAAGCTCGGCAACTTTAAGACGTGTGGACTTCAACTCCCAGAATTCCCCAGCCAGCCATGAAAATAGAAAATGAAAATAGAAAATAGGAGGAGGAAGGAGTATTAGGTATGTTCGCCGCCTTGGGTTATTTATAAAAAAAATAATAAAGGGATAAAAATAAAATAAAAATAAAAATACAAAAATGTTAGAATATTTGATAGGGCCTAGGAGGCTTTGGTACCAATTACCACTCAGCTAAGAAAGAGAAGCTGGATTGGATCTACCTGGCCTAGTTGCGCGCTCTCACTCTTTTGTCATATCCCTGTTTCTGGTTAGTTGTTCTCCCTTTGCAAAGAAAAAAGTTGTTTTGGATGGGACAGGTAGGGTGCAAACGGGGGACCAAGTCCTATATCAAGCCACATGCTCTAAATGGGCATGACTTTTACAAAAGGGTAAGTTTCCTTATCATGTCCTAAGTCAGTGTCTTTTTTTGTTTTAGATTTTTTATCCCTCCTTTTTTATTTTTATAAATAACTCAAGGCAGTGAACATACCTAATACTCCTCCCTCCTCCTATTTTCCCCACAACAACCCTGTGAGGTGAGTTGGGCTGAGAGAGAGTGACTGGCCCAAGGTCACCCAGCCGGCTTTCATGCCTAAGGCGGGATTAGACCTCTCAGTCTCCTGGTTTCCCATTGGCTCCTTCCTAGGGCTGAGAGAATGTGATTGGCTCAGGGTCACCCAGCCGGCTTTCATGCCTAAGGCGGGACTAGAACTCATGGTCTCCTGGTTTCTAGCCTGGTGCCTTAACCACTAGACCAAACCACCTCCCTGTATGTACTCTTACCTCCTTGTTAGATTATCTGGTAACTTCAGTGCACAAAGTGTAATAGGTGGACTGGGTTTCATTCATGGTTAGTGGAGGTGGGTCGAAAAGAATTAATGCAAACTGATGTCTTAAGCATGCCTACGGAATAATACTTGAGCAGATTTACTTTTTCTCCCCTTGTTGTGTAGGACAGCTCAGAGGAGAAAAAGTAGCCATATTTACTGTCTGATCTATATATGCTTGCTCTAGAACAGACCTTTCCAAACTGTGTCGCGACACAAAAGTGTGTTGCCACACACAGCGTGGTGTGTCGCCACACCACCCGGAAGCGGTGGCGTGTGTGTGGCTTCCGCGGTTTAGCAGAGGCTGCCGCTGCTGCCGCCGCTGCCGTGCACATGCGCCGCCGCCGCTGGTGTGTCGCCAGCGGCAGCACTTTGGAAAGCCCTGCTCTAGAATAAATCCAGTATGTTTTATACCCAAATAATTGTGTGTAAGGCAGCTATTCCCAATCTTCTACAAGTGTGGCCCTCAACTTCTGGGAAGTTGGCTGACATAGAGCATGTAGGAGATAGGAAATTATGGGAAAAAGGGGTGAATGTTCAGTATTGCTGGAAAAAATAAGTATATTTAGGAGAGCCAGTTTGGTCTAGTGGTTAAGGTGCTGGGCTAGAAATCAGGAGACTGAGAGTTCTAGTCCCACCTTAGGCATGAAAGCCGGCTGGGTGACCTTGGGCCAGTCACTCTCTCTCAGCCCAACTCACCTCACTGGGTTGTTGTTGTGGGGAAAATAGGAGGAGGAAGGAGTATTAGGTATGTTGCCACCTTGAGTTATTTATAAAAATAATAAAGGCGGGATAAAATTAAATAAATAAATAAATTGGCATTTTCAGCATTTTACAAGTATATCCTGATCTTAAGTCTGCTTACTCAGAAGTAAATTCCCATCGATTGCAATGAGACAATTTCCAGACAGTGGTCCTTAGCACTACTACCTAATACTGTACATACCCTTTTTTCCCCCATGACTGTAATTGCTAATGGATTAAAATGTAACATTATCTCCCAAGGGCTGTGCAGATCAGTGCCAGGATGGCTGATGCATTTCAGTGTACCTCAGAGGGGGAAATAATGCTGACCTAGGTAATACTACACTCAATAACATTGCTTAAAGAAATAGATTCCACTCTTCCAACTTTGAGTTATTGACATTGTAGTTTTAATGTGTATACATCACACTACTATTGCTTCAGTATCAGATTGACACTAAGCGGTTATAGGACAGTGTCCCTTTTAAAGCATTTTACCTCACAGTTCTCTTATAATGATATTTCTTCTTTCTGTTGCAGTTAGAAACATACAGTGACTAAAGGCCAGTATTTTGCATAATATACTGTATACTTACAATGAAAACCTACACATGCCTACTAAAAAGTAAAATCCATAGAAGTAAAGATTATGACTGTGAAAGTCAGTACAGTATAAGAAAACAACTTGAGAATGAAATCCCCACATGGCACATTGTCTGTTATGACAATATTATGTTCATCACTGGACATATCATGGAATCTCAGGAGCATGGGGCCATGACCGTTTGCTGCTTTCATATATTTCAGTGGTCTGGCACAGAGGATCTTTCTGCTGGATTGTGCTCCAGAGTTGGCAAGAATGTAAAGTTAATTTATTCTAAGCCTTTTTCCTTAATATTAGAATTATTAGAATTTATTATTATTAATTTGTTTTTATTAGATGTATTTATTTATTCATTCATTCAATTTGTACACTGTCTGACACAACCAGGCAGCAACAAAAACACACCCACTCATTGAAAGGCGCTACTCCATCCTAGTTAAAGCCATGGACAAAGACTCAGGTCTTCATGGCCCTCTGAAAGACCAATAGGATAACATCTTTGCAAATTTAAGCTGATGTGTTGCAAAGAAAACATCCAGCCTCCAGCATCATTTTTAGTTCTGAGACTGCCTATGGACCATAAATGCCCCCAACCCCCAACTTACTCAAACCAAAATAAAAATAAATATAAGATAGGCAACTACACTCCAGTGCTTTGTTTGAGGTTGTGCCTACCTCCCACAAAACAAAAAATAGCTAATCAGGCATAGGAGAGAACATCCTTGAGTGTAAGTTAATACTCTGATGAATGGGTGTTTTATACGTAGTTATGCCACCATCACTCCCCAGCAGTCATTTTATGAGAGGATAGGATCACCATTAGGCCTTTTGTGAGATTGTCAATAACATCTCAAAATTTCAACTCTGTCCCCCAGTCTAGAAAGGTTAAAGCATTCATAAGGCTAAGTATGAAACTGAAAGATTAATTAATTGATTCCTGGGCCTCTATCTTTGGAAACAGTTGGCTTAAATGTGGGAGGACACTAAGATTTGGTACTAACTTGGGTCTGATACATTACGAATAAAAAGTAAAATATTGAACTTTTCCTCTAATAAGAAAGTAGCCCTTTATTAAATTGAGCATTATCCTACATCTAATTAAAGGATATTGATCTCAAAATGTTACCTTCCTAGATTCTGTTATCACATACATCAACTTAATTATTAATCTATCCTATAAAGGCAAAACTGAAGTACTTTGGCCACATAATGAGAAGACAAGATACCCTGGAGAAGAAGCTGATGCTAGGGAAAGTGGAAGGCAAAAGGAAGAGGGGCCGACCAAGGGCAAGATGGATGGATTATATTCTGGAGGTGACAGACTCAACCATGGGGGAGCTGGGGATGGTGACGGCCGACAGGAAGCTCTGGCGTGGGCTGGTCCATGAAGTCACGAAGAGTCGGAAGCGATTGAACGAATAAACAACAACTATCCTTTTGGCAATTAATTCACAGGTGTATATTTAATCAGTTAGCAGGTATATTCCTGATGAGTTTGAGTGCTATACATATGCACTTTTGTTTTTCCTTCTTGTTGAAAGTGTTTATATATTTGTACTAAATATGTTACCATTCACAATAGTCTATACATCTTCCCTTGTTCATCATGTGTAATTGAGGCATCAAAGTTCTGCTAGTGACCACTGTGGTGGCATTTGGGGAAGGTAAAAATTTTCATTCATTCATTCATTCATTCATTCATTCATTCATTCATTCATTCATTCATCAAGTTTAGTCACTGCCCATCTCGCTCAAAAGAGGGACTCTGGGCAGTTTACAATAAAGCTAAAAAGGATTAAAATACAATAAAAACAAGATAGCTTACATAAAAAATATAAATATAAAATATAAAATAGCATCCAAGATGGCAATATTAAAAGTTCTGATTTAGATTCATTAATCATGGAGAAGATCTATCTATGTCAGAGCTTTCCAAACTATTCATGTTGGTGACACACTTTTTAGACATGCATCATTTCGCGACACACTCTTACAGCAGGGCACAAGGCAGGCACTAGGACCTGCGTGGAATCACAGCAGGTTTGGAGGCAGCAAGGCACAAGGCAGGCATTAGGACCTGGGTGGAATCACAGCAGGTTTGGAGGCAGCAAGGCACAAGGCAGGCACTAGGACCTGCGTGGAATCACAGCAGGTTTGGAGGCAGCAAGGCACAAGGCAGGCACTAGGACCTGCGCAGAATCCTGGCAGGGCAGGTTTGGAGGCAGCAAGGCACAAGGCAGGCACTAGGACCTGGGTGGAAGCCAGGAGGCAGCAGCAGCCGTGACACACCCAGACACTGCAGCCGACACACTAACGTGTCCCGACACACAGTTTGGAAAGCTCTGAACTATGTGGTTGCTAGGAGTTGAAAACAACTTGATGGCACATAATCAGTCAAAAATCTGCAAGATGGCAGGTGTGATCAAGGCCCACCCCTTTTGTATGTGCATTTTTATTCTCTCCCCCCCTGCCTGCATTTAATGCCTGTTCATTTGAATCTGAACTGGAGATTCTCAGAAAAAAATCCTTGTCTATGAAAGAGATGGAAGGCTTTATATTACGGCCTACGCTAGAGCGGGTTGGATTTTATGCTCGGTAAGTCATGGTATCTTTTTGGTTGCAAGGCATCAATTACTTTGGGGGAGGGCGGGCTGTAAAAGGTGGTACGTAACATATGTGGATGAAAGTGAGTGGGAACCGGGGAAATATTTATGTTCTAACTGTGGCATGGATATTTCAGGCCTTAAGCTAGAGTTATCCATTGCAAAATGGCAAGAAATTCTTCCATCACTTTTTAGACTGTGTGGCTTAGTTAGGTGTCAAAAGCCTATAAAAAAGGGACTCAATGACTATATGTCATCTTTTGGCATCTCGATTTAAATTGGTCATACTTTCAGCCTCAGAAACACTTAATCTTCTACAAGGGATTATTGAATCCTATCATACAAAAAATTCCTACAGATACTCTTTATAAAATTATTTTGGTGATGGATCAAATAAATATGCCTACTTTAGTACCTGGATGGAATAAAGAATTAAAGATTGCTAGACAGTGAGATGAGATGTTAGCATTAATACTCAAATCTTTAATAGATTACATATTATTCATCTATTGGACTCTTGCATTTATGTAAATGAGACATGAACTGAGTAAATCATGTTGGAGATGCTGTGATATCAGTGCCTCATCTAAACTTATTTTTCTATAATTATTATATTTTGGGGAAAGGTTGTTACATATATTAACTTAATTTTGAGACAAGATTTAATATTTTCAGATCTTTGTATTGTTTTGAATGACATTCCTATCTTATGGAAGTTGATATTTGAACAAAGAAAGTGGATTCTCCCTGTCCTGTTTATAGCTTAAAATACTTATTTTTCAGAGTTGGAAAGATAAGCAATTCATTGAATAGCTGAATATTTATTGGCATAGATAAGCTATGGTTGATGATAATGAAATATGGCTACTATTCCTTGAAATGCTTATGTAGAACGTTATCCATGAATATATTCCCTTTATATTTTTGTTTCTTTTATTTAGTTTTTTTCTTCCTTTTTCCTTTCTTCTTTATAATTTTGTGTAAAGTTTATTTTTCTTTGTTGGTTTTTTTTAGTACTCAATAGAGGCCAAAAAGTGTTTTAAATGTAGCTGTGGATCAGAGTTTGCCTATGCTACAAAGATGTGTAAAGAATAGAATTAACTGATTACAGAGGATTCTCATTAACTGGAAGCTTCAGAAATATTTGATGGTTGTTTAAAAAGGCATTTTGTCTTCTGCTCTTTTTACACTGCTGCTAGGTTCACTTGTGTGCAATGCATTATATCCAGAAATGTTCACACTGACACATTCTTATGATGATTACTCTAAAAAATAATGTGCCATATTCATGGTGTAAAAATATGCAGTGTGAAATAACTAAAGTACCTTCTTTCCTATAAAGACTGATGAGGTATCTTGACCAAATGGTGAGGTTCCATATGAAGAGTTAGTTATTAGCTCAATTCACAGCTGTACTTTCTGGAATTAGATGAATAAAACATTTACATCCTTTAGATGTAAGTTGAAAGAAGGTCCAGATTTTAGCAGGTGCATTATTATTATTATTATTATTTATTAAACTAAATATTAATATATTAAATATTAATATATTAATATTTAAAAATATTAAATATTAGATGAATAAAACATTTACATCGTTTAGATGTAAGTTGAAAGAAGGTCCAGATTTTAGCAGGTGCATTATTATTATTATTATTATTATTTATTAAACTAAATATTAATATATTAAATATTAATATATTAATATTTAAAAATATTAAATATTAGATGAATAAAACATTTACATCGTTTAGATGTAAGTTGAAAGAAGGTCCAGATTTTAGCAGGTGCATTATTATTATTATTATTATTTATTAAACTAAATATTAATATATTAAATATTAATATATTAATATTTAAAAATATTAAATATTAGATGAATAAAACATTTACATCGTTTAGATGTAAGTTGCAAGAAGGTCCAGATTTTAGCAGGTGCACAATCAGGGTTTACAAGATCTTTATCCTCTTTGATGGAGGAGGAGATTTAATAAAGAGAAGGATAGAGAGAAAAAGAGGAGCGTCAGAGAGAAAATGGGTGTCTCATCATTTGTTTCAGGTCTGCCTGTCATATGACGCCTACAGATTATCTCTGAAAGATGTAGACAGAAGAAAGAAAGTCTTTTGTGTTAGTATTAATGTTAGATTGAAATGAAGGGTGCTGTTGAAATCTGGGATAGGATTTCAACCCAGATCTTTTGATTGACTGATTATGTGCCATCAAGTCGTTTTTGACTCCTAGCGACCACATAGATAGATTTTTTCCATGAAACCCAGATCTTTGTTACGGATTATTGAATCTAACAATATTAAGAAACAAGGGTATGGTGGATACTCTTCAGTCAATTGCAGCTATAACTTAACATATGTCTGAGAAATAATTTTCATTGTTTTCAGTGGAGCCTTAATATTAAGTAAATAGGTGTAAGATTACCAAGTAGGTACAGGGTTGTAACCTAATTGAATATAAGAGGTTTATTTCCGAATAAGGATGAATAGGCTGGGTCTGCATATAATCTTTCAGCCAAAGATACTTGAAAAAATGGATGTGGGGAAAGGTGGATAATGCATGGGTACAGAATTTCATACCTCACTTTTTTTTTAATCTGTTGCCTTCCAGATGTTTGGAACTGCAACTCTTCAGAATTTCTTAGCCAGCAAGTTCCATAGCTTTTGACTGTGCTGACTGAGGAATTTTGGGGAATTCTACATTTGGAAGTTGGCAAGGGTATTATAAGACCTTTTCTATGGCTTTCCAATGGGTGATTAAAACTTTCTCTCTTAGAAAGATTCTTGGACCATGAGTTGTTTTAATTTGTTAGAAGCTGTCTGATTAAATCATTTTCAATGGCTGCCTATACTTTGCATTTTTTATTCCATTCTTTTTATGTTTTATTGCTGCTATTAGTATTCTTATTTTTATAATGGCTGTTGGCTGCCTCCAAGAATGTTTTAAATTAATGAATGCCATTAAATAAACTGCATCATATCATTTTCCTGATGATAGTGTGCATAAGGCCTTCTAGCCTGATCTCATGTAAACTCAGAGCACACAAAAGGAAACTTTATGATTATGTGAATAGTAGAGAAAGGACACTTTGCCCCAAAAGGTAGCACTTTGTACATACAGCCTAGCCTTAGGACATTTACAGGTACATCAGATTGTTAATGCTTCTTTCCTTAGAATTTTGCAGATTCTCTGTCTTCAAACTCTGTGCTAAATACTCATCAGGAACTTACGTTTGGTTACTAAAGAATACCTAGATGAAACACCCCATACTGGTAAGCAAAGCAGGGCAGATACTATTCCTTTAATTATAATTACTGCAAATGTCTCCCATTGCTCTCTCACTACACCACAATGGGCTGAGTTGCTTAACCATCCCTAGCTCTAACTATAGCTAGTTATGTCATCTACATAGAATTCATAGGATTAATACCAGGAGTTTGCAATTCAGCAGCATTCTATTCAAATTTGCAATTTGATGAGCTGATTTGCTAAAGCATGCATGCATGTATGTCCATCAAAACTTAAAATTCATTTAAAGGCACCTGACTCAATTCAGCCTTTTGGTTTAAAGGGGTGATTTGATTGAATTCCCATCAAATCATCAGATAGCACATACTTAATGAGACTAAACAGTGGAGAAATAACCGTAGGTGAATGGGTAGGTCTGATCTCACACATACAAATAAGCTTTCCATTGGTAAGTTGCAGTCCTTGTACCACAGCTATTGTTACTACTGGCCACATGTTTGCAATCTTGCAATAATATTTAGCCCTCTTGTGTCTTCTAGACACAGAGATCAAAGCAAACACTGCACATAAAATGCAACTGCAGTGCCACATGGAGAAAAGGTAACTATTTCTTTTCTGAGATGATGTTGGATGAGCACTTATATTGCACGCTTGCTTTCTTGGTCACTAGCTTGCAAATGCCAACTGCTCTCCTAAATCCAAAGACTCTATGCTACTGACCATTGATCATTACCAAGAGAACCAGCATAATACCGTGATTGAGGTATTGGGCTTAGACCTAGAAGACCCATGTTTAAGTCCCCACTTGACCATAGAGAAATTGGATGACTTTGGGCCAGTCACTGTAACTCGCAAAATTATTGCTTGGATGACAAAATTAAGCAAAACCTGGTCCGCAAAGAGCCGAGATACAGAAGTGTTGTAATGGTATGTGAGAATGACCTTGGGAGACAGGGCAAAGAGACGCAGCCAAGGGAACGGTCAAATAAAAGGCAACTTAGCCCACAGCAAGAATGTGGGCAGGGCAAGAGGTTCAGAAGAGATTCTCCCTAGTTTTTTGGGCTGTAAAAGGGGCGGAGGGAGAGATATACTTTCAGACGTGCAAGATTCTGTTAATGTAACCTTACAATAAAGCAGGGCTTTCCAAAGTTTTCCCGCGGCGACACACCAAGCGCCGTTGGTGTGTCGCTGCGGGAAAACCCGGAAGTGCCGCCGTTACGGCAGCGCGCAAAAACCCGGAAGCGCTGCTGCCGCTTTCAGGTTTTTGCGCGCCACGGTTGGTCTGTCGCCACGGGAAAACCCGGAAGTGCTGATGATGATCAGTGCTTCCGGGTTGTGTGGCGACACACCAGACTGTGTGTGGCGACACACTTTTGTGTCGCGACACACAGTTTGGAAAGCTCTGCAATAAAGTAGAATTAGCTCATATGACCATGTTTCCTGTCTGATCTACCAAACAAGATATTAGATTTAGTCATGAATATGTCATCATGGCTGCCTATTGCCTCCTCTATTAACCATCTTTTCTATGATATACAATATTGTTAAGTATTTATAGTGTACAATACTCCTGTTATTACCAATATCTCTGTGGCTCTAAAATCACCTGTCATGTTTCAGGAAACATTGGAATAGTTTGAGTGAACTTACAGTTCTCCCATCTTTTAAGTTCCACTTACTTCACCGGAACATATGTTCTACTTAGTGTAAGTCTGCAGCTTAGAATTCAGAGTTAAATGTCCAGTGTAATGTGATTGACTTCAGCAGTATTCAAATGTTTACTTAAGCGTTTACTTAGTACATTTGTAGTAAACAAGTCCTCAAACTCAAGACTTAGTGCAACTGTTAAACATTGTAATAAAGCAATGAATAAGCAACGGCTCCTTGCTGAACCCCAGAGAATTTAATTATACACAGTTTTCTGCTTGTATAAAATGCTATTTACATTTGAGCACTAATAGGGGACGGCTCCACAGGAAGCAAAAGAAGCAATGATAGCCTTTATTTTCCAGGCGATTGGTATTCTCCCCTTATCCTTGGGCATTGCTGTCACTTCGTTTCCTGTCTAATGGCATGAGTCGGGATGTCATAATATCCAAAATCAAATGTACCAGAAAATGTAGTAAATTAAGGTCAAGCTAGCAGAGTAATTGAGTGATAAACTGAATTTTAAACACCAGTAGCAAATGTGACAGCATAGTTATGGCTTGACTGCTGTGCCACAACATCTACTGAAAGTGAGTGACGCCATGGGATCTTTTGCTGTTGACAGCAAGCCAGTGAAGGAGTGAAGAAATAATGTGGAGATTAACTGGAACCATTAAGGACAGCAACATGGTCTTGGAGTAGGATAACAGGGACATGCACATTCCCTTCAGGTTACATAATGGGAGATTTTTTTCTTAGTGCACAAAAGTGCCTTTTATCTAGAGAAGCACCTGAAACTCTTTGAAACCCTAGCAGATCCATTAATCAGAGGAGAAAGATGGAGGATTACATTAGTTCTTTCCAATTTATGAGCACTCTGTGAGTGAGTCAGGAAGATGATCATTGTGTTCTAGGTATGAAATGATCATGCCTTTTGGCAAAAAGTAAAGATGCTTTTACTCTCACTACTTTATGTATTTTCCTCTGAATATTCCTCTGAATTTTTCCTCTGAATTTTCAACTGAGCCAGTTTGGTCTAGTGCATAGCTTTCCAAACGGTTTGTCGTGACACTTTAGTGTGTCGCAATACAGTTTAGTGTGTCGCGAAACAAACCGGGCATGGCGGCAGGGGCGTGCACGGCGGCAGTACAGGGGCGCGCGGTGGTGGCGGTGTGCACGGCGGCGACAGCAGTGGCATGCCATCAGCACTTCCGCGTTTTAGTGAGGCCACCGCCA
This sequence comes from Charina bottae, assembly GCA_023362775.1. Classification (NCBI taxonomy): domain Eukaryota; kingdom Metazoa; phylum Chordata; class Lepidosauria; order Squamata; family Charinaidae; genus Charina; species Charina bottae. Next base: position 107,891,980 of record JALMGJ010000004.1, read on the forward strand.
TGCACGCCGCCACGCCCCCCCGTGCCGCCGCCGTGCACGCACACGCTGCCGCACACGCCCACACGCTGCCACCGTTGGTGTGTCGCCAACAGTGGCAGTTTGGAAAGCACTGGTCTAGTGGTTAAGGTGCTGGGCTAGAAACCAGGAGACTGTGAGTTCTAGTCCCGCCATAGGCATGAAAGCCGGCTGGGTGACCCTGAGCCAATCACATTCTCTCAGCCCTAGGAAGGAGCCAATGGCAAACCAGGAGACTGAGAGTTCTAGTCCCGCCTTAGGCATGAAAGCCGGCTGGGTGACCCTGAGCCAATCACATTCTCTCAGCCCTAGGAAGGAGCCAATGGCAAACCAGGAGACTGAGAGTTCTAGTCCCGCCTTAGGCATGAAAGCTAGCTCTGGGTGACCTTGGGCCAGTCACTCTCTCTTAGCCCAACTCACCTCACAGGGTTGTTGTTGTGAGGAAAATAGGAGGAGGAAGGAGTATTAGGTATCTTCCCAGCCTTGAGTTATTTATAAAAATAATAAAGGTGGGATAGAAAATAAATCAATAAAATACTGCTGATGCTAATGGGCTGGAGGTTCCATGGAAAAGGGAGAATCTAATCCAGGGCTTTCCAAAGTGCCGCCGCTGGCGACACACTAGTGGTGGCGGCGGCGGCAGCGGCGCGGGGGGCGCGCGGTGGCGCGCGCGTGCACGGCGGCGGCGCGGGGGGCGTGTGGCGGCGCGCGCGTGCACGGCGGCGGCGCGGGGGGCGTGCGGCGTGCGGCGGCGCGCGTGTGCACGGTGGCGGCAGCCTCCGCTAAAACGCAGAAGCACTGATCCCGCGCCGCTGCCGCTGCTGCCATGCACGCGCACACCACCGCTTCCGGGTGGTGTGGCGACACACTTTTGTGTCGCAACACACAGTTTGGAAAGCTCTGATCTAATCTTTAAAAATATTTTGAGAGTCTTGTGTGAGGTTTCCATTGCTTACTGCAACAACTCTCTCATATAAGTGCTAACATAATGCTTGCAGGTTCATGGGGGAAAGCCAAGGCGTTTGAAACTTCTCTGCATGTTCAGACTGTAGCTTCTTTTTCTAGAGCTGGGGTTCTTAACCTTTTTGTGCCGTGGATCCCTTTAAATCTAGTGACATCTCCAAAAGACCCCTTCTCGGAAAAATGTAAAATGAATGCATAAAATGAAATATATAGATATAAATTGTATTACAAAGGAAACCAATTATGCTCAAATACTGGAAAAATCAACATACTGGAAAATAATAAATACATTATGTAGTAATGCATGTGCTTCTTTATTAATCCATTAAATCGGTAAGAAGACAAGCTAAATTTCAGTTAGAGGTTAGTGAAAATAATGTTGCAATTTCTTTCCCCATCCAACTTCACAGACTCCCTGAAATCTCCCTTGGGGGTCCGTGGATCCCCCATTAAGAACCCCTGTTCTAGAGATTAAAAGGTAATCCTGGGGGAAAAAGGCATGCTCACTGCAATCAGTGTCAGCTCTGGTCAGTGGTAGATTTCCCCTTTATCTTTATGTTTCCTAAGCTTCTTTCCCTGTTCTCCCCCCTCTCCCTGCCCCAGCAGCATCCAGCATTTCCTTGATTGTCTTTAGACTAGGAAGGACTCTGTGAGGCTAAAAACTTGCCATCTGTCTCCTTGTGTTTTGTCCTATATTAAATAAATCTAGTTGGAATTAAATTCTCTTGATTTGGATAGAAATTACTACCGAGTACGCCTGCTTAGGATTTCTTCTTTAATTGCATTTGAGGAAATGGAAGCAATTGATTCCTGGCACTTTGATCCTAAAAATGTTTGGGGAGACGGCGCTCTCATTAAGATTAATGGGCCTTGCTTCTGAGCAGGAGCAGCCTTGGACGTAGGTTTTCCTCTGAGTCAGCAGGCTAGTACCATGCATGTAAGCAGAGCAATCAATTGCTTCAGTAACACACAGTGCTAAAAGCAACTGCTGTTCAGTCTTGTGTTTTCTTGGGGCCATTTCACATCAGAAGGTTAAAGTGTGACCCACTTGGAAGTATAGTGTGTGAATGTAGTAAATCAGTGTCTATAAACACGTGCATTCTATAGGTACATTTGTCGGAGCGCTGAGCATTAGGGGATAATGTCGCTTGGGTGAAGACTTAAGGGGGTAGCATTCTGATCACTTTTTGTAACTGGCATTTCCTTTTCCTTCTGTATTCCTCATGGCAGCCAATGTGTAAATGGAGAAGGCCTCTGTATGACAGTCACAATTTATTCTAAAAGTTTCAGATGTGCCCATAAGCCCAACAAAATCGGGAGCCTCAGTTATATGTGATGCACCTGGTATAGATATGGGCATCACACATAGATTGGAGTAGGAGCATGATATGGAACCTCATGCTCATACATTCTCTGGAGAGCAGGAGAAGCAACCTGTGGCATTCCAGATGTTACTAAGCTACATCTCCCAGAAAGGATTAGAGCAGGGTTTCTCAACCAGGGTTCCGTGGAACCCTAGGGTTCCACGAGAGGTCACTAGGGGTTCCCTGGGAGATCACAATTTATTTAAAAACTTACTTCAAATTCGGGCAACTTCACATTAAAGAGGTAAGTTTCATTCTTTATTTTTAGTTTAAGACCACTGTTAATGCATATATACAGGACTACACATGAAACAAATATAATAATTTTGTAACCTCTGGCCCATATTTGAGCCTGAATGTGCAGGGGTTCCCCGAGGCCTGAAAAATATTTCAAATGTTTCTCCCAAAAGTGAGATTCGGGCTTCTGTTGAAATCCTGGATGAAATTGGCAATGCTGAATTGAAGAACTTAAATTGAGAAATTGAGCTGCAAGATATGAGTGAATTTGACTTTTTGATGGAATGTTATGGAAAAGAAGGGGTTATTATGTACGGGAGGTTTTTTGAAGAGAAGTCTGTGTTTGTGAGGGGAGCAGTTGGGCTGTTTGATTTCTTTAAGAAAATAGCTCTGTGCCTATTATGGGGATATGTAAATGTCTTGGTTTATTTTGAAGTGGGTTAAGGGACTAAAAATATTTATCTGGATGGTTTTTTGGCTTTGGATGATTTTACTTATTGTTAATGACTGGGATTATGATTATTAAGTTTTTTTCTTATTCATATTTTTGTATTCATGTTTTTTATATTATTAACTATAATGGTAGACAATTTATATGCTTTTCTATTTTTTATTTTTATTATAGTAGACAGGAATGTATAGAATAGTAGTAGGAAGGGAATAATTAAGTAATTGTTATTTTAGGGGGGGAAGTTGATTAGGTGATTTATACTTTTTTTCCTTTTAATATAAAGGGAGGGAGCAATGGTATTTAATGATTTTTATAATGTGCTAAGGGGTTAACTTGTAGAAATAATGTGATTTTGGTTTAATATGGAGTAAGGGATTGATTATGGGAAATTGCTGTATATCCTTGATGTTTAAAGTCGGAAGTCATTTCTTTTTGTAATCTATCTATAAAAAAATTATCTTGTGTTTTCACACTTTTTTAGTTCTTGTTTTTCTGTATCTTTTATCTTTTTTTGAAACTTAATAAAATTCTTAAAAAATATATTTCAAGGGTTCCTCCGGGGTCAAAAGGTTGAGAAAGGCTGGGTTAGAGTATGCAATGTGAACTTAAGCATCATGGAGTAACGCATCATGAAGCTTATCTGGCACATTCACTTTTATGAGCCTAGTTTACCTAAGCCCTTATTCTTAAGGTTAAGTCCTTATTAAATGTTCTGAATCAGTGGAGACTAATGAAGGAAATACACACTAGATTTTCCTCTACCCCTTAGTTCATGTGGTTAGTGCTGGGGTGATAGGGAGGCTGTTGTGTGACAAAATGTTAAATATTCTTGCTTTGAAGATCCAAGTCTTGTTTGAAGCTGAGAAAATATGAAATTTGAGATGAATAAATAGAAAAGTTCTGCTGGGATACATTTATTTCAGCTAAACATTTTGGTTGCATCCCTCTATCTATCTTGTGATATTTTACTGTATAGAACTCTAGTAGTGTTTCTCCTCTTACAAGCTGTGAGTCAGCTTTCTCCTTGGCTAACTATGTAGTTTCAGAAAAGAAGCTCTTATCAAAAGCTTGTTTTACTGGGAAAAGAGAGAGAGAGACTCCTTTTGGTGGGACTGGAGGTTTCAAATCAACAGAAATGTGAAGAGTTAAGGAAGGGACAAAACCAAAGATTGCTTTGATAGGATTCAGAAGTAGACAGGAAACTATGAAAATAAGGCACTAATTCAAATGGTCAGAATTATGCAAAAGGGTAAGAATGTTAGCAGGGGACTGCACAAGTGGATGAACGGGGAAGATTGCAAGTGTGAAGGCAAGCAGTGCCCCAGGCTTGAACAAGAACTGTCACTTGAGAGAGTAAGGGATGTCGTTTTTGAAATGCAGTGGGAGATGCAACACCATAAAAAGAGTGCTGTGACTGAAAACTTCAGTGAACTAAAATTATAACTGTATACAGGTAGTCCTCGCTTAACAACCACAATTGGGACCAGAATTTCGGTTGCTAAGCGAAGTGGTCATTAAGTGAATCCGACCCGATTTTACAACCTTTTTTGTGGTGGTGGTGGTTAAGCACATCACTGATATGGAACTTCATGCTCATACATTCTCTGGAGAGCAAAGTGATTTTGGTGATTTTGTTTGCCAGAAGCTGGCTGGGGAAGGTCGGAAATGGTGATCACGTGACCACGGGATGCTGCAACGGTCATAAAGTGAACCGGTTACCAAGTGCCCAAATTGTGATCATGTGAGGTCCAGTCGTAGGTCGGTTTTTTCAGCACTGTCATACTGTAAGTCCGAACCATCACTATATGAATGGTTGTTAAGTGAGGACTACTTGTACAGAATTGCCTGGAGGAAAGACCACACTGAATTGTATGGGCTTTCTTCTGAGAGGACATCAGTGTACCTTTATATATAGTTATTTCTTATGTTGAAAATATTTTTCAACATTACTGCAGCTGACAGCGGATGGTCTCTAAAGTGCTCTGTATCAGCCAAGATTTCTGATGGAGGAGGACAGGTGTGGGTAAGAGATCTGTAAACTCTGTTTTGCATGGCAGCAACAGATGTTGTGGCCTAGAATATGATTACAATGACGGACCACATGATGCTGGTGTCACGAAAACCTGCATGAAAAGCATTTAGTCTTGTCTCTAAATAACAAAACTCCGAAGTTTTCTCCCATTCAAATGATATTCCTTTTCCTAAATGAGATATAAAGGAAATGCTGTGTTTTAACATCCTAAACATCACTGGAAGACATACTGTAGGCAGCTTAAAAACAGAGCTCTTCTTATGTTCATTACAGACTAGAAGGAAGATTAATTTATAGTTTTATCAGTGAAGATGGAGGGGAAAAAGTATTTTTACATAAGTCTGTTTGGTTTTAAAGTTCTGGGTCACAGCTATAATTTAAAAAATGGAGTACACTGGGTTGTCCTGCAGACAGACCTTACCAAAGAAAGAGGAAGAAATAAATGGAAGGAGGCCTTCTCAGACATAAAAAGACAGGATTTAGTTTTGATTTTGGTGTTGGTTTTAATTAAACCTAATGTTTATTTGCCCATCAAATATAATAATGTAATAGATTCATATTTAATGTCTAAGAAAAAGACTTTTCTTCCCTTTACTCTTAGTCATAAGCATTAAGTTCCATGGGAGGTTTAACGACTGTTCTGGAATACAGTATACTTTTTTCCACTCTAACAGCAGAAGGGGGGGCCTCCTTCCCCCCATTGAAAGAATGTAATTATTTAGGGAAACATTTCCTGAATGTTTGCTTCCAGCCTTTCAACAACAACAGCAACAAAGATCAGAGGGAGGGCCAGAGCATCTGGTCCCAGGCAGGATATACAGTACGTTTTAGTGAACGAATGAATTAAATTAAATTTGGAAAGCTGATGACAAAATCCAGAGATCATTTTCAATGTAATGCTTTCTTCCCACCCTTGTTTCAGAGAATGCTAACCTCCAATTACTGTTGTTAAAAAAAAAAAGCTCTGTAAAGTAGTACTCATCTAGTCCTCCTTCTGGGTAAAAATTACCAGCAGTGAATTGTTTGTCAATGCAAGCATGTTATTGATTCCTCTTCTCTTCTATCCACAATTTCAAAAGGTTTTTGGACTGTTATCTACAGTATGTATCCTGGACTGGGCTAGTAAGGTTGGTTTAAGCAAACTTTGAGGAGAGAGTGGCTTGAGGAAGAAAGATTGGACTTCCACTTGGTTGCCTCTGCATCATCTATGCTTGCTTTGTGCATGCCAGATATTATGAAAGTAAAAACTAAGTTCTTTTCATCCTTGAGTCAAGTTCAAACCCGTGTGACTATACCAACATTTCCATGTGTTTTCTTGGCAGCAGTTTTCAAAACCTACAGCAAATATAGTGTGGAATTTCTCCTTCTATGTGCAACAAGCATAACCCCTGGACAAGTGCTTTGGGTTCTGAATTACAGGATGCAGTTGTTTTACTGCAAGTGGACAATTGTCTACCTAATATAAGCCCCAGGACCATTTTTTTAAAGTTTATTTGAATGGAGCCTCTGGATCCTTTTAATTATGGCAGAGGCTGCCACAGTACAAACTAAAACGTGGTTATCAAGGCTAAGCTTGCATTTTTGTGCAATTATGTACAAAAACCAATGTGTTGTCTTTAAAGCCAAGTCTACAATAAGTGGCTGTGCTTGGTGAGGGGCTGGTTCCATGCTCTTTTAATTAGTCTACTGGTGTATTTTGGTTGTACTATACCAGCATGCTGGCAGCTTTTTCATTCCAAGTTCAGTATTATCACATGATCTCCTTGAATAGGAAGAACAATGCCTATCATTCTATGCCTGTATTGTTTGCAAAGGTACAGTGCATTCGAAAAGTATTCAGACCCCCTTCACTTTTTTCAATTTTGTTATGTTGCAGCCTGATACCACAATCGTTCAAATTCATGTTTTGCCTCAGTAATCTACACTCAGTACCCCATAATGAGAAAGTGAAAACAGAATTTCAGAAGTGTCAGGCTGCAACATAAAATTGAAAAAAGTGAAGGGGGTCTGAATACTTTCCGAATGCACTGTATGTTGTTATTCTGCTTAAATTCCATGACAACATGAGAGATCAAGGAGATGAAGGTGAATGGTTCTGAATGGGGTTTTAGGTTTGCATTTTTGGTAATGCTCCTATGCTATCACTTTACTTTTCTACAGACTTGGTTTACAAGCGCTTTTCCTCAACTGTTTCCCTCCATGATTTGTGCTGTATTCCAAAGCAGTTTCCATGTAGTTAGAGATGGCATACTTACCAAAAAGTATTGTAAAACATGGGGGATAGGGAGAAGAGAATGTATCTAGAGAATGCAAGAATGCATACAATCTTTTTCCTACTCCTCCAGATGTCTTGTTCTGAAGTAAAGATGCAATTTCATATGATGTCATGGAGTCAGTGAAAACCTAATGATTGGAAGTGGACCGTATGCTTTTGTTGTTGAGTGCCTGGAGTTTGTACTTTTATAGTGGAAATGGGGTAGAAGTAGTATGTTCTTTGGGCATGAGAACTCTATCTGTCAGGCATGCCAGTTATTTGTTTACAGGTCTTTACTGTAACCAGTGCATAGCAATGGCTATAAACATTTTATTATTAGGCTACTATCAGCAGAAAGTTCTGGGTTTCATATATATGATACTGGTATGTGTTTGCTTTGGAAAGTTTTTAATCCAAATAATGCAGTCGAGTCAGATTTTAAAGAGAAAATTTATGAACGCAAGGTAGCAGTAAATAAGATTTGGCTTGTGGATGACTTCCTTGAATTGCCAGTGTTGGTGTCCCATCTTTTTAGGCCTTTGTAATATTCAGTCAACATTTGGAAATACATTCTACTCTAAGTTATTTTCAGAGGACCCTCTTTGGATATATTTTGCTTGTTTCTGTTCTTTCTGTTCTCTTAGCCCCAAAGAGGAGGCACAAAATAGCAAAATGTGTTAGTTCCACTGGAGAATCTTACTCAGCCACATAGCTGTTGCAAGCAAAGAATCCTAGAATGCCTCAAGAGTAACAAACATACTATCGCATAAACCATGGGGAATATGTAGTCTCATGGAGAAAAATCTATGTGGTCGCTACGAGTAAAAAACTTGATGGCACATAATCAGTCAATCAATACGTAGTCACTGTAGCATTTCCCAGACGCGTTCAGATCTGTTTTTACAGCAGTAAGAATTAAAAACAGTTGCGCCATTTGAAGCCTTATGGTTCAAACATCTCAACAGCCCACCGCATTTTTAAAACATCTTATTACATATTTGCAAAAATAGCATTGGAAAGAGAAGGATAGATAAACTTAGTGACACAGTGATATGGCTGGCCATTTTTCCCATTCCTAAACTACCCACAGAAGCTAATTGAAGATGGAAAAATGTTATTTCCTCATTGGCAGTTTGATGCCACCTGTAAAAGCAGCAGCAACATGCAGTGTCATCAAGAAATGTGGAATGATGAATGAAGAGGAATAAAAATGATTTAACTGCTGTTCAGAAGTTTGGCTGTACGTGGATGGTATAAAAGTCTCTTGGGCCAAAAATGTCTTTTGCAATGTTTTTCATTCAATTTAATGGAAAAGAACTGCCTTTCCAATATATTTTCCAACGAAAGTAACATCTGAGTGAAAGTCTCCTAGGCAAAGTGTAGGGTCTTGGAACTTGCACTTGTTGCAAGGTATCCTGAAAAGTTACTTGTACATTTGTGTGTGTGGGTTCAATATCCAGTCGTTTTTCCAGAGGTCCACAGCCTCTCTGGCTTCCAACACTTCAGTTTAATTCCAAAGGAAGGCTCTGTGGAGGAATTCCTCCCCTGGGGCCTTTTCAGTTTAGGAAGTCAGAGAGGCAGAAAGATATAACAGAAAACAGTAGCAACAGCATCTTCTGCCACTTCTCAAAAAGAGCACTTATAGAAATTCTAAATAAGTTGCAAAGCACCCTGAGAATGAGATGTGAAAACAAAAGCCTCTTAATTTGGGGAAAATTGAAAGATTATGTTGTCTCCAGGTCCCTTTCCCCCCAGTGTTTCTCAACCTTGGTAACTCTAAGATGTGTGGACTTCAACTCCCAGAATTCCCCAGCCAGCAAGGTTGAGAAACACTGTGTATCTGGGACTAAACGGGAGCCTGTTTGTCTTTTACATCAAGGGTCCCCAACCTGTGGGAAAAACTAGTGGGCCGCGGCCTGTTAGGAAGTGGGCCACACAGCAGGTGAGCGGTGGTGGTCCGCGCGATTGGCTCCCGCCTGCAAACCCCGCCACCCCTGGTCCATGGAAAAATCGTCTTCCACGACCGGTCCCTGGTGCCCAAAATGTTGGGTACCCCTGTTTTACATCATGGGATAAACCTTCCATGGTAAGTCAGGCTTTGATAACCATGCTTGAGTTCAGTACTTTTGGGATATTTTTACGTCGGTTCTGTGATTATTATTTTTGGTTTTATTTTAATTGTAAAGAAGTCATTAAATAGCCAAAAAATGATCAGGAATTTTGACTGATTTAATAAGAATGGGAAAGAAGCATAATGGGAAGATTCTGAGATCATCAGTTTGATCTGACAGATGCTTTCTTAGCAATGTCTGATGTATTGCTGGATTTATAAGATTGAAATAAGATGAATTATGCCCTGTTTTTGACTTGGGTAAATGAAGTGTTACTTTAAATTGTATAATTCTTTTTGTCCTGCAGAGATGGGCATTGATTTAAATAACCATTAGTGCCACTGTATGTCTGAAGGTGTGTTTAAAACCCTGTATGTAGAAGTGATAGTGTAGCTGCATAGGAGTCTTTTAATATTACAAAGCATGTGTGCCTGTTTTAAAGAACAAAAGGTATTTCATAGTCTTTTTCATCTATTCCTTTTGAGCCAATAGACCCATTTCAGATATGAATTATTGCCAGCCAAGATAATTATAGCAGTGTAAACCTTAATATTGACTCTTTGCAACATTAGCACAATCTTTTCATCTGAGGTGAACAGAAAGATGCCTGTTGGGTTAAAAATGCAACAAGAGGTTTCTTTGTTTTTTAATCCGTTAAGTCTCTTGCCTCTATCTGATTTATTTGTCTGATCATTAGGTAAATTGCTTTCTTCCTTTCTTCCTCAGCCTGTTCCCATTAGCCATCTAGCTGGAGAAAAAGGAATTTGTAGTCCACATCTGGAGGACTACAAATTTGAGAAAGACTAGAGATTTTTGCAACTACTGCATAAGATGAGATTCTGTTGATTTTATTTATTTATTTACTGATCAAACAATAAATGTCATTTTCTGGATGATTTAACAAAATATAAGACAATATTAAAATTATAAAATTATATAAAATTATAAAGATAGCACCAACATAGTTTATAAAATAATATTAAAACAGTTATTAAGAGTTTTAAATAAACAATATTTAATTTTTATATTTAATTTTAATATATTAGAGTGTTTTATTGGGTTGTTTTAATTGTCGGATTTTAATTTTTGTGTTTTGTAAACCGCCCAGAGTTCCCTTGCGGGGAGATGGAGCGGTATATAAATTGAAACATAAATAAATAAATAAAAAAAAATTAGAATTGTAAAGTGTAAATAATATAGATCCAAAATATTTCTTAAGAGGAAAAATACCACCATAATACAGGGTTGACAGTGCCAAATTTGAAGAGTATGTGGGGATAAAAAGAATTCTGCCTGAAATTGAAATAACATTAAAGTAGATGTCAGCTGAGGCTCCAAATCATTAGAAAAACTGCAGTAAATCAGAATTGAGGGAAAAAACCTTTCTAGCGTGGGGTTCTTTTAAATTTTGTTCATTCAGGAAAGCATTTCAGCCTCTACTTCTGTCAAGGAATCCCACTATGTTATAAAAGTTTACGGGCCACTTATTAGGGAAGGACTGAACCAAATTCAGGCTTGTGGGATCTATTTTTTTTTTGAAGCCAGAAGCCTTCCTCTGTCAAGCCAACTTCCCATGAGGAACTTACAGCATCACTGAAACATTGTTGTGATGATATGAAGCCTATTCTTACAATATTACCGTTTTATCACTTGAATGATGGATGGATGATATTCTGGAGGTGACAGACTCAACCATGGGGGAGCTGGGGATGGCGACGGCCGACAGGAAGCTCTGGCGTGGGCTGGTCCATGAAGTCACAAAAGGTCGGAAGCGACTGAACAAATAAACAACAAAACAAGTGTGGTTTGAACCATCCTCTTCAGTAGTCTATGAATTGGCTCTTGGCTCTAGTGAATGAGATTTTCTGAAGTGGTTTGCCCCTGCAAAATATCATCTGAGATGTTTTTCAACTTCCCAGTCTAGCCTGCAGTCCTGGTATTCCCTTTTGATGCTCTTCAGTTCTTCCTTTGTGCCACATGTCTTTTTCTTTACACTCCTAGCCTGTTCAGGATTGTGTTTGAAGAGATATACTACACACGTATAATGGACACAAGACCATATATGTCGTCTCCCATCCATCAACCTGTCCTTTGTGGGCTGAGTGGGGAGCTCAGTTCTACTATGTTCATATGAATGTAAGTAAATTATGTAAATTCAGAGTTTCCAGAAAGTTGGTTCTACTCCCATTCTGTGGCACTATGCTGCTTACAAATATTTCTATATCTTTTTTATCTGTTGGGCTCTATTAACAACCCCACACAACTATATAAACGGTGCCACAATGTTATATCTGATATGTCTTCATGGATGCTTTTGAACAAAAGCATATTCATTGCAGCAAACTGGGTGAAAAAGCAGTAAGGATTAATATGAGAGTAGCAAAGGTGGAAGAAAAAGTGGAAAATTGCAACAAGTAGGGAAAAAAACAATGGGGACAAAAGGACATCTAAAGAGATTTTCCATCCTTGTGGGCTGTGACTCAACTTTTTCCATTTCCGTCACTTCTACTCCGGCATTGCCAGAGCATGCTGTTCCCTGAACTGGATCTACTTCACTGGCTGCCCAATGAACTATGCTAACATAGATTGTGAGGTGTGTTAGTATATTTCAAACGTTATTTCTAGCATTCCTTTAAACAGAGGGTTTGTATAAGGATTCGTCTACGTGCTGCAGTCAGCAACTGGAGTTGCTTAAAACTTCTGCAAGTTTTCTATAAAAGGACTTCTTTCTGAAGTAAACTGTTTGAATGCTTCTCATACCAAAGTATGGGCTTCTTTAAATGTAAACATCCTAGAGCATTTTATGGGCATAATTGTTATAGAGGCACACTTGTGGAAACATTATTTCAGTACAGGTAGTCCTCACTTACCAACCGCAATTGGGACCGGCAACACTGTCACCAAGCAACTCAGTCGTAAAGTGAAACATCACGTGACCATGCCTGACTTACAATGTCAGTTCGTCAGTTCTGGCTGCAGTTGTTAAGTGAATCACTGCGGGTCATTAAGCGTGACACCATGTGACTACAACTTGCAACTTCCTGCTGGCTTCCCCATTGACTTTGCTTGTTGGAAGCTGGTTATGAAGGTTGCAAATGGCGATCGTGTGAAGATGGGATGCTGCGACCATCATAAATGCGCACCAATTGCCAAGTGTCCAAATTGCAATCATGGGACTGCCGGGACACTGAGAAAGCTGCAAGTTTGAGGACCAGTTGTAAGTCTCCTTTTTCAGCGCCATTGTAACTTCAAATGGTCGCTGAATGAGTGGTCGGTAAATGAGGACTACCTGTACTGAATATGCATGTGGATTTCTGTTGCAACCACACAGCATCACCGTAGCACATAAACCAACCAAAACCCTTCAGAACATCGTAAGTAACCCAAAAGACCCAGTAGCCCAAGAAGAAAAAACAGGAGTTATCTACAACATACAGTGTAAGGACTGTAGCAAACACTATGTAGGACAGACCGGCAGAAGACTAACAAAATGCATTCACGAACACCAACTAGCAGTCAGAAGACACAATGAAAACTCCTTAATCTCACAACACATGGACAGACTCAACCATACTTTCAACTGGGAAACTGAGAATCTTAAACCAAGCCAAATCCAAAAACACTGCAGAATTCTAGAAACCTGGCACTCAGACAAAGCAGCCATCAACAGACACATAGAGGTAAACAACATTTACATACCATTGAAAAGAGACAATAGAAAAGCCAAAAGACCAGGACACCTCCTTGCCAGCAATCAACACCCATATCTGAAAGATTAACACCAGGATTAGCACCAGAGGAACAATAAAACAGCACAATATACCCTAATCAAGGAACTATTAACTCAGTCAATCAACCAAGCAGCAAACAACAGCCCAATCAAGGAACTACCAAGGAGAGAACAACACCCCCACCAACACAAGCAGGACAAGCCATGATATATAAACAGAGAGCAAGTCCACTCCCTTTTCGCACTGAAGATGTTGCCTAGTCTGGCAATGAAACGTCTGCAAGAAAACAACAAGGCTCAGAGAGCACCAAGGACTCCATATGTGGATTTCTCTTTGAGTTGAGATTGGTTTAGAACATGGTTTCACAAACTTTTTCTGTAAAGGACCAGATCCCACCCCTTCTCTGCCTCCACAGGCACAGCTGGCAGTTCTGCAAGCTAAGGAGTATGGCAGCCATTGGACGGCGCTGGCCCATCAGCATGAAGGCTGCTGACAGGTGGCCACTGCCACCAGGACGCCCCAGCCCTTGTCCCTGCCCATCATCCCGGGAGCTAGACTGAGGCTTGGGCCTGGCAATCTGTTGCCTGTCTGCCCATCCATTCTTAGTTTGTTTGTTGTTTATTCGTTCAGTCGTTTCCGACTCTTCGTGACTTCATGGACCAGTCCACGCCAGAGCTTTCTGTCGGCCGTCACCATCCCCAGCTCCCCAATGGTTGAGTCCGTCACCTCCAGAATACCATCCATCCATCTTGCCCTTGGTCGGCCCCTCTTCCTTTTGCCTTCCACTTTTCCTAGCATCAGCTGCTTCTCCAGGGTATCCTGTCTTCTCATTATGTGGCCAAAGTACTTCAGTTTTGCCTTTAATATCATTCCCTCAAGTGAGCAGTCTGGCTTGATTTCCTGGAGTATGGACTGGTTTGATCTTCTTGCAGTCCAAGGCACTCTCAGAATTTTCCTCCAACACCACAGTTCAAAAGCATCTATCTTCCTTTGCTCAGCCTTCCTTATGGTCCAGCTCTCGCAGCCATAGGTTACTACAGGGAATACCATTGCTTTAACTATGCGGACCTTTGTTGTCAGTGTGATGTCTCTGCTCTTAACTATTTTATCAAGATTTGCCATTGCTCTCCTCCCAAGAAGTAGACGTCTTCTGATTTCCTGGCTGCAGTCAGCGTCTGCAGTAATCTTTGCGCCTAGAAATACAAAGTCTGTCACTGCCTCCACTTTTTCTCCCTCTATTTGCCAGTCATCAATCAAGCTCGTTGCCATAATCTTGGTTTTTTTGAGGTTTAACTGCAGCCCAGCTTTTGCACTTTCTTCTTTCACCTTCGTCATAAGGCTCCTCAACTCCTCCTCGCTTTCAGCCATCAAAGTGGTATCATCTGCATATCTGAGATTGTTAATGTTTCTTCCAGCGATTTTAACTCCAGCCTTGGATTCCTCAAGCCCAGCATGTCGCATGATGTGTTCTGCATACAGGTTGAATAGGTAGGGTGAGAGTATACAACCCTGCCGTACTCCTTTCCCAATCTTAAACCAGTCTGTTGTTCCGTGCTCTGTTCTTACCGTTGCTACTTGGTCGTTATACAGATTCCTCAGGAGGCAGACAAGATGACTTGGTATCCCCATACCACCAAGAACTTGCCACAATTTGTTATGATCCACACAGTCAAAGGCTTTAGAATAGTCAATAAAACAGAAATAGATGTTTTTCTGAAATTCCCTGGCTTTCTCCATTATCCAGCGGATATTGGCAATTTGGTCTCTACTTCCTCTGCCTTTTCTAAACCCAGCTTGTACATCTGGCAATTCTCGCTCCATGAATTGCTGGAGTCTACCTTGCAAGATCTTGAGCATTACCTTACTGGCATGTGAAATAAGTGCCACTGTTCGATAGTTTGAACATTCTTTAGTGCTTTGCTTCCCTTTTTTGGTATGGGGATATAAGTTGATTTTTTCCAATCTGATGGCCATTCTTGTGTTTTCCAAATTTGCTGGCATATGGCATGCATCACCTTGACAGCATCATCTTGCAAGATTTTAAACAGTTCAGCTGGGATACCATCGTCTCCTGCTGCCTTGTTATTAGCAATGCTTCTTAAGGCCCATTCAACCTCACTCTTCAGGATGTCTGGCTCTAACTCACTGACCACACCGTCAAAGCTATCTCCAATATTATTATCCTTCCTATACAGATCTTCCGTATATTCTTGCCACCTTTTCTTGATCTCTTCTGCTTCTGTTAGGTCCTTACCATCTTTGTTTTTGATCATACCCATTTTTGCCTGGAATTTACCTCCGATGTTTCTAATTTTCTGGAAGAGGTCTCTTGTCCTTCCTATTCTATTGTCTTCTTCCACTTCCGCACATTGCTTGTTTAAAAATAATTCCTTATCTCTTCTGGCTAACCTCTGGAATTTTGCATTTAATTGGGCATATCTCCCCCTATCACTGTTGCCTTTTGCTTTCCTTCTTTCTTGGGCTACTTCCAGTGTTTCAGCAGACAGCCATCTTGCCTTCTTGGTTTTCTTTTTCTTTGGGACGTTTTTTGTTGCCGCCTCCTGAACAATGTTGCGAACTTCTGTCCATAGTTCTTCTGGGACCCTATCTACTAAATCTAGTCCCTTAAATCTATTCTTCACCTCCACTGCATATTCCTTAGGAATATTAGTGAGCTCATATCTAACTGATCTGTGGGTCTTCCCTATTCTCTTTAGTCTGATTCTAAATTTTGCAATAAGAAGTTCGTGATCTGAACTACAGTCAGCTCCAGGTCTTGTTTTTACCGACTGTATAGATGTCCGCCACCTTTGGCTGCAAAGGATGTAGTCAATCTGATTTCTGTGTCGACCATCTGGTGAAGTCCATGTATAAAGTCGTCTTTTAGGTTGTTGGAAGAGAGTGTTTGTTATGCACAGTGAGTTGTCTTGGCAAAATTCTATCAGCCTATGTCCTGCTTCATTTTGTTCTCCCAGACCATGCTTGCCTGTAATTCCAGGTGTCGTCTGACTACCCACCTTAGCATTCCAGTCTCCTGTAATGAAAATAACATCTCTTTTTGGTGTATTATCTAGTAGGTGCTGCAGATCCTCATAGAACTGATCTACTTCTGCTTCTTCGGCATCTGTGGTTGGGGCGTATATTTGGATCACTGTGATGTTAAATGGCTTACCCTGAATTCGAATTGAGATCATTCTATCGTTTTTTGGATTGTATCCAAGCACTGCTTTAGCCACTTTATTATTAATTATGAAGGCTACTCCATTTCTTCTGTGGTCCTCTTGTCCACAGTAGTAGATCTGGTGGTCATCTGATGTGAAGTGACCCATCCCAGTCTTAGTTTGTGGGCCATACCAAAACAGGCGGTAGGGTGGATTTGGCCTGCAGGCCGTAGTTTGCCGTCCCCTGGCTTAGAATATCAGAATATGCATTAATGGCCAATTCATGTGCAACTTTTTCACAGGAATTAGAATCAGTAGAAACAATTCTAAAAAAACCGTTTTGCTAAAGATAATATTGGAAAAAGTCCAATATCTTTTACCATGACATTTTTACTGTGCTTCCGTTAGAGAATGAGATGACAGAGAATCTGCCAAACAGGGCTCTCTGAAACTAAATTTTATTTTTGTTCCTCATAGACCAGGCAGGCACATAGTTCTGGAAAATTTGGAATCTAAACTGAACCATGCAAGTACCATTCTACAGTATTATATATGGATTCACATATATACATTTACTTACCAGGTCATGTACAGAAGTGGATCCAGTAGGTAGATTCTTTTAAAAACTGAACTGTCATACTTTGCTACATATGGAAATTAAAAGATTACCTATTTCTTTTAAACACTAGGATTTAAGGTTTAGGGGGGGGAAATGTCAAATGTATCTTTGAAGGTGAAGCGTGAAGACTCCCCTCTATTGCTAGTACCCTGTCAATACTCTTCTGAAGCAGTGGGTAACTTTAGTTCCTTCAGCGCTTTGCTTAGGACTTGCTCTAGCTTGAGATTTACTCTTTTAGGGAATGAAACTTTATTCTACAGTACAGGATTAAATGATTTCCCACTATTTTTTGCAAGATATGTGCTTCTCTAAGGTTCCACAAATCCAAAGGATGCACATCACACAGTCTGCATTTTAATTTTTCAAGCTAGGTGAGGGAAAAGATTGAATTCTAAGAATTGTGCGTTTCGGGGAAAGGCATAGTAAAAACCGCCTTACATAAACGGGGAGATTCAGCTCTGCAGCCATTTATTTATTTATTTATTTATTATATTTCTCTACCGCCCATCTCGCATACGACGACTCTGGGCGGCTTTTGTCATTTTTTTTTTTTGTTCTAAACATCTTTGTTAAGAATCTGGAAGGATTGATTTTTCAATAATTATTAAAGAACCTTAACCTTTCCATGTTCTTTCTGATCTCTGAAAGCACATACAGTATACTTGCTGGAAAAGAGTGGGCCTGACTAATGACATTAGACTTTGAAACCTGAAAAAGCAATGAGTGTTCTTAGTATAGTTAGACAGATTGTCTTGTAGGAATGAAATTCCTGTGCAAGCACATTTTTATTCCTCCTCCTTCCCAAAACTCATTGGATCACTGAGAAGGAATTGGCTTGGTTAATTATTCCCTTCCTCTTAATTACATGACTGCAGGCATAAAATTCTGCCTCTTCAAGTATTTGTAGTTATTTTTTCCTAGCATTGTCTTAACTTAGAACAGATCTTACCTATCTGGATTTGAATTATTTAAATGTAGAGAAGAAAACATTTTATAGCTAAATATTCTATTCAGATTTTTAAAGAATATGGAGTAATCAGCATGGATAAAATAAGGTATATTTTAAAGTGTTTTTTTCTATTGTAAAGAGATGGTTCAGCATGTGATATGATGAATTAATTGTATGTAACTTCTATGGGGAAGGGGCGTGGTGGCTCAGCGGGTAAGACACCAGGCTTGTCGATCGGAAGATCTAGAGCCGCAGTTAAGGCCTACCTTGTGGCGGTAAGAGCGGCGAAACGTGAATATTTCTCCGCCCTTATTGCGTCCGCAGAATGCCGCCCGACGGCCCTCTTTAAAATTACAAGATCATTGTTGGGTCGGGAGCAGAGGGAGACCCACCTACAGGGCCGATCGGAAGAGTTTTCTGAGCATCTGCAGGATAAAATCGCTCAGATTCATTCAAAGTTGGACTCCAAGCGTGAGACAGGATCTGTGGAAATGCCAGGGGCTCGTACTTACCATGTTATCTGGGAACAGTTTGATCCTGTTGCACCTGAGGAAGTAGACAGGATCCTTCGGACTGTGAACGCCACCACATGCCAGCTTGACCCTTGTCCCTCCTGGCTGGTGAAATCGGCCAGTCAGGTGACATGTGGATGGGTCCAGGCGATGATTAATTTGTCCTTGAGTCAGGGGGTGTTTCCGGAGGCCTTTAAGGAGGCGCTGGTGCACCCCCTCCTCAAGAAGCCGTCCCTGGACCCTACCATCCTGGGCAACTTTCGCCCAGTCTCCCACCTTCCCTTTTTGGGAAAGGTGGTTGAGAAGGTGGTGGCGTGGCAACTCCAGAGGATTCTGGAGGAAACGGATTATCTAGACCCCTTCCAGTCAGGTTTCAGGCCGGGATATGGGACAGAGACCGCATTGGTCGCGCTTATCGATGATCTCTGGCGAGAGCGGGATGGAGGGAGTGCGTCCATCCTAGCTCTCTTAGATCTCTCAGCGGCTTTTGATACTGTCGACCACGGTATACTTTTGGGACGGCTCAGGGAGTTGGGGGTGGGCGGTGTAGTTTTGCGCTGGTTCGCCTCCTTCCTCCAGGGCCGTTCCCAGTCGGTGTTGATAGGGGAGGAGAGAGCTGACCCGCGGCCCCTGATTTGTGGGGTGCCGCAGGGGTCGGTTCTCTCTCCTCTCCTGTTCAACATCTACATGAAGCCACTGGGCGAGATCATCCGTCACCACGGGATGAGGTATCACCAATATGCTGATGATACCCAGTTATACATCTCCATCCCGGGTGAAGTAGGTGATGCGGTCGATGCCTTATCTCAGTGTCTGGAGGCTGTGGGGGTCTGGATGGGGAACAACAGGCTTCAACTGAACCCTGGTAAGACGGAGTGGCTGTGGATTGATGGCCCCGCTAGATCCGGGAAGTTGTCATCTTTGGTTCTGGGTGGGGTGGCACTACCTCGCTCGGATCCAGTGCGGAATCTGGGGGTCCTCCTGGACTCGCGACTCCTGCTCGAAGAGCAGGTGGCAGTCACGGCCAGGAGGGCCTTTGCACAGCTTCGTGTTGTGCGCCAGTTACGCCCTTTCCTGGATCAGGAGGCCCTCCGAACAGTCACTCACGCCCTTGTCATATCCCGTATAGATTACTGTAATGCGCTCTACATGGGGCTACCCCTGAAGAGTATCCGGAAGCTTCAGCTGGTGCAAAGTGCCGCGGCGCGAGCAGTTATGGGTGCCATGAGATCGGCACATGTTACACCTCTGCTACGCGAGCTGCATTGGCTACCAGTTTGCTTCCGGGTCCAATTCAAGGTGTTGGTGATTACCTTTAAAGCCCTACATGGCATAGGACCAGGGTACCTGAGGGACCGTCTCGTCCCAATAACGTCGACCCGCCCCACCCGTGCATGCAGAGAGGGCATGCTTCGGACCCCCTCAACAAGAGAATTCCATCTAGCGGGGTCCAGGAGGCGTGCCTTCTCTGCGATAGCGCCCGCCTTGTGGAATATCTTGCCCCCAGAGGTGAGACTGGCCCCTTCACTCCTGGCCTTTCGGAAGACCCTTAAGACCTGGCTCTGCCGCCGGTCCTGGGACGACAGAGGCGGCAGTGCCTCCTGGGGTTGGCTGGCCCCGTAGTGGTATGGTCCATCCTGCGGTCCCCCCTTGGATTTTATGTAATTTATTATTATTATTATTCAATGTATTTTAGATACTGTTTTTGTATTTTTAGACTTTCAATTGTTGTAACCCGCCCAGAGTCCCTTGCAAGGGAGATGGGCGGGGAATAAATTGAAATAATAAATAATAAATAAATAAATAAAAATAACAGCACAGCAGCCCCCAAATTGTACAGCAAAAGGCCTAAGCTGTGTTCTACTCCAATTTAAAAATGTAAATGTTAAACATTGCTTAAAAAATAAACTTTAACAAAGATTGAAGAGACCACCAGCCTGTGGCCACTTGCTTTTCTGGGATGGAGGGGCAGCTGGCATGGCTAGTTGGAAAGTTTAACCTTCTGGGAATACCATAGAAGACTGGCAAATTCACATCCTTGAGTGATGTAATTCAGGGTTTTGAAATCCATCTTAAAGATTATTATATCTTTAAGATGGATTTCAAAACCCTGAATTACATCAGTCCAACTTCTGATTGCTTGCTTTTTCAGCTGCCAGAGTGGCCTGCTTTCTTTACCTCCTTTTGGGAAAGATGCAGAAAGGCCTAATGACAAGCCTCAGAATGATGTAAACCCCCAAGGTATGGTGGCTTGTTGACGGATAGAATGTTCTATTTGTATGTTAGAGATAGGATTCCCCTTTTAAGATGACTTTGGCTCCCTAACCCTTTTGCAGATAGGTACAAGAATTGTTGATGGGCTTGAGTGGCAGATTACTGTCACTGGAGAAGCTCTCAGTTGAGCAGTGCATCAGGCGTAGAAAGAGTGGTGGTGGAACTGGCAAAGGTACAGTAGATTTTATTTTTCTTTTAACTGGAAGAGTTGTCCTGACACGGCAGGCAGAGATTGAGAGCCTTGGTGGAGGCAGACTGGTAGGAGTGAATAATTATCCCCACCCAGTCATTGGACAGTGGTGGTCAATGGTCCATCTGTGCGGAGGGGAAAATGCAGGCAGACTGGCTGCTGTACATGTCAGTGTGACATCACATCACTCACCCCCCCCCACTTGCCACTTATGGAAGAAAAAAAGCAATAATATTTGAGGTGGTGCAAAGTCAGAAATCACCACAAAGTCCACCAAAATCTTCAAATCTCTCCAAAACACTTGAAAGGTATTAGACATCTCAAATAGGCTCAAAGATTCCTTAAGAAAAGTTGGTTAAAAGCTTAAGTAAAAAAAACTCATTTGAAAGGATGGTTCATTCGAACCTTCTTCAAATCAAATAGTTCCTTGGAAGCTTCTCACAGCCCTAGTAGTTTATCCCACCTTTGTCTATGCTGGAATGTGAAAGATATCAATGGGCTTTCTGTGAGACTGTCTTCAAGCTCTGACAGGATGTAGATCTACTCAGTTGCAGCAATGTTGCTGTTGTCCTCAGATCTATGCCTTGGAACAGGCTTGCAAATAAACTACAAAAGTTACTAGGAGCTCTTTTTCTTTGTAAGTAATTCATCTTACTATATGTACCTATGTTAGTACAAGGCAGCAGGGATGGGTGGGCAAGAACAGTGTTGGTAAAATTGTTCTGTCTAGTGTAATTCATCATAGATGACCCAGTAAAGAATGGAATGCAGTGTTTTCCATGCTGAAAGCTACACTTGGCTTTTGTGTGCTATGCCAGGGACAGCACTTCAGAAAGTAGTGTGTAGGGCTAAATTTGAATTGATTTCATTTTGTTTCCATTTCCATTTAAAGTAAATTAAATATAGTTAATATAGTTACACCCCATTTGTATGTTTTTCTCAATCAAATTAATAATTGCAGTTTGGTGATATATTTTGGATGTTTCTGAGGATTGCACCTCAGGCTTCTGGAGGCCATATATGGCCGTGGGTCCTTAGACTATGTCCCTGTGCAATAAGGAAATGCTTGCAAGTCTCCCTTATCATTTTGGGGGGGGTCGGAATGTTTCAAACCAAACATTAAAATTAAATATACAGTCAAGCCACTAGACAATAATTCAGAATTTTATAGATGAATACCTTTCTCAAAACCTTCAGCAGTATTAACTTAATTCTACCTACTTAAGGCGAGATCAAATAGGGATGTCTTACTTCAAACTGGAAGTTCCAGTTTAAACTTCAGGAAGTATCCAGGGAGAGGTCAGTCCTCTAGTTTCCACAGAGGCAGGTCTTTGTGTGTTTGTTCTATACCAATCTGTCCTTGTGGCCAGCACCATATGTCATGATGGTTCATTTCCAATTAATTATATATAATATTGTGTGAAGAACTTCTCTTTCTAAAAATTCTGTCCTGAGTGTCCTGCTAGTAGGTTTTATGGACAGATATTAGTCAAAGGCAGGGATAAGCTATCTTTCAAAGTCTCCTTTTCTGTTAGCCAAGACACAGAAGGCTTGATAGGGAGATGATGAGGGTACCTGAAGGGATTTCAGTCTTTTCCTCCAGCATTTTGAGATATCTGTGGGAAGGGGTTTAAGTAAACTAGGTCCATTCAGTTTACCAGAAGCTTATATACCTATTACTACTTATTTGCCAAAACAGAGAAGAAAGTTATGCTACCATAACTTTTGCTGCTGAATTTGAATAGACAATCTTAAGAAATGGCACAGATGAAAAAAGGAAGATGGAGTAAATTGCCTGGATTGCCCCATTTCTGTTTTAATGGAAAGGGAAGGAACTGGTTAAGAACTCCCATCAGCCTAGCCAGTGGTCAAGGGGGGGGGGTTGAATTTAAGAAGAACTGAAGTGCGTAGCAGTTGGAACCTTTGGGTATTGAAGCTACACGATCCTGCTCCCTGGCCTACAAGAAATGCTGTCCTGGAGTGACAGCCTTGCCACCAGAGGGCTTATCCTTTGAAGAGCCCATTAGGGCCAACCTTACGAATGGACCCTGGGAGAGAGTTTGGACATTTACTGAGGAAGAATCACTTCTTTCTGCCAGTTTTATGAATCGTAGTCTGGTGTTATGGGATGGGTTAGGATGATGGTGGAACAGTAGAGAATAGCCTTTGGTAGAGAGCAAATAGTAAAATAATAATTGGCAGGGGAACATAGGGTGGGAAGCTACCATGACAGAGAAAGAGAGCCGGGCTGACTGACTCCCTGCTTTTCAGTTTGCACGCTTTAGTGTGTCAGCAGTGCTTCCTTTAATCTGATACTTTGCAAACCCACGTTGCTGTTATGTATAAATGGCATTTTTCTATTTGAATTATATCATAATATAGAGATGTAGTCCTCATGGTAGCCAACAATGTTGGTTTGGGTTGAATATATTCTCTTAATAAGTTTTAGACTTCAGCTGTTCTGTCGTGTCTTGGGTGTTACTGACTTTAGTACTGAGTGGATGAACAGCATAGCTTCCCCCTTTAAACTGAAGCAGAATCTGATCAGTGTTTCTCATATATATTTGCACCCTATTAATTCCGGTGTTCACCTTTTTTGTTGCCTTTGTTGTGTCAGGCCTTGATGTTCATATTACTACCAAGTTGCATTTCTCAAATTATGGCACGATGTACCCATGACTCTGCTCTGAATTTCAGTGAATGTAACACCTTCAGCTGTTAGTTTTAGCAAGCAAACATGTGAGAATCAGCATCAGTTAGAAAAAGCTGTTAGTCAGCAAAGTTGAATGTTTTCCTCCTCTCCAAAACCTCTTCTACTTGCTATATTTTTAAGTGAAATTTCTAGGTTCTCTCATTTGCTTCATCTTTGGTTATGCATTGCCTTTGGTTACATCAAACAGATCATGAGAATGATTTAAGTGATTTTAAGAAAATGTTCTGCTATTGTTTTTTTCCATAGGAAAAATGTGTGACACAAATGCATTTTTTCCTTTAATGGAACTTTGAAGTGATTATTCATAGGTACGTATTTGTACATACAATATAAAAGCATTGTTCTTTGGGATTTGTTAAATTTGATCAGTTAACTATTTAAACTTTTTTCATTTGCATTCTTAAAATGCTGAAGAATGTAAAGAAATGTAGCCATGCGTTGCAGTATCAAATCTTTAAATATTTTCAGGAATTCTAATAAAAATAATATTGAGTATAACTTTAAATATGTTTGAATGTAATATTTAAACCATACTAAATCTATGTTTCCTAGACTGTATAAATTGGAAGGCACCTTACTGGTCATCTGGTCCAATCCCTGGAACTGTCCCTGTTTGAAAACATCTAGCAAGGGGGAGTCTACCATGATAGAGTTTTGAACATACCCAAAAGATAGGATGAAAGAAAAGAAATCAGAATTGTGGGGGGAAAATAAAATCTATCCTAAAGCAGTACCTTTATTAGGGAACAAAATATGAAGTTTTTGGAAATAGGTATGGTGTTACATAAAAGCCTATTTGGAGGAGAGGAGAAAAGAGATGGGCTTGCTGTTTGAAGTCATGAAATCTCTGTAGTCAGAATCTGGAATGTAGGAGGTGTTCAGATATTCAAATCAAGTTCCCTCTGCTGAGCTCAGTCTTCTCCAACTTTCTATACTCCAGATGCACTGAATTTACCAAGGGGGGGGGGAGAGAAAAGAAAGGGAGAGTGGATTGCAATTCTTATAACTCTTTGAGTTCCATTCCACTGGAGAGAACTACTGCCAAGCTGGAAAACCACATTCAAGTTATTGTTGTGACTACATTCTGGGTTGAGAACAAACAGTAAAGGTTCCCTCTCCCTCGCTTTGGAAAGTTTTATTTTTTTTCTCTAATGAGAAGTCTGTGAGAATCTCTTAAAATGAAGATGGTTTTGAGTACAGATGGTTTTTATCTTTTAAAAAATCTTACAAGGGGTGGAAATCCAAATCTCAATCTTTCCAAGCTTTAGTTCAAGAGCTTATATTGCCTTGAATTGAAATTGAATTGATGGCACTCCTTAAGACTTAATGCTGCTGTTCTCACATTCTGGCTACTTGAAAAAAACAAAGTCAAGGGCAGATTTGCCAGACCAGGATGTCCTCCAGATATGTAAATCATATGTTGACATGGTTCTTGCTAAGAATGCTGAGAGTTGAAGTCCACAGATCAGGAGGAGATCACCCAGATTGGGTTGGAAGACTGTTGAAGTTTCTTTATTTTTATTTAGTGCTAGCAAGGAACAATCTCATAATATTCAGCTTCCTCAAAAGCTTAGGGTTTGCTTATTTGTTTTCCTCTAAAAACAAAACAAAATTTCAAATTCTTCTTTGTAGCCAAATGTGCTTAAAGAGGCCTGGAAGCTGGTGATAGTAACATCCCAGAAAATAAAGGAAATTCCAGGATGTGGGACAGCAGAGGCAGGGTGCAATATATAGGGTCCCACAGATATCCTCAAGATATCTTCAAGATAACTTCAAGAAAATCGGAGATATCAAGGGAACGTTTTGTGCAAAGATGGGCATGATAAAGGACAAAAAAGGCAGGGACCTAACAGAAGCAGAAGAGATTAAGAAGAGGTGGCAAGAATACACAGAAGAACTATACAAGAAAGATCTTAATATCCCTGATAAATACGATGGTGTGGTCACTGACCTTGAGCCAGACATCCTAGAGAGTGAAGTCAAGTGAGCCTTAGGAAGCATTACTAACAACAAAGCTAGCGGAGAAGACAGTATCCCAGCTGAACTATTTAAAATCCTAAAAGATGATGCTGTTAAAGTGCTGCACTCAATATGCCAACAAATTTGGAAAACTCAACAGTGGCCACAGGATTGGAAAAGGTCAGTTTACGTTCCAATTCCAAAGAAAGGCAATGCCAAAGAATGTTCAAACTACCGTACAATTGCGCTCATTTCACATGCTAGCAAGGTTATGCTCGAAATCCTACAAGCTAGGCTTCAGCAGTATGTGAACCGAGAACTACCAGAAGTGCAAGCTGGGTTTCGAAGAGGCAGAGGAACTAGAGATCAGATTGCCAACATTCGCTGGATCATGGAAAAAGCAAGAGAGTTCCAGAAAAACATCTACTTCTGCTTCATTGACTACGCTAAAGCCTTTGATTGTGTGGATCACAACAAACTGTGGCAAAGTCTTAAAGAGATGGGAGTACCAGACCACCTTACCTGTCTCCTGAGAAACCTGTATGTGGGTCAAGAAGCAACAGTTAGAACCGGACATGGAACAACCGACTGGTTCAAAATTGGGAAAGGGGTACGACAAGGCTGTATATTATCACCCTGCTTATTTAACTTATATGCAGAGTACATCATGAGAAATGCCGGGCTGGATGAATCACAAGCCGGAGTTAAGATTGCCGGGAGAAATATCAACAACCTCAGATATGCAGACGATACCACCCTAATGGCAGAAAGTGAAGAGGAACTAAAGAGCCTCTTGATGAGGGTGAAAGAGGAGAGTGCAAAAGCTGGCTTGAAACTCAACATTAAAAAAACCCAGATCATGGCATCTAGTCCCATCACTTCCTGGCAAATAGAAGGGGAAGAAATGGAAGCAGTGACAGATTTTATTTTCTTGGGCTCCAAGATCACCACAGATGATGACTGCAGCCATGAAATTAAAAGACGCTTGCTCCTTGGGAGGAAAGCTATGGCAAACCTAGACAGCATATTAAAAAGCAGAGACATCACCTTGCCGACAAAGGTCCGTGTAGTTAAAGCTATGGTTTTTCCAGTAGTAATGTATGGCTGTGAGAGTTGGACTATAAGGAAGGCTGAGCGCCAAAGAATTGATGCTTTCGAACTGCGGTGCTGGAGAAGACTCTTGAGAGTCCCTTGGACTGCAAGGAGGTCAAACCAGTCAATCCTAAAGGAAATCAACCCTGACTGCTCATTGGAAGGACAGATGCTGAAGCTGAAGCTCAAATACTTTGGCCACCTAATGCGAAGAGAGGACTCACTGGAAAAAACCCTGATGCTGGGAAAGACTGAAGGCAAAAGGAGAAGGGGACGGCAGAGGATGAGATGGTTAGACAGCATCACCGATGTAATGAACATGAATTTGAGTAAACTCCGAGAGACAGTGGAGGACAGGAAGGCCTGGCGTGCTATGGTCCATGAGGTCACGAAGAGTCGGACACGACTAAACAACTGAACAACAACAACAACAACAGATATCCTTCCATGTAATGGCCCTGAGCAAAATAAACATAATGCAGATTGTCTGGAACAAACTTCCATCAGCTGCAGAATTTAGCATGAAGGGAGGGGATGCCATTTGATTGATCTCCCCCCCCCCCCCAGCAAAGTACACAGAGGCACTGTGTATAATTTATACTTGAACCTAATATTAGCTTTTCATAAGAAAACACACAAAAAGTGTCCTTGAAAGAGAGAAGAACTAGTCCTCTTTTTTAAAGTCACTGCCTTAATTAAAGCCTGAAGCTTCTTGTAACTATGGAAACTCAAATGAAACACCAATCATGAAATGCAAGTTTTAGAGCTGTATTTAAGTCTGCTTCAGTATTTTCTCCTCATGGGGAAGCAGCAGCAACAGATCTTGTTTTCCACTGGATGAGAATCTTGCGCTGCAGATGAGAAGGTAGACGGCTTTGAAAGAGAGGACATTTGCAAGTTTTAGGAGTACAGTCCAAAGCAGCACTGTTGGAGAAGAATGAGCTTCTGGAAGTGTATGACAAAGAGTAGCTTACAATAAAAACACATTATTAATTCACAACCCACTTTTTGAAAATGACCATTAAGTGGGAGATGTTTCTATTCCATATCCTACCCACCCCTGTGGCAGCCCACTTCTCCTATAAAGTGCTTGCTGGGGGCCAAGGAAGAAGCAGTCACTCTTGGGGATGGCTAATACCATAGAGAGCCCCTCTCCTACATTGGATTGAGTTAGATCTTTTTATTATTCTTGGATTTTAATCTTGTTTTATAACCTAGTAATTTTATATTGTATGTATTTTTATGCCTATTGTTTTATTATCTTGTTGTAAACCGCCCAGAGTCCCTCCGGTGGAGGGAGATGGGCGGTGATGTAAGTTTGACAGACAGACAGACAAATAAATAAATGCATGCATGCATGCATGCAGTGGGA
The DNA here is from genome assembly GCA_023362775.1 of Charina bottae. Taxonomy (NCBI): domain Eukaryota; kingdom Metazoa; phylum Chordata; class Lepidosauria; order Squamata; family Charinaidae; genus Charina; species Charina bottae. Next base: position 107,919,979 of record JALMGJ010000004.1, read on the forward strand.
AATATTGCAAAGACTCCAGTGCACAGCAGAAGACCCAAGAGCTATGGGGACCCCTCTCCCCCTCCCTTTTCATGCTGTGGGCAGAATTCCCATGGGAGTAATCAGTCGAGATGTGCCTGTCAGTAGTAGGTGGGCCTAGAGGGCCCCCTATTGTTTCTCCCCATTCTTCCTTTTTTCTCTGGAGCAGAACATATTTTGGAAGTTCAAATGTCAAGCGTAAGTTAATCATCTGTTAAGGGACAGAGCAATCTTATTCTTAGTGTATTCATCTCAAATTTTAATAAACAGTTAAAGGGCTATAAATTGGCCCATGTTAATGAAATGTATATTTGCATTCCACTTTTCCTAAGGGTTCAAGACAATCAACAGGTGCTGAAAGAGACATCTAAACTCAGGTGATATATCTCTGTGCAAGGAGAGAGTCTTGCTTTCATATCTGATTTTTAGGCTTCTCAGGTATAACTATGGAACTTCCACATAGACACTGCCTTTATCCCTCAACCCTTCAAAGGCATGCTTATGCTGCCTCACAAGTCTTCATAGCATTGCCATCTTTGCCATGCTCTGAATTCTCCCTGAGTCAGCCAGGATGCCTCCAGCTGACCAATGAGGGAAATGAAAAATTCTTCCAGCCAGCACTCCTTTCTCCTCATGGGGCCTTTTCCTACTGCTGAGTTGACATACTCGCTCCCTGTCCTTGAATTGCCAATACCACCATGAAATTTGCTAATCTCTATGTGGCCTCTACTGCCTTGAATTCCCTTCAAGATAATGGGTGACATGGCCTAACAGATTTTATATACCTTGAGACTATCTTCAGATAATAAGTGGAAAATCATTATTTTAATGTACAGTCGAAGGCTTTTTATTTTAATTATTTTAATACTGTATTAAATTATCTTCCCTGTATTTCCAGGGAGGCTTCTATTATACAAAATGGCTTAACATACTTAGTGGTTCTTACTTATTTCTTAACTTTTCACTTAACTCTTATCACTAAACTTATACAATATTATGCCTAGACTATATACTTACGTGAAATACAGAAATACTATATACTTATGTGAAATACAGAAATACAGTATTAATTATTTTAATACTGATACAACTAAGGATGACTTAAGCTTTACTCATGGGCTGGGACAACATGAAGGCAAGATCATGAGGACATGGCAAGAAAAGCTGTTGCCAGGCCATGTTTGTGCCAAGCTTGTGTGCAAGTAGGAAGAAGCCTGTTATTGTCCTATATTTGTTTTTGCAAGGAGGAAAAAGCACCCTATGTTTTAAGAGTACAGTTATGATGTTCTCATAAATATTCTCACCAATGGGAAACTGTATGCCTCTTGCCTCCAGTGTTAATTTATGATATCAGTTTATATAGCTGCCCACCTTACAGTTGTGACTCTGGGTGGTGCACATAGGATTAAGTGTTGCAGGACTATTTTTGCATCATTTTTCTTCAGTGCCACAACTGAGCTGGATGTTTACCAGCTTAGCTACAGATATGCATAGACACGGTGGGAACATTTTAGTGCAGATTCCAGAACAGTGCAAATGCTGCATGTGAACAGGTCCTGTGCTAACTGTTCTGAAAAGTGTATTTGAATAGGACATTATCTTTTTTATATCCCACCTTTTCTACTAGGAGTTCAAGTGCTATAGGGGAAGGGGGTTGGACTAGAAGACCTCCAAGGTCCCTTCCAACCCTATGATTCTATGATTCTAAGCCAAAGCTTCGCAGCAGCGCAGAGTCACAGCCAGCAGTGCTGAGCTGATAATACCAGAACACCAGGCAGGAGCAGAAGCCAACTAATTCCAAGATGGCTAAATGATGGCTAAAGAATTATTTATAGCTCAGGCAAGCATACTTGCCTGACAAAGGAGAAAAGAACTGCATAAAAGATTTTGATTTGATTTGATTTGATTTGATTTGATTTGATTTGATTTGATTTGATTTGATTTGATTTGATTTGATTTGATTGCCCATCTCACCTAAGTGACTCTGGGAGGTTCACAACAGTTAAGATATTACAACAGATGCCTAATACTGTAGATGTAGGAATGGACACATAAGTACTGTATGTAGTCTAGGCATAATATTGTATAAGTTTAGTGATAAGAGTTAACTGAAAAGTTAAGAAATAAGTAAGAACCACTAAGTATGTTAAGCCATTTTGTATAATAGAAGCCTCCCTGGAAATACAGGGAAGATAATACTATTCTCCTTGTTGGGGGTCCGTACCATTTCTCCAAAAAAAAAACACCCTGATAGTTATTTTAAGTAAAATTTCTATTGTGAGGTAATCACATTTTTTTCACCAAGGGCTTAATCTTCACTGAATTTTTGCAAGGTGGGAGAACATGATGCATTTGGAGGCACTGGAGAAAAGTGTCACAAATTATTCCCAACTTCCTTCTTCTTGATTGTAAATCCGACACTGCTCTAATCTTAGCATTCCCTTCTGCCTGCTTAGCAGCCTCTCCAGCTTCATGCTGTCAGCATCTTTTGTGGGACAATGTAATATCTTTGTCATTTAGGCCCAGTGAGACCAAGGACATTTAGTATCATTTTGTAAGGTGAGTCTTAAAGAATTGTTCTTTAGCTTCTTGAATCAGAAACTTCTTCAAATACTTTTGTATGATAAGACTAAGCATCTGCAAAAGCGTTTTTTTCCTCTGTGAGAAAAAAGAAAAAGAATGAATGCAGTATCAAGAACCAGCCAGCATCAAAACTTTCTAGAGTTGTGGAGAACTGTGGAATAGGAAATACATTCCTCCTAGATGTAGCCTCCTCCGTTTTTTTTCAGCCACACCACCACAACAACTGGGAATTTCTCCTAGGGTTTTACATCTATTTTTGTCAACCACATATAGGATATTTCTGTGTCTCTTCTTCTGTCAGTTTTATAAACTTTGCATGGACTGGGTTACTACATTGTGAGGCATGTGTTCACCTAATGTTTGACCAAAGGGGTTATGACATCCAGGGTGCCCTTTAGAAAGTGTGCAGAGTATGTTGAAAATTTTCCTTCCATCCTCAGAAACCTTCTGTTACGTGGTTTGTTTGGGAGATGATTTATCAAACAAGCCAGGCAAAACTGATCTTCTCATTCAGAGCAGTGCTGTAGGAAAATACAAATAACATCAGCTTTATTATTTAAGAAATGAAAACACACAATTCCTCAATTATTTAGGCCACTGTAGTGCAATGACACAAGGTCGACAAGCTCCTAGGAATCTCAAATCGTATGGCTATCTCAGTACTCACCTGAGAGGATCCTTAGGTTAGCTAGTGTTCCTCTTCAGAAATTATTTTCAATCACATGACTAGGTGTCAGAAGGAGATCATCTTTCCTTCTGCATAATCTAGATGGAACCTAGTTTTTCCTGTTCCCATTCTCCTTGGAACAGAATATTCAGTTGCCAGGCTTCAGGAGTTCCTATGATTCTTATTGGTCTCAATCATCCTATCAAGAACTTTAATGCCAAGATTGTTCCCCATCTAATGACTAAGGCTTCTGTAAACATCCCTGTGATTATTGTGACCTTGGACACTACACCCTATGACATTAGTTATTTTATCCTGATAGGGTTTATATTAAGTCTCTGGTTGAATAATGCTGCAGGATCAAGCAGTATCCTTTTATTCATCACTACCACAGAGGAGCCAAGAGGTTTCTACCATGGTTTCTTGCCCTCCAGAAGCCTCTGCAGCTGTGGAACCACAACCGTTACCAAGTTCGGTTGCTTCCAACCAGTGTGCACCTCATAGGTTACTTTGCCAAGAATACCAATTGCAGTTTTGCAGCCCCACTTTTCCATCGAGCCTCAGCACTGATTCAGGAATGCCTTCTGGGTCACATTCATTATCACCAGAGTTATTACCCATGTATTCCCATGTATCACCAGAGTTATTACCCATGTATTCCTCTTCTACAGCATCAAATCGACCACTGCTGACCTTCCCAGATGCAGAAATTGGAAATCAGCTTCTTCCCTGTTAGGTGCTACTCTGAACAGCTGGTTTGCATGGCAGAGGCATTAGGTCTAGTAGAGATATGGAAAACCATATCATTTGCAAGGAATCCCAGTTTTTGTCTTACCTATTTGGATGCCTTTCAGATATCACCAGAATTCTTGAGCTCAGCCAAGGATAGTTCACAACAGACAGTATCAATACAACCTACTTTAAAGAAACTTGAAACATGTAATAAAGTAATGAGCAAATGTCAGTCTCTTTTTCAGCACCTTACTCCTAATTCCTTTGTGGCTGACACTTAAATTTCCATGTCAAGCCACATTCAGTGCCTGAACACAAGGAATGAGCAAACTGAATTCATCCACACATTAACATTTTTTGTCGGAGAAGTCTCTCTCTCTCTCTCTCTCTCTCTCCCCTTTTTTCTCTCTCTCACTGAAGCTTCTAGCTCCTCAGAGCAGCAGCTTTACATAGCAAAGGGCATTGTGTCACTAACCTTATGGCTGGTCCACTAGTCTTTGGAGCTGCCCTTCTAGGATCATTTCTTTAATAAATGTGTGCAAACTCTTCACCACAATCTGGCAAGCAGCCTCTTGACGCAATATCATAATGATTCTCTTCCTCCGCTTCTACTTTGTCTAGCTTCTGTAAAAGCCAGAGGGATCATCAGAGATATTATCTTGACTCACCATTTTTTTCTGTCCAGACCAGCTAAAACAATCTTCAAGCTAAAAAAGCCCATCACATCAGATTTGTAGGTTCTCAATTGAAGAGAATATTTGTAGCTCAGGGTTGAACTGTGGAGTCCTTGGTGCTCTCTGTTGTTTTCTTGCAGATGTTTCATTGCCAGGCTAGGCAACATCTTCATCTTGATGCTGCTATTGAGTTTCTGAGGCTTCTATTTGTTCTCCCTCTTCTACATCCCTTCCATCTGAAGTTGTGCAGTCTATCCTGAAAGGAGTAATAGAACCAATTCTTCCATGCAGTGTTCCTCAAAGGCTCTACTCCTAGTATGTCTTAGTTGAAAAGAAGGCTGGTGGTATAAGATGAACTTGTTTATCATCCTGATCAAGAGGTTTTGCAAATTGGTCTACCAAACATATTGTTACCTGACTGTAAATTTTCTTACCATAAGTGAGTTTCTGTCTCTATAGTTTTCCAAAACTTCAGAAAACTTGGATGTGGAGTGGGGAGTAGTCAAGCAATTTAAATCCAGCTCTGTCTCATTGATCAGAGTACTTTGGAGGAGTGAGTGTTCAGGTAAGGATGGGATTTCTCTTGCATTTTGAGCTTGCCGTTGGAGAAAGCAGAAAGAACAAGAGAGATTCACTAAGAAATCTAGCATGAAGTGAAAGACCAATTTCTTTCCTTTCACTTTGTTGTGCAAGAAGACTTGGAAGGATGGAGGGCATGGCAATGAGAGAAAAAAATGGTTGGCTTCTTAAGCTGAGACTAACGTGTGGCTTCTTAATTGCTATAAAATTAGCATAGTTTAAAGAACAGAAGGAGAGGCACGTGGAAGAAATTAGAACAACATAATTTTTGCATCATTTATTTGCTGTTCTCTCTTGTCCTTTGCCAGTCTGTACATTTTTAAATAATAATTCAGATACCGACTGAGGCAGGTCACATTTGATGGAGAATGAAGTCATCAGAAACTGACATGGATATTGCTTTTGCTCTACAGCACCAGGTGTTTGTTATGAAAAATACAAGGCCAAATATGGAGCAGTTTACATCATCCTTAATTACGCTGCTGTATCACTGCCTAGTTAAGACAGTCAGCTAAGTCCCACATTAGCTGCTATAATTCTGCTGAGTTGGGCTGAGCTTTTGCTTGGGAGCCAGGACATAATTAAGCTTAAATTTGAACTTGCTGATGGTTTAATTCTGGTTGTGGTCAGATGATTTATTTATTGCTGTCAGAGCTGGCTCCAGTGCAGTTGAAGATGAAGCACTTGACAGTCTGTAGTCAGTGCAGAGTCTCCTAAATCTTCCAACCAGCCTCACCTGCTTCAGAGACATGGATGCACAAGAAACTGTTCCCCCTTCCCTTAAATATCTCATTCAACCATCTGTTGATCTTTGATTTGCTTTTCATTCACTGTCAGAATTGTTTTGGAATCAGTTCATTCATATGTGTCTATCATTGATTTCAGTGGGAGATCCAGCCAGACTTAAGGCACTTAGCCTGCCAAATTTCAGATAAATTGGACAAAAGCTCCTGATATCCATCAGATTGTAGGTTCAAGACCTACCATGTTGATCACATCTTGATCAGATTTGGTTTTAACAGAGTACTGTGCCTACTCTTACAAAAGGGGAAGTTGAGTTGCAAAAAAATAATTGGATGGGTCCTAGGACCAAGTCCACTACCTATAATACCTTTTCAACCAGTTAATCTATTACTCTGGGACATTGTGAGGATAAAAAGAAGTGAAGAACCGTGTATGTTGATCCAATTGTAAAAAAGTAAGATATAAATTGAAGAAATACGTAGTGCAGGGCACTGACCTATAAATAAGTTAAGTATGGTTCTGCTCACACATTAGACTTAACTGGGTCATGGGGCAGAATTAGCAAGTTCTGGGAACACCGTAACTCCAGTAAGATTAACAAATGGTTCCGGAGCTGTTTGCGACTAAAATACTAAAATAAGTTGCCCTGGTCAGGTGTATCATCTGTTGTTCCTTCTGGGAAAATTGAAGGAAGTTGTGTGTTAGCCTTTTCCAATTTCATGCCTTACAGATGGGTTGAATAGCCCCCATAATTCCAATCATCATCTTAATAATTATTGGGAACTATGGAAGTTGTAGTCCAACATGTCTGGAGAGATGCAGGTTGAGAAAAGCCACATTCCATATAAAGACAAGAATTTACAGTTGTTTACAAATGTGCAGATTAAATAGGGATCATTGGGGAGCAAGCACATGATTAATCATTTCCACCACATTAACATTTCAGGATGCCAAAATCCAATTTGTTTTCCTATTACAGATTGTTCTGTAACGATAGATGATGAATGCTGGCCAACTCTTAAAACTGTGTAAGGCAGAAATGGAAAAATGTGATACTATACATTAATATTTTCTTAGATTATTCTACATATTTGATCATATAGTTGAAGCATAAGGATTGCCATGTGGATATCACTGAACATTCCTTAAAAGTTTGCCTTTAGATGATTTTTATATATAGTAATATATTACACTTTTCATATAGTATAAAGTGCAGGCATCCATAGAGGTATTTTTGAGAGCTTTTCTGTAATAGCTCTAATCTTTAAATTGTATTTTCATTGTTGACTAAATAATGCTATTGAATTCAGTTATTTACAATTACTCAATTTATATTCAATTGCAGGTTAAAAAAATTTTTTAAAATTTTTTTAAAAAAAATTAATTTAAATTTAATTGCAGGTTAAAATTGCAGGTTAAAAGGTTAAAAACCTTTACCTTTTTTATGGCTTACAAAATCCCCAAAAAGAATAAAAGCAATTAAAACAGTTACTTTGTAGTCCTTGGTATATGAGGAAGCTTTTGCGTGTTATTGAAGTTTCGAGGACAACTCACACATGAGCATAAGAAGAGCCTTGAAGGTTCACACCAAAGATAAACCTAATCCAACATCTACTGTGGCCAATCTGATGCATTTTAATAAGCTCAGAAATTTGGGACACATTTTTTCCTGAGTTAGACCCAATTCATACAGTTGGTTGCTGCATTTGAGTTGACAAGAAGGAAATGCAAAGTAGATGGGCAGGCTGATTTAGATATCACTGGAATATCAAACATGTAAGGTACATAATGTCTAGGTTATTCCATAGACTGTTCTTCCTAGGGCTGCCCTTGAGGAATATTCAGAAACTACCATTGGTTTAGAATGCTGTTTGTTCCTTTGATTGATTATGTGCCATCAAGTCATTTCGACTCCTAGCGACTACATAGACAGATTTTCACCATGACGATCTATCCCTAATCTATTCTTCTGAGTCTCCCAATGGTGCACTCATTGCCTCTGTAACTGAGTCCATCCACCTTGCTGCTGGTCGTCCTCTTTTTCTCTTTCCTTCCACTTTTCCCAGCATTACAGCCTATTTTTGAGAGCTGGGTCTTCGCATAATGTGTCCAAAGTAGGATAATTTGACCCTGGTCATTTGTGCCTCAAGTGAGAAATCTGGCTTGATTTTTTTGATGAACTATCAGTTCATTTTCTTGGCTGTCCATGGTATTCTCAGGAGTCTTCTCCAACACCAAAGTTCAAAGGCGTCAATACTCTTCCTATCCTGTTTCTTTAAAGTCCAACTTTCACTTCCATAAAGTGTCACAGGGAATACCATGGCTTGTATGAGTCTGATCTTTGTAGGTATAGACACATCACATATTTGCATGTCTTTTCCATATATAATTTTTTAAAAGAATAAAAGCAATACATTTTTTTGAAAAAGTAAGGAAAGTAAAGAAAAGCAATAAGTAAGTGAAAAAAAAGTACAAAGAAAGAAATAGAGAAAAGAAAAGAAGTGGCTTCCAGACTTCTTAACAGCAATTACAAGTACTTTTATATTTTACCCTCTCTCTCTAAGGTTACAACTTAATTTCCTTCTTTCCATAGTCTACCCTTTCTAATCATCAAACCCATAAATCACAAGCTCATTTTTTTCTTTTTTCAGCAAAAAGTCCATAAGGGGTTTCCAGTCACTAATAAATGTAGTTATTGTCCTTTCTCTAATCAAACAAGTCAATTTTGCTATCTCTGCTAATTCTGTCATCTTCACCATCCATTCCTCCATTGTGGGTATTTCAGAGTCTTTCCATTTTTGTACCTATAATAATCTTGCAGTAAATATACATAAAAACAGTCTTCCATAACTCTTTTCTAATTGCCTATCCATTAGTCCCAACAAGAAGAGTTCTGGTTTCAATTGAATATTAATCTTTAAAATTCTTTGAATCACTGTATGTATTTGAACCCAAAATTTTCTGCTTTTTTGCAAGTCTACCAGGCATGATAAAATGACCCTTCATGTTTTCCACATTTCCAACATAAATTTAAAGTACCTTTATACATTCTAGATAATTTTTCGGGAGTCATTTGAATATCTTTTCTAAGGCCTTCATGGCTGCTCTACCAAGTGCTAGTCTGTGGCGTATTTCTTGACTGCTTGTTTTTACCAGGAAAACCACATGGATAGAAAATATAAAAAGTTTGTTCCTTAAGGAGCTGCATATAGGAACAAATGGAACAAATTGTCTTCCTTTTTGTTTGTTTCTTTATCTTATTAAGTTATTATATCTTATCCTATTAAGTTATCTTATTAAGTACCTTATTAACCCTAACCCTTTATCTTATTAAGTCCTCTATTCCGAAGGTCTTTTGCAGTTTACAATAAAGCATAAGATTAAAATTAGAACCATTAAAAATTAAAATCAACAATTAAAACCTTGTTTTAAAGGACATCCTACTGAAAAGACTAGATCCTTTAATTCCATAGGTAATATCCTGAAAAACTGGGCTGGCTACAAAAGAGGCTCAGTCTCAAGGTACTATGAAATGGGCATATGGTGATTTGACATTAGCCTATTCGAGAAATCTCCTGCAAGGAGATTTATTTTGCGGTACAATTAAAAGTGCTAGTATTGATGTTAGGGCCCTGAATCCCTCAATACTAGGATACTTGAAGGACTAGTTTCTCTGGCATTAACTTGCCCGTCTATTGAGATCATTCGTGGAGATCCTTTTGTATTTCCAATGTCTCCTGAGATCTGTCTGGCTGAGACTAAGGGAAAGATCTTTTTGGTAACTGAATCTAGGTTTATGAAATTTGGTGAAGGCTTTCCATATTAAGAGGGCTTTTTGTTGCTGTTTCTGCCAGATTTCTATTAGTATTGTTGCTGTTGTGGTGTTTTTCTTGTACTCCTGTGTATTTCTGTTTCCAATTCACTTTGAGGACAACATGTTGCTCATCATACTGTTTCTTTTCAGAAATGGGGAGAGGAACACGATTTAATATGTAGAACCTCCCTTCTAAGGCTAGATAATAATGTGTCTCTTCATTGCAGAATTATAGCTAGGAGCAAAATCAGAATCCTGAGTATGTCATGAAAAAAGGAACAACAGGCTTAGGGGGAAAACAACCTGCAGAATAGTGATTATGCAGCTGGCTAGTCAATTGTGGTCTATAATTTTAAAGGGAGACAAGGGCATCACCTCTGCTATTTGGTTATCATTCCGAAGAGGTTATTTCCAAGTGAATTATATGGTTTAAAGATACACTTATAAAGTTGCACTTTTTCCTCTTTCTATTGACGCTTGTTTTCAATTGCTTACATTTCTTCAACCATCATTAACAACCTGGTAGTGACAAATGTAGTGTGGTCATTGGTAATACTCACATGGGAAGTTTGATGTCAAGTAACTAAGAATGGCTGATATTAAAGACAAGTTTCCACAAAGAGTAGATAAAACTGTAAACCTGTGTCTGTTATTAAACATTTTATTTTGGAGCTGGCAGTTCAGTAGATCACTTTGTGTACCATACAAATTCATTTTAATCTGTTCCTCTGCCTATCTCAATAGCTTTCTATGTGCAGGGAATGTGTTTGTCTTACTTGCGGTCTGAAATCTTCTTACTTACAATCAGAAATGTTCTATTCCAGATTCATTTTTTCCCCTTTTATGTTTCATTTATTTTTTTCCTCTGAAGCTTCCTGGCTTAAACTCAGCAGAGGACTTGACACAAGATGGCTAGATAAGTGTATTTCTTTCTAAAATTTTTTTACAAAAATTATACTCCATCCCCATCTAAAGATTCTGAGCAGCCTTCATTGTAAAAAAATTAATACTATCCACTAAAACAACAACAAACTTGAATCAGTTAAAAGTATATTAAAATGTGATATAAATATAAATAATAAATAAAATATTAAAAATTAAACTGGGATTTAAAAAATAAAACCAAATTAACTTCAATTACATTTACCAGCAGCTCAGTGAAAACATTTCAGAACCTGAACATACAGCAAAAAAAGGACCATCCACTGCGTTCCTCAAAGCAAGGAATATGAGGGCCATCCTAAACTCGGGGTAGAGCTGAGCTACCACCATGAAGTCCTGTTTCTGGGTCCCCACCTCCATAACCTTCTGTGGGTGGGTAGAGGGTTCCAAAGCATTCTCTCTGAGGTTGAATGCACAGGATAGGCAGATTCCGTTCAGAGAAGAAAGTCACAGAGATGTATTGATTTATTTATTGGATCTATATGGCCATTATATGGTTATTATAGTGTCATGTTATATACATGACTCTAGGAGGCTCACAATATTAAACCAAGAATCAAGCCATAAAGGGTTTATAACCCAACGCTTTGAATTGTACTCAGAAAGAAATTGGTTGTCAAGCCCCATGCAGCTGGGCAAGATAGAAAAAGCAAGAATAACTTCAGTAAGACATCTTTAATGCTAGTTTGGGGATAAAAACAGAAACTTGGAAACTGCAAGAGAAATTTCTCATTTACGTAAGTCTCCTTGAATGATTCGAAATGCTTTTTCCCAGGTCTCTTGGCACCAGATCAGAGTTGTAATTTATGTGGATGGACTTTATGCAGATGGACGCACCTTATATCTCTTGGGTGTTCATGTCTACTCTCCCTTTCACTCTTTCCTAGCCTCCCCACAGTCTCTCACATTGGCAGCCAGTACAGCATCTGCAACTTAGATGTTGCTGAAATGTCTCTCTTATGCCAGCAAAGAGGCTGTTCTATTATGCACTGACCACAGTTTCTGGGTAGTCTTCAAAGGGAACCCCATGTAGAGCACAGTGCAGCAATCCAGTCTTGAGATGACGAGATTGTGAATGACTGTTGCCAAGATGATGGTTACTGCATACTAGAAGGAACCCACCTTAAGCAGTTGATATGAGAGTGCGATTCCCTCTTATAAGTAAAGTTACACCTTCAAATCCTCTTTGACTCCTGGTGACACCCTCCTGCAGTTTTTTTGGCAGCATTTTTCAGAAGTGGCTTGCCAGTTCCTTCTTCCTAGGGCTGAGAAAAGTGACTGGCCCAAGGTCACCCAGCTGGCTTCATGCCTAAGGCAGGACTAGAACTCCTGGTCTCCCGGTTTCTAGCTTGGTGCCTTAACCACAACACCAAGCTCTCTAGTTCCCTTATATCCACTGAATTTGCCCACTGAATTTTCAGTTTGGCACTTCTTTTTCTCTCCTTTCCCACAACCAACAGACATCTCATTCTGCATTTTTCAGGCTTGGTGTTAGTTGGCTGTTGATTCTTGACATAAATGGCAATTCTGCTCTGAGGAGGTCTTGCTCTCAGTGTATCTGTCACATTTTTTTTAAAACACTAAAATTTTAAAATTACTTAGTTACCCTGTTCATGAAGTTGGCCCAAATTAGAGATGGGAAGACAACTGATCACATGAATTTCACCCAATGAGTGCTGAAGGAGTCAGTTCCACTTACATCAGAGATAGTCCTTTTATTCTGGGCAAAACTGTCAGTGTATGTAAAGAAAAATATATTATTCTTGGGATTTTACTGGTCTGACAAGGACGTGCAAATGAGATAATGACTAGCAGCTAAGACTAATTAACTCGTGTTGGCTGAGCTCACCAACCTTGAGAGGTAATTGAGGTAATTGACTGCTGCTAATTAACTGCACCTGTATCTGGGTATGAGTAAGCAGAACTATGTGTATATATACCATGGATGTGAAACATGGTGTGTGGGTAGTTTTTTTTTGTATGGAGTTGGTTGAGGAGTGTACTTGTAAATATTGTGTGCTGTATAGTAAAGGTCTGTATATATTTGAAGCAACAGATTCTAGTATATTACAGCAGCAGACTTCTTTCGCAGCAGCAGTGGATGGTGCAACGCTCTATGCATGCTGACAAAAACCTGGTGATTATTTCTGCTGTAGGCCACAGTAAGATAACATGATTTTCAGTAGGGCTTCTTATGGTTTGTTCTATGCAAATTGATTAACTTCACAGGTCTTGTATTAATGGGCAGATAAGAACTTCATTAAAACCTTTTGGATTTTGCACTTTGAAATTTGGGATGTAGTAGTTAAAGATAGAGTAAAATGCAGGTGATACTCTAGTCTTTTTCTTTCTGTGTATATCATGCAAACACAAAGTTTTGAAACAAGCATAGTATTTAGGCAATAAAATTGCAGCATGTTGTTGAACGGTAGATAGATTTTGCTCTAGAAGAAATGTCTGTATTTTTTCCCATAGTGTAATGATGAGAGCCTAAATTGGAGCATTCGCAGCAGAAAGGAAATAATCCATTCACAAGGTTAAAATATAACTGAAAAGAAAAAAATTAGACACTCCCTCAACCCTGTCTTTTCCACCAATTGTTCAGGTGTTTGTAGATATCCTCAAAATAACCTCAGTTGTAAAAACATTCATTTAGCCACATTCCTTCAGCTTCCTGCAGCTATTTTGGAATATTTAATGTGTATATAATTTCCTATTTAGACAAGCTGCTGTAGATGAAAAGGAAATGGCCATTCCTGGTTTTGTTGGTACAGAGGAGAGTAGTAAACATCATAGAGCACACTGGCTTTCATGCCTAGAGAGTCTTTTCAATCCTATTGAGACATGTAAGTAAAAGTTTCTAAGAGCCATGTTTCCTCTCCAAGATGAAGGAGAAAGGTGCAAACAGATCAACACACAAGATGCATGTCAAAGGCATGGCATTCCTTAGATCCGCACACACCAATGCAGATATTAGCCTTGTACTCTAAATCATGCTGCATCTTTTGCTACAATCATTGGTCTCTCTTATTATCCTTAATCAGAGTTTGTTTTCTCAACCCACTACCATTTTAGCATCTCCTTTTATTCCATAGTAATATTGCTTGAAGGCAATAAAAATAGAGCTTGCCTGAGTAGATAGCTTGTTAAATTAATTTACCGCCCCTTATTATGAAAATATAAATGATCCAAGCAAATCATGGCAGATTCAGTTGGTTCAAAGATCCCTTTTCTGTTTAGTCATTTCGAGCCAAGACCCCCTCAGGATATATGTAAAATTAAGTTTGCTTTTTTTTACTCTGTGTAAAGGGATGCACACCTTTTAACGTTTGGATGCATTTTCTCTTGTAATGCCCATGAATTGAATTAGAAAAATACTTTTACAGAGTTTTGCTGTCCCTTTTATTTTAAGTATGCATGAGCAGCCATCTTACTGCTCCATCCCATCTCTATGTCATTTATGAATAAATAAAAAGCACTGATCCCAGTACTGCACAATTTGTAGGCTCCGTTACAAAACACAGCTTTTTTGTGAAGAGTTATAATTAACCTCTAGTACAATCTAAAAGTGAGAATAAACAAAATCATATTAAATATTAATAACAATTTAGCACAGTGGGTAAATCCTACTTGTCACAATTATCATTGGAGGTGGAGTTCTAGTCCCGCCTTAGGCATGAAAGCCGGCTGGGTGACCTTGGGCCAGACTCTCTCTCTCAGCCCAACTCACCTCACAGGGTTGTTGTGGAGAAAATAGGAGGAAGGAATATTATATATGTTCGCCGCCTTGAGTTATTTGTAAAAATAATAAAGGCAGGATAATAAATAAATAAATAAAATCATGATGCATTTTGATAGACCTGAGCCTGATAGAAATCAGTTTTAACAAGTTTTACTGGAGCCAATGTCTATTATTCATTTAATATAATTAATGAGAAATAGAAAGTTGTGGGATACTTCTGACAACTGACTCAGCTGTATATAAAAACAGCCACATACTCAGAATATAAACAATACATGGCTTTAACCTTAGACTCCATGCAAAGTGGGCTAGGCATACATTCCCACTCCCTGTGGATGGAAGTGGAGATAAATTGCATAAATTTGGTTAAGGTGCTGGGCTAGAAACCAGGAGACTGAGAGTTCTAGTCCCGCCTTAGGCATGAAAGCCAGCTGGGTGACCTTGGACTAGTCACACACACACAGCCCAACTCACCTCGTGGGGAAAATAGGAAGAGGAAGGAGTGTTAGGTATGTTCGCCGCGTTGAGTTATTTATAAAAATAATGGATAAAAATTAAATAAATAAATAAATGGAGGTGGAGGGTAAGACTTCTGTTTCTTTGGGAGGAAGAAGTTTCAAAAGCTCTGACTGAAGGATAGACAGCCATCTGTCTGGGATGCTCTAATTTGGATTCCTGCATTTAATTCCAGCAGACTGAATGGAATTAAAAGTAAAAGTAATTAAATGATCGGGATGAAACCGAAGCGAGGAAATGCTGGAAGGAGTATTTTAGAGATTTGTATGGGAATGGTAGTTATGTGCTGAAGAGTGAAATTGGAATGAATTCTGTAAATCTTAGTGTGCAAAGATGATGGAACGGAGCCATAAATGTTATGAGAATGTTGGAAAATTGTAAGGCTGCAGATGTAGAGGGTGTGAGTAGAGAAATGTAAGAGTCAATGCAAAAACTGGATCAAACGGCTATGAGAAGTGACAATAAGCACAATTTGGGAAGTGCAGTTGGATTTTTCTTGGATTTTTCAGCATCTTTCTTCATGAAGAATTATTGGAAATGCAAAAGTGGCTTTGCGTTTTGAGACCCTCCGGCTCTGGGACTATACCATTGTCGGTGCTGGATGGGGTGGCACTGCCCCAAACAGATTCTGTGTGCAATCTGGGGGTCTTCCTGAACTCACGACTCCTGCTCAATGAGCAGTGGCAGTTGTGGCTAGGAGGGCCTTTGTACAACTTCGTATTGTGTGCCAGTTGCACCCTTTCCTGGACTGAGGGGCCTTACTCACGGTCACTCATGCTCTGGTCACCTCCCGGTTGGACTATTTGCAATGCACTCTACATGGGGCTGCCCTTGAAGAGTATCTGGAAACTTCAGCTGGTGCAGAATGCGGCGGCGTGGGCAGTTATGTGTGTTTCTGGTAGAACACACGTTACACCTCTGCTTCACAAGCTGCATTGGTTACCAGTCTGTTTCTAGGTCCAATTCAAGGTGCTGGTGTTGACCTTTAAGGCCCTTCATGGCATAGGACCACGTTATTTGAGGGACTGCCTCTCCCTGATTTCATCTGCCCGTCCCACTAGATCCAACAGAGTGGGCATGTTACGGGTTCCGTCATCTAGGGAGCTACATTTGGCAGGCCCTAGACAGCGGGCCTTTTCTGCTGTGGCACCTGCATTATGGAATCTTCTCCCCCCAGAGGTGAGGTCTGCCTCATCATTCCTGAGCTTCCGAAGGTCCCTCAAGACCTGCTTATGCCCGCAGGCCTGGTAACCCCAGAGGACGAGTGAACTAGTGAGGTAGCCCTGTTATTATTGACATCCCTTCGTCTATTTTTTTCCCTCTGTTTTAGTTCTGCTTTTATAGTTTTTAATGCTTTTTAATAATTATTATAATGGTTTTAGGTAATGCTTGTTTTATATATCTACTGTTTTATTGGATTGTTGTATGCTGCCCAGAGTCACTTTTCATGAGATGGGCGGACATATAAAGTGGATGGGTGGGTGGATGGGTGGATGGGTGGATGGATGGATGGATGTTACAGTTGCTTATGGAGTAGCTGTGTAACTTGTTTAATGTGTTTGTTAAGATTACATCTGTGTCTGACAATTGGAAGAATACTGGTATTGTTCCCCTACACAAAGGAAAAGGTGGTAAGAGTCAATGCAAAAACTGGATCGAAAGGCTATGAGAAATGACAATAAGCACAATTTGGGAAGTGCAGTACAATTTTTCTTGGATTTTTCAGCGTCTTTCCTCATGAAGAATTCTTGGAAATGCAAAAGTTTGCATACTATTTTGTAAAACACTAATTGGTCTAATAAAGGTGCAGGCTTAATATACATTCTGGGTTTTTTGGAAACATGACTGCTTTTGCTTTTTATGTAATTTGGGAGAAACAATTTAACACCATCAAAGAACCCATTGTATATCAGTTAAAGATTAAAGCATCTGCAGGACAATTCATCCAGCAGGAACCTTCTTTGTCTGAACAGGAGGCATTTACAAAGGTACAAACACCTTCTGACTATTAATGTTCCACTACTGAGATCAGCAGAGAATGTAAATGTTTATTGTATGCATTTGACTTTTGATACAGAGCCTATTTAGTTGCACAACAATCCTAAAAGTGGAAGGGAAGGCACATATGTCATTTTCCTGCAGCTTTAAAGGAAAGGTTTGATTAATGGGGTTTCTTCAACTTTACTGAACAATGGGAGCGTTGATTTTTGTGCTTTTC
The DNA here is from genome assembly GCA_023362775.1 of Charina bottae. Lineage (NCBI taxonomy): Eukaryota > Metazoa > Chordata > Lepidosauria > Squamata > Charinaidae > Charina > Charina bottae. The sequence continues at coordinate 107,937,208 of JALMGJ010000004.1, forward strand.
AAAAATAATTGAATTATTTTGTACTAAGTCTAACAGCTCCAGTTGTCCCTTATTTTTTCCCTTAGTGTCAAAAAGTCCATAATAGAAAGTATGTAGCCCTGGAAAATGTTTCGTTGTGGGAAAAGAGCAGATAGTGCTATGGATTTATTTCCAGATACAGCTTTGGCAGGAAGGATTCCATACATACACAGTGATTCAGAGAAGGAACAAAAAAATGCACAACAAGGTACTGGATAACTAATTAATTTTCCCAAGAATCTCAGGCTCAGGATATCCTACTACTTATGGTTGATCATGTAGTGTTTCAGAGTGCTGGATGCCATAGGACGGAACTATGACTTACAACTTGTACACATGTGTGCATGATAAAATCTTGGTTGCCCCTTTTAAGGAAGGAACCTGTGGGGGATGAACAGTTAAGAGAATTAAATGCCACAAAACTTCAAAGGAGATCCATGTGCCTCCTCTTCCTATCCCCCCCCCCTTTTCTGGTTACAGCCATTTTTTTAGTCATATGATATATGCCAGCGGTCCCCAACCTTTTTGACACCAGGGACTGGTTTCGTGGAAGACAATTTTTCCACGGACGGGGGTGGTGGTGGTTTCGGGATGAAACCATTGGAAGTGGTAAATAAAATAATGGGCGGGCCACGCACGGACTAAAATCAGTGTCAGATTCTGACTTCTCATGAGCGCGCAACCTAGATCCCTCGCATGCGCAGTTTACAGTAGGGTTCGCGCTCCTGTGAAAATCTAATGCCTCCGCTGATCTGACAGGAGGCGGAGCTCAGGCGGTAATGCGAGCAATGGGGAACGGCTGTAAATACAGATGAAGCTTTGCTCGCTTGCCCACCGCTGTGCGGCCTGGTTCCTAACAGGCCCGGGGGTTGGGGACCCCTGATATATGCAACCCAAAACTATGAAGTTGCTTTTTGTGTTATGTTTTCAGCATTCTTGCTCATCTTGGTTTTAGTACCTGATTTTTGCATCAATAATTGTATATTTGTATATATTTCAGAGTAATGACTCTTTACTAAATAGCAAGGACCTTTACAAGCAAGATCTCTACTGATAAAAGAATTGACCCACTTTACCATATGATGGGCACTTCAAATGAAGAGATGGTCTCAGCGGAACAGAACTTGAACCCACTCTGCTTTGAATGTGGCCAACAGCACTGGACAAGAGAGAATCACTTGTACAATTATCAGAATGAGGTGGACGATGACTTGGTTTGCCATATTTGCCTTCAACCCTTGCTACAGCCATTAGACACGCCTTGCGGCCACACATTCTGCTATAAGTGCCTACGAAACTTTCTGCAAGAGAAGGATTTCTGTCCCTTAGACCGCAAAAGGCTCCATTTTAAATTGTGCAAAAAATCTAGCATCCTTGTTCACAAACTGCTTGACAAGCTCTTGGTGCTGTGTCCCTTTTCTTCAGTATGTGAAGAGGTAATGCAGAGATGTGACTTGGAAGCACATCTGAAAAACAGGTAAATAGTGAGGTGATAGACCTAATCAATTTTGTTATTATAAGTATCTTCTCTATTACTTGCTCCTCATGACTCTTTTACCTGCCTGCCTTCATATATTTTGTTTCCTTCCCGTTCTGTCTCCTCTCTGGATGTTATTTAAAGGGGGTGATAAATGGATAGCAGTAGATCGGCCTTGTGTTTCTTAATAAAGCAAAGTGAAAGGAGGAAGAAACTATCTCTGGGACTGTTGATATTTTACAACTTTTTGCCCTATGTAGGCATTCTGTTTGGGTGAAAAATCATGTGAAGAACCTTTCTTCCCTCCCTTCTGGTTGTCTGTAATGTAGACACAATTGCATGAGTAGAAAAGATTCTCTATCCCTGCAAAATGTGGGTAACAGAGAGAATTATAGAGCTAGATTACTTGAATTAGCTCTCCTATTTTTTGAACAACCATAAATAAGGTTTCTTTAAGTAAGTATAGCTTTCCTTGCTCTTTTGTCCCTTTCTTGTGTAGTGAAAAATCTTATTTTTCTAGAGTAAAAATCAGTGACAGTTTCATGCTCTGGATTGCAAAGGAACAAATAGAAGATGGTTTCAAAGCTATGTGCACTAGGGTACCCACACAAAGAGGGATATCAGCTCTACAAGCCCCTTGTAGGTCATGAAAAAATCCGCACGGGACTCAAGGGATGGTTAAAGACAATGTGAAATATAGGGCAGGTGTTCGGGAGGTTCAGGGAAAATTGAATAATTGCCACTAGCATGAGTACAGCGCCTGCCTGACCAAACGTCCGCTATCCAATATTGACTGGTTTCTTCCTAGATAACCTCATTTCCTAACTTTTGGCTATTCATTACCTCCCAGCCCAACTTATAATTGTGGCAGAAAAAATTGGAGGAGCAGATGCTGTGCTTGCAACTTTGATTACCCCAAAGAAAGGCAGAGTTGTAAATCTAACGAAGAAAACCATAGACATTCTACTTGGCAAGCTAGACAAGTATGGCCTGGTTATGCATAAATCTAATAAATGATAAATTGACTATACAATTTCACCTTTGGAGGAACAATCCCCAATTGCACATTTTAAGTCCCACTGTAAAATGATAAACTTTAATGATCTGTGGTACATTAATATCCTTTGGGTGTCAATGCAGCCAATGGTATCCACAGCAAATTGCAGTTGTTTGTTTGTTTATATGGCCACCCATCTCACCAACGCGACTTTGGGCAGCTAACAGGAATTCGAACACAGTATGAATACAATGTATATTATTTTAAATATATATATACCATTCCCAACCAGCTAATACAAAGTGACTCCCAAACACACCATTCACCAATAGCACGGGCTCAATTACACTCCTGATCCCCATGCCTGGGAAAGCAGCCCTTTCTGAAAGGTGAGCAGAGTTGGGGCCAGCTGAGCCTCAGGTGGTATGGTGTTCCAGAGGGCAGGTGCAGCTACGGAAAAGGCACGCTTCTTGGGTCCCATTAGATAACAATCTGTAATACATGGGATCAAGCATGACTCTCCTGTCCAACCTAATGGGATGGGTAGAAATTATGCTGAAATTGTGACATGCGCATAATGATGTCATTGCACAAATGCTACCATTATCTACTTTTGTTCTGACATCTGATGCAAAGACATAGGCTGTGGCATTTGTGCAATGATGTCACAAATACGTCATTTCCCCCCGCCTTGCTCTACCTCCTTCCCCTCCCCTGTGGACAGCTATGAAGTCAGATAAATATGTTTTTATTGTTTTGGGGACCTCATTTTTTGGGAGTGGGAGATGGAAGATTTCTCCTTCTGTAGTGTGTTAGTTCCTTGATTTGCAGAGTATGAAAACAAAACAAAACCTAGAACTGGCCAGACTAGTCAACATGTCCATATGATCCTGCCAATCTTCCTTCCTTCCTTCCTTCCTACCTTCCTACCTTCCTACCTACCTACCTGCTGTCACAGAACTCATATGAGGGCTACTGACCTTTTCTGAACATAAGACCAAGATTATTCTTCAGAAGTTTATAGCCTTTTTTTTCTTTCTTTTTTTAAGAACAAGACATGCAATTTGAAAAAGAGTGTTGAAAGTACTAATCATTCTTAATAACAAATACTGGTGGACTAACGGCAATCATTTACTCTTGATTAAACAAATTCCTCTCCTTGGTTCTTGTTCGTTATCTGATAAAGAAGTGGAACTGGTCTGTTTCTGAATCTAAAGGACATTCATGGCATTGGCCAGTTCTCCGTAAAATATCAATATTGTAGCAATAGCATTCCAGTGATTTCCCGATTTTTTCCCGATTTTCTAGATTTTTAAAAAATTATAGCTCCCATCATTTCCACCCAGCATAGTCAATAGTCAGAGATGATCAAGCGGCACCATATGGGAAAGCGTATCTTGCATTATGTAACTAAAGATAGTTATTTTGTTCAAGCATCTGTTCCCTGTTTTTGTGATGATATAGAAGCATTTCTTCTCTAGGTGTCCTGGGGCTTCCAATCGAAGGGCTGCCTTGGAGAGAAGAATAAACAGCAAATTGCAGGCAGACACGGAAAGTGAAAATGAGAACATTATGGTAGATCATCCTGACCCCCAGTCACCTGAAGTAGAGCATGCTGGGACTGGAATGGCATCAGTGGAGCAGAACATGATACCAGCTACAGTTTCAGTCTGGACAGATGAGTCTGGCCTTGACAACCCTGCCTTTGAGGAGAACACAGGAACTGACAGTATGTTTTGTTTTTCTTTTAGCATTCAGTTTGATCAGTGTATATTAAACTGTAAACTTTAAGAAGTCTCGAAATCAGATTTTACCCTGGCATGCGAGCAAGCAAATAACCAGCTTTCCGACAGTATTCTTTAAACCTTTATCTCATTCATTTACAGAAACCTTGGGAAGTAATTAGAGCTACACAAGATAAATGCTTGTGTTAAAAATAACCATCAGGGCTTTTTTTTTTTTTAAAAAAAGGAATCTTATTTAGCTGTGACTTTCTTTTTAACAGAATGATTTTGACAACAGCAACAGATCTGCAAAACTTGGGAGGTACAGCTTGCTCAGAATCAGGATCTGGAGAGCTCCCTGCCTATGCTGGCGTTTATGCCTAGATTTCTTTTAAAAAATGCAATTATACTAGTGTCGTGCTGTACATGTACATCAATTTTAATCTATTGTATTGTTTATACATCCATATGAACAGCTATGGTATCACTTTAAGTGTGTGGCTCTTTCAATTTTAAATTGGTCTGAGAGCCAAATAAGAAGATAAATTTTCATTTGGCTTTCATATACATCTTTTTGTGAAGCAATTTTCTAAAACTCCAGCATGGTTATCCCAAATGGGAGACTCTTGGTCTCCAGCACAAGCTAATCCCAGGTTCATTGCTGGGCCACCTATGGCCACCACGTAGCTCTTGCGGGGTCTGGTTTGGGCCTTAGCAGCCCTGTTGGAAGCCACATTTTAGCTGTCACCACAGTAGCCACCTACTGTGAATTTGAGTTTGGTCAAAAAGTCATGCAGGCTTGGTTTTAATTTACTTGAATTATGACATATCAGATGTCCTTTTACTTTATTTTAGTCCAGCAAGTTGTTGCGTTGAAAAAACATATTTATATGTACATATTGTCTTCTTTCCCAATTGGGCAGCAACCCATCAGCCATCAAGTTTACCAGAAGGTGAGATCACCACCATTGAAATTCATCGGTCCAATCCTTATATTGAATTGGGAATTAGCATAGTGGGTGGCAATGAAACACCTTTGATCAACATTGTTATTCAAGAGGTTTATCGCGATGGGATCATTGCCAGAGATGGAAGGCTCCTTGCTGGAGATCAAATACTTCAAGTACGTATCTGATTACATATTCTTCTCAACTCTGGTGCGTCCAGATTGTGCATCTATATATTAGATTATGAGTAAGCAAGAAAGATTAATTATTTCCTGGCACATTTTTGGAATTCTCTGTTTGGGATAAAAGTTAGCATAGCAGTTAATGGCCAGAACATACCATAACCGCCCAGAGTCCCCTCTGTGGGGGGAGATGGGCGGTGATATAAGTTGGATAAATAAATAAATAATTCAGGCAAATTAAAATAAGCTTTTTCAGTAGTGATACTCTTGATTTAACAGGATTTCATGTTTTTTATATCCCCTAACTATTTCCAATGGGTTGCATATTTTTTTTAAAAAAAAGAGGGAAATCAGGATGATAGTTCATTCCTTCTTTTGTGAGTGATATGAAATGCTCATACCTATATTATATATTACCTATAGCCCTCTGTGCATTACATTGGAAAATATAGCAATATCAGTTTTAGTAGAGCAGCATTATATAGTAGAGCAGCAATAATAATACTATTATTGATTTCTAGAGCTCTCAGTTTACGAACCATTTTTTATTTATTTTATTTATTTTTCAAATTTTCCCAGCGCCCATCTCCCTCAAAAAGAGAGAGACTGGGCAGTTTACAATAAGCACATTAAAACAATAAGCATAAATAACAGCTAAAATATAAATACAAAATTACCAAATATAAATATAAAAGTAAATATAAATATAAATATAAATATAAAATCCAAGTAGCCATAAAAGATCTAATTCAGTGAGGAGAGCTCTAAGGCGCCAGTCACCCCCAAGAATAACTACTTCCCTTCCCGTCCCAGTCTTCAGGTTCTTCCGGAAGGTCAGGAGCGATGGGGCCTGTCTCACCTCTGGGGGCAGAGTGTTCCAGAGGGCGGGAGCCATTGCAGAGAAGGCCCGCTTCCTGGACCCCGCCAAGAGAAATTGTCTTACAGACGGGGTCCGTAACATGCCCTCTCTGCATGACCGGGTGGGATGGGTCGATGTAATAGGGATGAGACGGTCCCTCAGTTAACCTGGACCCATGCCATGTAGGGCTTTGAAGGTGATAACCAACACCTTGAATTGGACCCGGAAGCAAACTGGCACCCAATGCAGCTCGCATAGCAATGGTGTCACATGTGCCGATCTTGGGGCACCAAGAATTGCCCGTGCAGCTGCATTCTGGACCAGCTGAAGCTTCTGGATACTCTTGAAGGGTAGCCCCATGTACAGCGCATTGCAATAGTCTATATTGGAGATAACCAGGGCATGAGTGACTGTTCGGAGGGCTTCTTGATCCATTTTTTCATGTCTTCCTTTTCATAAAAATGCTAAGAGATTGGGTTGAAACTAAGATCTGAGAATGTTTTCATTTGCTCTTGTGAGCGTTCATGCCTTCTCAAATTAGAACTGGGTCTTGCATTGTATCTGCGGAAGAGGGACCGTTGCAGGATGGAAAATTTTATTGGAGTCTTAGGAAATCAATTATGGAAGCTTACAAATATCAGTTGCTCAGGTTGATAACCCATTGGAAGGATCAATTCAAGCCCTGAACAGATCCTCTTTCCATGTTTACTGTGACTCTTGAATTCCCTTTCTCTCTGTTATGTTGTTCAAATATTACCAATATCAAAGAACTACCATTATTTTGCTTTGGTGAACTGCGTTGCTTCATTTACGTTTAAAATTTAAATAAAAGCTCATCAATGTGCAATTGAGAAGGATTTTGCAGAACCTCCCCCAAATTTGGGGTCTCCGAGCGTATGCTCTCCGCTGGCAGGAAAAGAAAAGAAACAGATAGTGAGAAAGGGAAATTCTGACACAAACTTTAATTAACATGTCTTGGGAAGACTAAAGTGTATTGTGGATTAAAAGAGAGAAACATAGATTAAAAGAGGAAGAAGTAGAATATATTTTTACACCTTTAGTGATACTCAAGAATGTGGCATGCAGCTATTTCACACAGAATGTGAAAAGGAAACAATTGTTTGAGTCTTAGTGATTATTCTAATCATAAGGTGTTAACACATTTAGCAGTTTAGATCTTGGGTTGGTCTTTTTCATCCTGTTAAGTGATACTACAGCTTCTTTCTTTCTGCTCTTTCAGGCTTTTTCCTTCAGGGTTCTTCTTTATCTTCCTTCCTCATCATGTAGCGCATGCTCCCCCTGATCTGGTGTAACTGAGGAACTGTAGTCCAATACCTCTGGAAGGCACCAGGTTGGGGAAGGCTGATAAGGGTGGAATGATTCATTATACAGAGCAGTGTTTCTCAACCTTGGCAACTTTAAGGTGTGTGGACTTCAACTCCCAGAATTCCCCAGCCAGCCATGCTGGCTGGGGAATTCTGGGAGTTGAAGTCCACACATCTTAAAGTTGCCAAGGTTGAGAAACACTGATACAGAGTATATCACTGGCTATCGGCATCATGCCTGGCTATCAGTGATGGCAAAAGCAGACTAATATGGGTAAATATGTAGATGTTTTCAAAAAACGTACCTAAGTGCAAAAAGAAAAAATCCCTAAAGGTTATTCTTGAAATTGCCAAAACTATTTGTGAAAAATGTTCAGTACATTTGGCTGCAGTCTTACAAAGTGTGAATCCTATATATTAATAGCTCACTCATTCTCTGAATGCTTATCCGTATGCACCCAGAACAGCATCTTTTATGCAGAAAAGATAGTGGGAAGACTTCCAGAAACGCAAAATCCTAGGGCTCAATGTGGTCAGGCTGACTGATTATTGCAGGAACAGGCAGGGAAGATGGGAAACCGGAGCCAAAAATTGGTATGGAAATAGATGGAGTCTCCTGGAAACAGGCATGGGTGTCTGGAACCTTGAACAAGGGCAAGTTGTCACAGGTCCAACTTATATTTTCTGCTTCTTTTCTTTCAGGTGAATAACTTGGACATCAGTAACGTGTCTCACAACCATGCCAGGGCCATCCTTTCCCAGCCCTGTACATCGCTGCATCTCACCGTCCTCCGAGAGAGACGATTTGTAAGCCGAACACACAACCACAGTGATAGCCCTCCCCAGCGAGAGGACAGCTTCCATCTGACCCTACACAAACGAGACTCTAGTGAACAGCTTGGCATTAAGCTGGTGCGCAGGACAGATGAGCCAGGGGTATTTATTCTTGACCTTCTGGAAGGGGGGCTGGCTGCTCAGGATGGCCGACTCTGTAGCAACGACAAGGTGTTGGCTATTAATGGGCATGACCTGAAGCATGGCACACCTGAACTGGCTGCTCATATTATCCAGGTAAATTCCTGTGGGTGGGGATTCGCTCTCATTCATCTACTGTGCTCTTCCCATGCTGGACCATGGTGGCTGGGAGTGATGGGGTTTCTTGCCTTAATATACCTGCAAGTTGTCAGATTAAGGAAGACCAGCCTCCTAAAAATCAAGGGTGCTGATGCCTTAAATTCCATTCAAGTGAGGCCTTACTAGCAAAGACGTAAATAGATGAGCACTATGTACTGAATGATTACTAGGGCAACCTCTCCTACACTAATAAAAAGGGTTGTGTGGCATTACAGATTCAGAGGGAGAAAGGTGCTTCAGAGGGCACATGGGTATACATGGAGCACCAGCCAGCAACTCCTTAAAGGTGTGTTTTCCTGGGATTGTGCCCAAGAAAAAAGAGCTGCTTTTTTCTTTTGAAACCAAAGCACTGCACGGCCCTATTAACTCTATAGCACTGTTTTCTCAGACCGTTTCCCCTTTTCTTCCACAGGCTGGTTTCCATGGTAAAGTTGTTGCAAGCATCTTCCTGTAGGTCACTTGAGGCTAGTCATGAAAGAATATCCCAGCATGCCCTTGGCTTCTGCACAGCCATTGGGGTTTAGATTCAGTGGACTAGTTGACTTTACTTGGTCTAGTTTGACTTCATTTTTCATTGTCTCTCTAATAATTCAACTTCTGAGACAGCCACCAGCAAGAGCTCTGTTTGAGCACCCAGAGCTGATGATAATAGTGAAATCAGAAGCTGGCAAACTGACGGAACTAGTCCTCTGTCATGACAGAAGATGGCTCGTTTTATGACTGTAGAGAAAATAGAGTCTGATTCTTTGGCCAGTATTCGCTCCTCAGGAAAGTGTTGATTTCCTTTATATGCGCAGTATACTCTGCATGGCTGTTTCGTGGCTAGCAGAATATTTTGACCATTCTTTGTTCTCAGAGGTAGCTGGTGTGGAAGCATAATGCTATTTATACCCCAATCCTCCATTCGTGTTTCATGTGGATCTGCAGGCCAGCGGCGAGAGGGTGAGCCTAACCATTTCTAGGCCTACCAAGTCCCAAATTGTGAGCATTCTCAGAGATGGAGGAACACATCCCATCAGTCACCATCAATCCTATCAGCTGTATCACAGCAACAGGCCAAGCCCACATAAGGTAAGTTTGGGGATGGACAAGAAATTATTTCAGTTTATATTCTAATGTAAATTTACCTAGTCTGCATTTCCCAAAACAATAAATGAATTGAAATGCAGTTATTTTTCAGTGTTCATATTTTTCCAGAATTTGTGAATAGTTTTCCAGTTAAAAACTAGGTACCAAAATGCATATGTGAAGGGAATGTCCATATAAAACTTAATATATTAATGAACATAACATATAAAAAGTAATGTATTAGGGGATTTGGTTTTTTAAAAATGCAGGTGTTAAGCAAAATTATATACAAAATATGTATATAAAGGGGAAATGAATACTAAGACATGGACAACTTTTTATGTGTACTCTTTTTTAAAAATTGCAAACTAAAATGGAATGAACCCAGGATTGGGAAATTAAATAATAATAATAACAACAACAACAACAACAGATAAAATCGATAGAGTTACCTCCTTATCTCTACAATGTTAATCACTGAAAGAATGACATTGTCCATACATTTTTAGTAAGATTAAACATACTGTGTCATCAGGTGCCCAGGAAGTTGGAAAGATGCACCCTCTACTGGATAGCAGAAGTATTTCCATAGGCATCTGTTAATTTTTTAGAGGACAATCATATTGTCCTCTAAAAACAGGCATACACTTAAAATGTCCCAGCGGAATAGACTGGAGTGTGCCACCTCTCATTGTACAATTTCAGCAGCTGCCTCAACTTGAAAATGTACATTCAAATCCAAAAAGATACGAGCCTGAGCCCCACCCCCAAACACACACACACACATCTCCCCCCCCCCAAAAAAAATAGGATACATTGTATTGTTTACACAATCCAGTCAGGTAAAAAGAAGAATCTTAGAGGTTGATCAGGGAGAGTACCAATATTTTGTATTTGTAAGAAAGTTCACGGAGGCACTTAAGTTCCTGAATCTTTTGGGGAGAAAATGGCAGTGTCTTTTAAATGACTAGATGAGTCTTTTAAATGAGGGATCTGTCTAAAACTTATCCATGTCAGTATCACTGTCGCGTTAATTTACTTGTAAGATATTTTTTAAAGAAAGCCACTTGCATTGATATACTCAACTTTTCCTAACAACACTTGTGTAGCCAACTAACTCTAATATGTGCTGTTTTGAAAACAATTATCCTTAATGTATGCCTTTAGGTATGAAATCTTCTATGAAATATATTTTAAAATGCAATCTCCCATAATGCATGCTTCTTTGTAAGCATACTTAAATATTAAAAATTGTGGCACTCCAATCGATGGATGCTGGCAGACTCCGCATTACTATTTGTTCCCCGTCAGAGTCTGTATGTGCAGATAATTGTGGCTTCCCTCTTTCAGACCTAACCGAAGTTGAATGCATGCATGCCTAAACTCCTATTCTCTTTTTGTAGGACCTCTCACAATGTGTGACTTGTCAAGAGAAGCACATCACAGTGAAGAAGGAGCCCCACGAATCCCTTGGCATGACAGTAGCAGGAGGCCGAGGCAGCAAAAGTGGGGAACTGCCAATATTTGTTACAAGTGTCCAGCCTCACGGCTGTCTGGCAAGAGATGGCAGGATCAAAAGAGGTGAACGCAGAAGGCAGTATTGAGACAGCACGTTGTTGGCGGGAAGTTTTCTCTTGGGCAACATTGTTAGTTGTTGTTGGCTGGGTTTTTCTCAACATGTATGTATGTATGTATGTATATATAAAATTTATAATTTTGTTATACTGTTTTAAGTATTATTAACTGCCCAGAATCATGTATTAGAGATGGGCAGCCATGTAACTTGAATAAATAAATATATAAATAAGCCCCATTAAAATGGGTTCCTCCCTTCCCAGTCTATCCAGTGGGCCTTGAATAGGAGACTTTCGCAGCGATGTGCCCTTAACTATAATGCATTACACTGATTTCTATGCAAGAAAAGTCATAGTATTACAAATATGTCCCTTTTACATATGAGGTATAGTAAAGCACAGGTGGGCAGAGATCGCTTTATCTTTCTTTAGATGATGTACTTACTTTAAGGAGTTCCCACAGATGTTACCCGTGTGCCTGCACACAATCCCAGTCACCTTTTCCCTTTTGAATCTGGATTGTTGCATGACCTTAGAAAGACATATAGCCTAGCCCTAGCAAACACATTTCTCATCCAGTCCACTTCATCATGTTTTACAAAATGAATTCTGCGCATGCCTAAAGCAGATAGAAACACTCCTAGCTGTTTGTTTGAATGATAATGCAGGTAGTCCTCGCTTCACGACCCTAACTGGGACTGGGATTTCTGTCGCTAAGCAAAGCAGTCATTAGGTGAAATATCACATGACCGCACCACTTAGCCCTTCACGAGGCCTCCGCACAGCCTTGCAAAGGACCAGCAGCTGCTTTGGCTGGGTGCGCCTCATCAGCAGCGGGAGGAAGAAGGCAGTGAAGGTCACCTGGGGGTAGCGGGGTAGCAGGGGTAGGTGGCAGAGTGCAGGGCGGCCGAAAGGGCAGAGATGGGGGCGAGATAGGCGGGAGTTAAAGTGCATGCTGTGGTCGTAAGTGCAGGTGAGCTGCCAAGTGCCCGAATTTTGATCACGTGACCGCAGGGGCGCTGCAACAGCCTTTGGAGACACGCCATAGCTACCATTCGTTCAGCGCTGCCGTAACTTTGAACGGTCGCTGAACGAATGGTTGTTAAGCGAGGACTACCTGTAAGGCTGCTTCTTTTTAAAGGCAACTCCCTAAAAAGTCAATATTGGATAGTGTGAACCTGTTCCCCACTGATAAAGAGCAAGGACTATTCATGAGTAGAGATGAATCCTCTGTCCATCACAAAACAACCAGCACTGTGGTAGAAGCATACTTGCTTTGCATCTTGTGAAGTAATTGGAACCCTCTCTCAGCAGCTGAACAGTTTGGGCCACTACTGCAGGACATAAACAATGGCAGGTTTCTATTACTTAGAACTGGATCAGCTAAGAACTAATATGAAGAGTCCCCGTTGGGGGAGATGGGTGGTGATAAATCTGAATTATAAATAAATAAATAAATGAACTATTCCCCTTTCCCCCTGCCCCTAAGTAGAAATAAATGCTTCTTTCCAAGCAGATCCATTTAGCCCTTTAAAAACCTCTCCCTGCCCCAATCATCTGGGAAGGGAGGGAGGGGGGTCTGTCCCTTCCCTACAGCTATACAGCATGCCAGGCTGATTGGAAAATGCTGATTCAGAAGAGCCACTGACACCGAAGCCCAGAAATGACAGACATCACAGTTCTGTCAAGCGTGACGCAAGCTACCACATGCCCCCTGCATCTGTAGATATGTGAACACCCTGTTGTCAGATAGGCACAGAAAATAGCAACTGAGCGCTATGCGTTTGCACAAGAAGATCACCTCAACAGGGGCTCTCGTTTGTTTTTGACCCAGGTGATGTGCTGATGAATATCAACGGCATTGATCTGACCAATCTGAGTCATAGTGAGGCTGTGGCTATGCTCAAAGCCAGCGCTGCTTCCTCGGTGGTTGCTCTGAAAGCTCTGGAGGTCCAGGTTGCTGAAGAGCAGCCCCAGGCAAATGATGAGCAGCTGAGCACCATCAGCGAGAACGAATATGATGCTAGCTGGTCACCATCTTGGGTTATGTGGTTAGGACTTCCAAGGTATGTTTCATATTTTATCCTCTTGTTCTCTGTAGCTTCTGCATTTTTTTCTGAGCAGGTTTGAAGAATCAAGCTGTCTTCTATGCTCAACCTTTCGGAAGCTCGTTGCAAGTCCTGTCCATGCCATTCTAGTATAATGTGTTAAAAATAGAAGACATTATTGCAATTTTTAAGGTAAAGGTACCCCCCCGCACATTTGTGCAGTCGTGTCCGACTCTAGGGGCCGGTGCTCATCTCCGTTTGTTAGCCGAAGAGCCAGCGTTGTCCGAAGACGTTTCCAGGGTCATGTGGCCGCATGACACACGCGGAACGCTGTTACCATCCCACCGAAGTGGTACCGATTAATCTACTTGCATTTGCATGCTTTCGAATTGCTAGGTTGGCAAGAGCTGGAGCTAGTGCGGGAGCTCACTCCGCACGCAGGGCTAGGGATTCGAACCTCCGAACTTGCAATCTTCCGATCGACAAGCCTGGCGTCTTACCCACTGAGCCACCACGCCCCATTTCTATAATTTAGCTTAGTAATATCCTCCTTTTAAGATCTCACCATCCTCTGGAATTTTTCTATTTATTATTATATTGTATTTTAAAATGTATAGGTTTTTAATTTTAATATTATTATTGTAAACCGCCCAGAGTCTACTGCTGTAGAGATGGGCGGTGATAAATTTAAATAATAAATAAATAAATAAATAAATAAATAAATAATAAGTGATTGGTGGTGAAGTACTTTCGTTAGCATTTCTCTCAGAATATCAGGATTAACCTATAGTTTCTTACGAAAACCCAACCCAACAAAACAAAGAAGCAGGCCCTGTTTAGTAAAAAGTAGGTCCATTTTAAAAGGAGCTGCAAAAGTGATTTGCTATCTTATGTTTAAAATGTATCTGCCCCTTTCAACACCTTAGTTTTCCCAAGGTTTTCTGAAGGTTAGTTACTATCTTAGCAATAACATTCTTGATCTCGTAGAATATTGACCCATTTTGGGTATGAGAAGGTCAGTTGATTTAATATTTTGCCTGGACATTTAACGGGTGTGCCAGACTTAGGAGAAAGTAGAGTTTTTGTCTGGAAATGCATCTTACTGAATAATTACTGTTTGGGTTTTTTTAATCATTAATTCATTATATACAGCCAAGTGTGAAAGAGTGTTATTGTAGGCTTGCTAGAGGTCTAACAGATTTGCTTGATCGGTTTTACGACTCCTCCTCACCCTTTCTTTCACAGCTGCCTGCACAGTTGCCATGATGTTGTGCTACGAAGGAGCAATCTAGCAAGCTGGGGGTTCAGCATTGTTGGTGGCTACGAGGAAAATCACGCAAACCAGCCTTTCTTCATTAAAACAATTGTTCTGGGAACACCAGCATATTATGATGGAAGACTCAAGTAAGGCTCATTTCTGTTTTTTACTCTTAACTGTAACAAGGGAAGGCAGTCAACCAGGGCATGCAGCTGATACTGCAGATTCATTCTCAAGAAAACACAGTACAAAATGTGTGTACTTTGTGTATTAGAAGTAGTTTTTTGTAAAGTGCAGACTCTGCACTCATCAGGGAGTTTGATTTAATGGCATTGATTGATTGATTGATTGATTGATTGATTGATTATGTGCCATCAAGTCATTGTCGACTCTTAGTGACCGCATAGATTTTCTCCATGATGATCTGTCCCTAACCTGGTCCTTCAGGTCTTCCAACAGTGCACCCATCGCTACTGCAACTGAGTCCATCCAACTTGCAAAGGTTTAAATGGCCTTTTCCAATTCTATGATTCTATGAAAAATGCTCCAATTTTTAGGCACCAAGTCTTGGGGGATATGGTTTCCACTATTTTGGGAGCAGCTAAATTTACCCCTAGGTTCAATATTGTGCAGAGCAGTGTTTCTCAAGCTTGGCAACTTTAAGACGTGTAGACTTCAATTCCTAGAATTTCCCAGCCAGCATAGCTGGCTGGGGAATTCTGAGAGTTGAAGTCCACACGTCTTAAAGTTGCCAAGCTTGAGAGACAATAGTATAGAGGCACACGTCTTAAAGTTGCCAAGATTGAGAGACAATAGTATAGAGGCAGATGACTTTTAAAAATCTTATTCTACCATTGTCATAGGAGATTCTTTAATGTCCATCCGTTGGAGCCACCATTTTTCACTCCCAAATGTCCTATGACAGTGGGGCGCCATTTTGTCTTCCACACAAATACTGTGAAACTCTACCACGTTGCAACGTTTATTTATTTGTATAAATTTCTTCCATTTATATAGCTGCCCATCTCACAGTAACACTCTGGATGGCTTACAACATTTGAAAACATACAACCACTTAATATAAAACATAAACACAGCCAAAGAGCCAAAGTAAGCTAGACAGATGGCTATTACATCACAGGCTCTAACTAACAATCTGACCCTTGTGCCCACAAACATACCCATGTCATGAGAACCTTCCAAAAAGTTGCAGGGTCAGGGCCAATCTAATCTTGGGGAGAACAGGGTTCGAAAGAGCAGGCACAGCAATAGAAAAGGCCCATTTCCTGGGTCCTACAAGATAACATTCTTTGACTGACAGGACTGCAGCATACCTCTCCTACTGGATCAAATGGGACAGGAAGAAACATCTGGGGAGAGGCAGTCCTGCAAGTAACCTGGTTCTGTGCTATGAAGGGCTTTATAGGTGACAACCAGCACCTTGAATTGCATCCGGAAGCATACTGGAATCCAGTGCAGCTTGTGAGCAGAACTGTAACACACACATTCAGAATTGCCCATGCCACTACATTCTGCACCAGCTGCGGCTTCTGTATGCTCTTCAAGGGCAGCCTCATGTGGAACACGTTGCAGTAATCCACTTTCAGGTGACTATGAGCAGACTGAGAGGGGTCCAAATAATCTACTTCCTCCAGAGTTTCTAAAGCTGCAGCCCAACAACCTTCTTCACAACCTGTGAAGGTTGGAGACAAGACAGAAGTTGTCTACCATGGTTGGGTTCAGCAATGGCTTTTTTAGAAGGGGGCAAACCACTGCCTCCTTCATAACTGGCAGGACCACCCCCTCACCACCACCGCCAGGTCCTAACTGCATGTCACCTCCTGGGAAGCTTTGGCTAACCAGGAGGGACAGGGGTCCAATATACAGGTGGCCAAGCTTACAGTTCTAAGAACCCTGTATACTTCCTGAGGACTAACAGGATCAAATTTCTCTCAGATAACCAAGCCAGACTGAGTCTCAGATAACCAAGCCAGACTGAGTCTCAGTTACCTCCATGGGACCTGCCTGAATGCTAGAGTCCAACTTTTAACAGATACCTAGTATATTCCTCAAAGCAGCCTTGCAGGTGAACCTCTGACTGCAACTTCCCCAGGAGGGTCCACGTCACCTTCCCAACTTGGTGTCCTTCAGATATGTTGAATATCAGCTCTTCTAATCTTCAAAGGTGGTTCTGGCTGGACATAATGGGCGTTGAAATCAAAGGCATTTGGAAGACACTAGTTGGGGAGGGCTGACATTCTCAAGATGTTCGGAAGAGAAGTTCTACTGCAACTGTGTGGGAAAATAGCACAAAAAAGCAAAAGAAAAAAAGAAAGGGAAAGGGAAAAATCCTAAAATCTGCCACAAACCAAGAATGCATTGCCTACCAAATCACCCATTTTGCATACTTTCCTCTTTTTTTCACAGTTCTCCTAAATGCTAAGCTGAATGTTTTCACTTTTCTGCCTTTCCAGATATTTTCCATAGTTATGCCATTTAGTAAATCAGTCAGTTATAGATTGTTCCGTTCATTGAAGTGTTCTCAATTAATCAGGCAATAGAAATTAAATGTTTAAAAATCATTTTAATGCAACTGTTACTTTTTAAATCTGAAGTACAAGCACCATCATAAAAGAGGCATACCCTTCTGCAGTAGCAACAGAAAGATAGTGAGAGATTATGCTTGCCACAGCATGTGTATTTAATGTTAAAAAAAAAGGATGTTTCCTTCTTTAGAATAATTCTTTCTGCAAGTATATACCGCTCAGTCAGTTAATATACCCTTTACAACTAAAGAATGGTGTCATGTCTGGTTTTCCATCACACCTAGACAGAGTCATCTAAGGATTGGTCATTCATTCTCAGAAAGGTAATTTCCTGTGCAATTTACTAATCCTCACTTGTTCCTCTCCTTAGATGTGGCGATATGATTGTTGCTGTCAATGGACTTTCAACCATGGGTATGAGCCATTCGGCGCTGGTTCCTATGTTGAAGGAACAGAGAAACAAAGTAACACTGACCGTTATCTGCTGGCCAGGAAGTCTTGTATAACATGCAAAGAATATATACATTGGTTCAAGCAGCTTTGTTTTTCTTTTTTGGAAATGGCTGGCTCAAATTTTTCAAGCAAAGCTGTGTTTTTCTTTTTTCCCTTTTCTACTCATGCAGCTGGTAATAAGCTGGGCCAAAAATTGCTACCTTCGTATCTGAGAAGAGTGTGTGAACAGGGGGGGCAGGGAGGAAGATTTTTAACCACACGGTGTTGTTCTTTCCATCCCAAAATAGCCATTTCTGTCAAGTTTTGTTTATTTTCCACCGTTGTGTCACTGCGGTGTCCATGTGCAGACACTTCAGTTTTTTGGTTGGCTTACAGAGGTCAACTTGCTCCAGCAATTGTAGTGGGGGAGGGTTGCACCTAGCCAGGTGTTAACATGCTGGCATGTTAGGTACCTGCTAGGCTGATCTCTGCATTGCTAGATATAACCTGAAGACAGCAGGTTAACAACAAAGGACGTGTAAGGCCTTCTACAGTAAGAGATGGTGATTCTGTAAGGTGCTTTCTATTTTGGTTTCAGCCTTGCTCATGGAAGGTACATCTGGAACCCTCTGTTTTAATTGTTAAAGTGTGTTGCCGCGTTAACATTTAGTAGATTAACTTCTACGCATTTTTCCTACATTTCAGTATTCTTCTGTCTCTATCAGAGCCTGAGCAATTCCTTTTGTGTTATGGCTGCCACATAGAAGCTGCAGGAAACAGTTCCATGTAGCATCAGCTCCATATAATAGTCTTAACCCATAAGAAGGACACACTGCCCCATTATGTATAAAATTGACATGCTAATTCCATCATGAAATGCACTGGAGGGCAGGGGGTGGCAGAAAGAAACATGGTTATCAGCCATTGTCCAACAAACTATTTATGGCATCATAACTATAATGTACCAATTTGTCCTTGGCTACATGTAATCAACAATCCCATGTTTCATGGTGAAGCATGGCAGTAGCTTGTACAAGAATACCCTCCATGTGACTCCCTTGTAGCATAAATAGTTGCCCCAAGGCTGAAACTGCATCAGTATTATTATCTAAGGCATGCACTGATGCATGATCAACCTGTGAAAACTGCATCAGATGCAGAGCAGTGCACATTCTATGTGCATATTGTGTGCTATGCTACAGGCAGATATCCTTTGTGATAATTCCAAATCCTGTAATCTGAATAAATTATGAGAACTTTCCATTATGTCTGCATTTTCTATTTTGCATAATTTATTCTTTCCATTGTGTCTGCACTGTGTATTTTGTATCATCATTGGACAAGGCATGGAGTACAATGGAGCTTCTTGTCACAGGAAGTATGGCACATCCATTCCCTGACTATGTCTATGAAGGTTCTCAGTCATCCAGGTGGAATTGTCTGTAGCTTGAATCATGTCAACTGGATTTCTATTTTCTCAGTGGAAACGTTTCGCTCTGAAGACTGAAGAAGCTCCTTGGATAAGGAGCGAAACGTTTCCACTGAGAAAATAGAAATCCAGTTGACATGATTCAAGCTACAGACCCATTCCCTGACTTTCAGGATTTATAAAATCATAGGGTAGGAAGGGACCTTGGAGGTCTTCTAGTCCAACTAGGAGCAGGAATCCTCAGACCATTCCAGACAAATGACTGACCAACCGTTCTTTGAAAACCTCCAGAGATGGAGCACCCACAACTCCAAGAGGCAGGTTGTTCCACTGCTTAATACTGTAGCTGTCACAGTCAGGAAACTCTTCCTTATTTCACATTTGGATCTCTCTCTGTGAAGCTTCCACCTGTTTGTTCTTGTCCTATCCTCTGACACTATGAGGAATAAATGTACACACTCTTCCCTATGTTAGCCTTTCTAGCATTGGAAATTGTTGTGTCTTCCCTTAGCCTTCTCTTCTTTAGGATAAACATCCCCTATCCTCTTAATTGTTCTTCATGGGATTTAGTTTCCAAACCCCTCACCATCTCTTGTTGTTCTTCTCTGCACTCTTTCCAATTCCTGTACTGTGGCAGCCAAAATCAGACACATTATTCTAGGTGTAATCTGATCAGGCCATAACACGGTGGAACTCTCATGTCCCATGATCTCAGCGTTATACCTCTGTTGACACAGCCCGAGGCTGCATTGGCTCTTTTGGCACTTGCAGCACACTGCTGGCTCTTGCTTAATCTGTGTCTATCAGGACACCCAGATCCTTCTCACAGGTACTACTGCCAAGACAAATACCACCTGTATTGTAACTATGCATCTGGATTTTCCTACTTGATTGCAGAACCTTACATTTCTGACCATTGAACAGAATTTTGTTGGAAAGGCCCCAATGTTCAAATCTATCAAGATCCTTTGAACCTTGAACTGGTCTTCTAATGTGTTACCAATCTCTCCTCTCAACTTTGTGTCATCTGCAAATTTGCTTAGCATCCCTTCTATAGCCTTGTCTAAGTTATTTAGAACAACGTTGAAGAACGCTGGGCCCAGGATAGAATTCTGAAGTAACGTACTTGATCTATTAAGAACCATGCATTGGGTACAATTGTTCAACCAATTGTGAATCCATCTGATAGTAGGACCATCCATCCCACATGGTTCTATTTTATATAAAAGGAGGCTATGGTCAACTTTATCAGATTGGAGAGCGCTGAGTCAAATATATGTCTTCAACCGTAAGATCTAGAATGTTTATTTTTTTTAAAAAAATTAAAGTAATGATAAGTGAAGGAGAAAGCAGACCTGTGCCAAGGGCCAGTTGCTACTCCTATGATGTGTTGTCACAGGAAACGTAGAAATGGTGCAGCACTTGCCCTGGCTATATTGGATGGTGCACCATGCCCAACTTGAACTACTGGCATATTCTGATTTAGGAGGTGCAGAGTATACAATGACTCTTCATCATGAATTGGACACAATTGTTAGAGTAGATACAACCTACATTCTTCCAAAGAAGTGATTTTTTTGAAAATCTGCCATTTCTATATATTTGCCTGTTACAGTTCTTGGAAAATGATCATCTAGGCACTGCCAGTTTCCTCTTTCACTAAGGAGATTTGATGGCAGAGATCTAGCTAGTTAAAGCGTATCTTTTTGAAGACTTCATAATTCCTTCCAAAGGAGCAAAAATGTGTGTGCATCTCAATATTCATAGTCCCTACAAAATTTCTTTGAAATTCTTTTCCAACCCTACTGTGTTCACTGAGTAGGACAACAGCCTACTTTTTTTTAATTAACTGCAATAACTGGATTATTTCTTAGAATATTTAGTGTGTAAAGGGGGTTATACCCTTCAATAAGACATAACGTGGGTATGATAACAGTGCTGGCAACAGTAACAAAAAATAATTGATATTTGAGTGATCTGCAATATTAAACATGCATTGATAATTGCTATCCAAAGTGAAAGTTTTTGCTATGTAAAAAATTGCTTTTCTAAAAACCATTTTTACACTTTATACTGCAGCTAACTGTAGCTCTCTTGTGTATCTTATATGCAAAAGCTGAGAAATAACTTAGAAAAGGGAAAATCTAGTACTAGGAGTGCCACGTTATAAGTTCAGGAAGTCCTAATGGGGAGAAAGAACCTCACCCCCAAAGCTGGGAGAAAGAATGGTAGTTTCTCTTCCCTCGTTACGTTGTCTCCTGATAAAAGCCCAGATGCCTTCACCTGAAATGCTGAAACAACCTGTGTTGTTTATGGACTAGTTTTCTTAATTATTTACCTTCTCTGAGCTGATGACAGCTAGTTTGTTTTATACACAGATTCACACTTACATTCTAAGACAAACCTCTAGGTGGATCTCAGTTGGACTTGGACCGGACATCCTTTTGTAAAGCACTCGGTGTTTGCTTTCAAATGAGTCCAGACTTCCTCTGCAAGACACAGTTTTGCCTACCTGAAAAAATAGTCTAGTTCATAATAGTTAATACTTTTTGAATGATCTGTGTATTATGCTAGTATTATTTATCAGAGAATGTATTTTACCCTTCCATCTATCTAATATGGGCATGCTTTTTTTTTTTCTGTCTCCCTTCACTCCCATGTTTGAAACAATCTGATATGGAATAATACGGCATGTCTTTTTTAAGTTCTTTGTTCTAAAGAAAGTGATAAGACTGATTTTTTTAAAAAGCAAACACAACAAATAGGATTTTATTTCTGTCCTGTACATTGCAAAACTGTAGATCAATACAGTATTACTGTGTTTAATAATATCCATCACAGATGTGAATTTATTTGGCCAAGTCAGATCTGCTGTGGAAATTCTGATTTGTACACGGACCAGGGTCCAAAGAACCACTTGAGGTTCCATAAGGGATGTTGTATCTCCATAAAATTTTTTTCTAACTCTCTCTGATGCTTTATTGCATGTTGCTTTTGGAATCCTCTCAGTTTCAAAAGCAGTTGATGTGATGAATAGAAGGAGGTGCTACTACTGCAAGATTTTTCAAGTTCTATTAGATTATTGCTGCTATATATGTACAGTAGCCTTCCATATTTGCTGTAATAAAATGGCCCGGCTCCATGAAGAATCCCACCATGGAATTCCTTGAAGATGGGATACACCTCTGGACCCAGCAGCCACAGCAGTCAGGATTGTGAAGAGGGAAATACGGCTGTGGATAAGAGGATATCACTGTAAAATAAAGAGCTGGCATGATGACATCAGTGTTGTACCACCATTATGGGCAAATTCAAGAGGCAAAGGTTGAAGGTTAAGCTCTACTTTTGTACAATAATAACTAAAGCAAGAGCAAGTTATCTCTTTTCCCTTCCTTAAGTGAATGCTGGGAGATAATTTTTTACTTTTAACTTTGTAAACAAAGCATTACATTTTATTGCAGGTTACCCTAAAGGCTGATGCGGAACATAGTTGTGCTGTATTCAGCACTTTCCGTTTGAAATTAGGCCATTGCGTTGAATGCTCAGGCAAAACCACCATCTCTTTTCTTTGGCCCTGAATATATATACATGTAGTGGCTAAGAGTACCATAGACCCTGCGCTAGGGTCTTGTACTATTGAATACCGTCTCTATTAATAGAAACTGGCACCAGGTGGATTCTCTTATCCTTGCCCTATTTTTTGCTTACATGTTATTTTATTTTCCTTATTACTGTCATTTATATTATTGGGTTGGTTCTTCAGTGCCTTCTGTCTTAAATTATACCATACAATAAAATCCAGTGTTGTGGTATTAACTGAAGGATAAGAGAAAAATAAAAATGAGTTCTCCTTTTGACTTTTGTCTTTTATCTTGTAATGTTCTTCTCTCACTGGTTAGCCAAGTCTGCTTGAACCTTCAGGTGCATCTCAGTTCTTTAACATAATCATGGGCTTTGTTGAGCTTCCTGCTACTATGAATATGTATAAGTATCTATGACACTTTTTATTGTATAAATTGGCTCATATTCTCATAAAAACCCAGTGAATTGAAGAAATCCCACTGTCGCCCTCCCTATGTCTTCTTGCATGGAAGGAATCTACATATGGAATAGCAATGTGGGCAAGATTCTTTACTACAGGAACACTTAATAGGACTCCATAGCTCAGCTTCAGTGAATAGGGTATGCTTTTTGGTTGGAGTGCTCTATTCATATAGTCCTCACTTGACAACCATTCATTTAGTGATGGTTTGGACTTATGACGGTGCTGGAAAGAACGACTTATGACCAGTCCTCACACTTACAACTGTTGCAGCATCCCTGCAGTCACATGATCATGATTCAGGTGCTTTGCATCCAGTTCATATTTATGACCGTTGCAGCGTCCCATGGTCATGTGATCACCATTTTCAACCTTTCCAGCCAGCTTCTGGCAAGCAAAATCAATGGGGAACCACGTGATTTGCTTAGCGACCATGTGGTTTGCAAGTCCTCAAGGTAGCTAACTCTCTCGCTCTCTCTCACTCTCTCTCTCTATATATAAAAAATTTAAAACACATATTAAAATTAACAAGATCTGTACTAAAATGGTTCTGTCATCAAATGTCTGTTAGTCTGCATGTCATTCAGACCTTTTAATCTATCCTGCATAGATTGCCCATGTATAGTAATGGCTGTGACCAATCCACAGCATAGTTGTGTACATCCTAAAATCCACTGGTGCTTAGCCAAAATGGGGTGCACCATGATCTAAAGGGGTCCCATTATGCTGTTTATACCAGATTTCCAACAGTTGTTTGTACAATCTGAGCTAGAAACCGTGTCATTCTTCACATATCTTACATTCTATCCATCATTTTATCCCCTCATCTTGCTTGGCAACCAGCAACTGCTACAAATTGACAGGATCTTAATTTGCATTTCTACTGTGTTGCGAGTCAATTCCTTAAGTTCCAATTCCTAAATTCCATTTAGACAATGGAAACTGCTTCACATATATTAACAAATGTTTTAAATAATGCGCTATTTCATCCTTTAAAAAACTCTGGAACTTGACTAAACAATGATCTGAGTAAAGCATAAGAGGAGAAAAGATGGAGACAAGGATCCAAGATTCATAGAGAAAGCAATATGGAAGTGATCATGCCGCATTCACAAAAATCTCATTTTAGCCTGACCATAAATCCAATTCATTTTAGACTTGGTTATTTTTAAGTAATTCTGCTTAAGATTTCAGTCTTGGTTGCTGTTCTGGTCTGCTCAATTATCAAATTCAGTCTTCTCAGAAGCAATGGTTTTCACTGTTTTGTATCAAATCCCACCACACATTTGGTCAAAGAAATTGAGTCCTCCCCCATGATAACAACAAAAAGTCCTCCTTTCCCAAACAATACATTTTTATATCATTTATAGTAGTTTCAAGGCACAATTATACTTTCAGTGACTTACCAAGTGTCCCACTGGACTACTCTGGAGTCCCACTTGTGATATACAGTATATACCACCAATTGAGCACCACTGTTAGAGGACAACGTCTAGGACAGGGCTTTCCAAAGTTTTCCCGCGGCGACACACCAACCGCCGTTGGTGTGTTGCCGCGGGAAAACCCGGAAGTGCCGCCGTAGCAGCAGCGCGCAAAAACCCAGAAGCGCTGCTGCCGCTTTCAGGTTTTTGCGTGCCGCCGTTGGTGTGTCGCCGCGGGAAAACCCAGAAGCGCTGATGATGATCAGCGCTTCCGGGTTGTGTGGCGACACACCAGACTGTGTGTGCCGACACACTTTTGTGTCGCAACACACAGTTTGGAAAGCTCTGTTCTAGGAGAAAGTATATGGTTTCCCAACCTAGTGCCCTAGAGATGTGTTGGGACAGGTGCTCCCAAACTGCTAGACAGCACTTGTGCTTTCTGACAGTGGAGTTCCCAACCCATCTCAAAGAATAGGTGAAAGATGATTAAACCCTGACAGTTTAGCTATCTGGTTAAGATTATGTTGCTAACCTATTTTTCCTGGCATCCATCGTCATTGGCTTGGCTATTTGGGGCTGCTGAGAACTACAGTTTGGCAACATCTGGAAGGCAACAGTTCTTCCCACCCATCCAGGTTACATGGGATCAAAAGAATTATGATTTCAACCAGTGTAAACTTGTAGGCAAAAGTAAATAAAATTATTCATGCAAAACTCTGAATGGCTACTAGATGGCAGCAAAGAGATATAGCAAACTAGTTTTTTGCTGCCATCTAGTGGTCTTCTGTCCTATCACATTAGGAAGGCTCTGCCGAAAGGCTATTTAATCTGCTCAACCTGTTAAGAATGGCTTTGCCATGCTAAGGTAGACTACGCATATTTATTTATTTATTTAATCAAATTTATTCACCAGCCAATTCACTACATAAGCAACTCTGGGCAGCTTACAATCTTCTCTTACTTATCTCCATCCAATTTGTCTCTATCAGCCTAAATAGCTTCCTTAACACTGTGACAATCTACAAGATGCTCTTTGTTGCCTCTTAATGAGACTTATTACTATGTAATATGATGTATTGCTAGAAAGAGAGGTTAAAATATATTGTACTTATGACTGCTGTGAAGAATATCGGAAGCTACTTCCTTATATATTTATTTTCTATTTTTCTTTAACCTTTTTTTTCTTGCACTTTCTGCTTTTTCTTTGAATTCCTTCTTTTCCCCTTTTCTTTTTTACTTTCTTACTCTATATTAGTTTGTGTTAGTTTGTAATATTCTTGTTTAAAAGTTTTAATAAAAAATATTTTTAAAAGACTTATTACTATCAGCCAGATTATTAAAATACTTCACTGGGACACACAGGAAACCAAGTGCATAGCTTGCACAGTGTATAAATAAAAATAATATTACTATTAAAAACATGATGCAGCATAACACTCAGGAGCAGATAGTTAAACACTGGCAAATCAGGTTTTATACTAGTGGCAGAGCTCCACAGAACTATACTAGACAGAAGGAAGCAGGCAAACTGGTGGACCCAACCCAGTTCTGTAGCCACATCCTATGTATTTATAACCACGCTAAACTGATTGATGCTGAGTTCCATAGTAATCAATACATTACATTGGTGCCTTTGAGTCGGTGTTGACTCCTGGGGACTGCCGTTTTCTTGGCAACATTTTTGGAAGAGGTTTGCCATTGCCTCCTTCCTAGGGCTGAGAGGGAGTGACTGGCCCAAGGTCGCCCAGCTGGCTTCATTCCTAGGGCGGAACTAGAACTCACAGCCTCTGGCTTCTAGCTTGATGCCTTAACCACTACAGCAAACTGGCACTCTCATAGTAATCAATAGTAATCATTTTTTTAAATAATTGTAAGTAGATATTGTACCATTGTGAACTGAAATTGAATGCTGCAGTATGGAGTGCTTCGGGCTAGTTATATCTTTTTCCAAAATGCTCCACTCGCTTCCAGATCCAGCTTTCCACTTCCCTAACAGTCAATGTATTCCAGATGTATTGGGTTATATGCATTGGGTGGGGGGAGGGGGAATAGTTAGGCTTCTTAAGTTTCAGTCATACTCTTTATACACACGCATACACACTTTTGTTCCAAATCTCAGGATTACTCCCAGTTTGCCAAATCCCTCTCTTGTGCATCAGTGCTGCTGTTTTAGCTATAAAAAGGTAAAGGTTCCCTGTCCGACTCTAGGGGGCGGTGCTCATCTCCATTTGTTAGCTGAAGAGCCAGCGTTGTCTGGGTCCGCTTCCGCGGTCATGTGGCCGGCATGATGCATGCGGAACGCTGTTACCTACCCACCGAAGTGGTACCTATTAATCTACTTGCATTTGCATGCTTTCAAATTGCTAGGTTGGCAAGAGCTGGGGCTAGTGCGGGAGCTCACTCCGTCACACGGGGCTAGGGATTCAAACCTCTGAACTTGCAATCTTCCGATCAACAAGCCTGGCGTCTTACCCGCTGAGCCACCAAGCCTGTTTTAGCTATAAAAAGGAAAAGGTTCCCCCCGCACATTTGTGCAGTCGTGTCCCACTCTAGGGGGCGGTGCTCATCTCCGTTTGTTAGCCAAAGAGCCAGCATTGTCCGAAGACGCTTCCATGGTCATGTGGCCGCATGACACGCGCGGAACGCTGTTACCTACCCACTGAAGTGGTACCTATTCATCTACTTGCATTTGCATGCTTTCGAATTGCTAGGTTGGCAAGAGCTGGAGCTAGTGCAGGAGCTCACTCCGCACGCAGGGCTAGGGATTCGAACCTCCGAACTTGTGATCTTTCCAATCGACAAGCCTGGCGTCTTACCCGCTGAGCCACCATGCCCCTCATTTTTTTAGTTTTAGCTATAGAAGGATCCAAAGAAGGAGATGTTAGGCCCCCACTCTCCTGGTCTTCTGCAAGGGAGTCAAGACTTGGCTGTGGCACCTCGCTTGGGATGGGAGGAGGGATAGTCAATCATGGGGGTGGTTGGCACCTTGATGAGGCCCTGGGAAATTTTGAGACTATTGTTTCACCATCTTGGATTTTATATTTTATATTCATATAATGAATCTGTTTTTTATGATATTTTAATCTTTTATTATCTTAATTTGATTGTAAACCGCCCAGAGTCACTTGCCGAGATGGGCGGTGAAGAAATGTGATAGATGATAGATGATAGATAGATAGAGATAGATAGATATAGATAGATGATAGATAGATAAAATATAACATGTCTTTACTGAAAAAAACAGAACTGATTTAAAAGTATGCTCCTTGATCTACTGAGTCATTCCTAGAAGTTGTCCAGCTTTGATCACTTCCCTCATTTGCAAAGCACATGCCTGTTGAGATGCTGTGGGATTTGGAAGAGAGATTGTTAGGCACAATCCAGCGACAGCAATGTGAGGTTTACAGATGCTTTGTGCATTCGTTTGTGCACTTGATTTCAGCAGAAGACAAGAGTGCAGATTTTAAGCATACGTCACATGCATTCTGGATATTATAATTTTTATCCTTATACTGCCATCAAGTAAATTTACTTTGCACACAAAATAAATTGAAACAGCATATGAAAACTATTTCCCCATCGATTGTGATCCATAGATTGGAATGATAGTGCTTAGAATCAAGTTAAATTTTCACTTGATTTACCTTTCCCCACTGCTGAATTGAAACACTGTCCACCTATCCTTGGATCAACAGAAAACTAAACAGGCATGAAAGTTGCTACCCCCATTGCCAGTTCCTATCCTGCCTCTATTGCAGTGTTTCTCAACCTTGGCAACTTTAAGATGCGTGGACTTCAACCCCCAGAATTCCCCGGCCAGCATGGCTGGCCGGGGAATTCTGGGAGTTGAAGTCCATGCATCTTAAAGTTGCCAAGGCTGAGTAACACTGCTCTATTGTCTCAATTTCAGGTCACTGCAGTCCCTGAGTTCCCTCCAAGATCCTGAGTGACAGAGCCTAACAGAGTCTACACACTTGGGGCTGCCCTTGGAGAATAAGGAGGACAACATCACTTCCCAGTACAGTTAACAATGACTTAAGTCTATCTCACTCCTGGGTTGGTGGACAAGATGAAGCCAACGTTATGGACACATGGCAGAAAAATGAAGTTTCAAGGATATATTTGTACCACGGTTAGGCGCAAGTAGGGGAAAAATATAACAATGTGATCAAAGTTCTGCCTGTTTTTTAATGTGTGATGCACATAAAAAACAAGCAGAGCTTTAAATGCACCATAATGTGCTATCTTGACTTTTTTTAATCATACCCTGCAGATGCTTCTGGATCCCATGAATTCTGACTAGGATGCCCAGATAAAGACCAAAATATACAAATGTGGTTGATATTAATCTTTACCCCAGGTGAACGTTCATGATTAAGATGTTTGTATGTCTAATCATTGTTTTTAACAGTGTGTTGATAAACATAAGACATTGGTTTGAAACACTGGAGACTTAGATCATAGTAAGTGAAGTTCTTTACATTTGTGTTTTACAGAGGCTTTCATAATTATGTCCCTTATGATTATTCTAAATGAAATTCTGATCATGCCCTTCTAAAAATGCCTCAGATTAAAAGCTTTTACGAACTCTTTAGGCCATGGGCCTGCAATTATAGAAAATGAACTGCATTTTAGCTTTCCATTGAAATTAATAACAGCACTTCTCCAATTGACTCAGTCAGTAGTTAATGGAATAAACTCCATATTTCACTACAATATGGTTTTAAAGCCATTTGAGGCAGGTTCTGTGTTTCAAATGGGATAATAATTCACACAGTACAAACCCTTCTCTGGGGCAGATGTTACAAAATCCAAAACGTGTCCCGATTTTAAGATGTAATGGCTCAACAGTAATTAACTGTTTGAATCTGATCTTCCTTGCTCAGTATTTCAGAACAGGGTCTTTCATAAAGATAGTAATGTCCAAATAGAAATAATCCAGTAGAAATAAATAAAAGTGTAAATGATGAGGGGGTGGATCAACCAGAATCTACCATTAAAAAAATTTCTATTTCGCCACATTTTTCAATATTGTGTCAAAGAAAACAGATTTTTCCTAGCTGGTGCTTTCCAGATGTGTTGAACTACAGTTCCCATCTTGGTATCTGCAAATCATCCCAGTTCACTTCCCGTTTTGTTTAATTGCAACAGAATGATAATCTCACCTAGATCTGGATTATTGAAGTCTAAACCTTCCCCAACCCTATTTTAAAACAACAATTTATTGCCACCATCCCAAAACAGGAGCACATGCAAAGCGCTCTTTTGAAATAATTAAGCGATGCATCTTTTTCTTGGCTTGAGTGGCTGCGTGCTGGAAGAGTTTACAAAGCAGCCGTGAAAACCTGGATGAAGATGCAGCTGCTTTAATTATTTGAAAAAGTTGTGCTTCATACACACTTTCATGCATCACAAAACTCCTCTTCTGAAGAATTTGCACAGATCTACTGTTTATGTCTATGAAGGTTCTCAGTCATCCAGGTGGAATTGTCTGTAGCTTGAATCATGTCAACTGGATTTCTATTATATTATATAATAGAAATCCAGTTGACATGATTCAAGCTACAGATCTACTGTTTAGTATTTGCATATAATTTTGTTTACTCCGGAAGCACCTGCCACAGTATTTTCTCCCCCCCAAAGAGAAGGCATTGTCCAAGATGGCCTTGGGAGGCAGGTCCCAGGGACCAGGAGGGAGGCAGCAGGGCCACAGCTGCCTCAAGGGGCCAAGGGGGGTTGAGCAGGCTGCATTGTCAGCCACGCCATCAGTGAAGCCTGCCATATTGTACCCACAGCTGAATTTATTTATTTTTATATGCTGCCCGGCTCTGGGCGGTTCACAAATAAAAATGTGATTCAAGAGAAGAGGGAAAACACCACTTTAAAACTGGAACAGCTAATGGTGACTTTAAGCTGCCTCCATTACAGGCTGAGGAAGCAATGACGACAATGTCATGAGGACATGCTAGGGGGGGGGAAAGTTACCAGGGCATACTGGTGCAGCAGTCAGGCGGATCTGTGAATGAGCCCAATGGCTGTTATTATGATTTGTATATGTTAATAAGAAGCCCGGTGAATCATGCTTGCCCCTGTCTGTATGCAAAACATGAAGAAGATAGGAACTCCGGATGCAAACCTTATTGTATCCCTTCCTCTGGATCACTGGCATGCAGCTTTATCACCAGTGGATAGCCCAGAAGAAATAGCCCATTAAGACAGATTTGGGTACTCATGCTAAGAATCTATTCTGCTGGAAGAACAGGGTCCACCAAGGAATTACACCCTTGTATCCATCTCTTAAAATGCAATCCTATATAGACTTACCTGGAAAATAGTTCTACTAAAAGCAATGGGCTTTTCCTTTGAGTAGACACGCACAGTGTTACACAGTTCTTTGGATGTAATCCCAATGGAAGTCAGTGGGAAGTATTTCTTTTTCTTTTTTCTTTTTATAAGAACTTTACTCAATTTCAACATATATAGTTAAAATACAATGTAAAAAATATAGGAAAGCAAGAAAATATAGCTGAAGAACAAAGAAAAAACTATAAAAGTGAAGAAACGAAAGATGGTTTCTGATTTCTCCAATACAGATATAAATACAATTTGAGATATAATCTCTTGCCCATAATTAAACCATATTAATATTGTTTCTTTCAAAGCAAACCATTTAGTCACTAAAACCCACAATTAAAGCTTCATTTTTTCCCATCACACGCAAGTAATCTAAAAGTGGTTGCCAAGTAGCGATGAATCCGGAGACAGTGTTCTCTCACGTCAAAGCTGTCAATTTCACCATTTGGGCCAAGTCCATTAAATTAATAATCCAATCTTCCACTGTAGGTATATGTGGATCTTTCCAACGTTGTGCATATAGAAGTCTTGTGGCTGTAATCATATGTAAGAGTAAATCCCCATATTGCTTCTCTAACTCCTTCTCCATCAAACCCAACAGAAACATTTCTGGGGTTTTTTTGTATGCTCACTTTGAGAATCTTTTCATTGGTTTACTTATGCGCAATTGTCAGTTTTTTTAAAGTGGATAAAAAGAATTATAAATTTGTTAATGAAACAACTCAACTTGAAATGGAACTCTGCACGAATGAACATGTTATTTCTAAGATGTGTAAGATGTTGTTACAGATGAATCTGGAAGATGAACACGTCAAGAAATGTATGATTAAATGGGCCAAGGATTTTGGGTATGATATTATGCTGGAGCAATGGGAAAACATGTGGAACAAAGGTTTGGAATTTACGCTGAATTGTAATTTTAAAAAATGTTTTTATAAAATGAAGTATTTCTGAGCAGACTCAAAATAGTTCTGGGACCGTAGCTCAATAGTCCTTTTAGATAAGAGCTGTTCATGATGGACAGCTGGAGATCTCTGCAGTTGAAGCATTATGAAAATTTGCCATGTGAAATTCTTAACGGTGATTTTAAGCAGAGATGGCCGAGGATGGCCGAGGATTCCATCGTATGAAATCATATGCTTTTGGGGAGTTGGCGCGGTGATAAAAGTTGAAATATAAATAAATATGCCACTGACAATGTGCTATTATATAAATATATTATTGATAATATTTTCCAAAGCCAGTTATATAAATAATTCTTTACCTGAAGGGCTGGGCTGGGCAACCTGTACATGACAAAGGAATGCAGTGAACAGCTTTTGAGAAGGTGACATCATACAGATGGAGTACAGCTTTGATTTTAGAAAGAAATTGGGGGTTATCTTTTCCTTTTTTTTAACTGTGATGTGCCAGTTTTAAGACTTCAATTACCATTTTCATCTCTTTCTACATCTACATTCGTTATTTTTTTTTTTTAAAAAAACCCTCATGTTAGCTGGGCTTACCTATGGGCTGGGGAGGAGTCATGCAGTTGTGTCTTTAAAGGAAGTTAGCATTTTGAGCCAAAGTTAGGGAGATGTATTTCTGCAAAATCCTAACCATGTTTTACTTAGATGTAAGCCCCACTGAATTCAGTAAGGTTATTCATTTCAATGTGAGTCTTTAGGATTGCAACTTTAATGAAGATCATGATGATGATGATGATGATGATGACTTTATTTCCTTCTACATTTGTATCAAGTATAATTTTAAACCATTCTATTTATTAGCATGTGCAACTAAAGAAAGTATATGAAAGGATTTTTTAAAGTTTAGACACCAAATGTTGAAATAAATGTAGAATAACTCTTTTTCCTGGAAATTCCTGTTTGTTGAGTGCCATCCCCAACCAAACTTTTACAGATGTACGCTGAAGCTGAGTGACTGATTTTTCTAATGGAAATGCTGACAGACCTTTACTTATAGCGCTATAGAGAGTGGCCCTGTAATTATTCAATTGCCTAATTCCATTTATCTTCCATGAACCATTATGGGCTGCCGACATGCAGCAGTTCCCATAGCACAATACATAACTGAGTCTAATGGACTCTAGGCAAAGTCAGTTAAATGGAATAAGGTTTGTGCCTTCTTCTCAAAAGCTATTATTTTATAAATGAAGCAGGTGGATGCATTTACATTATTAGGATAAATATTTATGAACTCTGTCTCTGATACCCAGCATTACAAAAGCATTATCTTCCATATTCTTTTAAAAAACACATACAAAGTACAATCTACCACTGAGTACATTTTCATTATTGTATTGATTGTAGTGCTCCTTACTTACAGCTGCAATGTAGCACGATCCTAGTGATGAATGTTGGGTAGTCTTTGCATTTAATTTTCTGCCTTGTTCACAAGCAAAGAAAGTGTTAGCATTAAACAACAGCCGAAAACTGACATTTTCTGACATAATTTAGATGGAAAAGGTAATCCTAAAGCAATAACCTCCTATTTCAATTTTCAAGCATATATGACAATATTATATCAGTTAACCAAATATGATCAGCATATTATATCATTAGGTAAGATCTAAGCAAGGAGGGGCAGGGGAATAGGGAGAAATAACTAATAAGACCCATAGATTCAAAGAGGGCTTTAGCAAGTCTACAACGCCATTACTGTAAGGAGAAAAATGAGACTAAATTATAATCCTTGCTATCATAAATATGCTTTATGATATTTATGGAAATAAGCCCCTTTTCCAAACCCTCTGAGGATTTCTAAAGCCATACAGAAGCAATAGAACAGCACAAGAACATTCTGAACAGGAGCTTATTACTATGAAGCAGGGGTAGGTAGACTGCCTTTTTAGCCAGGGCATGTTTCCCATTTGAAAGTACATGGTATCTGCACTCACAAAATGGATGCCTGGGAGTCTTGCCCTTTCACAAAATGGCCACAGTGGCAAAAAGCAGATTAATCCCCTAGTAATCCCCCAAGACATAAGGGGCGTGGTGGCTCAGCGGGTAAGACACCAGGCTTGTCGATCGGAAGATCGCAAGTTTGGAGGTTCAAATCCCTAGCCCTGCGTGACGGAGTGAGCTCCCGCACTAGCTCCAGCTCTTGCCAACCTAGCAATTCGAAAGCATGCAAATGCAAGTAGATGAATAGGTACCACTTCGGTGGGTAGGTAACAGCATTCCGCGCGCATCGTGCGGCCACATGACCGTGGAAGCGTCTTCGGATAACGCTGGCTCTTCAGCTAACAAACGGAGATGAGCACCGGCCCCTAGAGTCGGACACGGCTGCACAAATGTGCGGGGGGAACCTTTACCTTTTTTTAATCCCCCAAGACAGGGTGGCGCAGTGGCGTAACGGTTAAGACTACCGACTGTCGAACGAAAGGACAGCAGGTCGGAAGTTCGAGACCCGGAAGCACCGCGTAACGGGGTGAGCTCCCATTGTCACCCAGCTCCTGCCAACCTAGCAGTTCGAAAGCACGTAAAAATGCAAGTAGATAAATAGGTACCACTTCGGTGGGAAGGTAACAGTGTTCCGTGCGCCTCGGCGTTTAGTCATGCTGGCCACATGTCCATGGAAGCGTCTATGGACAACGCTGGCTCCCTTGGCTGAGAATCGGAGATGAGTGCTGCCCCCTAGAGCCAGAAACGACTGGAAGGGGAAACCTTACCTTACCTAATCCCCCAAGACACTTTCCATCATTCCAATGGAACTTTTCTAGAGTCCACCAAGAGAGGTGTCTGGGGATATATTAGTGCCTACTCATGTGTGCTGACCCACTAGGCTTTATAGTTCAATAGGTTAAGAGATTTACACTTCCCACTGGTGAACTATGGGTGGTTTTTGAGGCTGAAGGCTGAAGGCATACACTCTCTATGACCATTCAGAAGGGGCGGGTGAAGGTCAACGTCAGCTCTTGGGTCTATGTAGGTATGCCAGGACCCACCAACTTTCCTTTCTTCTTCTTTTTAAAAACAGGTTGGAATGGCTAAAGGGATGATGATGATGATGATGATGATGATGATGATGATGATGATGATGATGCTTTCATAGTATATTATTCTTTTCTACAATTACAGCTTTTCCCTAAGTTAATGTATTTCATGTCAAGACTGCAGAAGCAAACTTCCTTTGATTCCTATAGTAATAATGGGCCCACGATCAAAATCTTTAAATGCTAAAGTGCGTATAATTGGTACACTCCCACCACTTTATAAATATACTGTAGAAGCTGTCATAAAGTACTCTGTATTCTTCACATATGCACTAATACACATAGCCATCCAAATATGTGTAGGTGTTTGATCTGAATTTCCAATGCATTTTCCAATGTGAGATGTCCTCTCAAAAATTATCAGTTCCAGAGTTCTTCATATGAAGAACCATAATAAACAAGGACACTGATCCTTGGGAGACTGCATTCTAGTTCTTTGGAAAATTATACAGACCCAAATATATATGAGTAACTATGACACATATCCAGGAGAGAAGGAGAATTCAATCCTACTTTTGAAAGTGAATATGAACTATCCCACTTTTCAAATAAGACTTTTCTTTTAAATCCTATAATTAAGTTTCAATGAAATGCATGTTTTTGTACACTGCCAGTGACAGGGTACAAAAGCTGAAATAAATCTCACCAAACAAGCACTCAACAACTAAGTGAAAGAACAGCTAATCCCATAGATCCTTTTGTCTATTGAGTTTGAACTTGCAATAAATATCCATTTTGGAAAATAATGCATGATTTTGGAAGGATGAAAGTCACAAAAATAAATCTTTACTGTGTTTATAGAAGGCTTGCAAGAGGGGGGGAAATGTTTTGTTTTGAATCCTAGAGCAAACCAGTGTATTCTGCAGGTTCTGCTAAATGGTTCCAGGCCAACCGTTCAGCAGAACCAAAATCCAAAATGCTTTGGGCATCAAAGGTATGGGTCAAAACACAATCTGGGTAGAGCAAATAGGGCCAGGCTAATGTATATTGCCCCCTCTCTCCCATCCATAGCTCCCAGAGCAGCATATCCCACTAGTCAACCCACCCTTCATCTTCCAAGCACCTTCCCTCCCCTCCCTCCAGCCACCACCTTTACTGAAAATGCTGGAAGGAGGATGATAGCCATGTGGAACCAGCATACCTGTTCATGGAGTCCTTGGTGCTCTCTGAGCCTTGTTGTTTTCCTGCAGATGTTTCATTGCCAGGCTAGGCAACATCTTCATTGCGAAAAGGGAGTGGGACTTGCTCTCTGTTTATATACCCTGGCTTGTCCTGCCTGTGTTGGTGGGGGTGTTATATTCTCCTTGGTAGTTCCTTGATTGGGTTGTTGTTTGCTGCTTGGTTGATTGACCGAGTTAATAGTTCCTTGATTAGGGTATATTGTGCTGTTTGATTCCTCCTCTGGTGCTAATCTTGGTGTTAATCTTTGCCTATCTGGTTGTTGATTGCTGGCAAGGAGGTGTTCTGGTCTTCTGGCTCTTTGTGCCAAGATTTTATGCCAGTTTCACTATCTGGCAGGTCTCCTCTTTAAACCTCTTTTTTCAAATCTTATACATACACCAAACACATGGCAGGCTTACCTCTTTATATTACAGTCTCCAAGGAAATGCAAGGATGAGCACCCAATTTTTTGTATTGGGCGCTAGCCAGTGAGCAGAGTTTATCTTTGGGCTTGAAGAAGTATAAGTATGCTGATGGCAGGTGTCCATATCCCTGGTATAGCCCACAGCTGATGTAGCCTTGGGATCTTTTTTTATTTCTGTATTTGATATCCTGCTAAAGTCCAAATTAACTCTCAGTAGGCTATACATGCGATAAATAAATAAGAATATGTAAGTCCCCTAAAATTCTCCCAGGATGAAATGTAGGAGGACCTTGAAGAGTCTCAAAACACATACAGAAAGTGTTGAAGTGCTGAATGTATCAGAAGTTAGCAGAGATCCCTCTTCAGTTCTCAGTGACTGAAGGGAAATGTAAGCCATAAATCTTGGTATCAGTGAAACAGCCTTTGATGTAATTTAGCCCAATAAAATTTACAATCATTGTGTAATTAGTATATTTATTATCTCCAAATGCCTATGAAAGAACCGTTACCCTTTGGCAAAACACTTGTGCATTGGTGGTACTATTTTAGCTATAGAAGAATCCAAAGAAGGAGATGCTGTGGCTCTTAATTGATAATAATAAGATGTACTGTACTGTACTGTATAAGGGGCGTGGTGGCTTAGCGGGTAAGACGCCAGGCTTGTCGATTGGAAGATTGCAAGTTCAGAGATTCAAATCCCTAGCCCTGCGTGCGGAGTGAGCTCCCGCACTAGCTCCAGCTCTTGCCAACCTAGCAATTCGAAAGCATGCAAATGCAAGTAGATGAATAGGTACCACTTCGGTGGGATGGTAACAGGTTCCACACACGCGTCATGCCGGCCACATGATCGTGGAAGCGTCTTCGGACAATGCTGGCTCTTGGGCTAACAAACGGAGATGAGCACCAGCCCCTAGAGTAGGACACGACTGCACAAATGTGCGGGGGGAAACTTTACCTTTACTTACTGTACATATCTCAATTGAAATCACCAAACTACCACAAATATATGTCCCATGATCTATGGACTTAGGCATATAATCTTAAAGGCTATGAACAGGTTTGAACAGGTCAGTTGCTGCATTTGCAAAGCACTGACCAGTTGAGACTTTTTGTAGTTTGGGACATAACTATTCAACATAATCTAGAGAACTGCACAGTAGTATCAACCTCACAAATGCTTTGTGCCTCAATTTGCACACTGCCATCAAGACTTGCACACACAGTAAATTGATGCAACATGAAAACTATTTCCCCATACACCACAGTCCATGGATGTGAGTGACAATTCTTAGAATCAATTAAGTTTTCACTTGATCTTCCTGGCCCTTCCTCACTGAAGTGCTGTTTCTCATATTACTTTTTCAAAAATATATATATCTAGCATGATTTAACTATATACCCCAAAATATAGAACACAAAGGCAACAAACATGTATTATATTAGTACACTGTCCCAAAGCTTGATTAGCTGCATTTCTCTGTTATGTGCATATTATGTACATATGGGAAATGGCCTTCAGTCCTACTGACAAGACCATGTTAGTTGTGATTAATTTATTCCATGAGATTTAAGTGCAATTAAGTTCCTGTGAGTTGGGTCCAGACCATATCCAAGCTTTCCAAAAAGAAAAGGTAGGCAAAATATGTGTTTGTTTCTGAAGGAAAAAGTACATTGAACTACATACTTCCTTTTGTTTCCACTACTAACTGCTCTGCAGCAGTAAAAATGGCTCCAGCAGTTATCAGCTGATAACCCCCAACCCTTCTAATTACACCACTGGCTAATGCAATGGCATTTGATCCAAACTGAGCTGAGTTATGGAGAAAAGGTGTGGCCTTTTTTAGGGGCCACAATTTCCCCCATGCCAGAACTTTGCTGTCATTACTATCAGTAAGGAAAGGAAAGGTTCCCCTGTGCAAGCACTGAGTCATGTGACCCCTGGGGAGACGCCGCTTTTGCGACGTTTTCCTGGCAGACTATAGAGCGGGGTGGTTTGCCATTGCCTTCCCCAGTTGTAATTACCTTTCCCCCAGCAAGCTGGGTACTCATTTTACCGACCTCGGAAGGATGGAAGGCTGAGTCTTTTGTAGTGTATAAAAATTTGTGAGATCAGAGTTATAGAAATATTAAGAGACAAACGAACTGAAAGCTTGCAGTAAAAAAAACACATTGCTTTTTATTTTAAAAACAAAGAACAGTAATTTAGCTTGCTTTCTTCAGCCGAAGAAAAGCTCATGGCTTAATTAACATAGCCCCGTACTCACATTGCAGAGAAGACAAAACAGAGAGATAACAGCAAGGTAACGAAGACAAAAGGCAGATTTACAATTTAAAGCTTTTACCACTACTTGGCAGTACCTGATTGGACAGGGCTTGACATGTGACCAATCACCTAGGCAACTTATCACTTTATTTGGGAAGAACCATCAGGTAAATCTCTGAATGGCTAAACAAATAGACTTTGAGGTACCAGCAATTAACATTCCTGAAGGGGAGTTAACATGTGCTCTCCTGGAGCCCACAGAAAAAAAACTTTTAGGCTTGGCTTTTAAAACTAGCCTTCATAATCTTTTAAGATCATAAAAATATATGCAACACTCCCCTTTTTTATGACTAGAAAGTGTTGAGGTTTGATAAACCCAGGAATTTACTGCTAGATACAAATTATAGAGAAAGGCTTGATTTCTAGGTGAGAGATGAAATATTCTGCACAGTCACCCAATTAGCAGCCATTGTTGTAGGAATGATGTGTCAGTGTGTGACTCAAACAACAGGTGCTTAGAGTTAGGTTGGGTGTGGTGAATAACGAGAGTGACCTATAATGTGATTGGTCAGGTTCACTATATATGCAGAGACATTCTCATTTCCCATTATTCCCATTTTACCTCGTGAATGCTGTATCGTTGGTGTATCATTTTGTTACCTGTGGAAGTGATCTGTAAATACGTATGTATATAAAGTAAATAGGATATTTGATATAACTTCTGTTTGGAGTCTATTTACTGCATAGTACTTGGATCACTGGTGCCTAGGAGAGAGAAGCAGGCCGCTCCATCCGCGTGCCCCGACAGGTTATGGGCCCAGAGGCGACGGAGAAGCCATAGATGACGGAAGGCTTTGCACTGGCTGTGGATCGGTGGATCGTGTGCAGTCTGTGAGCTGGAAGCTTTGGAAGCCTATCCAGGAGTCGTGTGGCTATTTGGAGCGATTTGGATCTTTAACAGGTTCCGTGCCTGCGTGTGTGTTTTTTTTCTCCTATGCTTGTTTTGCAGCTGGAGGACATTCTGATAAGGTCTGTGTCTTTAATCATTGGTGTCTGCCCAGAAGGGGCTGAAGACAGATGAGCACAGCGAAGATGTTGCCGGCAGTTGGGGGAGGTTTTCCTCTGGAAAGACTGAATGACAATAATTATTCGTCATGGGCATATAAAATGGAAATGTATCTTCGGCGTGAAGGGCTTTGGAGAAGTGTACTTTGCCCTGACCCAGACCTGGACGATGAAGAAGTTGCTCTAAAGGACGATAGAGCATTGGCAAGCATAATTTTATGTCTGGAAGATAGCCAATTGTGTTATGTTAGAGACTGTCAGTTAGCCAATAAGTGTTGGGAAGCTTTAAAGAATGTTTATCTAAGAAGCTCACCGTTATGTAAGGTTTTACTAACAAGGAAACTTTATCATGCCAGATTAGGTGTATCTGATAATATTAAGGATCACCTGCATTATATGACAGAGTTGTTTCAGGAGTTGCCTCAGAGAGATTATGCCGTTTACAGAAGCTAATAAAGTGTATATAATTCTCAGTTCTCTAAATGAAACGTGGGATACTTTGGCAATGAGCTTCGGGTCATTATCTGAGGAAGATTTGACCATAAATTACTTATCTGGCAGGCGCTTGGAAGAAGAGCAAAGAAGAACACAGTGTTCTAACGTAATTAGGTCTAAGCAAAACAGTGTTTTTGTTAAGGAATGTTCTGATAACCAAAACAATGTATTATTTGTAAAGCGAAAATGTTTCTACTGTGGGTCACAAAAGCATTTGTTGCGGGATTGTGATAAGAAACGGAAGCCGAAGGCCAAGCTGAAAATCTCCAAGCCGGGAGACGCTGCACAGCTGTCTTTAATTAGTTCAAGTGTTCAAGTTTAAAGGGACCATTTTTACTTGACAGCAGGGCTTGTCAGCATATAGGAAATAACAGACAGATGTTTAAGAGTTTTAGGCAGGCTGATAGAGATCATGTTACTCTAGCTAATGGAAGCATTACATCTGTGACTGGTAAGGGATTAGTGTATGTACCAGGGTTAAATATTGAATTATCAATGTTGTGTGTACCTGAACTGGAGTACAATATAATTAGTGTGTCACAATTGGATAAACAGGGTTATACTGTACAGTTTGGAAATAATGAATGTATTGTTATGAAAGATAACAATGTTTGTGGCAAAGGTATTTTGCAGAACTGTCTTTATGAAATAGTTCAGACCAGGACAAGCAGCAACCATCATGTAGCTACAATTAATAAGCCAACACATGATTCATGTGAGCACCTGTGGCATAGAAGGCCTGGACATCCGAGTTTCAAAGTGATTGAAAAGATGTCAGAAGCAAGTTCTGGAATGGAATTGAAAAAGTGCCAAGTGTATTTGGATTGTACAGTTTGTAAGGTTGCAAAGTCAAAAGTATTTCCTGTGAGCAAATTCAGTGATAGGAAGTCACATAAATGTTTTGAATTAGTTCACGCTGACTTAATTGGTCCATTACCAGCTACAATAGGGGGTGCTAAATATGTTTTAGTCATTGTAGATGATTACACCAGATTTGGGTTCTGTTACCTATTGAAAGCTAAAAGTCAAACATTTGAAAGGTTTAGAAACTGGGTGCAGTTTGTGGAACGTAGATATAGCACAAAGGTGTGTAGTTTACAAACTGACCGGGGTACAGAGTTTCTTAGTGGGAGTTTTCAGCAATGGCTCCGTAGAAGGGGCATTGTGCATAGGAGAACTAACCCACATAGTTCAGCTGAGAATGGCGTGGCTGAACGTAGGAATTTGGCATTGCAGACAGTGAAGGATTCACTCATTGCTGACTCAGGGTTATCACGTGGATACTGGGGAGAGGCAATATTAACTGCTAATTATTTAGTTAACAGGTTATAGAGTGTATCTGTAAATCAAACTCCATATTATATGTTATAAGGCAAGAAGCCACCATTAGCTCATTTGAAGGTGTTTGGGTGCACTGCCTATGTTCACGTGCATAAGGAAGTACGTAGGAAAGGACAGGCAAAAGCACAGAAGCTGACGTTTGTAGGGTATGAGCCAGGGACCAAGGGATATAGGTTCACTGATGGCAGGAAAGTTGTTATCTCTAGATCAGCAAGTTTTAGTGAGCACAGCAATTGGCAGAGATTACACGGGAGTAGTGAGGTTTATCTTCCTAGTCAGGGACCTTTTGAGTTCTCAGAGCAGAGAGAGTCCACTGATGTGATTAAGAAGGAAGAGGAATTAACTCCTAGTGTGCCAATGATGCAGGATGCTACAGTGTTGCGCAGATCTGAGAGAGTTAACAAGGGCATACCACCTCAACGTTATTCACCAGGTGATGTAAAAGTGTGTTATATTGATTATGAACCTCGTAATTACAGGGACGTATTGGAGTTGTCACAACACGAGCAGAGTAGATGGAAAGCTGCAATGGATGTGGAAATGAAAGCCATTAATTCTCATAAGGTTTTCAAACCTACTAGGCTGCCTGAGGGGCATAGAGCAGTAGGCTGTAGATGGGTGTATAAGAAGAAAACCTTAGTGAATGGTGATATTCAGTATAAGGCTAGGTTGGTTGCACAAGGATTTTCCCAGATAAAGAATCAGACTTATGATGAAGTTTTTGCACCAACGCTAAGAGGGGAGACATTTAGGTTTGCCTTAGCAATGGCAGCAGCTGGGAATTGTGTAGTACAGCATTATGATATCACAACAGCATATTTGCATGCTGATTTGAATGAAGAGATCTATATGATTGAAGCCCCAGGGTATGAATCAAAGATTGCAGGAAGGGTATACAAGTTGCAGAAAGCATTGTATGGACTCAAGCAGTCGGCACGTTGCTGGAATCTAACTTTAGATAAAGAATTACAAAGAATGGGATTCAAGTGTAGTATAGCTGACCCATGTCTGTATGTAAAGCAATGTGAAAATGATGAACAGATTTTGCTTTTGATATTTGTAGACGATTTGTGTCTTATAGCGAAAGATCAAAGCAGGGTAATTGAATTTACTGAAAATCTGAAACAACACTTTGATGTCAAAGATCTGGGAGAAATTAAGAATTACCTAGGCGTGGGTATTCAGAAGGTTGATGGGGGTTATGTTCTAGAGCAGTGGAAGAAAATTGAAGCACTGCTAAGAGAGAACAATATGGAACATTGCAAGGAAGTTCCAACCCCGATGACAACAGATTTTGTTAAAACAGAGACTGGAGATGATGTCCAAACTTCATGTGATCAAGAATATGTGATCAGTCAATAATTGGAAGTTTATTGTATATAGCACAATGGTCGCGTCCCGATATTGGGAACGCAGTTAATGTACTGAGTAGATATGTAACAAAAGCTACCCAGAAGCATTGGCAAGGTATTAAACGTGTGTTTAGGTATCTTAAGGGGACTATTGATAAATGTTTATTAATAAAACCGTGTAAGCCATTGGAATTGAAATGCTATGTAGATAGTGATTGGGGTAATGATGTACATGATAGAAAATCAATGACAGGATTGATAATAATGTTTGGTAACACCTTAGTTGGGTGGAGGTCTTGTAAACAAAGTTCAGTCGCCGTGTCAACGGCAGAGGCGGAGTATGCAGCATTATCTGATTTGTGTTCAGAATTAATTTGGTATAGGCAATTGTTAATGGATGTTAATATAACAATTGAGGGTCCTATATGTGTATACGATGATAGTGAGGCATGTATACAGATTGCAAAGAGTGATAAGGTCAGAGCAAGAAGCAAGCATGTTGATATTAAATATCATAATGTTAGGAATGCTGTTAAAGAGTCTCTGATAGATTTGCAATATTGTCCATCTGAGTGTAATGTAGCAGATGTGATGACAAAGCCTCTAAGCATAGATAGACATAGGATGTGTATATCTCAAATGTGTATGTCTTCTATTCTGTACAATTGAATGTAATATCTATTGTAAATTGAAGGGGTGTTGAGGTTTGATAAACCCAGGAATTTACTGCTAGATATAAATTATACAGAGAGGCTTGATTTCTAGGTGAGAGGTGAAATATTCTGCACAGTCACCCAATTAGCAGCCATTGTTGTAGGAATGATGTGTCAGTGTGTGACTCATACAACAGGTGCTTAGAGTTAGGTTGGGTGTGGTGAATAACGAGAGTGACCTATAATGTGATTGGTCAGGTTCACTATATATGCAGAGACATTCTCATTTCCCATTATTCCCATTTTACCTCGTGAATGCTGTATCGTTGGTGTATCATTTTGTTACCTGTGGAAGTGATCTGTAAATATGTATGTATATAAAGTAAATAGGATATTTGATATAACTTCTGTTTGGAGTCTATTTACTGCATAGTACTTGGATCACTGGTGCCTAGGAGAGAGAAGCAGGCCGCTCCATCCGCGCGCCCCGACAGAAAGAATATGGAAAAAACCCAATTTTGTAACCAACTCACTGTGCCTAATGCTAGGTAGAGGCTTGGTAAAAATATCAGCTAACATTAATTTAGTATCACAGTATTTCAAAATAACATTTTTCTTGGCTAGACAATCTTTAACAAGATGAAAACGAACATCAATGTGCTTTGTGTGATTTCTGGTATCTTCTGATAATGCCAAATGTATACAGGCCTGGTTGTCTTCATGAATTGTTACAGGCTGGCTTAAAATGACTCCAATGTCTTGCAACAATTGTGTAAACCAGATTACCTCATTGCAGAGTTGTGCTAATGCATAAAACTCAGCTTCAGCTGTGCTGATAGCTACTACTGTTTCTTTTCTGGAGTACCATGCAATAGTGGACTTAGCAAATTGAATTACACTCCCAGAAGTAGACTTCCTATCACTGAGATCTCCGGCCCAATCTGAATCACACCAGCATTCTAACTTTTCCTCTGTGTTTGTAGCAGACAACCTTAAGCAATAATCTTTGGTGCCCTGTAAATAACAAAAAAAGTCTTTTTAACCCAGACTTTGCAACAGATGTAGGATATTCCACATATCTGCTCAAAATGGACACACTATTTGAAATGTCTGGCCGGCTATTGTTTGCAATGTAAAGAAGACTACCAATGGCTGATCTGAAACTATCTCCTTCAGATAACTCACCACCCCCCTTTCCCCCCTCCTCTTTTAGAAACTCGGGAAGCATGGGGGAAGAGACAGACTTACAGTCTTGCATTTTAAAATCCTCCAACAGTTTCTTAATTTTACTACTCTGACTTATGAGAAAACTGCTATCTTTGTC
The DNA here is from genome assembly GCA_023362775.1 of Charina bottae. Taxonomy (NCBI): domain Eukaryota; kingdom Metazoa; phylum Chordata; class Lepidosauria; order Squamata; family Charinaidae; genus Charina; species Charina bottae. The sequence goes on from JALMGJ010000004.1 coordinate 107,982,118, forward strand.
CCTCTGAATTTCTAATCCTAAGTAATTGTTAACTGCTCCAAGACATTTCAATGTGAAATTGTTTTTCATACAAACCTCAAAAGCACGCTTTTGTTCATCTGATGATGTGAGCAGCAACAAATCATCAACATACAAGCATAAGTACATTACACCTTGCTTATCATTTTTTACATACACACATGGATCAGCAATTCTCTTCTGAAACCCAAATTTTTGCAAAATATTATCTAATTTAATATTCCAACAACGCGCTGCCTGCTTCAATCCATAGATGGATTTCTGCAATTCACACACAAGATGTTTTTCTTTTTCATAACCAGGAGGTTGTTGCATAAACAATTTTTCCTCCAAATCACCATACAGAAAAGCAGTTTAAATATCATAGTGATAAACAGACATTTTCTTAATGGCAGCAACCTTTAAAAGCAACCTGATAGATTCAGCTTTTGTCACTGGAGCAAAAGTTTTGTCATAATCCACATTTTTTCTTTGAGTAAAACCTTTTGCTACTAATCTTGCTTTATACTTTTGAATTTTACCTTCTGAATCTTTTTTCAGTTTAAACACCCACCTACAACCCAAACACTTCTGATTGGGAGGCAGACTCACCAATTTCCAAGTTTCATTTTCCTTTAAGGAATCGAATTCCTGCTGCATGGCTTCATGCCAGTACTTAGCTATTTCAGGTGGCATCTAATTGATTTGCTCAAAAGATTCAGGCTCTGTGTGAATGTGAAAAGCTTTCACAACATCTACTTGATAACGATCAGGTGGAACCCCCTTATTAATCCTTTCAGACCTGCGAGGTAGGACAGGACTTACATTCTGATTCCCGCCATTTACCTCAGAAACCTCTGACTTCTCAGACAATTCAACTTCCTGCTCATTGACTTCACTAGGTGATTCCTGCAAATCAGCATCAGCAAAAGTTTGCTGTTCCCTCATGGATAAATGAACTGAAGAACTAGAGTTTATTTTATCCCAATTCTGCTCAGCAAAAGAAGCACTTTTACTAATTATCAATTGATTATCCAGTATGAACCTGTAGCTCCTCTGACTCTGTTCATACCCAACAAAGATTGCTTTCTTTGTTCTGGAAGCCCCCTTACGCCTCAGCTGCTTTGGAATGTGCACCCAAGCTGTGCTCCCAAAAACTCTGAGATGATTTACCTTAGGCTTCACACCATAGAACAAATGAAATGGCACATCCTGAATTGCACTGTTAAACTGCCTGTTCTGAACATAACACGCTGTAGAAACAGCTTCACCCCAAAGCCTAAAAGGTAAACTGGCATCCTTCAGCAAACACATCATGGCTTCTTGCAGTGTTCGCCCTTTCCTTTCTGCCACAGAATTATGTTCTGGAGTATAAGGGTTAGCTAAAATGTGTTCTATCCCTTTTTCTAACAAAAAGCCTTTAAACTTTGAGGACAGATACTCTCCAGCTCTATCTGACTGCAAAGCAGACACTGGCCTTGGGAATTTTTCATTTGCCCAAGTTACAAAACCTTTAAACTTGTCAAAGACCTCATCTTTGTGTTTCAACAAATAAATGAATGTGTACGTGGAAAAATCATCTATAAAGGTCAAAATGTACCTTGCTCCTCCAAGACTAGCAGAAAAGGGGCCTATTACATCAGAATGAATAATCTCTAGAGGCCTAGAAGTGGACCTATCAGCAAACTTCTTCACAGGAGCCCTTGTGGTTTTATTCTCCTTGCAAACTGCACAATCCAGATACTTATCACAAGGTTTCAATTTTAAATCAGCAGAAAAACTAGGCATTTGAGATATGTACTTAAAATTAGCATGAGCAAATCTCCTATGTAATAAATGGATACACTGATCATGTATGGGAGTATTCCCAAACACAGCTTTTGCAGTTTGCTTCTCAGCTTTCCGTACAATGTAAAGAGAATCTTTCTGCACACATTTTGCAACCACTTTACCATCCTTCCTAATTTCACAGCCCTCTTTCTTAAAAGTTATAACATACCCAGATGCTACTAACTGTCCCACAGACAAGAGATTACTTTGAAAATTAGGCACAAACAAAACATTTTGAACAGTTTCCCCCAAACATGGAAGATTAATCTCACCTTCACCCATGGTCTTAGATACAGATCCATCAGCTAAGGAAACTCTTTGTTTGTTAGTTTTAGACAGAGACACAAAAGAATCTTTATTATTACAGATATGTGCATTTGCGCCGCTATCTAAAATCCACAGTTCTTTATTATCACAGCTTTCAACAACCTGTGCATGTAGAATCTTCTTTCTAGATGTTGCTTCTTTCTTCTGAAAAATCTTCTTACTTTTAAGCAACTGGTCACAATCTTTTCGAAGATGCGGAGAAGACCCACAATGAAAGCATCGCTTGCTTGAAAATGCAGCAGCTTGAAATTCAAAGCTCTTCCGCTCCCTCGGCTGGCCACGAGAAGACTTTAATGAAGAAATGGAGACAGCTTTTTCCTGCCTTTTCTCCCACTCAGCAAGAAGACGAGCAGACACAAACGATGGGGTTAAATCAGCTTCTGGAATTCCCTCCATGGTGCAAATTAAAGTGTCCCAGGACTCATTCAACGAAGACAGCATAATGTAGGCTTTCATAAGAGGAGTAAATTCCATCCCACACTCTTGAAGCTCCACAAAATAGTTCTGCAGTTTATGAAGATGCTCTGGCAAATTTCCATGCTCTGGCAAGTAGGCTTTGTACAGCTTTTTGGTTAAAATAACCTTGCTGCCAGGAGAGGTTTTATAATTTACATATAAATTACACAGAAAGTCCCATAATTCTTTGGAAGTTTCTTTGCCTCTTACATGAATAAGCTGATTATCCTCCACAGCCAAAATAATAGATGCTTTGCATTTCTCATCTCACCTCAGCCAGGCTTGGTCTGGATTCTGAGGAATTTGGTCAGATATAGCAGACCACAAATTTTCTCTCCTCAAGAAACTCTCCATTTTCAAAGACCAGTTCAAATAATTAATATTAGAAAGCTTTTCCAAGGGCATACCTTGATAACTTGAAGCTGCTGCAGCCGCCATTGCTTCTTCCTCCCCTGTTGGAGTAATCCACGAGGCTTGAAATCACGAGGCTTGACTCCTCCTCCAACTGAAACTGCTTGTAACTTCCAGCAAGTTTCAAAAAACAAAAAGCCTCTTCAAATGCAAACAAAACAGTTCAGCTCTCCTCTTTCCATATTTCCATAAGTTTTATCTCTGATCCAGAAAGCATTTGCTGGGCACATAACCTTTTGTAGTTTATAAAAATTTGTGAGATCAGAGTTATAGAAATATTAAGAGACAAACGAACTGAAAGCTTGCAGTAAAAAAAACACATTTCTTTTTATTTTAAAAACAAAGAACACTAATTTAGCTTGCTTTCTTCAGCCGAAGAAAAGCTCATGGCTTAATTAACATAGCCCTGTACTCACATTGCAGAGAAGACAAAACAGAGAGATAACAGCAAGGTAACAAAGACAAAAGGCAGATTTACAATTTAAAGCTTTTACCACTACTTGGCAGTACCTGATTGGACAGGGCTTGACATGTGACCAATCACCTAGGCAACTTATCACTTTATTTGGGAAGAACCATCAGGTAAATCTCTGAATGGCTAAACAAATAGACTTTGAGGCACCAGCAATTAACATTCCTGAAGGGGAGTTAACATGTGCTCTCCTGGAGCCCACAGAAAAAAAAACTTTTAGGCTTGGCTTTTAAAACTAGCCTTCATATTCCTTTAAGATCATAAAAATATATGTAACAGAGTCGACCTGAGCCGGCTACCTGAGAACCAGCTTCCGCTGGGATCAAACTCAGGTCGTGGGGAGAGTTTCGGTTGCAATACTGCCGCCTACCATTCTGCGCCACACGAGGCTCATAACTATCATTACTCATAACTATCATTACTATCAGTAAATGTTACCCTTTTTCCAAATTTCACCTGCTGCTGTCCCCCCCGCTTGAAAAATAATCTAGAAGAATGATAGCAGAAATTCTGAGCAGCCACACCCCAAGATGCTTTCTGTAGTTGTAAGTGTCCATTTATGTCACAGTGGCAGCCTACTGAGAAGCCACCCTGATTTCCTAAAAGAAATGATGCTTATAATGATTATGTGTCATCAGGTTATCAGGTTGGTGTCAACCTTCAGCATCCCATAGACAGATTTTCTACAGGATGGCTCAAAGAAATGGTGCACTTTTATCCTGGATAAAGTGCAATGGAATTGTGCACATATTCAAGGACAGTCTCTGACAATTTCCCATCGCTGGATATGGAAAATTATCTGGGTCTTGGGGCAGAATGATTACAAGCCCTGTGTCACCAACAATCTTGCTCCCCACATATCTGGCTCTTTGTCGTATTGGCAAGATTGCAGCAAAGTCTCCCGGTTTCATTATTTCTTTCATTTATATTGCCCATTGATATGCTGCTTCCCATATCAGGAAAAAATACCCTCAACATTAAAAAAACTGCTGTGCATCTCAACTGAGGTAGACAGCCTGGCTCAGTAAGGTAGCACGGGAAGGACCAGAAATTAAGAACTGATGAAATTCCAAACCACTGATGCCGGCTCATTTGCACCTTGGCAAACGCTCTCTAGTTTGTTTAGACCAAGGGTCGGAAATGGCGGCTCGCGAGCCAGATGCGGCTCTTTGGCCCCTTGAGTGTGGCTCTTCCGCAGCTGAACTCACCCCCGCCCCTTCCACGTGATTGGCCCCCGCCCGCAAACCCCGCCCCCTGGCTCTCGCACTGAGCGAGGCCCGGCGCGGCAGGGAGGCGCTGCTGGCCTGGGACGCAGCACTGTCGGAGGCGGCGCAGGAGCAGCTGCAGGGGCTGCCGCGGCTGGAGATGGCGCTGCTCCGCGGCATCCAGGTGCTGGGCGAGGGCGCGGGCCCGGGACACGAGCGGCAGGGCGGCGCAGGGCGAAGAGCAGCCTGGTCTCCCCTTGGCCGCCTCCGGTCGTCGCCACCCGCCTCGTTCCCCCCCACACGGCCGCTCTTCGCCACAGATCCCGCCGGAGCTGATCTCCCTGGACCCCGGGCAGCTGGGCCGGGTGGACGCCGTCTCCCTGCAGCAGCAGCAGCGGAAGGAGCGTGCAGAGAGGCTGGTACCTGCCCGAGCAGGTGGGCGCCGGTGGCGCTCCGCTGGCCACTCTGGGAGGGCGGGGCGTGGCGAGACGCAGCTCTGCCGGGCTCTGGGCATGCAGGCGCTGAGTCCCTGCCCCCCTCCCCCCAGCAGGGGCTGAAGGGCCGGGACTCGGCGGGCGGGCGGCTGAAGCGGAGGAGGAAGGTGGCAGCCGAGCAGCAGCGGGTGAGTCCCCTGGCGCTCCCCGTTCCTCCCCTGCCCTGGCTCCGCCCTGGCTCCTTGGTTCAGAACAGCTTGGCTGCCGAGGCAGAGGCGCAGCCGGCGCCCTCCGAAGCTGGAGCCCCCGCAGCCCACAGATCGGGGCTGGATCACTTCCGGAAATAGCGGGGGGAAAGGCCGGCCGCCTTCTGCAGGCAAGGAGGGAGGGGCGGGAAGCCGGTGGGGGGGGGGGAACTGCTACATGGCCCCTCCTACCCGCCCCAATAAGCCACGTGATTGGCTCCCGCCCGCAAACCCCGCCCCCTTCCACGTGATTGGCCCCCGCCTGCAAACCCCGCCCCCTTCCACGCGATTGGCCCCCGCCCGCAAACCCCGCCCCCTGGCTCTCGAGCATTTCAAAATGTGCACGAGCATGTCAAAATGGCTCCTGGCATAAAAAGTTTGCCGACCCCTGGTTTAGACGATTAATCATGTTGACAAACCTCATTCAAACAGGACAATTTCTCCAGTGAATAAAAATTGAATATACAATACACTGCAGACAAGGCCAGCCTTGTGATCCCAAAGAAAAGAAATTAGTAGCACTGGATTATTGTCATCGGCACCATTATTGCTATTACAGTTGTGATTTATGAAAGCATTTGTGTCTTCCTAGACATTTCCTCAAGCGTTTCCCACCTTAATCTTTGCAAACATCTAAATTTCTTTACAATTAGATTGAATTTAATTATGGCCTTTGCTAATAATCATCCTGCCTTGCTTTACCTGCTTTTGGGTCACAAATGGCCAGCTGTCTCATCATTTCAAAAAGTTGTTTTCCTACCTGCCACTCGCTATGTTCAGAATGTTAATAGCTACTACAGCAGAATATGAATAGGCTTGGTGGAGCCACTTGAAATGTAGAAAAATGGCCCAGGCATGAAAAAAGATAAAAGGGAAAAGGGCAGTAATGAATTTAGAGGAAAATGAGCATTAATGGCCCTAACATTACTCATGTTCCACATAACAAATTATTGGAAGTCTGTCAAGCACACCAAATTACCTACTCATCTGCTGTTGTGGGGCCCTTTGGAGCCATCCAAAACCAGCAGAAGCAAGACAATTTGAGCTAATTTTACTATTTATAACAATAGAACCGGCCATTAAGATAAATTAATGTCATTATCAAGTTTCTATGAAAATGACAAATACTGCTATCTCGAGCAGCTTTAGAAGCTGTTGACTATAATGAAATCTGCTCTACAGGCACTAAAGAGAAACACTCCATGTAATTATTTTCTAGTAGCTTGTTTGTTTCCTTCCCATTCATTTGCTTTCACCACAATTAGTTCTGTACACAATACATGGTAACTAAACAGTCAACACTATGAGACATTAGGACTAATTGGGCAATTAGGAGGCAGTTCTCATCCTTTTAAGTCCTAAAGAGACCTAGGAGTAAACATTCTTCTCCAAGCCCCAATGTCAGTGCGACACAGGCGGACAATAGTGTTTGTCCAAGCTCAAGGGAACACCAAGACAGACAAGAAAGAAAGTGCAAATCAAATCTTCCCCCTAAGGTTCTACACAACAGAGAGGGTTAATGCAATGATCTAATAATTGCCCCTGATAGCACCCTCTACAAAATAGCAAGAGGGGCTTAAGAGAGTGATGCAACAACTTGGGAAGGTTTTGTTAGATACCTCAAGAACTGCAAGGTGTCTGAAAATGAAGATTGTGGGGACATGAAATGACTCGTGTGCCAGGCGGTTCCTGGCCTATCAGATTAACCTATCTAGTCTTTGGGCCTCCAGTCTCTAGGAATGCATGTAAGTACATTTCTCAATGGACTACGATGAAAAAGCCTAACCATGTAGGTCTAGGGCAGGGCTTTCCAAAGTTTTCCCGCGGCGACACACCAACCGCCGTTGGTGTGTCGCCGCGGGAAAACCCGGAAGTGCCGCCGTTGCGGCAGCGTGCAAAAACCCGGAAGCGCTGCTGCCGCTTTCAGGTTTTTGCACGCCGCCGTTGGTGTGTCGCCGCGGGAAAACCCGGAAGCGCTGATGATGATCAGCGCTTCCGGGTTGTGTGGCGACACACCAGACTGTGTGTGGCAACACACTTTTGTGTCGCGACACACAGTTTGGAAAGCTCTGGTCTAGGGAAAAGAAATTTGGTTCCAGAAAGAGTAGACTGCCCAGTGTGAAGATAAGATGCTAGCCAGACAGGTATTTTTTTAATTGAAACTATCAAAAGATCTAAAGTAAAACAAAGAAAGAAAGAAAACACAAACATGCATAGATAGATGTGTGTGTGTGTGTGTGTGTGTGTGTGTGTGCACACACATACATTCACTAAGGAGAAACAAAAGAATACTGAAGATTTCTATCCAGAATACCTGTACAGGTAAAGGTAATCTATTAGGAAAGAATATAGCCAAGAAATCAAATCATAAGAAAGGTATCCTTAACTGTAGGAGGGGTTCTTCAAAGCTCTTGGCAGTTGTGCCCATTGTTCAGCCATTGCAACATACAGATCTGATCACTAATAGGCCATATTCATACAATATACTTCAGCACCTGAATTAAAAACTTAGTGGCCATATAGGATTTTTCTTGTAATTAAGAGTCATTCTTATCCATCCTGTTTGCTTAATTTATGGCGTATTGCAGGGCTTTCCAAAGTTTTCCTGCGGCAACACACCAACGGCGGCATGCAAGAAAACCCGGAAGCGCCGCCGCCACGGCTTTTGGTTTTTGCGTGCAGCTGCCGCTGTGGCGCTTTCAGATTTTCGCGCACCGCAGCAGTGGCGGTGTCCTTGTGTGCCATGCGAAAACCCAGAAGCGTTGATGGCCCGCCGCCATGCGCGCAGCTGCGCACGGCAGCATCGCGCCATCAGCGCTTCCGGGTTTTGACGCAACACACCTGGGCCCCACAGGCGACACACTTTTGTGTTGTGACACACAGTTTGGAAAGCTGTGGCGTATTGTATTGTTCACAAGAGAGCCTGTTTGGTCTAGTGGTTAAGGCAATGTGCCAGAATCCAGGAGACCATGAGTTCTAGTCCCGCCTTAGGCATGAAAGCCGGCTGGGTGATCTTGGGCCAGTCACTCTCTCTCAGCCCTAGGAAGGAGGCAATGGCAAACCAGGAGACCGTGAGTTCTAGTCCCGCCTTAGGCACAAAGCCGGCTGGGTGACCTTGGGCCAGTCACTCTCTCTCAGCCCTAGGAAGGAGGCAATGCCAAGCCACTTCTGAAATCTTGAAAGCTGCAGGGACTAGTCCAGGCAGTCGCCAAGGATTGGACACAATTGAATATACATATATATTGTTCACACCAAGAAAATGGGTTAATCTTATAACTGAGTTAAACATGGAGAGGGGTTTTTTTACACATCACCAGCACTGAAGTCAGCAACCACAGATGCTGCTAGTGTGAGTGGAGAAAAGACAAAGCACAGCTGGTGTTGCTGCAAAAATGTCCGGCATTTTGTTCAGCTCAAATCCACTCTCTAGCTTAGTGTTGAACAGTGTGTGGAACGCAAGTACGTATTGCCTCCCAATACCACATTTGGTGTCCCATGGAATCTTTGGGGATAATTTTTTATATGGTGGATGGACTAGAAAAGTTTAAGGAGTATAATGGGTGACATTGCGTACCTTCAAAACCCTGAAAACCTTTCAAAACATGGTCTATTATTTTCCCATTTCGAGGGGAAGGATGAAGGGGCAAAATGCTTACAGTATTCCCTTTCCTCCTTAAAACTTCCAAACAAGTAAAAGCTCTGGGGGAAAAAGCTAGCATCAGTTCTAGGTGTGTCCTTACATCTTCTAGGCATACCATTTCAGGCCCTCTGACAGGGCAGAAAGTCCTAATGTGGCCCTCTGCTGAAGAACAGGTTGCCCAGCCCTGCTGCAGCAATTGCATAATGTACTGGTCCTTTAAGCTTCTCTCCTTCTTTAGTGGTCTGCATTTTAGTATGAGTATGTTGAGAGGAGGGGAGGGGAGGGGAGGGGAGGGGAGAGGAGAGATTATAGCTAGGCTGACTATATTTCCTTGAGACAAAAACGGGACATTGGGATGGCAAAAATGGGACGGGGTTAAACTTATGTAATACTGTATTCCGTATTCATGATAAAGTAAGACGATAAAAAAAGTTTTAAAGAGTTTTTAAGATCCATTTGCTGGTCCTTAAACAGATTACTGTATATATAAAAATATTTTTGTTTTCATTAAAATGAAAAAGTTTTATTACATGAACATATTGAGCTAACAATTATTCTTCAGTGACAGAACTCATACAAAAAATTAGGTTGACGTAGAGGCGGACTGTATTTGACAGAAGGCGAATGGGGAAAGCACAGCTCACGGGCTTTGTAACATCACGGATCGCAGGAAGGAGGGGCGGGGGAGAGAAGAGAGGCAGGGAAGGGAGGATTCAAAAACTCCATGCCCGACGAGGCTTCTCTTCCTTCTGCCTTCCCTCCTCCTCCTCCTGCTTTTTTTCCTCCCTCTTTCTCTCTCTCCCACAATCTCAAATGAAAGACCCTCTCTTGCTGAGCTGGAGAAATAATCGGTTTCACTCTTGAAAAAAGGGGGCGGGATCACATCCCGAACGCATTTTAATAAAACAAACAGAGAGCAGAGAGTGACCAGCTAAGAGCAGAGCAGAGGCGGTGGCAAACATCTCTCTCCCCGTCTCTCTCTGTCTCCCCCTCTCTCTCTCTTTCCGCATTCCTTGCCTCTCTCTAGTCTCACCCAACATCAGGCACCTCAATCAAGCACTTTTTAAATGATAATTGCATCTTGGCTGAATCAATCTTGCCATGCCTGACATTTTGCCAATTTTTTTAAAAAAAATGGGACAAACTTGGCATTTATATTAAAACGACGGGACAGTCGGGAAATGTGGAAAAAAACGGTACTGTCCCATTTAAAATGGTACGTATGGTCAGCCTAATTATAGCACTCTTCAAATACCTGAAAGGATGTCACACATAATAAGAATGCAGAGTGTGTGTATACTCAGAACAATGAATTTCAGTTATACGGAGGCAGGTTCCAATTCCATGTTAGAGAAAACTTCCTAAGAGTAGGGGCAATTTGGCACAGGAACCAATTTTCCATAGATATGATGTGTTTGATGGAAGCTAGCAACCATCAATCATGGATAAATTAAGCTGGATTCTTGCACAGAGCAAGGGCTCAGCCTTGATGCCTAAATGGCTCTTTCCAACTAAAATTCCAGGATTGACAGGTCTATCTTTGCATCACAGGAATCTGTTTAGGCTGCCTACGCAGTCCTTGGAGGTGGCAGCCCACACACAACTTGCTATTACTTGGCACCATCATCTATCACAGGAGATGGTGCAGTTAGTGCACCAGGTACCATCTTCTTTACCCTGCTACAGTCTTCTTTATGCTAATACTGCCCTCCTAACCTGATGAATGGGAATGTTGAGGCTTTTCAATCCTAGTGCGTTGAAATCCTTAACAAAAAGAGAATATTCTAAAAACGAAGGCTGTCCATGCTTATTGCAATTCATTTGTTCTTTCTGAATGGCTTACACAAGAAATCAGTGGCACAGTCTTTAGGAACAGGGTGGGAAGCCTAATCCTTCTTTCAAGCAAGGATTTAGTGGAAGGAAGGAAGGAAGGAAGGAAGGAAGGAAGGAAGGAAGGAAGGAAGGAAGGAAGGAAGGAAGGAAGGAAGGAAGGAAGGAAGGAAGGACTCCTAAACCTTTGCTATCTTGATCCCATCAGGAGTATCTGATGTTACATAATACATGCTTCCGGGTCCAATTCAAGGTGTTGGTTACCACCTTTAAAGCCCTACATGGCATGGGTCCAGGTTACCTGAGGAACCGTCTCATCCCCAGAACATTGACCCGTCCCACCCGGACATGCAGAGAGGGCATGTTACGGACCCCGTCTACAAGAGAGTGCCATCTGGCAGGGTCCAGGAAGCGGGCCTTCTCTGCAGTGGCCCCCGCCCTTTGGAACACTCTTCCCCCAGAGGTGAGGCAAGCCCCCTCTCTCCTGACCTTCTGAAAAAAGTTAAAGACCTGGCTGTGCCATCTTGCTTAGGGCGGGAATGGGAGTAGTCATTCTTGGGATGGCTGGTGCCTTAAAGTGGGCCTCTTATACACAGGAATTGAATTAGATCTGTTATTGCCATCTGGATTTTATTTTATATTTATATTCTGTATTTATATTTATATTTTATGTATTGTGGTTTTATTGTATTTTAATTTTTTAGATATATTGTAAACCGCCCAGAGTCCCTCTTTCAGGGGAAGATGGGCGATGGCTAAATTTGATAGATAGATAGATGATAGATAGATAGATAGATAGATAGATAGATAGATAGATAGATAGATAGATAGAGAGAGAGAGAGAGAGAAGGCTTGCCTTCTACCACTGAATCCAGAACATGGATTAAGGCTAGAGAGCAGTGACAGCCACAGGAAATCAAGGTAGTAGTGCAACCAAGCAATCAAAGCCCTGTCCCTTTTTGTGTGTGTGTGGCCATGCATATATATATATATATAAAGGTGGGGCTTTGATCATGCAGTTCCAGCTGCCATTTTGACTCTTTTGACCCCTCTGCAGATACCCTTCTAGAGGGAGCTGTCACTCCCTTGTTAAGAAACACTTTGAGAAGGCAGAATAAGAGGAAGAGAACATTTTAGGAATCCTGCCTTAACCAACATTGATGCCCAGAGCTACATTTCTTGGAGAAATCTGTGATTTCGTGGTGAAAATGGCTCATTCCACCAAGTGTTGCAATGCTGTTCTCCGTAGTTTAAACATATGAAAATAAGCTGCTCAAAAAAATAAAGGGAACACTGAAATAAGACATCCTAGATCTGAATGAATGAAATATTCGTATTAATTACTTTGTTCATTACATAGTTGAATGTGCTGACAACAAAATCACACAAAAAGCAATGGAAATCAAATGTAAGCAACCCCTGGAGGTCTGGATGTGGAGTTACACTAAAAAATTAAAGTGGAAAAGAACACTACAGGCTGATCCAACGTTGATGTAATGTCCTTAAAACAAGTCAAAATGAGGCTCAGTAGTGTGTGTGGCCTCCACGTGCCTGTATGACCTCCCTACAACGCCTGGGCATGCTCCTGATGAGGTGGCGGATGGTCTCCTGAGGGATCTCCTCCCACACCTGGACTAAAGCATCCCCCAACTCCTGGACAGTCTGTGGTGCAACGTGGCGTTGGTGGATGGAGCGAGACATGATGTCCCAGATGTGCTCAATTGGATTCAGGTCTGGGGAACGGGCGGGCCAGTCCATAGCATCAATGCCTTCGTCTTGCAGGAACTGCTGGCACACTCCAGCCACATGAGGTCTAGCATTGTCTTGCATTAGGAGGAACCCAGGGCCAACCGCACCAGCATATGGTCTCACAAGGGGTCTGAGGATCTCATCTCGGTACCTAATGGCAGTCAGGCTACCTCTGGCGAGCACATGGAGGGCTGTGCGGCCCCCTAAAGAAATGCCACCCCACACCATTACTGACCCACTGCCAAACCGGTCATGCTGGAGGATGTTGCAGGCAGCAGAACGTTCTGCACGGCGTCTCCAGACCCTGTCACGTCTGTCACATGTGCTCAGTGTGAACCTGCTTTCATCTGTGAAGAGCACAGGGCGCCAGTGGCGAAGTTGCCAATCTTGTGTTCTCTGGCAAATGCCAAACGTCCTGCACGGTGTTGGGCTGTAAGCACAACCCCCACCTGTGGACGTCGGGCCCTCATACCACCCTCACGGAGTCTGTTTCTGACCGTTTGAGCAGCCACACGCACATTTGTGGCCCACTGGAGGTCATTTTGCAGGGCTCTGGCAGTGCTCCTCCTGTCCCTCCTTGCACAAAGGCGGAGGTAGCGGTCCTGCTGCTGGGTTGTTGCCCTCCTACGGCCTCCTCCACGTCTCCTGATGTACTGACCTGTCTCCTGGTAGCGCCTCCATGCTCTGGACACTACGCTGACAGACACAGCAAACCTTCTTGCCACAGCTCGCATTGATGTGTCATCCTGGATGAGCTGCACTACCTGAGCCACTTGTGTGGGTTGTAGACTCCATCTCATGCTACCACTAGAGTGGAAGCACCGCCAGCATTCAAAAGTGACCAAACCATCAGCCAGAAAGCATAGGAACTGAGAAGTGGTCTGTGGTCACCACCTGCAGATCCACTCCTTTATTGGGGATGTCTTGCTAACTGCCTATGCTTTCCGCCTGTTGTCTATTCCATGTGCACAACAGCATGTGAAATTGATTGTCAATCAGTGTTGCTACCTAAGTGGACAGTTTGATTTCACAGAAGTGTGATTGACTTGGACTTACATTGTGTTGTTTCAGTGTTCCCTTTATTTTTTTGAGCAGTGTATATTTCAAGGTAATTGAGAGAAAGGCATTTGAGTATCAGTCCTGACTTTGAACATTTCATTATGTATTGAAATATGTATTTATTGGGAATACATATTTTGAGAAATCACCACGCAAATAGGTAGAAATATGTAAAAGTGACCCTGTGTTGAAAAAGACCATCTATAGCCAAAGGGGCTCCGGGCAAGCAATTCACTGTCCTGTTGGGGCACCAGGCAAATGCTTGATGATCCAGCCCTGACTCCCAATGGAAACAGGAAGTTGCACGTGCAAACGTAACAAACTCAAGCCACTCACTATGAGTTCTCCATTTGTAGGAAATAAGGTGATGATTACACAGCTAAATAGCATTTATTTAGCAAGTTTTAAATGCTTCAGTGCTCTTGACATAAATACTAGCCCCGTAGGGTAAGTCTAGCGTAATTTCTGATGGGAGCGCGATGTGCCTTGACTCAATGTCTCGTGTGCTGAGAGGAAAATCAAGCCTGAAACATTTCACTTCACACTCTATACTATGCTATTCCACAGGGGCTCCTTGACTATTCACTCACAGTAGCACTGCAAAAGCCACCCTGTTCTGCAAGAAGCTGCATGCAACATAGCAACTGGCTTTCTACACCTGTGGAATCCCACATACAATGTGCTAGGACATTTCACAGAGGAAGTCCAGAATGCAGATCACTGGCTTCAGGAAAAGCCAATGGCTTAGGACAGTGTTTCTCAAGCTTGTCAACTTTAAGACATGTGGACTTCAACTCCCAGGATTCCCCAGCTAGCATGGCTGGCTGGGGAATTCTGGGAGTTGAAGTCCACACGTCTTAAAGTTGACAAGCTTGAGAAACGCTGGCTTAGGGCAAGTCTTACTCCCAGGTTTGCTCCACAGCATCTCCAGATTTAAAAAGCCTGGGAAAGAAATGCACTAGAGATTGCAAAATCTGACTGATGGCTTGATTTGTCCTAAGGCTCCTTGATACAGTATATGCCTGTGTTGGAAGCTTTCACTGGCTAACATGAACCTAATCCCATCTGCCAGTTTGACTAGCTGCTATGGTAGGGAAGGAAAACCCATGAGATGCATGCTACCTCCTCCCCATTTTTTGGGCCTCAGGGTCCATCAAGATTATGTCACTAATTCTTGGCAGCAACTGATTTTTAGTGGCACATTTTGGAGTGAATCATGTGCACTATATATGAACGTTAGAGGAAAAATGAGTCTGTGAAGCCTTTGCTAGGCATAATAAACCTACTTTATATAACAGACCTCCACAATCTCCCAAAGATGGTTAAATCCTTTATTTCCACCCCTTCTGATGATGTCATCACCACACCTGCAGCCTTTGGAGATCAAAACAAAAGTATGGCCTTCTTTCTGCTTCTCTTTTTTCCAAGCGCAGGTCCATATACCATACGCATATTACACATATATGCAGCAACATAAACACGTGCATTTCATGCTCCTATGAAAAACAAAATAACCTTTCAGCGCAGGAAATCTATAATGCGGGCAGCTTATTTTGCAGATACGCAGTGTTTCTTTTAACCCATCCAATTTTCTGAAAATATCTGGCTGTGGTGGACCTCTAAGAGGCGATGAGGTTTCTCACATTGTTTGACAATGAATAATACATTGGAAGCAAAGGCAGCCATTAGCAATCTTCTAATCAGTATCATGTAGCATTTTACCAATTAACCACTTCTCTCAGACACTTACCATATGAAGTGGCTGTAGGCAGAACTCCCACCAGGCTGGACTGGGCCATCTGCATTTAGAAAATTGCCTACACATTTATTAAAGTGAAATTCACCCATTAATTAGTCCTGTCAGTCTTTCCTCCAAGGGTTCTCATTAGCACATTGATCTAATTACTACCACCAGAGGCAAAAGGGTGTGGAATTGGAAGAGACTGGGGAGAGTTTTTGCTTTTCAAAAAAGAAGAAGAAGAAGAAGAAGCCGAGAGGAACATTTTTCTTCCTTCCTTCCTCCTCTCTTCAACCCAAGAAATGGGCAAAACTCCAAACACCATGGCAAAACTGAATAAACTTTCATAGCCAGCACCTGTCTTTTATCTTAATAAAATGCTTATAAAGCTTGTTTTTGAATAGTTTGCAGTTCAAATTAGTTAAGGGTACAAAACATCTATTTCTGTTTTATTGACTATTCTAAAGTCTTTGACTGTGTGGATCATAACAAATTGTGGCAAGTTCTTGGTGGCATGGGGATACCAAGTCATCTTGTCTGCCTCCTGAGGAATCTGTATAACGACCAAGTAGCAACGGTAAGAACGGACCACGGAACAACGGACTGGTTTAAGATTGGGAAAGGAGTATGGCAGGGCTGTATACTCTCACCCTACCTATTCAACCTGTACGCAGAACACATCATGCGACATGCTGGGCTTGAGGAATCCAAGGCTGGAGTTAAAATTGCTGGAAGAAACATTAACAATCTCAGAAATGCAGATGATACCACTTTGATGGCTGAAAGCGAGGAGGAGCTGAGGAGCCTTATGAAGAAGGTGAAAGAAGAAAGTACAAAAGCTGGGTTGCAGTTAAACCTCAAAAAAACCAAGATTATGGCAACGAGCTTGATTGATGACTGGCAAATAGAGGGAGAAAAAGTGGAGGCAGTGACAGACTTTGTATTTCTAGGTGCAAAGATTACTGGAGACGCTGACTGCAGCCAGGAAATCAGAAGACGTCTACTTCTTGGGAGGAGAGCAATGGCAAATCTTGATAAAATAGTTAAGAGCAGAGACATCACACTGACAACAAAGGTCCGCATAGTTAAAGCAATGGTATTCCCTGTAGTAACCTATGGCTGCGAGAGCTGGACCATAAGGAAGGCTGAGTGAAGGAAGATAGATGCTTTTGAACTGTGGTGTTGGAGGAAAATTCTGAGAGTGCCTTGGACTGCAGGAAGATCAAACCAGTCCATACTCCAGGAAATTTTAAATTTTATGTTTTATATCTTGTTTTAAATGTGATTTTATTGTAAACCGCCCAGAGTTCCCCGTTGGGGGAGATGGGCGGTCATATAAATTGAATTAAATAAATAAATAAATAAATAAATAAATAAATAAATAAATAAATAAAGCAAGCCAGACTGCTCACTTGAGGGAATGATATTAAAGGCAAAACTGAAGTACTTTGGCCACATAATGAGAAGACAGGATACCCTGGAGAAGAAGCTGATGCTAGGGAAAGTGGAAGGCCAAAGGAAGAGGGGCCGACCAAGGGAAAGATGGATGGATGATATTCTGGAGGTGACCGTGGGGGAGCTGGGGGTGGCAATGGCTGACAGGAAGCTCTGGCGTGGGCTGGTCCATGAAGTCACGAAGAGTCGGAAGCGACTGAACGAATAAACAACAACAATATTAAGAGCATATTTAAATTTGATTAAGGGGCTCATCCACATTGTGGTCTGAATGTATTTTAATTTTTAATTGGAACAATGTAATTTAACTTATAATTATATAATTATAATGGATTTTTTGGCTCTTAATATTAGTCATAACTAATATTCTATCAGATGTAAATGCTTATAAAAAGTAAAGTATCATATATAAAATATGGTGTGATATATATATATATACACACACACACACACACACACACACAGACACACACCTTTTAAAATTATTAAAATCATTACAAGGAGTACATTACTACATTTTTCCTATCATAGTCTGGCGTATCTTTATAGCAGCTGCACAGAATTTGGCTACTTGTGCCGTAACAGTTGGATCTTCATCTATAAGTAACATTTGCATATACTCTATATCTTGCCTCCTAGGATATTTCTTGGTCAAAGGTAATATTAATTTACTCCTAAGCTCTTTATAAAAAGGACAACGGAGGAGCACGTGGTCTGTATTTTCTATCTCTCCATTATTACAACAGCACCACCTTGCAGCTTTTGGGATTTTTTTATATCTACCATCCAAGACTGCGGAAGGGAGTGCGTGGCTACGAGCTAGGGCAAAGGCTTTCCGATGGCTAGGGATTTCAAGTTGAGTAAGGTAGTTAGCAGAATTAACAATATATTTATTATACTCTGATGATAAGAAATTAGGGGCCTTCTCTAAGTCCGTTTGTCTCTCTATGTCCTTTATCCTATGCTTCAAGGCCAATTTTGCCTGTTCATAATCCATCCTGAGAATTGAATCTGTAGAAAATCCTAGCTTGGCGAGACTAGATTCAATATCCTTTAACCAAGAGGATTGGAAGTAATCTTGGAAAATGAGTGGTGCTAAACCTTGAGGATAATGCTTGAGTTTTAGCCAAAGATTCAGGGAAGCTAGGCGCACTCTTGACTCAACTTTTATCATGCCCGCTTCCAATCGAAGGTAAGCGTTTGGAACACATTTCGGCATTTGAAATACTGCTCTAATAAATTTTGATTGCACTCTTTCCAGGGATGTAATACTTGAACTTAGAGCACCAGCACAGGACCCATAAAGGAGCTGGGCTAATGTCTTCGCCTGGAAGAGTTTAAGAGCCCAACCTACCTCACAGGGTTGTTGTTGTGGGGAAAATAGGAAGAGGATGGAGTATTAGGCATCTTTGCCACCTTGAGTTATTTATAAAAATAGTAAAGGCGGGATAAAAAATCTAATTCAAAAAACATGATCAGTAAAATGCCTTACAAATCTGTCACAACAGCCCAACCTGCCATAGTTCCTGTAGAGGATCATCTTAAATAAGGCTGCTGAGCAGCGTTCCACTGATTCAATAAGTGTATGACACACATGGGGGAAAAATTTCACCACATGGCTGCCATCTTGACTTTTATTTTATTTATTTTATTTATTTGAATTTATCCCCGCCCATCTCTACCATAGTAGACTCTGGGCAGTTTTATGACGACACCTGCAGACACCCCCGGTGAGTTTTCATCTGAACTGTATCAGACTACTAACTTTTATTCAGCTTATGTATTTAGAAAGAAAAGGGGGAGGCCAGTTACATTTCTAGCCCCCACCTCACCCTTAGACTTATTCCTGCTCTGCAAAATGTCCAGGATCAGTTAATAGCTACCTGAAACAGCGTATGATATTATGTTAATGAAGAGTGGGATAAATGCTGTAGGAAAATTTGCATAAAATGATCATGGCCACAGCCTTCCCTGGAGTGCACACCCCGATGTGTCTGCCCCCAAATAATAGACCTTTTCCACACCAGCTATAAAATTCAGGGAATAGTCTGCCAGAAAGAAAAAGCAAAATGTCTAATTTCTGTCCTACATTTAGTGGTGCAGCCACTGTGACTCGAAAGGCATCAAGTAATTACAAGCCTAAGAACAGCTATGCAATTGAAATCCTATATAATGTAACCATAGTAGAGTTCAGGCTGTCCCGAGTACATGCCCCATACGTGCCGTCTCTCTGAAAATTGTGCCAGAGAACCGGGTCTCAGTCCACGACATCTCTTGTGGAAGCTCAGCTTTCTGCCCCCAATCTTTAAATAAAGGGCACTACAAACTTTGTAAATGGTGGATGCAGAAGAATGGAGCAAGGACGTTTCATGTAACACTGCACAACTCTTAGGTTGAGTTTGCATGATACATTGAGGCACAAACTAACTGACTACTGTACACTTACTTTAGCTAGGGTTACCAGACGTCCAGCAAAAGGAAGTCATATCATCCTTTTTGTCCTCAAGTCCTCCATCCAGCAGGAATAGCCTTAAAGTCAAATATTGTCTGGTTTTTTGAGTGCCTTGGGTTTTAAAAAAAAATGGACTTTTTTTTACAACATTAGTCATTCAAACTTTCATCTATTGTTACCTTATAAATTGTCTGCTTCTTTCTTTCCCTCATCCAGCAATAGACTCAACAGCCTAGATTTATGTTATTTATTTCCTGATTCCAGCAATCGATTTCAATGCAGCCCCTTCAAATCTATGACCGTTGTAGTCTGTAGTTCACGTGACTCACGTTCCTGTGGTGAGATTTGCGATTGAAAAACCAGTCTTTCTGATGCTGGAAAAAGTAATTTCATATACATGAAGGCTTAAGTACCTTTTTTTTTTTTTTGCAGTTTTTCACTGTAGTTTTTGTCGCAGGTGTCAAAGTTCAACAGTGTGTCCTCCTTTCCATTTGTCCATGTCCACCGTTGCCTGTTCAGATATCTGGCAACCCTAACTTTGGCATGTTGTGCAAACACAGCTCATGTAATTTAGTGTTTCAGTGAGTCGTGCGCACAGACACACACAAAAAAAAAGATTGAGAAAACCATGTTTAGGTTAACCATGGGTATGGGTGTCATGCACGCAGCCTTACAATATTTTTCTTTAAACATTTATTCTAAGTTGCTCTTCTTTTCTTGGTTGTTGTTCCCCAGAACGGTTTCCCTAGAAATACTTACTTTTCATTGAAAGTTTTGCTTCATAGTATTTCCCACCATCACCACCTCCATTGTATTAGTTAGGATTATTGTGTTTGATGGATGCTTCCTCAATTTGGATCAACATTTCCTAACTTTGTACCCTCCAGACATATTGACACAGAGTCCACCATAAGCCACAGTGATGTCACGTGCATTGTGACATCCCTGAACAAATGATATAAATGATTGTGTCATTTGTGTGATAATGTCAGGACACATGTCATTTGTCCTCTTGCCCCCCCTCAGATGCCCATTCAATTTAGACTCCAATTCTATAATCCCCAGCCAGTATGGGAATGTATGGACTATTTGTATCATTTTGCCATAGCCAGGAACCTTCAGGTAGTTTGAGCCTTCTGCAATTGTGTAATTTCAAAAGCAGCTTAACATGTATTGTAAAAAGGCAGTGGCCTTTATCTTTCAACCTGCCATCTTCTCTTTTTAATCCTTTGGCAGTTGTTGTTGATGATGATATTAATCTGTATAGGTCCAAATGCACAAGCCTACATTCTACAGGTTGTAAATGTCTTACCACAAGCCTGTATGTTAAGTTATTGTTGATGAGGAAAGCCACCTTTGTTTGTGCCAAAGGTCATCAGCTGACTTTGTGGCAGAGGGAAGATTCAGAGATTTCCTGATTCACAGATTGGCTACTAACTATTACATCAGCTCCAGCTTCAACCTCAGCCAGCTGGAAACTTTGAATGTCAGGCAGCAAGTACATATGATATGGCCAACAGTTTGGCAGTTTATTGATTGCTTCCAAAACATTTCTAACTTGCATTTTGATCACGTAGTTGTCATCAAGGCCTACAATCCATCAGTATCTTTGAAGATATAAAGAATATTGTATTCAATGATGAATCAAACTTGGGAAAATGGCAGGATAAAACCATGTAGTAAGTATACTAATAAAATAAATCAAGATATATATGCTTTATGAAACCACTTTACCTAACTTTTTATAACTAATTTATAGTAACTGATGCCGCAATGTATTTTCAAGATCACTAGATCCAGAATTTTATATCTGAGCTTTGAAAAAGAAAACTTTAAGGAACCTGCAGAAATGTTTGGATTGTTCTAATGTACAATTGTGCAGTGCTTATTTTATATACTAACCAACACCAAACAGAATGAACTATTCTGTGTCTTTTAAAGAAAAGATATATCAAAAATCTCATTCAGGAGGTTCTACTTAGATCCCTCCTGGCGGTAGGCAGAGGGGGAAAAAATGAAAAGGGGACTGGGAAGAGCCGCTGCACACAAAGACTTTGTTGTTATAATGTGGCCAAGAAAACAGGCTGCCACCACCAATTCCTGCTTCTGCCAATAACACGTCTGTCTTTTTAACATCTACAAATTAATTTTGACTTGGCCAAGCAGGGAACCTACTTTCAGCCCTCAATTTGAAAATCATGGAAGCTTTATAAAGTTGTTTTCCACCTGCATCTCTTTTGGACCATCGCAGCGCTTTTCTCTGGGATAAAGGACGGGAGGAAAAAAGCCAGCGTATAAAAACTTTGTTAAGCTGTCACTATCAATAGAGATAAAAAAAATGATTGACAAAGAAGAAACAAATTGCATCTTCAAACTCGGGCTCCTTGTTAAAAGCTATAACCTCTGATGTTAACTAAATTTAACCCATTCTGACCCTCGCAGTGGCCCTTAACCTTCTCTTTATTCAGCTTCCTGTGATTGCTCAAGAAAACTGATCCTGTCACTTGGAAAAAAGTCTCAGTGGCACACAAAGACTCCACAGAGTCGCTCGACTGTCAGAAAGGTAGAGAATAAACAGAGAGGTCAGCACCTGGGTGCTGAGAAGCAGGTGACAGCAAACTGCCTGGATCATTCTTGGGCAATCTGTAATGGTGTCTACTTTTCCAAGGAGAAAAAGAAGAAGAAAAACCCACACTGTAGCTTAGAGTATTCAAGGCAGTGAATTTCACATTGGCTTTGTGAACACAGACTTTAAACAAATTAATCTATTGCTGTTCAACTGACTGTAAAATTAGTAGATTTACTGTTGCAAAAAAGAAAGAAAGACAAGAAAAAAGAAAAGAGAAAAAAGGGAAGAATAAGGGGGGAAAGGGAAAAAAAAATAAGGAAAGCATTCACTTCCACTTTAATAAGGTCATGGATGTGTCCCCTAGGCTGCCAACAAAGCAGCTTTCAAAAATCTTTGGCAGCTGAACCCAGCCAACTTGGAAAAGCTTCTGAACGATGCGTCAGAAGGACAACAGAACAGCCTGCGCCACCGAGTTGCCATGTTTAACTAGACATTTAGGACACTTGTTACAAGGTCTGTTATTTGCGTCACTTTATAGCTTTGCTAGCCAGAGGAACCCACGGGGCTTGTTTTAGCACTTCCATTTATTCAGCTTCTTTTAAAAAGCTATCTGGGCAGCATTGTAACAGCGCACCTTCCTAAAAAGTAGCGTGGTTTGGATTCCCCACCCCAGTACATAAAAGATGGCTGGGATTTTTGTAAACTTCATTTTGTCAGGCATTTGCAATGTTGCCATAAGCCTCCTGCTCAAGTGGAAATAAATGATTGCTTGTTCTGCTCTTATTTCTTGTAATCTTTTAAAAAGAGGAGGAGGAGGAGGAGGAGGAGGAGGAGGAGGAGGAGGAGGAGGAGGAGGAGGAGGAGGAGGAGGAGTATCATGGCTGGTGTTTTAACTTTTCATATAAAAATGAAAATGTCCCTTCACTTCTCTTGATTGATATAGTATTTGCCTGGGAAAAGACCAGGGAGAGTGTGTGCACATGTGCATACATCAAGAACTCTCTATTCTTCTCTACCACCAATGTGCAATCCCGAGGATAGTTTGGAGCTCCAGTACCAACTTCCCAACTCACTTGTCACAATCCATTCCCTATAAACAATTATGAATCATGAAACAAATCTTTCCATTTTGATGCTGAAAATTCATTTTCTACATTTCTGAAATTACACTGCAGATTTTCTGCCACATTCCAAAACTGGCCCACCTTTTCAATGCCATATCTAGTCTGGAAAAGACTTCTATAGAACTACTGCAGTTAATTCTGTGATTATGGATGATCTAAAAGTCCAATTCTAATGGGCCATCTTGAGCCAGGACTACAGAAAGACCCTATCAAGATTTTAGGGTTTTTTGAGTTTCCTGACTGTAACCGTTGACATTTTTGGATGCCTGAGTTCTACTTATGGCCAGATATAGCAGGCAAGTACAAACTAGGCACCTTCAACTTATATTTTGGGCCTGTATTTTTTACCAGCATCAATGGTTCTTATCATCTATGATTCAAGGATCCTCCATTTTTGGTGACTTTCCAGCATTAATTCTAGATGGGCCTGTACTGCTACAAACAGAACTCGGTGCACAGTTTGGGTGTCATCCTAGACTTGCTCTAACTCAAACACAACTGCCAGCTGTAGCTAGCAGGTCTTTTCCACAGATCTGTTTTGTGTGCCAATTGTTCCCTTTCCTGGATGGAGAGATCATTCTCACCGTCACTCATGCCTTAGTCACCTCTTGTTTGGACTATGGCAATGAACTCTACATAGGATTGCCCTTCAAAGCCACTCAGAAGCTACATCTGGTCCAGAATGCAGCAATGCAAATAGTTTGGGCACATTCAGTTTATCCATACGGCAGTGTTTCTCAACCTTGGCAACTTTAAGATGGGTGGTCTTGCTGGCTGGGGAATGCTGGGAGTTGAAGCCCACCTATCCTAAAGTTGCCAAGGTTGAGAAACACTGCCATGTGAGATCTCTACTTACCAGTTGGCTTCCGGGTACTTTGCTGGTTGCCATTTATATAGCTTTTCACTGCTTAGTGGCTTACAGAATCACCACTCTCCAGTGCTTTATGCCCATCCTGTAAGATCTGGCAGGGTTGGCATGCTGTCAGTCCCATCAACAAAACAGTGTCATTTTATGGGACTTCAGAGGTGTACCTTCTCTGTTGCTACTCTTGCAACAATCCTGGAACAGTATTCCCTACGAGGTCTGTCCTGTCCTGACCCTGCTCTATTTTAGGAAATCATTAAAAACCTTCTTCTAGCAGGCCCTGGGCCAGGGTGATTTGTGAACGCGCACAACAAATAGTTTAATACTTTGTGTATTTTCCTTACATGGTGTTTTTGTGATTCTTATTTGTATTTTTTTTTCTGTGTCCTTTTATGACTTGTTTTGTATGTTGCCTTGAATCACTTGCGGTTTGGCAGCTTACTAAATTTATCATCACCTGCAACTAATATCCCCAGAAAGAAAGTTAGAAAGGCTAACACGCAAAAGGAACTGAGACTTACAAAGAAAGTTAATGGCAACAAAGAAAAGGAAAAAGCAAAAGGAAGGGGTTGGACAGAAGAAGATTTATTTATTTATTTATCGTATTTATACCCCGCCTATCCCCTCCCTAACAGAGGACTCTAGGCGGCTTACATACATATATATATATTTCATTAACATTTCATACATATACAATTTCATTTAAACCGTGCGCTAAGGAAAGGGGTAAGGGAACCGACTCTTCCGTGGCTTGGACTACAAGCCCCACAATGCCTTGCGTTGGAGCTGGCTGCTGACGTCCTGTAGATGAAACTGCTTCTTTCCGGGATCCGTCGTTGCCGCCACCATTCCAGAGATCTTCCGATTCGGTGGCCGACTCCCCGAC
Organism: Charina bottae; assembly: GCA_023362775.1. Taxonomy (NCBI): domain Eukaryota; kingdom Metazoa; phylum Chordata; class Lepidosauria; order Squamata; family Charinaidae; genus Charina; species Charina bottae. Next base: position 108,006,862 of record JALMGJ010000004.1, read on the forward strand.
AGGACGCCAGCATATTCTCCCACTTAAGGTGGTACCCATTTATCTACTTGCTAAGCTTTCGAACTGTTGGGTTGACAGGAGATGGTAGGATAACAATGGGTGGCGGGGAGGAGGCAGAAGCCTCAATTCTTACTTTACTTCAGTCTTCTCCCCAAAGAGAATCTGTGTTGAAATGGGCCTAAACATTTCCAATTGTGTTCCAACTAACCAAAGAAAGGAGTGCAATCCACGGTAAATTAGGAGGTGGTTAGGGAGCACCTGGCTACCATGAATGAGTTCAAGTCTCCAAAGCCTGACCACTGACATCCGAGAGTCTTGAAGAATCTTGCAGCTATCATACTGGAGCCCTTTTCTGTGATCCTTGAGAAAGCATGGAGGAAGGCATAATCCCAGAAGTCTGGAGAAGGGCCAATGTTGTTCTTATCTTCAGAAAGAGGACCTGAGTAACTACAGACTGGTCAGCTTGAGGTTGATCCCAGAAAACACTCTGGAACAGTTTATTGGGCAGGTTGTGAGCATTTAGAAAAGAGTGCATGTTTAGCAGAAGCCAGCATGTTAGCTGCACTGCATGACTGTTGAGTCATGGGCTGCTGGGCTACCTACCAGGTAGTTTGTAATTTGAAAACCTAACCCAGAGGGCAAAGATGATGATTATAGGCATCACTGAACATTTGCAGGATGCCCCACAATTGGAACATAGCCCTGGAAAGCTGTAATAGAACAGACTCAACTGAATTGTACATAAAGAAAGCATTTGCCTGCACAGAAATTCAGGAATCAGAGCATGAAAATCATGATTTGAGTGTTTGGGTAAGAATAAGAGGAGAGAGGAAAAAGTGGTATCACTGGGAGAACTGATTTTAGACAATCAATGCAGGCAGCCTTTCTCTCTCAGACGTCAATGCAAGAGGTCAACTACTCTGACACCTACTAGAAATCTGTCAAATTCAATAAATTCCTTGCCTCTCTTGCTGACAACTTCATTTGTCAGAAGGTAAAAGAAGGAACAAAAGGAACCTAATATTCCCCAATAGGGAGGAATTGGTTGAAGAAATGAAGATACCTGGAACCTTGGCAGAACATTACCACCTTATCTTTCAGTTCAGGATAGCAAGGAGAAAAGGAATAGAGAAGAATCAGAGTTCAAAAGAACGGATTTCAGATGGAAGGTAGCTTAGATCTAGTGGGTTGAAGTCCTGAAGAAGAAAAGTGTCTGGGAAGGATGGAAATCTTGTGAAATGAGATCTTGAATGTAAAATGGTAAACAATTTCTGATAGAAATAAAAACGGGAGGCATCTAAAGAGACCAGTGCAGAAATAGAAAAAAAGCTTTCTACAAAGCTGGAAAGAAAAAAGGGACATATACAGGAAATGGAAGGAGGGGCATATCATCCTAAAGGAGAATACAGCGCAGTCACCAGTAACTGTATGGATTGTGTCAGAAAGGCTAAAGCTCAGGGTGAGCTAAGGTTTGTGAGAAATGCTCCAATCAACAGCAGCAAGAATAAAGCTTTTTTGGGTACCTCAGAAACAAAAGGCAAGGCATGATGCTGTAGTTTTGTTGCAAGGATTTTAGTAGATCAGAAATTGAACATGATCCAACAGTTGATACATCTGCTAAAAAAAGTAATACTATTCATTATGTATTAACATATACTTTATACATGTGGATGTGGATGATCGGGCAAAGTGGTGTTTCAGGATCCAGAAAGCAGACCCTGTGAAAATAGTGGGAAAATGCGAAGAGGAAGAGGAAGAGGAAGAGGAAGAGGAAGAGGAAGAGGAAGAGGAGGAGGAGGGGAGGAGGAAGAGGAGGAGGAGGAGGAGGAGGAGGAGGAGGAGGAGGAGGAGGAGGAGGAGGAGGAGGAAGAAGAAGAAGAAGAAGAAGAAGAAGAAGAAGAAGAAGAAGAAGAAGAAGAAGAAATACTTTATATATTCCAGTCTGCCTTGGTTAGGCCCTACTTGGAATAGTGTCCATTTCTGGGCACCACAATCTAAAAAGAACATCAACAAACTGGAGTGAGTTAAAAAGATGGCTACTAAGATGGTGAGGGGACAGGAAGTCCTATGAGGCATGGTTAAAGGGACTGAATATGTTTAGCCTAAAGAAAACAAGATTGAGAAGATATATTATGGCAGTCTTCAGCTATTTAAAGGGTTGTCAAATAAAAGGGACAGTGAACTTGTTCTCTGTTGCGCTAGAGGGAAGGATCAGAACCAATGGCTTGAAACTACAGGGAAGTAAATCTGGTTAGCTACAGTATTAGGAGGACTTTCCTGGCAGTAAGACCCGTCACCCAGTGGCATAGGTTGCTTCATGAAGTGATACGTTCCCTTTCACTGGAGGACTTCAGAGGCTGGACAGCCATCTGTCAAAAATGCTTTAGCGGATCCCGTGGTGTGTAGGAGGTTGGACTAGATGACCTCTGAGGCACCCTCCAAAACTATGATTCTATAATTGAAATTTTAAAAAATAGGCAAACCGCATCTAGGCTGCAAAATTCCTAATGACCAGTAGATGCCAGCAAAGACTGCATCTAGTGGTGGTTCACTTTTCTGCAGCCCAGACATGGTAGACCTCACAGGGAGCCCTCTTTGAGGCACACAATTCTAGTGCACTACCGAGAGCAATGCTTCCTCCTCGTTGTCCAAGCCCAGTTCAAAGTGCTGGATGTTTGCAATGTACATCCTGCTTTCCGCATAATGATGTCTAAGACAGCTAATGATCAAGAGGGTAAAATGCATCACAAGATAATCCTATGAAATAGTACAGCTCTCTCGCATCCTCTCCATTCACCTGGCACATTCCCATGAACACGATCTGAATGTCCCAGCTCAAACTTCCAAACTTCTGCAGCAATTCCCTCTCAAGATAGAGGCAGCACTGCCCTCTGCAGCATTAGACAAAACAAAGAGCTGCTTTGTACCAGTTGTGCGGGAATGCCTGCAAGACCATGAGAAATGCCATGGGGAGCTCCGTATTTTTATGATGGCTGGGGACGACAGGAGCTATAATCCAACACATCTGACTTGGGGAAGGTTGATCTCCACCAGGCATGCTCAACTCTTCCTCCTCTAAATGCAGCTGCCACAGTGTAATTTTTAATGTGACAGACAAGGGAAATGTTACATACGTGGGAGTAATGCATTTTGTGTTAACTTTACATTAAATTTAACTTAACTGTCCACCCACTTTTTGGCTTGTATTTTTTAGCATGTCATTCTTAGCCAAGTATGGCCCTTGGGTGGAAAAAGGTTGACTATCTCAGATGTACCCAGATGCAAGAGGATAGCCTAATAAGAACAATGTTAATTAAACTCCTATTTAATCCAACATGTTATTAACATAATGGACAGAGAGACACACATCAAAGGGTTGTCATGCTATAAAGTAAATGGTATGGAGAAACGTATTGCTCTGATCTTGGAGTCAGAAAGACTAGTATCTATCATGGTTAGCAATTATCCTTTGATTGAGTTAACACATTGCAATAAGCCATTGTTTAAGAACTGCTGCATTAAGTGCAAATCACTGGCATCACAGACCATAAACCATTGATTGATAACCCCAACCCTATCCCATTTGGCAGGAATAAAGCATGAGACAACCAAAATAAGTGGATGCAATCAATTGATGCATGAAACTCACTTTCTGACAAGCAAAAAAGGAACAAGAGCCAACCACTGTTTAACAATGCTGTCTGATCCCACAGTTCACTCTAAACTAGTGTTTCTCAACCTCGGTAACTTTAAGATGTGTGGACTTCAACTCCCAGAATTCCCCAGCCAGTCAGATTCTGGGAGTTGAAGTCCAGACATCTTAAAGTTGCTAAGGTTGAGAAACGCTGCTATAGCGGAAAGAAAGAGGCTGGATTCCTAAAGCACGCTAAACCTCAAACAAGCAAACCGCATTTCCTGCATAACATTTTAATCTATAATGTGATTTGCTTGTAATTTAGTAGGTTGCATGAACCTGTGGCTTTTAATCCATGGTTTATTATTTGGGGTGGGTGGGGCTTCGAGTCAGTCTTGACTCTTGGCGACTGCCTGGGCAAGTCCCTGGAGTTTTCTTGGCCAGACTTCAGATGTGGTTTGCCATTGCCTGCTTCCTTAAGCAGTGTGAATGCAAGTGAAGAAGGGGACGGAGGGATCGGGTGAACCTCCCCAAAGGGAAAAGCAGCGAAGCAGCGGCGAAGACTGCTTCGGGCAGCGATCGCCGACTCTTTTCCGGAGCAAGGCAAGCGATCGGCTCGTTTGTCCTTTCCCTTCGCGCAGGTTAACGGGTTAGACTAGTTCACCAGTTCCAGCCCGCCCGCCCCGCCAAAGCAGGAGGGCTGGCGAGAGACTGGGCGGCTGCTTACTGCCACCAAGGATCTGCATTCTTCCCCAGATACGGGACACGACCTTCCATCTCTACCCCACTGGCTGCCGGACTAGGACATGTGGATACCCGACCCCCATAATAAGGAGCCGGCGCAACTTGCAAGCTCGCACCCGCCGCCTCAAGCTGCTCGCCAGAAACAGCCAGCCTCGCCGACTTGCGTCGACTAAGCGGCAGTGCGCACGCGCACGGAAGCGCCTCCCTGGATTGCCGCGGGATCTCCGAGATGACGCTTTCGGGAACGAAGGGAAAGGCGCCCAGGGAAGGTTTAACCCCGCCCCCTTAGCTCGCGAGCCCCTCCTCTTCCTCTATGGCACGCCCGCCTCTTCCTTTCCCCCGTTCCTGGACGGCAGTGGGGCTTCTGGTTCAGGTGAGTGTTTACCTTGCGTGGCGGTGGCGCCCTGAAGGGGTGTTCCTGGGAGATGGTACCTGTATTTAATTCTTTTTTTCTTTTTAAAGAAGCTCCAAATGGAGTTATTTCTATGAAAGCAGTTAGGAAACGGCCTCGTGAGTTGCCTAGCTCAGGGTACACCCTGGCCGTGTTCGCATAACAGTTCAACTGACCTTCATGGTTGCTTTTGCCCATTGCACCATAAACCAGTGTTTCTCAACCTTAGTCAATTTAACATGTGTGGACTTCAGCTCCCAGAATTCCCCAGCCAGCTTGCCAAGGTTAAGAAACACTGCCATAAACTGACCGGGCGCAGCTCAGTCTCTGACTTGACAATGGTTATTTTAGCCTTTCCCAGGCAAGTTAAGGATTGAACCCGGGATCTTCTGCAGGAAATAATGGGTTTTGCCACCGAGATAGTCATGATCGAGGTGCAAAAGCTACGATCGCACCCAAGGTCATAGTTTTGGGTTGGAGGAGCCGAATCCCAGGTTGGTCAAAAACTAGCCGCTTGCATGCCTACAGCTTCTGTATACTAAGTCCACATTTTCTGCTGCACAAACTATGTTATCTGTCCCTTTTTATATGGCAGTGCGTTTCAAAACTTGAAACCTTTCCAACTCCCAAAGTGCACTTAGGAAATTTTGCATAAAGGTTGTGTGTGAATACCTTTATCCACAGGGATCTTTTTGTCACTGCTTCACTTGTCATGAATGTAGATTTGGAAGTCCTTGCCCCAGTACTGATGATAAAATACACTGATTGCTGCTCATTTATAGTTTAAATTTAGGAATAAAATAATTCTAGATCATGATTTTTTCGAACTGTGTCCAGCAGAACCCGAGAGTTCCACAAGTTCTATGACAGAATAAGGCCAAAAAGTTTTTTAAAAGTTGACTCTAATTCAGCCAATTTTCTATCACTAGAGGTTTGCCTCTTCATCAGGGGTCTGTGAATTTTTTTTAACTAATAGGTTCTATGGCCTGCTCTAAACCATTACTGTAGATCAGTCCTTGAAAAGACACCTCAACCTGGTGTCTTCCTGAAGTGAACAGAAATTCCCATAATAGTATTCCTTTAAGCATATCTTAAAGGAATTACAGGAGCTGTAATTCAGCATATCAGAGGGACATCTGGTTAAAAAAGACTGCTGTAACCTCACAGGTGATATGTACACAAAACTCTTACATCATGGACATTTCTTACAAGGATGTATTTTGAATAGTTATACAGCCACTGTCAGGGAGATAACTGGTGAAGGAGGAGGGGGCTCCCTCCAGGGGGATAAACACATGCGTAGTACTGAATCGCTTTGCTTTCCTCCCAAGAGGCTAAAGAAGGCCCCGCCCTAGTTTCTTGGGCCTTTTCTCTGAGCATTACTAGTTCATTTTAGTTTAGCTGGATTCTGTCTAGCAGAGTAAAACAATAAAACACTAGAGCCTGTACACCAAGTCTCAGTGTGTTTTCCTTCACTCGAAGTCAGGACATCCACTGTCAAAATAATTATAGTTTCAAATTCATGGGAAGCAGTTATATGACATTACAATTGGCTGATTTACTGCTGTCATTTGAATGTACTTTTTAATTTTTTTTATTATGTGCCATCAAGTCATTTTCAGCTCCTAGTAACCACATAGTTTTTTTCCATGACAGTTTATCCCTGTTTTTTCAGGTCTTCCAACACTGCACTCTGTAACTCACTGCTACTGTAACTGAGTCCATCCACCTTGTTGCTGGTCATTCTCTTCTCTTTCCTTGCATCTTTTCCAGAGAGCTAAGTCTTTGCATAATGTGCCCAAAGTAATTTGAGCCTCGAGTGAGAACTCTGGGTTGATCTGTTCAATGATCCACCGTATTTATTTTTTGGGGAGCTGTCCACGGTATTCTTGGGAGTCTTCTCCAACACCAAAGTTCAGAAGCATCAATACTCTTCCTATCCTGCTTCTTTAAAGTCCAACTTTCGCTTCCATAGAGTGCCACAGGGAATACCATGACATGCATTATTCTGATCTTTGTAGTTATAGACACATCACAGCATTTGAATATCTTTTCCAGGGGCTTCTTGGCTGCTCTACCAAGTGCTAGTCTACAGCGTATTTCTTGGCTGCTTGTTCCTTTACTATTGATGGTTAATCCTAGAAGGCAGAAGCTATCCACCATTTCAATATATTATTGTCAGTTCTAAGGCTGGTTGTTCTACCTGTTGTCATTAGTTTGGCCTTCTTTGTATTTAATTTTAGTCCCATTTTTTTCATTTTTCTCCTTGACTTTTATTACTAGAGCTTGCAGATCCTTTGCAATTTCAGCTATCAGGGTAACCTTTTTAATATCAATTCAGAAACTTTGTCCAGAAAGCAAGCTTGTAAATATTTTTAACAAACTGCCAATTTTGATCTTGGCTCTCATTCTTTGGGAAGATCAAATATTTGATTTTTAGATCACTATCATCAAAGTCCTTGGCTATACAAAGCCAAAAGACTAATTTAAAACGTGTAGAACACACAAACATCATCAAATCTCTGATTAACATAGAATAAAACTTTAAAATTGGCAAAGGATTAAAAAGTAATCATTGAAGACCAAGTGAAAGACACATTTTTAAATGCAAATAGCAGTCCCCGTATTGTAAATGTAGGAAGACAGAGAATATAGTTTCATTAAAGGTGGAAATACCATAATATTTCTTGGGAAAGTTGTATCACCCATGGAAACAGTTGGATCACACTAAGCTTAAATGTGATTTGCTTATTTTTTTTATCTGACCTATTAATTAAGCCATGGCTTATAGCTTAAAATTTAGACACTAACAGTTTATTCAATAATCCATTAAGCAACCATGGATTAGCATGCTGTGTAAGTTTAAAATGGAGTTAGTACATATATAGCCTTATTGCCATATGGATTACAAGTATTTTATATACACATTATTTCTTATATCTGTGTTGCATTAATATTTTGGGTATAGATACACTGTTTATTAAACAAATAGCATATTCACACTCTTCTAAAAAAAACTCTGCACTTTTGCCTATTCAGTAAAAACTGGAACTAATCACAAGATTCCTTTTCAGCATATAACAGTTTAATATTTTCTTTGCCAAGGTGTCTTAAAACCATATTATATGTTTTTAAATTTCAAAGAATATAACTTTACATATACCAGAATGATTTTATAAATTAAAAAAGTAACCTGACAATGAACCTAAAATATTGCGTGAGTATGTTTTTTTATTGTTTCTGCTGCCATTTTTCCAATCATCCTAGAATGACGTCCTTATACCTGAAGAAATTACTGGATCAAGCCAGGAGGAAAGAAGTGAACTACATTTTAACTCGGTATATTGCCAGCTTAACGATGCAGCCAGAGAAAAACACAGCAGTAGCAGTACATGCTAAGAAAGCCTCTTGCAGTCGAGCATTCTGTATAAAAGTCGTTGAAGAGAAAAGAGAAAAGAAAAGAAGTTCCAGTGCCAGAGAAACAATTGAAAGTGTTGGGAGGAGAATCCCACACAACATTATACAACTAATTGATGAGAATGGCAAAGACATGGGGGAAATGCAGAGGGGAAAAGTACTTCGTATCATGGATGAAACGGCGATGAATCTGATCCTGCTGTCTGACAAAACAGATCCGCCCAGGTACAGACTGATGACAGGAAAACAGATCTATGAAGAACGTCTCAAACTTAGAGATGAGAAAGCTAGCCCCAAAGCAGGTATGCATGGCTCCTGTGAAAGATACTGGCAATTCAGATATCACACTAAGCCCGTTTGTTAGAAACTATGGCTAATTAAGCCATGGTAGCCTGGTTCACATAATACATTGAGCCAGGGGTGGGCAGAGTTTTGTGGGTAGGTTCATACTTTATTTTATTTGGTTTCCATGCAGGATGTGGGGATGTCCTCATCAAATGGGACAGGACTATGGGTTTTTTTTTTTTAAAAAAAACTTTTTAACTTATGTGAACTGTATCCAATTTACAAACTGAAAGGAACTAGTTTGGAATAGAACGGTTTAATGTACATTGCAAACTCCTGATCACATTTTAACAGGGCCTGTTCAACAGAAGATGATTAAAATGTCTACACTTACTGAGCAGCACGATTTCAATACGAAAGTAAAACAAATTCAAGAATGGATTGACAAGAAGTACCATGTGAAAATTATGCTGCATCACAAACCTATTTCTGATGGACCAGAAAAGATGGTAAGTTTATTGGAAGATTTTGAGGTATGATCCCTTAGCAGACTAGTATTGCAAGTTGCTCTGTATTATCAGACTAGTATTGTAAGTTGCTCTGTATTACCACTTGGTTCCAGTCAGATGGCACAGACCAATTTAGTGTACCTTACATGTTTCACCTCCTGGCATCTTTCACTATTGCAATGGAGGCTGGGGCTGCCTGTAATTCAGCATCATCAAAGGGGGCTTTAGGCTCTAGAGTAAGAGTGCGTGGAAGTAGCTTCGCCTGGCCAAGACAGAACCAGCTTGCTTTGTTTGTACTACCTACTACCACACTTGTCCGTGAAGTAATATCCTGTCCCATTCATTGCTATGCAGCTGAAATTATAACATTACTTGAAGGAAGCATCATTAAAAACAGGGAGAGTATATATTAACTTGAAATTGATACATTCTTGGATGCTTGGCTTAGGAAGTGGAAGATGTGGTGAGCTTCACAGAGAGTGAAGTTAGGGGCAGTAACAGCTGTAAACTTTCAGAAATATAGGAATGTAACCTTCATTCTCAGGATTTTGGACTGCATAAATACGTATGCCTCATAAAGACCTGTAAACCAATGTTTAAACTGTTTGAATTTCATTTTGCCAGTTTCAGTATCTGTTATGCTTTTTTATTTGTATAAAAATACAGTAACTGGTTGCATTTAATGACATCCTTTAACTGATGCAAAAAAGATTCAAACTATCTACTCATTAAGCCAAATTGTCTTATTTTCAGTTAACATTTTTTGATCAGATTTTGGATACGATGCGCGAGAAAGCCACTTATCACTCAATGCCCTCTATTGCTGCGGAAGGAAGGAGTACCTGTGTGCTGAGACAATTATCAAAGAAAGAACTCCAGAAATTAAAACTCGCAGAGAAAAGTAAAGACATTCAGAAAGAGAATGGAAGCAACGTTAATGACTCAGATGTTACCAAGCAGTGATTTTGCTTTCCTCCTAAAGATGGAGTGGGAAAAAAATGTGATGTGTGATTTTGGTGCACTGATCTTCAGCCTTCTCTACCAATTCCATAAACTTGCCAGTGATCACCCTCTCAAAGCCATTTCTTATCAGCATCTCTCATGATGACTGTTAGGCTCAACCATCGGCAATTTCGACTGTCGGCAGCCTGCTGCTTGCTGCAGATGTAGGCAGAGGTTCTTCTGCTGAAGATACGTTTCTTCGCTGTGCTTTCGGAGGGTTGTATCCGCTGAGGCGAGAGGCCAGGCTGCGCTTTGGCCGTGGTTTCTTAGGAAGTAAGATCCAAAAGAAAGAACTGTAATGGAGTATCCCTTTTTTGTCATTAAAAACAGAACAGTTAACCATAGAATTGTCTGTGATCAGCAGTCTTGCCAACCGGGTTTTGGAATATCACAGGGGCCCTTAGATCAATTTGGAGGGAGAAGGAGAGGCTAAGTCAAGCAGGAAGGAGCAACCCTGGAAGAAGTACCAACACTGAGTGGTGTACAACAGGGGCCCCCAACCTGTGGGCCGTGGCCTGTTAGGAAGTGGGCCGCGGGGCTCCTGCCTGCAAACCCCACCCCCAGTGCGCGCGATTGGCTCCCGCCTGCAAACCCACCCCCCTGGTCCGTGAAAAAAATTTCCATGACCGGTCCCTGGTGCCGAACAGGTTGGGGACCGCTGGTGTACAAGATCGTATCTTTCTCTACTCAATCTCATATGGCTGGTATACAAAAGACCCTACATTTAGTGCCCTCAAGATATCCTGGAATAACAAGGGTGAAATGTCCGAGACAATGTGGCTAGATTGACAGCACACTAAGAGCGTCACTGTTCTGGAGATCCCCTGGGGGAGGTCTGGGAAGACTGCTGCGTATGAGTCCTTTAACGACAGACTCTTGTATCACGTTAGGCCCCCCGAGTCCCATCCATCCCAGGACACCATTTACTGCTTCCAGACTGCACGGGGAGGGGGATTTCAGAGCTTTTCTTGGAGTAGGTGGGTACAAGGTGGGACCCTTAAGCCTTACAGAGGATTAAGGTACCCAATGTATTCCTTAAAACTTTGAAAACCTTCCAAAATCAGGCCTATTTTCCCCACTGGAAAACAGGGGTCAAAATAGATACTTTAAGCCTCTGCAAGGCTTAAAACTCCCACTTTGCCCCTTAACCTCCCCCCCCCACACACTCCCTTGTCCATAGCAGACAATAATCTTCTAATTATCATCAACAATTCAAGGGTTAAGACTACATAACCTTTAAGAAAATCTTCACAGAAAGCTTAAATGAGACTAGTCTTTTTTCTTGATGATTTGAATCATGATTAAACCGAACCACTCTGCACCAACTCTACTAAAGTTTGTACATGCAATTCTCATTATTCACAGATTCTGCATATGTGAATTCGCTTATTCGCAAAAAAAATTTTGTGACCCAAAATCAATACTTGTGGGGCTTTCATACTTATTCATGGACATGCAGAGGGGCAAAACACTGGAATCACACGACACGCATGCTCCCAGCTGAGGTTTCAGGATTCGTTAATTCAGTAATCATGGCAAATTTACAGAATGTGACTACTGTGAATAATGATTGCCTGTATATCCCATTCCCCAAGAGGATCTTTTTTTTTTAATTATCCCGCCTTTATTATTTTTATAAATAACTCAAGGCGGCGAACATACCTAATACTCCTTCCTCCTCCTATTTCCCCCACAACAACCACCCTGTGAAGTGAGTTGGGCTGTGTGTGTGACTGGCCCAAGGTCACCCAGCCGGCTTTCATGCCTAAGGCGGGACTAGAACTCTCAGTCTCCTGGTTTCTAGCCCGTTGCCTTAACCACTACACCAAACTGGCTCTCTTCCTAGTCATTAGACATTTGCAAAACAGTATGTGCCAGAGCCTCGTGTGGAGCAGAGTGGTAGGTGGCAGTATTGCAACCGAAACACTCCCCATGACCTGAGTTCAATCCCAGCAGAAGTTGGTTTCTCAGCAGGTTTGAGTCGACTCAGCCTTCCATCCTTCCGAGGTCGGTAAAATGAGTACCCAGCTAAGCTGGAGGAAAGGTAATCACGACTGGGGAAGGGAATGGCAAACCACCCCGCTATAAGTCTGCCTAGAAAATGTCAGCGAAAGCGGCGTCCCTCCAAAGGGTAAGTAATGACTCGGTGCTGGCACAGAGGACCTTTCACATGTGCCAGAGCAGATAATTTCAGATAGATTGTGTTCAAATCAAAACTACAGTTCTCGACGTACGACCATTTATTTAACAACCAAAGTTACGATGGTGTTTAAAAAGTGACTTGCGACCAGTCCTCGCACTTACGACCGTTGCAGCGTCCCTGCAGTCGTGTTCAAACTTCAGGCGCTTGGCAACCGGCACATATTTATGACGGTTGCAGTGTCCCAGGGTCATGTGATTGCCATTTGTGACTTTCCCAGCCAGCTTCCGACAAGCAAAGTCAATGGGGGAAGCCAGATTCGCTAAATGACCATGAGATTCACTTAACGACTGCAGTGATTCACTTAATGACCATGGCAAAAAGGGTAATAAAATCCAGGCATGACTCACTTAATGACCGCCCTCGCTTAGCAACAGAAGTTCTGGTCCCAATTGTGGTTGTAAGTCAAGGACTATCTGTAATGCGTTGGGTCCAAAGTTGAATTGTTCCAGATATGAACTGAAACACAGCTGTCCCATGAAGAAATATTTTGGGGAAATAATGATGGGAAAAAGCCAGGGACCTTGATGAAGGAAGAGAGAAGGGGCTAGGAAGATCATGGGAGTATTTGGGCCAGTGGAACACACCATTCTAGGAACTACTAATGGGAGAGGGTACAATGGGTTGAAGCCTTGCCCTACTTGCCCCATAAAATCACTTCAGGAACTCTGTAAGCTTTGTTCTGGCCGAGAACAAGAAAAACAATTTGCATTTTGTTTCAGCCAAAGCCAGAAGTACAAAAATGTTTTGGACTTTGTTTTGGCCAAACCATGGCTTATTCAGAGAGGTTCAGGAGAACTTCTGGAATGCAGTGTGTTTCAGGTTCAAAATGATACACATTTTCCATTTTCGTAAGCTGGAGGAAAGTTCAAGAATGTGACTTACTTTTGAGTCCAACCTTTTCTTATCAGGATCATGTAGTACCACATGCCTTATGAGACTTTGCTGTAAACAACAAAAATTAATTTTTAATGACCTGAAATAGAAGATGAACAATGTTGATCAAATGTTAGTATTTAAAAAGCCTACTTTCATTGCAAAAAGCCTTCCACAGCCAGGGTGGTCACACACAAAAGGTTTTTTTGCCTCATGAAACGAGAGAATATGACTCTGAAGGTTGAACACTGTCGTGTAAGTTCTTTCGCAGCCCTCCTTTGGACATTTAAAAACTTCTCTGTCAGCAGCATGAATTTTCATGTGACATTTCAGATAATCTTTGCGACTAAATGTTTTGGAACACACTTGACAGGTAACTGGTTCTAGAGGAAAAGGAAAAACAAGAGGCAGAAGCAGAGTTTCTATTAACAGTTTCTAAGCATAATTCTTCAAATTTCCCCCCGAAGAACAACATTTTGCCTACAAAATATATTACCTTGACCACTATATTAAATAATAGTTGTGCAGCACTTCTGATTCAAAGGGGGGAAGGTGCTTGGACTGTGAGAGATGCTCATGTAGCACTGCTAGTAACTTCTATAAGCATCTGTATGTTTTTCCTCTGGATTGCACAGCTGCAGTGCAATTTCAAGAGAAGACAGTTCTGTTTAAGGGGTTATTTATTTTATTTTATTTATTTGAATTTATTAGCCACCCAACTCTAAGGAAGTCTTATTGATCAATATTACTTGGGTACACACACCCCGACAAGCACTGTTTTACCTTCAAATCTGAAACATTGCAGAGTTTAAGAATTAAGTAAACTTTTATAGCATTCTCATATAGTTTTTTCCTGGCTTTATAGTACTGAAAAGAGACTATCCATTGAAGGCAAATGGTGGATGATTGAGAATAAATTAAGAAAAGCAATTTGTTCCCTTGGTATGTAGTAGAGATGTCAATCACTAAAATGCAATTTGAATGCGCAGTTCAATAGGAATTGTCAAATCCGCCTGATCCAAAATAGTATGCACACATGAGCAAACTCCCTTGAATCTCTGAATCAATTCAAAGGTCCCTGATACAATTTGACAATTCAGTAAATTATTTTTAATCAAATCTTTGCACAGCTCTATAATTACCTATTTATGAAATCTGCTGCCATAGTATGTGGAGACGGCCAGCAATTAAAATTTAGGAACAAATCCAACCACTCAGAGCATCTGAATAGGAATATAGCTGCTATGTACTGTATAATGATTATGTGTTGCTTATGGATCAGACACATTTTGAATACAAATCCCTAGAAACAGAAGAGTCTGATCATGGACTTCTCAAACGTATCTAGTCATAGCTGGAAAACAGGACAGCTGACCCAATGAAACTTCAGTCTGATCCTATAAGCATTTCTTATACCTGCACATATTGTAAGTATCTACATATTCATCACACTCATTACATGTGAGATGAATCTAGCTGTAAACCAACAGTTGGAATATTCTATTTACAAAAAAATATTTAATTCATAAAGGTGGAACTAGATTAACAGAAGAAATATTCAATGGACTTCCAACATGAATTAGCTTCTTTTTAAATAACAGAATTATTGTATAACTCTTAATTTGGTCTAGTGGTTAAGGTGCTGGGCTAGAAACCAGGAGTCTGTGAGTTCTAGCCCCACCTTAGGCATGAAAGCCGACTGGGTGACCTTGGGCCACTCCCTGTCTCTCAGCCCAATTCACCTCACAGGGTTGTTGTTGTGGTGGAAATAGGAGGAAGAAGGAATATTAGGTATGTTCACCGCCTTGAGTTATTTATAAAAATAAAAAAATAAAAAAAATTCATTTATTTATCAATGTGTATGCTGCCTCAATTGCCAAAGTAACTCTGGACCAACTCTAATACTTACCCACATGACTGAGCCTCATGTGTTTCAGGTATTCTGACCAGGTTTTTCCAACAAACAAACAGCCCTCTTTTTTGCATGCATAACCTTTAAGAAAAACTGACGTTAATTGGCTTCAAAAAATAAATGCATAATCACATGTTCTAGGGCCTTGCTCCTTATCTTGCATAGTTCCTTCCACTTATAAAGAAGAGGAAGAAATGTAGCCGCTTAGATGTCACTGAACTGCAAATCCTAGAATCCCAGCTTACACAGCCATGATAAAGGAAACTGGGAGTTGTGTAAGCAAGATCTTACTCTCCTTAGCAGAGCTGGAGACTCATATTCAGCTATTGCAGATTTTTCAGGTTGCTGTAGTCTGCAGTGTCTTTCATGTCTCTCAAACAAACTGGTCACCAAATCTTATTTGAAAACACAGAAATACTGGACAACACCAACAGCCACTATGTTAGACTATACAGGGAAGCCATTGAAGTGCATAAACACCAACACAGTTTCAATAAAAAAGAAGAAAGCTTAAAGATCAGCAAAACCTGGCTGCCAGTCCTGAAAAACACAGCTTGCAAGAGGTCAATGAACTCTACTCAACCACAGAAATATTTTTTAATTTTATTTATTTATAAACATATTTATATCCCGCCCATCTCCCCCGCAAGGAGGGACCCTGGGTGGTTTACAACATAAGTTTAAAATCAATAAAAACATAAATATGATAAAAATTCAATAAAATATCTAATACAATTTAATCCTAAAAATGGCAGTTCTTACTATCCCATGGTCGGAAGGTTGGTCAAAGCAGATCTAAGCGATCAGCCAACCCCAAGACTGGCTATTTCCCTCCCCTCCCCAAGCATGATGGCAAAACCAGGTCTTTAGATTTTTTCTAAAGTCCAGGAGAGAGGGGGCCGATATTTCAGGGGGAAGAATATTCCAAAGGGCGGGGGCTACTGCAGAGAAGGCATGTCTCCTGGACCCCGTCAGATGGAACTCTCTTACAGACGGGGCTCGTAGCATGCCCTCTCTGCAGGACCGGGTGGGACGGGTTGATGTGATAGGGATGAGACGGTCCCTCAGGTAACCTGGAGCCATCCCATGTAGGGCTTTAAAGGTGATAACCAACACCTTGAATTGAATCCGGAAGCAGACTGGAACCCAATGCAGCTCGCGGAGCAGAGGTGTTATATATGCTGATCTTGAAGCACCTAAAATCGCTCGCGTGGCCGCATTCTGAACCAGTTGAAGCTTCCGGACGTTCTTCAAGGGTAGCCCCATGTAGAGCGCGTTACAATAGTCTATATGGGAGATGACCAGGGCTTGAGTGACTGTTCGAAGGGCCGCTCACTCCAGGAAAGGGTGTAACTGGCGCACAACACGAAGCTGTGCAAAGGCCCTTCTGGCTACGACTGCCACCTGCTCTTCGAGCAGGAGTCGTGAGTCCAAGAGGACCCCCAAGTTACGCACCGGGTCTGTCTGGGGTAATGCCACCCCATCCAGAACTAAAGATGATAAATTCCTAGACACCAAGGGTCCATTAACCCACAGCCACTCCATCTTACCAGGGTTCAGCTGAAGCCTGTTGTTCCCCATCCAGACCCCCACAGCCCCCAGGCACTTGGATAGGGCAGTCACAGCATCACTTACTTCTCCCGGGATGGAGATATATAACTGCGTATGATCAGCATATTGATGATACCTCATCCCATGGAGATGGATGATCTCACCCAGTGGTTTCATGTAGATGTTAAATATACATGAATATACATATATATGTTTGTATAAAAATATACAAACAACTCACACAATAGACGTGCTAATCCCACACAGGACAGCACCACACCCCCTAATCACCACAATAAACCCTCTCCTAATCTCTTGTAAATGACCCACAGAAGACACACACCCTCTCAGCAGTTATAAACACCAGCAGCAACACACACCCTCCACTTGGGCACAGACAGAATCTTCTAGCTGTGCTCCTGTCTTCTGAAGATGCCAGCCACAGCGACTGGCGAAACGTTAGGAACCAAAACTGCCAGAACACGGCCAAACAGCCCGGAAAACCCACAACAACCATCGGATTCCAGCCGTGAAAGCCTTCGACTATACATAGATCTCATATTATTTGTAGCTCGATTGTATATTTGAAATCAGCATTAACATTTGAGGGCTTTTTAAAAAAATCTTAGCAATTACATTAAAAACACTCTATTTTATTGAATGTCTCTCATTTGACCTACATTTTTTATTTGCGTTGCACCTCAACTGTCTAATTTATATAATGCGTTCTGTTTGTTTCTGACTATCTTGTGTGAACTCCATCAGTGTGGCTTATTCAACTAATCATGGTTAAAATAACTACATGAACCCAATTCTTTACCCTTTTAGCATTACTGAAACAAAGGAGTAATTACCTTGGTGAACCTTCTCATGACGTTTTAGATGGCTGGGCGTAGAAAAGTGCTTTCCACATTCTTCATGACCACATCTGTGTGACAACAAACACACAGTTGCTCAAAATGGAAATAAAGATTACTGCTTATGAATTGTGAGGCATAAACCCTCTTGCAATGGAAAACAAACTTGTTTCCTTCAGTCCCTCACTCTGCAACAACACATTTCAGTAAAAGCACTGAGAGAAGATTCTCTGCACTCAGACCTTGAAGGCAAAAAGGTGACAGTGGGGGAATGCTACATACAAGCCCCCTTGAATTCACAGAAGAAAAGCTTATGTTTAATTTATTTCTATGTGTTTTAATCTATAACTACATTAAATAAATTTAACTAACAGTAATTGTCTATTAAATAAATAATAAATTAAACACACGCAAGTCAAAGTGAAAACTGGGAACTTTTGAGGTGCCTAGTCAGATATTTGGAAAGTAAAAAAAAAGTCAGGTAAATTTGAACAATGGAAGAAGAGGGGATAATAAATCAAGTAAGTCAAAAAAAAGTACTTGTTCAGAACATGAATGTGTATTGTTTTTATACGATGTACCAATTATCACACTAAAAAGTTAGAAATATGTTCACCAGGTCAGAGTGAAGCTGTGGACTTCCTAATATTTCCTGTCACATATTGTATGAATTTAAGCTGCGCCAGCCCTACTTGCAGACCTCTGACAACATCTTCCTTAGGGTACCAATTTCTAATTCCTACTTGCAGGGGCCCTTAACATTTTGAATAAAATTTATTCTCAGGCTTGAAAGGAATAGGCAAAGTTTCAAAATGTTTCACTTACTTGAAAAATGGTTCACCAGTGTGTCGAGACTGATGTATTTTTAATTGCTGGTGTTTTTTAAAAGATTGCCCACAATTTTCAAAGTCACACTGTTTGGAAAATCAACTTGGTTACAGTTAAGAGAAAACCCACAATAAAGTCACAATCTATGATATACATTATAATTTACCAAAAGGCTTACTATGTGAATATTCAACAAATTAGGAAAAAGGACCCCAAATCATCAGGATCTGAGTTCAGTAATTAATCCAATGCAGTTTATAGCACGCACCAAGGCTACAATTAATCTGCACGAGCAAGCCTCTTTCAGAGTGTAACCTGCCCACTATGGAAAGAAGAACAATTCCCTTGCATCTTATATCTAACAAACTGTACTCTACGAGGATGTAGACCATCTTTTGTTGCTGTAAAGGACAGCAGGAAGGCTGGGGTAGGCTTGCTGATCTGCAATACTGAGCCACAGCCTAAATATGCAAGAAAAACTGATTTCACGAAACATCCTAAACCAAATGATTATGGCTTATGATATGGAACTTTAACCATGGCTGGTATGATATGTGAAATAGCCCACATTATCAAAACATTATGCTTTCCAGATGTTGGCGACACTGCCTTCAATACATCATCAACCCGACCTTAACCAATCTGGTTGGGGATTATGGCAATAAGTCTAACATGTTAAGGGTGCCAGATTCTAGAAGACTTCCCTAAATTATACAAGTTTCAAGAACTACTTCCTAATGCTTGGAATAAAGTAGCAAAGAAATAGAACCACTTACTACATATTTCCTCTGCTGATGTCTCCGTAGAACATGCTTGTTCAAGTTTGATTTTGTTGTAAACTTTTTATTGCAACCATTTACTGTGCACCTACAAAAATATGAAAGTATGATCAAATCAAAACACATAGTAAATGTAACTAGACCAAACACCTGATTTTAAGTAACTCAATAAAAATAACCACACAGATTTGAGCTTAAACTAAGGATATACATTCACATCTTTTTCTATGATGTCAGCAGTACTAGGTATTGTTTATTTGATTTCTATAGCTGCCCATCTCAACAAGTGACTCTGGGTAGTGTATAATGTACAAGATATGTTTCCCTTCTGCTGAACCTACTAATATACTTTCATTCCATAAAAAAAACTTGCAACATAACCAAGCAATTAAAAATTGCAACCTAGTTATTTTACACAATTATTCAACTGTCACCTTGATAGCACTCAAATATATGATTAATCCACTTAATTCTAGAAATGTTGTAAATTATACAATCTGGTATCAGAATTGGTTAGGACTTTAGTTGCCCATATGATAATATACTTACACAAATTGTTTTTCTCCAGTATGTGTAAGAAAATGACGCTTAAGATGGAAACCTCTAGTGAAGCCTTTTCCACAGCCTTCAAAAATGCAAAGAAAGGGTCGCTGGTAAATTAAAAAAAGATTTTAAAAAATGTTGTTTTAATCTTTTTTTTAAATGTCTACTTCATGCTTCCTCAGCTCCCATTTGTGTTCCGTTTTTCTCTGCTTCCTTTTCTGTCAGCAATGAGCATCTATTATTTTCCCAGAGTTACACTAGGTGTTTCTCATTTTGCCAATCCACTCTACTACCTCCTTAGCAGAAATTCATCATAAATCACTGTCTATTTTATTTATTTATTATTTAAATTTATCCCCGCCCATCTCCCCGAATAGGGTTATACTGTCTATAGCCAACTAAGTTAAAGGCCTCAGTTCACAGACCTGACCCACAATACAAGCAGCAGCAAAACCTTCCGGTTACTCAAACAGTCCCATCATTCATTTTCAGTCATCAACATTGATTCATAATTTAGATGGGGGGAAAAAACTATTTACTTTAAAAACAGCACTGTGACAGGAAGAAATGCCACATATTAAGGGTACCTGGCACAGTAATTAAAAACCTGCGATGGGGTACTTTGTTTCATAACAGGTGCTGAGGAGAGGACTTTTTCTTGGTGTCCAGCTTAAAAACTTGGGCCAGTCACTCTCTCAGCCCAACTCACCTCACAGGGTTGTTGTTGTGGGGGAAATAGGAGGAGGAGCATTAGGTATGTTCGCCGCCTTGAGTTATTTATAAAAATAATAAAGGCAGGATAAAAAAAATCTTTTAAAAAAACCCAGAAGGGAACAGTTGGTATTAGTATTTTACCTTCACTGCCAACCTACTTTATCTGTATGCTGCAGTGGAAAATACACATCTTTGCACTGAAGAGAAAAGGGTAGTAGGATTGTTTAGCTTTTTCCAATTGATTCTGGGGAGCAAGAAGTAGCAGTAGAACTGTCAACCCAGTGCAAATAACTAAGCAAGTTGCATGTTGCTCGTCACCATCCTACACTGTGGGAAGTTATTATTATACTACTTTTATCCCACCTTCTTTCTCTCTTTCTATCTCAAGGCAGTGAACATACCTAATACTAATAAATATTAAAACTAATACATCAAGTTAATCACTTGGCCATTTGGGGTTCCCCACTTCTGTAAAGAGGCCAAGAGATTTAATAAAAGAGACAACAGCAATTTAATTCATGGTATATTCGCCTCCTTAAGTACAAGTTGCATTCCTTTGGCCTCATGCCCAACAAACTCTACTTCTGCCTAGCATCCAGATTTTCAGCCTAACCCAGGTCAGGCCAAGGACATTTAGGGCTCCAGTCCACCTATACATAATTATTTGCAGTGCGAGTAACCCTGGGAAGCAGACGCCGAAGGGACGAAAAAGCACATTACTTCCCATAGAAACTCTCGCGCACGCGCTCCTCTTCAACACCGCCCAATCACAAGCTGCCTCTTACTGATTGGTCACCCGCGCACAGCCACGCTCCAATGGAAACTGCCGCACTCCCTTCGGCAAGGCTCTATTTCCGCCCACTGCTCAGCACTGGGGACCTTTGGTTGGTCGTCCCGGGAAAACGTTTTCGCGAGGAATAGCCCAATCGCCGCTCTCCCTCCTTCCCGCCAGGTACCCTCTTAGGCCCGCCCCTCATCCGCCCATACCTCTCCTGTGTGCTGACAAAGGTGCGCGTCCAGTTTCCAGCCCCGGTTGAAGGTGGCATCGCAAAATGGGAACGAGCAGATGAAGATCTGCTCCAGGGACGGAGGACGACACCGGCTCTCCCCGAGATGAGAATATTTGTGCTTCAGAGACTGAGTCGTGGAAGCAGCGGCGGCCGGCTCCCCGACGACGAAGTCCTCTCCGGCCATCTTTGGACCATAAATCATGTGATTGGACCATAGCTCCGCCTCTCCTTTATCCCTTGTACAGACCATCGAGCGCCACACTTTCTGAAGCTTAACAATGCGCACTTCCGCCCTTAGAAAATATGGCCGGTGGTGCAAAATGCTACAGAGAAGGGGGGGGGATGGCTCTGGCGCATGCGCGCTGCAGTTTTTTCTTCCAAGGGAGAAGAGTTGGTTCAGGTTGAAATGTCGATGAAGGTTCTCAGTCATCCAGGTGGAACAGTCTGTAGCTTGAATCATGTCAACTGGATTTCTGTTTTCTCAGTGGAAACGTTTCGCTCCTTATCCAAGAAGCTTCTTGGATAAGGAGCGAAACGTTTCCACTGAGAAAATAGAAATCCAGTTGACATGATTCAAGCTACATTCAGGTTGAAATGTTTCGTGAAATGTTCATGCCTTTTTTTTTTCTGTGGATTTTTAAAACTGCTCTAAAACCGCCACCCCAGTAGCTTGTTTTTGGCACTTTTCCCTTACAAAATCATTACCACTAGCCTTATGAAGCTTTCTTGTTTTAAAATATTTAATTGGAATTCAGTTTCTGACTGCTTACCTTGCTTGCAAAATGCTTTGAAAGGATTCTTATCCAGAACTGCAAGATATTGTTAGGCACCAAAACTTACCACGTGCCTTTTTAGAGAAATACCAAGTACACAACTGAGACTTTGTAAAAGGAACAGCAGCAAATTTATTTGGCGCCAAGCAAGGTTGCTGGATGGCAGTCCTACAGGTGTCACGTGCAGGTGACCTCTGAGTGGAGCAGCCATCCCGAGTACAAGAGTGCACAAACTTTTATACAGAGATTACAAGCAGGAAGTGAGGATGATGATGGTATGCCCATATGTGGGTGAGGTGTCCTCTGGCCATTCCCTGGGATTGGTTAGTTCTTGGGGATCAGGGTCCCTCCCAGAGCTGAAGGATTCTGGGATCCACCAGGTCATAGGGGTGACGTGGGTTATCAACATAGTTACAAAGAATGGGCCTGTGAACATTCACACCAATTGTTCTATGGGTTCATCCTGGAGGCCACAGATTAATACTTGCATCTTATACAGATAAGAGTAACGGTTTAGGAACATTCGGATTATACAAGCAAAGTAAGTTACAAGAGGTCAAAACCATAAAATCACATCTTTGCACATTTACATCTTAGGAGGGAAACAAAGGATTTACTACAGAAAAGCCAGGTAAATATGTTAGCTTGTCTCAGGAAGGGGATGCTGACCAGATGGGTGGTCCCAGGCTGGTATGCATTCCTGAGAGAGGTAGAATTTGAATTAGTTTCAGAGCTTAACACTTAGCATTTCTATGCAGCATTCTTTGGGGCCTTGCTGGCTCCCATCTCAAGGGTCACCCTTGGGTAACAGGTCTTTGGTTCAAGCACTAACTTTGGCTCTGTGGAGTTCTAACAGTGTTGCACTATGGGGAGCATTAAAGCAAGGTGTTTTCCAGGCCAAGGTCGGTGGCCCATGGTTTCTCAGGTCCCTTCAATATAAATACTCAACGATTTTAAGAAATACTTTAATATGATGTGGATATCTCTTCCATTCTCTTTTCTATCCACCAGCAGGAACAAGGAGAGCAAATTGTTCCTGCAACAATACTGACCAAATTGCAATAATGTGCAGCATGAAATGAGCTTGTGGCCCTTGGATTACACCTTGCTCATCCTTGGTCCACACGATCTATGTAAAGTTTTAATTTATTAATAAGCAAAATTACCTTTTACCATACCAGCATAATTCTGCTATGTTAGGAAACTTCACCTGTTAACAAAGACACCTTCTTGAATAAAGTCAAATTTCCTGAAAATTCAAGTTCAACTATTTCATACAAAAATTTCCTCTGAAATTCCTTCATTGAGTAATAGGCAGTTTCCACTGCATGGAGTTTACTTAACATCTGATTGGGGCACCTATCTACATTTTAAACATTCCTATATAGGCGTTATGCAACCAGAACTATTTTTAAGAAAATAGAAGAAACAACATATTTTCCTTGCTCAAATTTACACAACAGGTAAACCTGGAATAAATCACCAGATACATGAAAAGAAGAAATAGGAGGGAAGGGGCAACTCCAACATCAACAGGTAGCATCCTTGTAAGGTGCTAGGCCATGGCAGAGTACACAGTTTAGTAAATATTTGCACTTAGTCCAGGGGTGGCCAACTGTGGCCAGCAGGCAGTATGCCTTTCTCATCCCAGAGCACTGCTAAACCATGCTGCTGAAATTTAGTGGCAAAAATATGAACTGGGGGGGTTGTTTGTTTTATTTTATTTTGGGAAAAATAAAGGGAAAAAGTGGTGCCTTAAGTTTCTGGGTTATGCCACTGTTAGTAGCCATGCTCTTAGCAGCCAATAAATACTTTAAACATAAGAATGTGGATGCTGACCACCACAACATTGTATTGCATTGGCAGCTACACCTGAATGTCATTTATATTTCTCAGAATGCCACTGATGTAAGATTGTACCAGGACATTCTGGAAAATTAGGTTGCATCTCAGATTCATTGCTGGAAACATTGCTGAACCATCTCTACTTGGGGATTTGAAGCATGAATATCCATCATATTTATTTATTTATTTATTTATATTCAATTTGTATGGCTGCAAATTCATGACTCTGGACAGCTAACAATAAATGTCACATAACAAAATTATAAATAACATATATAGCGGCCAAGAAAAACCAACCAACCACAACAATCAGCACAATCATGGTACACGCTCAGCCACACATCCGGGGCGCCAGGCTTTATGTCAAAACCAGGTTTTCAGGGCCTTGTGATATTGCTAGCTAGTGCTTTCTGGAAGACTTACTAGAAATATAATGCAAACTCCAGATTTTCTGCATTGTCCTAATATAGTAGAAGAAGCAAAAGCCACTGTTTTGTTCCCATGTCACAAGGGACTGCCTGTTATTTAGTTATATCTCTTCCTGCCTAGAGAGAAAACACCATCCTTCAATTTGATGTTTTCTTTCCCCAAGGAAATAATCAATACATGAAATAAGCAGGTGCTTTGTCTACTCTGCACATAAAATGAATGACGCATTCTTTACCTAAGAACAAGGCTGGCAACATCTCATGGGAACTAGAAAAGCCCATCTGAGCAGGCAGAATAAAATTCCTGATCAAATGATTCTGTGTCAGCTCTATGAGGAAGCTGACAAAGTAACACTAGAAGCAGGAAAATGCAGTTTGTTAGGATATACTCCTAGTCTTTAATATCAATTTAGTAACAATAGGCTTATCATTCAGAACAAGGCAACTTCCCCATACCGATCACAGTATACTGTAAAAAGAACAATGGCAACTAGAATGATACGCTGGCAAGTTTCTGATTCCCATGATCAGGACAATTATGATTGTTAAGTATCTGCCTAATAAGCTTTCCACCTTTCAACAGCCCTTTTTTAATTAAACACAAAACACTTAAAAGCACAGCCAAAGAAAATACCAAAGTCAGTTATCAGTTGTGAGCCAATATCTTAAATATCTGTTTCTTAAGTTGATTATGATGATAGAACTCACCTTATCCACAGTCCCTACCTGGTCATAATTGATTATGTATGATAAAGTAATAAAACAAACTAGCATAAAATATATTTTAAATAATTTAGATTATTATATATTTTTTTCATCTGAAATCTCAGTAGTAAATGAAACTGAGATCTCATTGTATTGAGTATTTTTGCCCTAAATCACAGAAGCATAGAGCTATAATGGAATTTTTCAGGATTAGGAGAAGAAATCCAAAGGACTTTCATCAAGGGGAGGAGAAATACTTCACTCTTTTTTTTAAAAATCATACATTTATTTTTATGTCATCTATGAATATATGAAGGGAACGACTGGATTTATAGCTGCAGCATGAAATTTTGTAATTTAGACTTCCAGTTGAAAAAATTCTGGCAGAAATATGTATCACATTAAAATGATCATAAAAATTCATATAATTAATGAAAACAACATATAAAAACATATTTTACGATAGAATGTGCTTGTGATAGCTAGCTAGCTATATAGATGATAGATAGAGAGAGAGAGAGAGAGAGAGAGAGAGAGAGAGAGATTTTATATATATTGGGCAAATGCTTGAACACAAAATTGTGTATCAAGAGAAATCGAAACAAAAATGCATATTCATTTTCCTACCAACTTTTTTTTAAAAAAATCCCAAACTGTTGTGGAAGCAGGTTGAATCTAATAAAAGTTTTCATAATGCCCAGTCCTACACTAAAATCATGAACATCCATTTGTGAGGAACCATCCTTTAGCAGGCTCATCAAAAGCTAGCTATAAATGGAGGCATACAGAGACACAGTAGACAATCTTTTATTTTGGCTTCTGTTTGTGTCTTGACCTTACTGCAGCTTTTCCCTTAATTCATCTGATAATTGATCATATCTAGAGCACTCTTTTCTTACATTCATTGAAAAAAGCATTAATTGTGGTAGTCTCTGGTGCTAAAGAACAAGAATAAAAGTGGTTTTTTTAAAAAAAAACCCAAAGGAATTATTTTATGTTGGAAGAAAAGGGTGGGTTTTAAATCATTTTAAGGAAGTTTTGGAATGAAGGTTCATCCTATTAATTTATAAAAATAACTTCAGCGTTTCTTTCTTTTTTCTAATGAACAAAAATGAACGTTTCCATGTTTACGCTGGTAAAGGGGCCACAAGCTAACTAGAAGGTTTTGTATTACACTTTTACTAATAAGTAAGGTTCTTTGAAATCAGTAGGCTTTGTTCATATGAAGCTATGCTTAAGAAGATAGTAAAGAAGACGGTTTTAGTGATCAGTATTGATCGATCTATATTTGACTCTGCCACGTTTTAAAACAATGTCAATAACAGCATTTGGCCAGCATCGTAAAGAGCCACTCCATATGCAGCAGAAGCAAGCACTCTGTCAGCCTCTGTGATAGGAAGTGCATCTGTCTTCTGTCTAGTTCCTTTCCTAAATGTCTCCCTGAATCAGATTTTATTGGACGGAGGGGGTTGTAAATGCTCCTTTCTGTTTGAATCCTCAGGTTAACAATGCCCCCTGTGATGACCGACACAAGATGTTGCATTCGGGAAAGAGGTGCACTCAAGTAAGTGGAGATCTTTGTGACAGTATCTCCCAGTATGGTCCCCATGCCCAGCTAATCACATTAGCCCAAGAGAAAAGAGGTGGCCAGTAGACAGCCACATAAAGAGAAGGAGAAAAGCAAGACTAATCTCGTTAGAAGAGAAGCAAAGATAGACGCTACTTTTACATAGCGGTTTATAATGGCCCCGTTTTCCCAGGATTGGCATCACCTGTACCAATCTCCCAAACTTGCAAAAACGGAAAGAAAATCCATGCTTTCTAAAGAAGGCTTAACTTTAAAGCAAACCCTATTTTCCGCGTTTCCTAAATTATTGGAACAACAGCTTCCCTAAGTGTGTGCGTGTAATATCTATGAAACACATACGCACATTCACATATATAGATATACTGTATACAGAAAGAGAGCCATTTCAGGACTTCTTTGTAGTCTGTCATTCTGCATTCCATTGTTGGATTATCAGTAACTAGGAATCACAATCAGATGCCATAAACTTTATGATTTGCTGGCCAAATTTTCAACCTTTGAGCACATTCTCAGACACTAGGGTACATACATACGTAGTGTTTAACTATGTTTTATGATAAGTAGAAAATGACAAATGCTTATTATACATTAAAAGCAAAAGCAGAAAACATCTACGTAGATATACGAACACTTCTTCTATGGGTTTTGTTGTGTTTTTGATGCCTTCAGGTCAGATTTTAACTCCTGGCAACTGCCTGGACAAGTCCCTACAGCTTTCTTGGCAACATTTTCGCAAGTGGGTTGGCATTGCCTTCTTCCTAGGGCTGAGAGAGAATGACTGGCCCAAAGCCACTCAGCTGGCTTCAGGCCAAAGGCTGTTCTCCCAGTTTTAAGTACTCCTAACCACTGCACCAGATTGGCTGTCGTGGTATATTTACTAACTGCAAATTTTCCAGTTTCTCAGGCCGCCTCCTTTAGATATCATGCTTCTTACCTTTCCTCTGTCTCATACTTCCTTGTTCTGTTCTTTGCAGCCTTTCTTCCTGATTATTTTGCACTGATACACAAAATGCAGCAATTCTCTAGTGGGACAATACTAGACTCAAGAAAAGATGAAGAAACTGGGTAGTCTGATTTTTTCCCCTGAATCATATGAAATTACTGAAATTTAAGCTGAGACATATTAAGTTACTTAAAGAATAACATGGTGAACACCATCAAGTAAATGGTTCAGCATAATTATTTCCAAAAGCAGAAGGCTTAAGAAAAATACTTTTATTAAGTGAATCTTTTTCATGCAAACCCCTAAGGTCAATTTTTAGTGTAATCCTTGTTGTTCCAGAGGTTTTGCAGCTATTGATTTGGATTCTGACTGAGTCATACCTACAAATGAACCATTTAACTCAAGGGAATACAAATTAGTCTTGACTAACTAAAGTCCCGTTGATTTCCGTGCCTATTTTAAAAATGATTAAGGTTGGATTCAATCTTAACCCAGAGCTTTCCAAACTTTTCATGTTGGTGACACACTTTTTAGACATGCATCATTTCGTGACACACTCTTACAGCAGGGCATCATTTCGCGACACACTCTTACAGCAGGGCACAAGGCAGGCACTAGGACCTGTGTGGAATCGCAGCAGGTTTGGAGGCAGCCAGGCACAAGGCAGGCACTAGGACCTGTGCGGAATCACAGCAGGTTTGGAGGCAGCAAGGCACAAGGCAGGCACTCAGACCTGCGCGGAATCCTGGCAGGGCTCGGAGGCAGCAGCAGCCGCGACACACCCAGACACTGCAGCCGACACACTAACGTGTCCCGACACACAGTTTGGAAAGCTCTGTTCTAACCATTTATGACATGCACATTCACATGTCTTCCTCACTCAATAATTGGACAGGCTTTGTGAGGCTTCTTTATAATATATAATATATGAATGTAAGCCTCCTAGAGTCCTCCATTAGGGAGGGGATAGGCGGGGTATAAATATCACTATCTATCTATCTATCTATCTATCTATCTATCAATAAATAAATAAATGACATTGTGACATTCCCTCCTAGTGCACAATGCCAAATCTCTGAAGTGTGCAGAATTTATACGAACTGATGACAATAAATTTCATTATCCAGAAGATGAAAGCCTGGAAAAATCAAAGGTTATGCAGTCCTGCCTTGGACTGTCAGGCCATGGGGACATCCAGCTTTCCCCAACCTGATGCCATTCAGATGTATTGCCAATATTTCCCTGACATGCACATTTGTGCAAGCTATCTTGAACTATTGTCTTGGAAAAGGGCATGCAAAATTAAAGTACAGTAGTATGTTTGGATCATGGGAATAGACTGATGATGCAAGTTTGTTTTGTTTTGTTTGTGGATGGGTGTTCATATGAGGAAGGAAGGAAGGAAGGAAGGAAGGAAGGAAGGAAGGAAGGAAGGAAGGAAGGAAGGAAGGAAGGAGTCATTATTCTGGAAACTTGCCACTGAACACTTCATGTCCAGGATGCATCATTCAAAATGATCATCAGCCAGAGGTTAAATTGGGGCTAGGGAGGTGTGACAACCTTAAATCATAATAAATGAGCACAAACCTATTAAAGGCATATAAGCATTCAATATAGAGGATCTTCCCATTAAGAGAGGAAATGAATCCATTGTCTCCTTCTCTCTGGTGTTGTGATGACACAGTCTGGATATTTTCTCAGCCACCCAGCCTCTACTTTCCCTTGGGTGCTTGTTAACTGACTTATTTCCAGCAACAATCAGCCAGATGTGACACACACAGCACTTGTGCTCCTTTTAGCTGAACAAAGGATGGTTAGCTTTGTAACCAAACAAAATCCATCAGAACCCACCTAACTGCTTTCCTCTGTCATCCTTAGACCCAGCGTGGCAACAAGGGAAATACTTCATCCCGTGAAAGAATGAAAAATAAAGGAATGACCCCACTTGCAGTATGTGTGGACGGTCTGGTGAAAAAAAACCCTTCCATGGCACTTTTTAGGTGGGAGAACTCAAAAGGCAATCCTTTTCTTTCCAGGCTCTGCAACTGGTGATATCAGAAAAGCTGTTGTTGACATGCAGGTCATAGCTGCTTCCTTTATTGCTCTTCTGCAAATATGAATAGTTGTCTGTTTCTCTGCACCATCTATACCGCCCAGAGTCCCCCTCGGGGGAGATGGAGCGGTAATACAAGTTAACATATAAATAAAAATACTGGAGCAAAGGGACAACATATAAGGAGTAACCCAGCTCAGACTCAAGCACCTTTAAGGGGTTCTCAAAAGGGATTTTTCATATGATCTACAAACAAATTCTCCCATCCCAGAGTAGCCTATAACAGCTTGGAACTCTTGCTTACATTTGCCCTATAGAATAGCCATTAAAATAGCTACAGTACATGCAGCTGCCAAAAGCCAAGTTGATTGCTTAATGATGTCTGAATGACCTGATTAACACATTTGGGGCAGGGGAGAAGACATTTTAAAAAATATTTTTCTTTTTATACTCTATTTTTCCCCACATTGGGTAGAGTTTTCTCCCATAGTCTAAATAGGTTCTGCGGAGTAACTTTGTGCATCTAAATTTTTGAATGACTGTCTACTGTATAGTTTTAGATGGATACCAAGAATTATAGACTGTATATAAGAGCTGATTCCCAAATGTTGAGACTGAGGTTGAGCCAATAAGAGAAGAGGATCTCCCCTTCAACCCCTCCCTTCTTTCTCAGAGTCAGTTGGGGAGTCAAAAATAGCTGCTGTAAAGGACTTGCTCTTCATGGACCATCTCAATCTAAGGATTTGTACCCTTATTTATTTACTGATTTTATTTCTCACTATATTTAGTATGGAACTCATGGTGGGGTACAATTAAAAAACCAAAATGATTATAACAGAAAAACAGATAATACATAAATAATAAAAAGCTTAAAGGCTTAGTTTAGACAGAAATAGTAGTAATAATAGGTATATTGAGGACAGATCTTAAATAAATGCTCTTTTGAATAGTTCCATTGTTAAGACTTTTCCCAAAGTCAGGAATTCTGGATTTCTGTTGGAAGGGTGGTGCCATTGCCAAGTTGCTCTTCCCGAGATCTGGCATGGGGGAGGAACTGATAGCATCCCAGACATGTGTTCTGCACATGCAGCCTGTATGACCCAGGAAAATCCTTCCCCATTATCACCTACTGAAGGCAAGCCAAGACAGAAATTACAATTAAAGTAAGTGATGTCTGTCTCAGCTACCATATGGACAGTTCCCCTGCCATTCTGCAGTTGTTTCCTGGATCTGTCTCTATTCCAGCTTTCTGCTTTAGTGGACGGCTCCTTTTCTCCCTTGCAGGCCCAAAACTCCAAGGCAGAATCACACAAAAGACACTTCTTGTGCCATAGTTCAGTTTTCTGAAATGCAGTAGTTGTTCAGAGGCATGTAGCAAACTATGCAATGTAATAGTCTCTGCATTTCAAAGATGAGCATAAAGCACACTTCTCATAGCTGTGGGGGAATCAGGAGGTGCTAGAAAGGCCATGTTGCTAGAAATTTCATGTGCAGGATTCATCTGTTGACATGATTGCTTGCCTCTTTAGTTCAGTTTTCTTCACGAATTTGCATAGATTTAAATAATCATTCCTTCATTCCTGCATATCTGATATGATTTTATAAATTAATTCTTTCTTTTGTAGCTGAAGCAGAGATCAGATGTCCCTTTCCTTCCCATAGATTCCATGCAGTAATGCTGTTCTCCAGTCTGTTTCATAACCCTAGTTATTTTTATAGCAACGTCTTTTCAAATAACTCAATTTCTCAGTGCAGATAAATTCCCAGCTTGATTCTCCCTTCTTATATGCATGCCACAGTTTTCATATTAACACAGCTTTGAAACATCATGCTGTATTCTATGCACAGAAGCTACAATAGCACAAAATACAAGCGA
Source organism: Charina bottae (assembly GCA_023362775.1). Lineage (NCBI taxonomy): Eukaryota > Metazoa > Chordata > Lepidosauria > Squamata > Charinaidae > Charina > Charina bottae. The sequence goes on from JALMGJ010000004.1 coordinate 108,038,325, forward strand.
TCAGTGAAAAAAGTTTAAGGAAAATTGGTTTTGAGCATGTATCACATGTTCCATTAAAGACCAGGATTTCCTGGAATTAGTCCAACACTTAACCACACTATACCGGTTGATTAATTGAATCAGAGAATAAGTAGTATGGAAGGGTGCTAAACTATTTTTTCTATAGCTTCTGTGTTCTAAATCATCCCACCCTATGCTGGTTTTCCCCCATGGTGTTCAAAATATGTTTTAATATTTGCAAACCCAATACTCCACCACTTTGCTTTATATACAGTGGTTGCATCATTATTATTCTGAAACAGTTACACTACCCTATTCTGATGTACCTTGTGACAACCCATAAGAACAACCCAGACTGAATTTTAAGTAATAATTCCGGTGTTGCAGCTCTAACATTGTTATTAAAGGCAAGATTTAGCCTTGCTTCAAATTCAACTCCTCAGAGGCCAGCTTTCATCATCCTAGCTCCCCCTTAATGTGTTAAGCTTCATCTTCCAGAAATCATAGCCCAATATATCTGAATGCGCCTGGTTGAGGAAGGCTGTGATATGGCATGTCAGCGTTTGGAAATTATCCTTGAGTCTTGATCTTGTCCTTATCTCATAGATGTGTTAAGAACAGGCGAGAACTCAGTGCCAGTGTCAGCTTGCACATTGAGAAGTTTCTCCAAAGCAGTCCTTCAAAACAATTGCTTTCTATCTTATTTTTATAGCAGGCTCCAGAAGCCCTACCAAAATGATTAATGAAGGAAGTAAACTATCTGGTGGCGCCGTCTTGGAGGGGGGGGGTATCTGTTAATGAAAGGAAAAGACAAGGTGGAAGGCGTCCTTTGACACCACTCAGGACTCTCCTATCAGCTCTGGAAACCAAGGCGGGCCCAGCCGCTTGTTTAGGGTGGGGTATTTGCTGACAAAAGTCTATGCAAACAAGAAGCCCTGTGAGAACGTGGAGGGAATAGCTGTTCCCATCTGGCAAAGGTGAATGCCGTTTACAGAGCAAACTTGTCTCTAATTCAAGCAAATACTGTTACAAGTGCTGCTGTACCTAGGAAAGAAAACACAATTAATGGTGACTTGAAATGAAGATGAGAAATGAGACAGGGATACTCATACCTCATCATAAAAATATATATACTTTCTTAGATCACAATTTCCAGGTATCTTATTTCCATTTTCTGCTCCACATATAATTCCATGATATTCATTTGCTATCTCACATGTTACCCTACAAAGGGCAGGCAGCTTATAAACTAACTGGAAATGCGACAAAATAAAATAAAATTGCCAACCATTAAATGGCAATAAAATAAAAGGCCATTTTAAAGGCAACTGTACCTCGTCTAGTCCAAAATATGAAAGTCAGACTTTGGCTATATTGATTTGCAATTCTGAGAGTTATAGATGTGAAGATGCTCCTAGATCTCATCTAGATGACCTGGACTCCCCGAATGTGGGCAGTATCGCTGTTGATTGTATGCTGTTGTAATTTTAGGCTTGGAAGTATAACCTGTCTTTGTGATCCCAGTGTTGTATTTGTGGATGGGGAAATCCCATTACAGCCCAAAAATGCCACTCCAGAAACAGCAGAATTACTGACTTACAAGTCAAAGGGGTTTCCAATGGAATGGATCTTGCTCCAGGATGACCAGAAACCTTGGAGGGTATTATTATTATTATTATTATTATTATTATTATTATTTTATTATTATTCCAACACAGTGTTCTCTCAAACTTCCTTTGCAAGTATTTTTGCCAAACAACAGACAAATGTACATAAATACACATGGAGATGTAAATGGAGCATGTGGGATGCTAGCAATTTCTTTCCTTTTTCTGAAGTGGTTAAAGGAATGTTAATTTCATCCCAGACTCAGGAGAATCAGAGGTGGCAGGGTGAGAGACTCAGTTATTGGTCAGCTCAAAGGAAAGGGCACAGCTGCTGGCCAGCAAAAAGATTTGCTTGTGATTCTGTTCAAATTGTGGGCTTGCAAACATATAGACAGGTTCATAGTGTCTTAATACCCCAATAGAACTGCAAATAGCTAAAACAGGCTGGATCAATTGTGGGTGTGTTTAACTGAACTGGAAATGATTAGGAGGTGGAATACTGGTCATCTGGAAAATCTCCATGGTGGAGAAGGTTTTTTTAAGTCATGACCTCCAGCTTATTTCTCTCCTTTTTTCCTATCCGTGCTATACATTCATCTAGTTCAACTACCATCTAGTGTCTCATAGTCTCTATCTCCCCCATTCTCTATTACTGCCATTTTTGCTGAAGAATCCTACCCCAAGCGGTATTTCTCAATCTGTATTTTGTAGGGTGCCAGTCTGCAGTATCGTACCCTATAACATCTGCACACCTATAGCTGCATTTGCTCTTATTAAATTAAAGCAGGCATCTTGAGGCTAAGGGCCGCGCTAGACTTTGCTTCTGGGTGGCAAATCGGGGTCATGCCAAAAACCAGCAGGTGGGACCAGGCAAAAATAGAATTTGAGCTGATTTCATTTAAATGGCGAAGGGGAAGGGAAAACCTCATATCCATATTAGGATAATAACTTTATTAGGTCATCTCAATATCTTCATAATGATGCATATGCTTGGGGCTGCTAATGTGTATGCATTTTTTCCCCGTTTGTTCCCTCCCACTCCCCCAACCCCAGGTATGCTGGCATGGCTTCAGGTAAATGTGCCTCAATACATAATTGCTGACATACAGATGATTTGTAATGCAATGGAGGTTTGCTCCATTGATTAGAGTTTGACTAATTATTGCCTTTTATTAGATATTGATATCAACATATCTACATATTTAGATATCTAAATATTTATTTTAGAATTACTTTCATCAGTAGCATTGTGACTGAGAGACTAAGGTATGAAGCAAAATGATGAACCTGAGTTGAATTAGATTTCTGCAGTGAGTTTACTAGCTGCTCCTATGCACAACTCTTTCTGTCTTTCAGTCAGCCTCCATCACCTTACACTCCATCTGCAGTGTGGGGGATAAAAATACTGGATTATTTCTTATATAGGAAACTCAGTTATTTCCTATAAGCCAGCATTCACAAAGAAAAATGAAAGTGAATCTCACACACAGGGATACCATATCAATGGTAGAGATTTGGAAAACAGGTACAGAAAACTCTAATGTGGTCATTCTTGATTTGTGCAGCTCAGATTTGGAAGCCCTGTGAACAGTCTGTGGCTTGAATCATGTCAACTGGATTTCTATTTTCTTAGTGGAAACGTTTCACTCCTTATCCAAGGAGCTTCTTCAGTCTGAGTAAAGTTAGTAAGGGAATCCTTAAATATGTTTCTAGGCTGGCTGTGTGACCTTGCACCTGGGGCTAGGTCATGGTTATTTTTGAGATGTTTGTTTCTAAGTCCCTTTATCATCTAAAGGAGGATCGTTAAGATTACCCTGCTGCTGTTGAGCTTGTGAAATGGTCTTAATCTTCCTAGGCACAGAAGACAAAGCAGGAAGGAAGATAGGGGAAAGGTTATGCCTGAGGCCCCCACCTCTATTCAAGGAAGGATTTTCCAAGTTGGCATGAATGGATTCCTTGACCCCTCTCTCAAACCACCTATCTTCTCTGTCTAAAATGTGAACATTAATGTCCTCAAATGAGTGTCCTTTTTCCTTTAGATGAAGATAAACTGCTGACTCTGGTCCTGTGGTGTTACTTCTCCTGTGTTGGGCCATCCTCCTGTACAAAGGTTGTTTGGTTTCTCCAATGTAGAGTTCAGAGCACTCCTCACTGCACTGGATTGCATACACTACATTGCTTTCCTTGTGTTTTGGAGTTTGATCTTTGGGGTGTACAAGCCTCTGTCTCAGTGTGTTGGTGGGTTTGAAATATACAGGTATGTGGTGTTTGCCAAATATCCGTTTGATCTTTTCAGACACGCCAGCCATGTAAGGAATGACCAGGTTCTTCCGTTTACTCTGAGTCTCAGCCCTATCTGTCGCTGTTTTAGGTCTGGTAGACTTAGATTTGGTGAAGGCCCAATTTGGATATCCACAGGCCTGCAGAGCTGTTCTCAGATGCTGCTTTTCATTCTTTTTGGAATCCATGGAGGTGGGGATGGTTTCTGCTCTGTGTGACAATGTGTTTTGTCACACAGAGCAGAAACCATCCCCACCTCCATGGATTCCAAAAAGAATGAAAAGCAGCATCTGAGAACAGCTCTGCAGGCCTGTGGATATCCAAATTGGGCCTTCACCAAATCTAAGTCTACCAGACCTAAAACAGCGACAGATAGGGCTGAGACTCAGAGTAAACGGAAGAACCTGGTCATTCCTTACATGGCTGGCGTGTCTGAAAAGATCAAACGGATATTTGGCAAACACCACATACCTGTATATTTCAAACCCACCAACACACTGAGACAGAGGCTTGTACACCCCAAAGATCAAACTCCAAAACACAAGGAAAGCAATGTAGTGTATGCAATCCAGTGCAGTGAGGAGTGCTCTGAACTCTACATTGGAGAAACCAAACAACCTTTGTACAGGAGGATGGCCCAACACAGGAGAAGTAACACCACAGGACCAGAGTCAGCAGTTTATCTTCATCTAAAGGAAAAAGGACACTCATTTGAGGACATTAATGTTCACATTTTAGACAGAGAAGATAGGTGGTTTGAGAGAGGGGTCAAGGAATCCATTCATGCCAACTTGGAAAATCCTTCCTTGAATAGAGGTGGGGGCCTCAGGCATAACCTTTCCCCTATCTTCCTTCCTGCTTTGTCTTCTGTGCCTAGGAAGATTAAGACCATTTCACAAGCTCAACAGCAGCAGGGTAATCTTAACGATCCTCCTTTAGATGATAAAGGGACTTAGAAACAAACATCTCAAAAATAACCATGACCTAGCCCCAGGTGCAAGGTCACACAGCCAGCCTAGAAACATATTTAAGGATTCCCTTACTAACTTTACTCAGACTGAAGAAGCTCCTTGGATAAGGAGTGAAACGTTTCCACTAAGAAAATAGAAATCCAGTTGACATGATTCAAGCCACAGACTGTTCCACCTGGATGACTGAGAACCTTCATAGACACCCTGTGAACAGTGTTTACCTACAATTATATAAATGTAGTGGGACAGATACTGTGAAAATTTAAAAATACACATTTACCACATAGCCCATATCAGAAATACTGTACTTACTGGGAAAGAAGGAGCATATATTTCAAACATCATTTTCAAAAAATATAGTAGCACATTATTTATCAAAATTAAGAAATGATATAAGAAAAATTGAAACATTGAAATTCATTGCAAACTTAATTTAGTTTCTAAATTAAAATGATACTTTACTTATAAATAAACAGAGCCCCCGTATTCTGAACATTTTTGTTCTTCCACTGAAGTCCACAAGGACTTCTGCTTATTGATGGTTAAATTTCTTTTGTCTACCTTTCCCCCTCCACCAGTAAAATATAATTTTCCATTTCTAGCACTTAGATTTCATCTTTATGCTACCTATTTGTTGTTATGTCCAGCCCTTCCTAACCGAGATCAGATCTAATGTAATGTAGGGCGTTGTTGTCACTGACTCCACTATCAATGAATTACTGACATTTTGTTCTCCTAAATTTGGGCTTTTTATAGCATTAGTCAAGAATTCCACTGCCGTTCTGAGCACGTGAGTCTTGTTCAAGGTGAGCTCAGAGCCTGATAACTTCAGGGACACGGGCGTATAGTTTTCTTGACAATAATACAAGAAGGGTTCACACTGTTGCCATCTTCCAGATATTTTTTAAAACTTTCCAGTCTATGAGCTGGTATTTCCTGGTGATTCCTATCTAAGTACTAACTGGGTTTGATCCTATTTACTTTTTATGATCAGCCAAGGTCAGCTAGGAGTTGCCACTAGACTACACATTTATTGGACTCAGTAGAACTAGATTCTGAATAAACATGCATATCCTTGTGCTATTAGCTGCATCCAGTCCTGGGCTGGTAAGACATGTGATACTTGGGAAAGATACATTCAGACATTTGTTTTATGGTTCCATTTGACCATTTTGGCATCAAATTACTGGATCAGTCCTTTTGCCTGATTCTATTAATATTCTGATGTCAGCATGCATGCAATTCCCCTATATTTTGTTTTAACAATAACATGGAGAATGACAACTGTAGTATGCAGTCTTTCCGCCATGCTGTCCTCCTACCAAAAATTGTCTCGAAAAGTGGGTTATGAGACTGATCATGTAGAAAGATGGATATTACTGAACTCAACAACCATGGCATTTTCCAAAAAAAGTCTAATGAAAGAGCACCACCTTGTGATTTCTTAAAGGAGTACCCAGAAAAATATTACTGCTGCAGATATGGCTCACATATGGCTCAGTTGTCCCATATTTGCTGTCTCAGATTCCTTCTCTCATTTAAAACATATTTTAAAAATGCATGTGCATGCTACTCAGTGTGCAAACAGACCCGTTTGATTTATTAATCATATTTATACCCCGCCTATCCCCTCCCTATCGGAGGACTCTAGGCGGCTTACAGCATTGAATTCATATATTATACAATGTTATTTTACCGCGCGCTTAAGGGAGGGGGTAGGGGAACCGGCTCTTCTTCCGTAGGCATTGGACTACATGTCCCAGGATACCTCACTTCCGAGTTGGGTGCTGACGTCCTGGATGTTGTTGATCGGGATCCGTCGTCCTCCGCCGCCATTCACAGGATTCACAGACAAATGTATGGAACCAAATAGAAGAATATGTAGCTGAAAGGCAATACTGTTTTTCCTTGGAGACCACACATTCAAAATCCAGGTTTTCCCACACATGTGATGTGTCCCCAGGGCTTCTGTAACCCTCAGCCACCAAACATATTCTTTGGGAGTATAGCTAATAACTTAAACTGCCTGTCACCACCCTGGTATTTTCCAGGTCTGTAGGATTACAACACCCAGAATTCCCAGCCCTCAAACAGTTGGCTGGTGTTGAGAGCAGGTTGAAGGAGGTGGGTATAAATGAATAAATGTGATCTATTATCTTAAAATTCCCATAAATAGCATTATACTTGCTCTTGGTCTTTCATACTTCTCCCATTTCTCCAATAAATATTTCAAAGCCTTCTCATTTGTCCTAGCCGTCAGGGTGTGGGAGAGCCCCTTGAGATTTCGATTATTGAAGCTGGTTGGTGGGACTATAGGGCAGTCCCATCTCTTCACTAGGACTACCTTGGACAATTACTGTGAGGACAATCTCATGAACAGACCCGTTTGATTCCATTAAGGAAGAACAGATAGACATTTGACAGAAAATCTTACAGATTAAACATAAAAAGCTTGATTGCATTACAATTTTTGCTTGAATGGGTTTCCTGATTGCAACCAGAAAAATCTATGTTTTATTTCTCCAGCAAAGTGCTGTCCAGTGAAATGGAGGATAAAAGGACATATTTTGAGTCCCAAGGGCATTCCATCATACCTCTTCAAATGACATCATTAAATTCAGCTGAATTAAGGTTCTTTGTCCTGATAAATGGAGCTTGGCCTAATCTTAGCTATCTTCTCTAAACTTGTTGCATTGAGCGATAAGAGCTGAAAGGTGTGTCGATATGGAGAATCAATGCTGGACACTCAGGGCCTGGACTACACGGTGTTTTGTGTTCAACCTGTTTACAGAAAGGCTGTGCAAACATGATTACTCAGCCCTGCAGCCATTAATAATTAAGCTTAATAGCTTTCAATTGATTTTGAGGGTAGTTTCTTTTCTTTTCAAAGAAAAATAGCAATATTTCATATGTGCAAATATATATTTTTGGCCAGGCAGCATCTGAGACACATAGCACTTCTAGTGAGGTAAGAGGAAATCTGCTATCATTATCTTTTATCTGTCCCCTCTCAGATGTATGTGGAACTATGTGCAAGAAGCACTCTGACTCACACTTGCTCATGAGCAACAAACACAGTAAACACATGTGGCTGCCTTGCAGTCTACAAGCTAGATATGGTGGATTTTATACTGACTGGAGGATTATGGGAGTTGAAGTCTATCACATCTGGAAGGCAGCAGGCTGGGAAAGGCTGAATATCCATGATCTAGGTCTCAGAATTTGGACTTGAGGACTAGAAAATTGTCATAACTGAATTACATCAATGATGGCCAACCATATCTATTTCAAAATATGGGAGCCAGCCTTTTGCCATGTTGATGAGGAAATCTGGGAACTGTAGTCTAACACCTTTGGAGAGTACCAGGTTAAGACTACCTTTCCAAAGCCTAGACTTCAGCCTATTTCTCTTATTTTCTGATACATACTGACCACGATTTATACTCTTTGAATTCTACCACCTTCCAGTTCCTCATTCTCCCACCCATTCTCACCTGCTGCAACTTCGCCTGGAATCTCTTCTCCCCCCAGTCACGTATTGAATCCTTTTCTCCTTCCATCTCATTAAAAATTACAATTTCCTAACCATTTTTGGAAGTGGCAGGGGACCAGATGCAGCCTTGAGACACCAGGCTGGACACTTCTGAGCCAAGGTGGTTGCTACTGTTGCTCTTGTTACTGCGGTTATTGTTCTCCAGCTCTGTTCAAATATTCTTCTTTGCTTATGCATATTAATAGTGGTGAATAAATTGCTTGTTATCATTTAGGAGATACCTGAGAAGGAATCTATGCTGCCATTTTTATGCTGGGATGCTCAAATGTTAGTGCAAAGAAGCTTTTGGACATTCAACCAGGACAGCACAGAAAAGGCTTGGGCCAAGTGCTCCTCTCTCACAATGTAGGCAATGTCCTTTGCCGATTTGGTGTCCTTCAAATGATTTGGGCTTCAGCTTCTACAATCTCTTGTAATAAATATCCTTATTGGCTTAATTTGAACTTGGATGGGATGATGCAATTTTCTAATTGCTTCTATAGTTGCACAGATCTAAAGGCACCATCATCTCCAGAGCAAATGAGATTAAACAATCTAAAATGAGCTAAAATGAAGTTGGCTAGGTGGTGTGAATCCAAACAATATACAGTAATTGGTTTATGGTTCAGTGTGCTGTTCAAACCCAGACAATCTCCTTCCTTCCTTCCTTCCTTCCTTCCTTCCTTCCTTCCTTCCTTCCTTCCTCACCCATCCACCCACCCACCTCTATCTATCATCTATCTATCTATCTATCTATCTATCTATCTATCTATCTATCTATCTATCTTCCTATCTATCTATCTATCTATCTATCTATCTATCTATCTATCTATCTTCCTATCTTCCTATCTATCTATCTATCTATCTATCTATCTATCATCTATCAATCATCATCTACTGTGTGTATCATATTTATAACCTACCACAATGATACACAAACTCTCAGCAGCTATTTATTAAGAAAAACTTTTAGAATGTATTAAGTAAAACATGATTTAGCCTATTGTGTAAACACACTTTTTCTGAATCTCAACAGAGCAACAGAGTGACAGCCATCCAACCAACTCTGGGCATTCATAAATTCCATGCATTTCCACAGGAAATAAAATAGTTTTGATTATAATGACTATAAAGGTAGACTTGGAGAAATATGTGAAATGCCAGATGAAATATTCATTGGCCAAGTGATTTCTCTTTTGGGTTGGTATCACTAGAGTGCTAAAAGGAAAAGCAGGTAAAGGTAAAGGTTCCCCCGCACAGTCGTGTCCGACTCTAGGGGCCGGTGCTCATCTCCGTTTGTTAGCCGAAGAGCCAGCGTTGTCCGAAGACACTTCCGTGGTCATGTGGCCAGCATGACGCGCGCGGAACACTGTCCCGCAATTCCCTTTAAAACCAGAATGGCTACAACCCTCCCTCCCTCCTTGACCATGCATCACTGAATCTGGGCTGTGGGCCATTTTAAAAACATTTACCTAAAATTTACTTCACAAAAGCTTAAGCCACATTTAACTTAAATTTAACTCAAAGTGAGTAGACTCATTGGTTCTTGCTCCTTTTTTGCCTGCTAAAAAGTTTTGTATTTTTATAAAATTTGTGATCAGAGTTATGGAAAAACCAAGAGATAAGTTTGTAGTAAAAACGTTGCTTTATTTAAAACAGAAACATAAGAACAAACCTTGAATCTTCTTCTTTAGCCAAAGCATGGCATGGTTGATTAACATAGCCATTTTGATAGCAGAGAGCAGAATGCAGAGAACAAAAGGACAAAAGGCATTTACATTTTTAAACCTTTACCTGACCAGCATCTCAGTGGACAGAATCCACCATGTGACCAAAACACCTAGGCAACAGATTCCCAATATGGGCAAAGCTCTAACAGCTAATTCTGATTGGTCAGAAACTCTCAGACTGGCCGGCACCTGGGGGCAATTAGCATTCCTGAGTGGGGGGTGAACATGTGCTCTCTGAGCCCAAACAGGAAAAAAGTTTTGAGGCCTGGCTTTTTAAAAACTCAGCCACATATTCTACAGACATAAAAAATATATACAACACTCCCCTTTTTTTATGACTAGAAAGAATATGGAAACAAACCCAGCTTGGTAATTAACTCACAGTGCCTACTGGCAACTAGAGGCTTGGTTAAGATATCAGCCAACATTAATTTAGTATCACAGTATTTCAAAACAACCTTTTTCTTGGCTAGAAAATCTTTAACAAGATGAAAACGCACATCAATGTGCTTTGTGCGGTTTCTGGAACTCTCAGATAAAACCAAATGGATACAGGCTTGGTTGTCTTCATGAATTGTTACAGGCTGGCTTAAAATGACTCCAATGTCTTGCAACAATTGAGTAAACCAAAGTACTTCATTGCACAGTTGTGCTAAAGCATAAAATTCGGCTTCAGCTGTGCTAATGGCTACTACAGTCTGCTTTCTGGAAAACCAAGCAATAGTGGACTTTGCAAATTGAATTACACTTCCAGAAGTAGACTTCCTATCACTGAGATCTCCAGCCCAATCTGAATCACACCAGCATTCTAACTTTTCTTCTGTGTCTGTAGCAGACAACCTTAAGCAAAAATCTTTGGTGCCTTGCAAATAACGAAACAGCCTTTTTAAACCAGACTTTGCAGCAGATGTGGGATTTTCCACAAACCTGCTCAAAATGGACACACTGTTAGAAATGTCCGGACGGCTGTTGTTTGCAATGTAAAGAAGACTGCCAATGGCTGATCTGAAACTATCTCCTTCAGATGACTCACCATCCCCCTTCACCCCCTCCTCTTTTAGAAACTCGGGAAGCATGGGGGAGGAGACAGACTTGCAGTCCTGCATTTTAAAATCCTCCAGCAGCTTCTTAATTTTGCTGCTCTGGCTTATGAGAAAACTGCCATCTTTTTCCCTCTGAATTTCTAATCCTAAGTAATTGTTGACTGCTCCAAGACATTTCAATGTGAAATTGTTTTTCATACAAACCTCAAAGGAATGCTTCTGTTCATCAGATGAAGTGAGCAGCAACAAATCATCCACATACAAGCACAAGTACATTACACCTTGCTTATCATTTTTTACATACACACAAGGATCAGCAATTCCCTTCTGAAACCCAAATTTTTGCAAAATATTATCCATTTTAATATTCCAACAACGTGCGGCTTGTTTCAAACCATAGATGGATTTCTGCAATTCACACACAAGATGATTTTCTTTTTCATAACCAGGAGGTTGTTGCATAAACAATTTTTCCTCCAAGTCACCATACAGAAAAGCAGTTTGAATATCATAGTGATAAACAGACAGTTTCTTCATGGCAGCAACCTTTAAAAGCAACCTGATAGATTCAGCTTTTGTCACTGGAGCAAAAGTTTTGTCATAATCCACATTTTTTCTTTGAGCAAAACCTTTTGCTACCAACCTTGCTTTGTACTTCTGAATTTTGCCATCAGAATCTTTTTTCAGTTTGAACACCCACCTACAACCTAAAACCTTCTGATTAGGAGGCAAACTTACTAGTTTCCAAGTTTTATTTTCCTTTAAGGAATCCAACTCTTGCTGCATGGCTTCATGCCAACACTTAGCTATTTCAGCTGGCATTTCTTTAATTTCTTCCAGAGACTCAGGCTCTGTGTGAATGTGAAAAGCCTTCACAACATCTACTTGATAACGATCAGGAGGAACTCCCTTATTAATCCTTTCAGACCTGCGAGGTAGGACAGGACTAACACTCTGTTTCCCACCATTGACCTCAGAAACCTCTGACTTTCCAGACAAGTCAGCTTCCTGATCATTGACTTCACTAGGTGATTCCTGCAAATCACCATCAGCAAGACTTTGCTGCTCCCCCATGGATATATCAACTGAAGAACTAGAGTTTATTTTATCCCAATTCTGCTCAGCAAAAGAAGCACTTTTACTAATTATCAGTTGATTATCCAGTATGAACCTGTAGCTTCTCTGATTCTGTTCATACCCTACAAAGATTGCTTTCTTTGTTCTGGAAGCCCCCTTGCGCCTCAGCTGTTTGGGAATGTGGACCCAAGCTGTGCTTCCAAACACCCTGAGGTGGCTTACTTTAGGCTTCACACCATAGAACAAATGAAAAGGGACATCCTGAATTGCACTGCTAAACAGCCTGTTCTGCACATAACACGCTGTAGTAACAGCTTCTCCCCAATACCTAAAAGGTAAACTAGCATCCTTCAGCAAACACATCATTGCTTCCTGCAGCGTTCTGCCTTTTCTCTCTGCAACAGAATTCTGTTCAGGAGTGTAAGGGTTAGCCAAAATGTGTTCTATCCCTTTTTCTAACAAAAAGCTTTTAAACTTTGAGGATAGATACTCTCCACCTCGATCTGATTGCAAAGCAGACACTGGCCTTGGGAATTTTCCATTCGTCCAAGCCACAAAAGCCTTAAATTTATCAAAGACCTCATCTTTGTGTTTCAGCAAATAAATGAATGTGTACCTGGAAAAATCATCTATGAAGGTCAAAATGTACCTTGCTCCCCCAAGACTAGGAGAAAATGGGCCTATTACATCAGAATGAATGATCTCTAGAGGCCTAGAGGTGGACCTATCAGAAAACGTTTTCACAGGAGCCCTTGTGGTCTTATTCTCCTTGCAAACTGCACAATCTAGATATTTATCACAAGGCTTCAATTTTAAATCAGCAGAATAACTAGGCATTTGAGAAATGTACTTAAAATTAGCATGAGCAAATCTCCTATGCATTAAATGGATGCACTGGTCGTGTATGGGCTTATTTTCAAAAACAGCCTTAGCTTTAGCAATTTGCTGCTTTTCAGCATTTTGTACAATGTACAGAGAATCTTTCTGCAAACATTTTACAACCATTTTGCCATTCTTTCTAATATCACAACCCTCTTTCTTAAAAGTTACTACATAACCTGAGGCTACTAGCTGCCCCACAGACAAGAGATTGCTTTGAAAATTAGGCACAAACAAAACATTTTTAACAGTTTCCCCCAAACATGGAAGATTGATCTCACCTTCACCCACGATCTTGGATACAGATCCATCTGCTAAGGAAACTTTTTGTTTGTTAGTTTTAGACAAAGACAGAAAGGAATCTTTATTGTGACATATATGAGAATTGGCCCCACTGTCAAGAACCCACAAATCTTTATTATCAGAGTTCTCAACAACTGTTGCATGAAGAATCTTCTTTCTAGAAGTCTCTTCTTTCTTCTTTGAAGTCTTCTTTTGAACACAGTCCTTTTGCAGATGAGCAGGGGAACCACAGGTAAAGCATCGCCTGCTGGATAATGCAGAAGCTTGAAATTCAGAGCTCTTCCGCTCCCTCTGCTGGCCACGAGAAGACTTTATTGTAGAAATGGAGGCAGCTTTTTCTCGTCTCTTCTCCCACTCAGCAAGCAGCCGGGTAGACACAAACGATGGATTTAAATCAGCTTCTGGGATTCCCTCCATGGAGCAAATTAAAGTGTCCCAGGACTCATTCAACGAAGAAAGCATAATGTAGGCTTTCATCAGGGGGGTAAATTCCATCCCACGTTCCTGAAGTTCCACAAAATAATTCTGAAGCTTGTGGAGATGATCAGGCAAATTTCCATTCTCAGGCAAGTGAGCCTTGTACAGTTTTTTCGTTAAAATAACCTTGCTGCCTGGACTAGTTTTCACATATAAATCACGCAAATAGTCCCATAAGTCTTTGGAAGTTTCTTTGCCTCTCACGTGAATAAGCTGATCATCCTGAACAGCCAAAATAATGGAGGCTTTGCATTTTTCATCTTTCCTCAACCAGGCTTGATCTGGATTCTGAGGAATTTGTTCAGAAATTGCAGACCATAAATTTTCTCTCCTCAAGAAACTTTCCATTTTCAAAGACCAGTTCAAATAATTAGAATTAGAGAGCCTTTCCAGGAGCATACCTTGAAAATTTGAAGCTGTAGCAGCAGCAGCCATGGCTCCTTCTCTCCCCTGTTGTAGTAATCCAAAAAACACCACGAGGCTTGCAAACACGAGGCAAAAACTCCGCCTCCAATGGAAACTTCCTGTAACTGCCGGCAAGTTTCAAAAAACAAAGGAAGCCTCTCCAAATGCAGACTAAAACAGGTCAGCTTTCTTCTCTCTTATTTCCATAATTTTTGTCTCTGATCCAGAAGCAATTGCTGGGCCCATAACCTTTTGTATTTTTATAAAATTTGTGATCAGAGTTATGGAAAAACCAAGAGATAAGTTTGTAGTAAAAACGTTGCTTTATTTAAAACAGAAACATAAGAACAAACCTTGAATCTTCTTCTTTAGCCAAAGCATGGCATGGTTGATTAACATAGCCATTTTGATAGCAGAGAGCAGAATGCAGAGAACAAAAGGACAAAAGGCATTTACATTTTTAAACCTTTACCTGACCAGCATCTCAGTGGACAGAATCCACCATGTGACCAAAACACCTAGGCAACAGATTCCCAATATGGGCAAAGCTCTAACAGCTAATTCTGATTGGTCAGAAACTCTCAGACTGGCCGGCACCTGGGGGCAATTAGCATTCCTGAGTGGGGGGTGAACATGTGCTCTCTGAGCCCAAACAGGAAAAAAGTTTTGAGGCCTGGCTTTTTAAAAACTCAGCCACATATTCTACAGACATAAAAAATATATACAACAAAAAGTCCCCCCCCCCGTGATTTTCGCACACCAATTTCTGCTTATTTTGGCTTGTATCTTTTTTCCTGCCAAATGGGTTAGAATTAGGGTTATCAATCAATGGTGGACAGTTGCCTCTGCAAATTTATGTACCAACACCTTAATCACAACAAGGATATTGGACCAATCGATTACATCTGTGGTGGGCAAAAAATGTTGGTGATGTGATTTGAATGCTAGTGGTGGGCCAAAAAGGAACAAGAGCTGACTCACTGACATCAATACAATGTTATTCATGAAAAATTCACACTACTGTGGCTTTACTCAGAAAGTGAATAACTGTGGATGCAAACAATTATCTGCACTACATTTGGAGTAAGTATGTTTTAGATTTAACACATCAGATAACAATTGTGTATTTTATATGTTATATAACAGTGACATCTACTGGTTGACTTTATTATGTCTCTGTGCAATTGTGGGTCCAGTATCTAGCTGACTTGATAATCTTCCCAATCTGAAAAAAAAAATGCTGGAAGGAATTCCCTCATTAACTCCCTTGGGATTTAATTGAAATGTGGGAAGCAAGGGAGCTGCAGACTTTTGGAAAGATAATCATATAATGAAAAGGGGACATTCACTGTGACTATCTCATAACCAAATCACTGCAAGTGCACCCCATTCCACCCATCAGAATTGTACAAAATTGTCTTCCCTTTCAAAAGACATTTCAAAAACAAATTATATTTCATTAAATTGAATGACAACTGGGGGAAAATGGAGAGGGAATTGTTCTGCATGACTCTAAATGTGCTACCCTGGTTACTTCTACACCATCACAGTGTCTGGGAGGAATTGTGAGCTGAGTTTCTGGTTCAGTTATGAATGACTTGAGTGAACTAAATGTCAGTAAACAGACTGGCATTTTATCAACTTCAGGTTCCCATTCATGAAGTTAGGAAATTGAGCTGACTTGCAGGGCCACAGAGATAATGACTTGCAACCTAACTTCTCTTTGAATGGGAAAGAGATCGTGTCTGTCAAGTGGCTGTTCCCCACCTTCCCTTTGTAACCTCTCAGCATTCTAGAAAACTTGGTTCTGAGATCTGGGAGACCTTTAGGAATCATGTTTAATATTATAGTATAGGATATGCTGTAGGAATATAGTAAAGGAGTATAATGCATGATAGATGCTGATGCTAGGGAAAGTGGAAGGCAAAAGGAAGAGGGGCCGACCAAGGGCAAGATGGATGGATGCTATTCTGGAGGTGACGGACTCGACTGTGGGGGAGCTGGGGATGGTGACGGCCGACAGGAAGCTCTGGCGTGGGCTGGTCCGTGAAGTCACGAAGAGTCGGAAGCGACTAAACGAATAAACAACAATATAATGCATGAATTGAAGAACAACTTAGGATCCAAGTTAATGCACAGAAGACTGTGATGCAATGGAAATTAGTGCTGGCTAAAAAATTGTCCTACATGGTTCTTCTACAAGGACAAGTTTATGTGGTCCTGGAATAGCTAATGTACTTCTGCATCATATAAGTTATCCCATTAGTTCAGGGGCAAGTTTGGTAAAGGAAATTACTTGGAAGCCACAAGAGGGCGCAGAGGGACTATATTATATATTTTGTCTTCATCTGTTGACAAAATGAATAGAATTCATTTCAAGAGGATGGGTTGGGTTTTTAAAATTTCCCACCCTCCCTCCCTCCCTTCTTCCTTCCCTCCCTCCCTTCCTTTGCCTTTTAGTCAATTTTATCTCCATTTAAAACAATCAAACTGGGCAAAACTTTGTATTTGACTTATTTTTAAATAAAAATTAAAGCATAAACAGTGATGAAGAAGAAGATGATGATGTTCTAACAACATCTAAGTTCACAAATTGCCAAAAATCATAATAGGGTTTGTCTGGTTTGGGTTTACCTTGCTGACAGATCACAGACATGCTATAACAGGGATGGGAAACCTAAAGTCTTCCTAATTCCTGGTATTCCAACTCCCATCAGCTAGTGAGGTCAAAGGAGGTTCATGGGAGTTGTAATCCAAAACATTTGGGGAGCACTAATCAGCTAAGGTAAATTGCAATTTAAAATCTACTGCATTTGCACTTGTCTGTTTATTTATTCCATTTCGAGGCTTCCCAACTCCTCAACAACTCTAGGCAGCTTACAGTTAAAAAGAAAAAGAAACAACCACAACAACAACACACAGACACACAGACACACAGACATATATAAATCCCAAGGAGAGACACCATAGGAGAGACACCACAAGAGATCTTCTCCCATTGGGCTTTTGAAATTGGAAGGGTGTAAAGTAATGTGCAACAGAAAACAGCAGTAGCCCCTTCTACCATCTTCAATAATTAAGGAAGTTCAAAAAAAAAAAAAAAAACCAAATTCTCAAGCAGCTTGAGAATAATGATTAAAGACAAATTTTAATCCAGCATTTGTTCCAGCCACATTATTCCCACTTAG
Organism: Charina bottae; assembly: GCA_023362775.1. NCBI lineage: Eukaryota > Metazoa > Chordata > Lepidosauria > Squamata > Charinaidae > Charina > Charina bottae. The sequence continues at coordinate 108,055,817 of JALMGJ010000004.1, forward strand.
TTTTTCCACCTTACCTTGAACAATCTGTCTACTTTCTATGGCCATTTATTAGGCACATTCCTCAACTCAGCATTTTTCCCTCTAAAATCTTACTGAACTCCAGCAAATCTGGGGTTTCCCAAAGATCGCTGCTATTTCCCCTTTATGTGTGTGTGTGTGTGTGTGTGTGTGTTTAAATTATGTAAGCAATGGCATCACAACCTAAACATCATAAATATAATTATGCTTACGGTAAAGCATATACTCAATGACTCTTCTGAGATTAAAAAAAAAGTGAACTCAGTTTACTTGCATGGCTTTCAGAAGTTCTGTTGACTTGTGTGAATTAAGTCCCTTTAGAAAATGAGACAATACAGACTTATGTGCTTTGTTTAGATGACCTTTGTTTTAAAAAATCGCCTGAAAGAAAGAGACACAAGCAAAATATGAGATACTTGCCAGCATTAGTTTAAGTATCTTTTCTGAAAGATCTGCCTCGGTTTTCAGTTCCAGTAATTCAGCTTGGGCTATTAATTACTTAATTTTTTTCTCACAATAAATGTTATGAAAACATCAGTGCAGGGACTTAGAATTCCTGTAGGACTAGGGCCATGTTCAAGATGAAATATCTTCATTTGGTTTTGGAAGACAGGCGACCTCTTTAAAAAGCCTGCTGCCTAAGGACAGTGCCAAACAGCAAGGCCAAAGGCAATCTGTCATCACCCTTTAGGCCAGTGTTTCTCAACCTTGGCAAATTTAAGATGTGTGGACTTCAACTCCCAGAATTCTCTTCAGAATTCATGCTGATTTGGGAATTCTGGGAGTTGAAGTCCACATATCTTAAAGTTGCCAAGGTTGAGAAACACTGCTTTAGATGCCTACTGAGGCTGCAGGGCCCTTATAGAGTACAGACATTACTGTTAGATGTAGCTGTGGATGGGAGCTCTCCTGCAATCCTTCTTTGCAGCAAACTTCCCTAACCCAAGTGCCTTCAGGATACTGCGGGATATCATAAAACTGTCATCATCCATAAGTAGTACAGTCATTGGTCATGCTGGCTGGCAGTGAGGAGGAAACTGCCTTACCCTTGCAGCCCCTGGTAGTCCAGGAGCTGTGGTAAGTGATATTTGAGGCACCGAAACCTGCGCTCTACATGGCCTCAAAGAGTCAGTCATCTCAATGTTTGAAACTCAGACAAGGAAGCTCAAGCATGGGGCCCCAATAGGAGCCATAATCAAAAAGTGGCATGGAAGGAAGGGAACACTGCTACCACTCCCAAATAAGCTATTACCTCAGCAGTCACAGCATACAGGAGAATCAGAGCCCTGACAGCTTCCTTGGAACCCGCTGCTGGCCGTTTCTCATGCTCTTCCTCTTCCCTGCTTGTGAAGAAACAAGAGGAGAGAGTGAATAGGCATATCATGTCTTCTGACTGCTAGTTGGTGTTCTTGGATGCATTCTGCTAGTCTTCTTCCAGTTTTTCCTACATAGTGGCTGTTACAGTCCTTACACTGTATGTTGTAGATAACTCCTGTTTTTTCTTCTTGGGCTACTGGGTCTTTTGGTTTATTTACGATGTTCTGAAGGGTTTTGGTAGGTTTGTGTGCTACGGTGATGCCGTGTGGTTGTAACAGTCTATTAGTAGTTTCTGAGATGTTTCTGATGTATGGCAGTGTAATCCTTTTCATAGCTTCTGTTGGCTTTGCTGTGGTGGGTTGAGTGGTCAGGCACTTTTTGATAAAGTTGCGTGGATATCCATTTTGCTGGAAGATGCTATATAAGTGGTCTATTTCCTTTTTCTGGTGTTCTGGGTTGCTGCAGTGTGTTTGTGCTCATCTGAATAGTGTTCTTACACAGATCCTCTTGTGGGAGGTTGGGTTATTGCTTTCGTAGTGGAGCACTTGGTTAGTGTGGGTAGATTTCTGGTAGACTTGTGTTCCTAGAATGTCATCATTTCCTCTACTGATGAGGATGTCCAAGAAGGGTAGTGTGTTGTTGTTTTCTTCTTCCCTTGTGAATTTTATTCCTTTGAAGATGTTGATGGTTTCATGTGTTTCCTCCAGTTGATCCTTTTTTATTATGACGAAGGTGTCATCTACATACTGGATCCATACTTTGGGTTGCATGTGTAGACAAAGACTTTCAGGCAACCAAGTTTGGGGGGGGGCAGGTTTTCCAAAGAGGGGATGCATGAATGATGCACATATCTGAGGCTGTATTTTGAATGGGAAAGAGGAAGTCCACCTGAATGGGGTAGCAGGAGCGGGGAAGGGATACCTTGGGTGATGAAGGAGATGGGGGAGATCTTGTAGAGCTCAAGCCCATGGCAAGAAACCATGTGTGACCTTCTTCCCTTTCTTCTGTCTTCCCTCAATAGCCATGGAGGTTAGAGCTTGGCACCTGAGTTTTCTCAAGACTGAGAGGTGCATCTGAAAGGTTTGCCTTTGGGCCTAAAATCCTCAATATATGCCCCTACAGAAAATAATTATCCATCTAACTCAGTCATATCTATTTTGACTGGAAATCACTCTCCAAAATCTCCTATCTGGTGCTGGGCTATGCTACTTTAACTAGAGATAGAGAGATCACAGCAAGTGTTTTATACATGCAAAGAAGTTTATGTTCTTTCATTGATCTCTATCCTCCATAAGTAAAGCACATGAAGAGCTGCTTTCTCTATAAATGAGGCAATGTCTAACAACTTATTATGATCCAGCCCTTCCCAATCTGATTTTCAGTGATATGATCAACTACAACTCTCAGAATTTGGGAATCCTGGGAGTAGTGAACACATTGGGAGTAGAAAGCTAGACTAGTCTGTAAGATTCAAATTAAATGTGCTGTTGGTTAGTAGCTGGCACAAGAAAGGATTGAATCAGTACCATGGCATTAGGGAGAGTTGTTGTTTTAAAAAAAATCCTTTTGTTCTTATTTTGGTACTCATTAGAATCAACCATCCTGCACCAGCTACTTTCAATGGGAGGAAAGCTCATACTGATGCCAGCGGGAGCCTTCTTCCACGGCAAAAAGCAGAGTAGCAGAAGAAGAATCTGAAAGCAATATAACCAGAGGCAGAGGCAAAAGGTGGCCCAGGAGTGTATGCAGGTTATGGTCAAAAAAGTCAAGATGGCAGCCATGACAGTACAATTGAAGCTCTGCCCATGCTTCTGTGCAATGCACACAAAAACAGGCAGAGCTTCAATCCCACTGTCATGGCTCCCATCTTGATTTTGTGACCATACCCTGTGTCCGTCCCTGAGATGACCCATTGCTTCCCTACCAGAGTTGTAACTGGGTTCCCATTCTCCTCATATTTATTTTTTTAAAACAATCTATGCCAAACAACTATACAAAAAGTATCATTTTTTAGTCTCAGGCCACAGCTTAAATTTATCAAATATCTCAGATATTTTTATAAGACCCAGGAGTTTCCCCAGAACTAGGGTTGTTCATATTCTGTGTGAAATTGGTATGTGCTCTTGTGTTCTCATGTGTCTCGTGTTCTCATCTCCTCTATTTTTATTAATTAATTGATTGATTGATTTGGAAGTGAAAAAGCAAAAGAGAATATTTCTTAAGCAATGTGGGCTCATTGTGTTTTTATTTTATTTTATTATTGCTTCATTTGTCAGAAGGAAACAAAAACTACCGCTGGGATTGAGGATTGTCACAAAGGGATTTTGTGCTGAAATCCATTTCTGGCTTTTGTTCCTACTGTTGTTAATAAGCTCACAAATTTCTCCTCTGCTTCTTCATTCTTACACTGGCGTTAATCTCAGGAAAGATGTATACAAAAGTGATATACTGTGCTTTAGAAAAGAAAGTTGCTAGAGAATGTTTCCCTTATAATCATTGTGCACAGGCAGTGAATGATCACATTTTCCTTCTGCCTTATAAATAACACATTGCATTCCTGTAATACATTTCAGTGTTTGAAGTTTTTCAGCCATTCTTATGTCATTATCATGAAACAGATCAATCTTGAGGGAGTTATGTTGGGAGCTAGAGTTTCCCAGGTCAGAAATGCCAAATGTGTTAATAACCAATAGCCTCTTCACACCATGAGAAAGACAAAACAAGGTGTACTTTAAGACATGGAAAAGATGATAAAAAGAAGCACTGTGGGGGATATGAGAAAGGGCTGCACCTACATTTTGTCAGAGGACAATCAGTTGCTTTCAGTTGCTTTCAGTCCAGCATGCAGTAAAATTTCTTCACTAACCAAGTCTTATCAAGCATCTGTTTGGCTTCAGCCAGCAAAAGAGGGGCCTGACAAGTATTATTATTGCTCTAATACAGATATGGGCTAAAGCATTAGTGGCTTCACTTTTATCTAGTACTAGGCCAAAAATTCTTCTGCATTTTAAAAATAATTTTGCTTCAGGTTGAATTGAAAATTCTTACTTTGTTTTTTCTTTTTCCCAAAGAGGGAGACATTTTAGAGTTTCCTGTTCATTTCCCTTATTTCTGAGGTGGTCGATGAGTGTGTGTATGTGTCCTGTCTTTGACGAGTGTGTGAATGTGTGTATGTGTCCTGTCCAGGAGGCTGCAGAATGATGGAAAGAGAAGTAACAGGAAAAACAAAGATCACTATCCTCTGCCATCTTGCGTCCATAAACTCAGATTCTAAACTATTCTCAGCATGTGGTAAAAACACAACAGCAACAACCAAATCTCTTTTTCAGGGAAATAAAATTTTCTGGAAATTGACTATAGGAAAACTGGAACTAAGGCAGTAGTCAGCAACTTTTTCCTACCCCTGCAGATAATTGTGCAATGTTAAGTCATTCATTGTCTGGGCATTTGTCTCCTTCATTAAAATTTTGCAAGACTGCTGGAATATCACACACTCTTGCAGGAGACCACCAAAATCTTCTGTCATGCATCTGTTCAATTGCTGTGTTATAGAAGGCTACACCAATTATTAGAGCTATGCAAAATATCCAAAATAAATGCTCCACAAAGTCTGTCTGCTTTGAAAGCGGTCCCTGGGTGTCTGCATATGTGGGCACCTGCATAGACAATACTTCTACTGGGACCACTGCTGAAACAAAGTGGCCGTGCTGGTACTTGTATGCAGAGGGAGCCATGGAAAACTTTTGAAGCTGAAGATGCTGTAATGCTTCAAAGAGGTGATTCGTTCATTTTTGTGAAGCACTGTTTCAAGGGTTTGGCATAGACCTAATTCTTATTCGTATTATATCCCCTCTTTTCTGCCTGGTTTTGGCCTGATCCAGCAAAACTCTTCTTATAATCCTATACAGTACGTATGCACTGCTCAAGGCAGATTACATTCAATAATTGACCACATCAACTAAATACAATAGAGATAGGCATGATGTGTCCTGAAGGTTTATGGGATGAACACAGCTTTTGAATATTTGGTGGAATATTAGATAAAGACACTCGCATTTCGTCATCAAGCATTTTTAAGCTTCCACATTTCAGTGTCTTTGAGCTTGTCATCGTTGAAAAGGATACTTCACAAATGTATGTAGTAGAAAACTGCAGAAGAATTTTTAACGTGTTTTTACCTATGTTTGGATGCATTTTTGAAACACAAATCCAAAAGCTGTCTAAGTCACCCTCTTAACAGACTTCGATCATTTTTTATTTCAGCTAATTGTTCTTCTTCAATAAGTGAAAAGTTCCTCGTTGTAGTTGAAAGAAATGGATTTCTGATCCAATCATGGATCATGAAATCATTGGACCAATCATTGGACTTCAACATTTGGGAAGTAATGATGAACTTTCTCTCCGAGCAATATTAAATGGTCAACAATTAGCGACCATAGGAACCTGGAATGTAAGATCTATGAGCCAGGGCAAATTGGATGTGGTTATTGGTGAGATGTCAAGATTAAATATAGACATTTTAGGTGTCAGTGAACTGAAATGGACTGGAATGGGCCACTTCACATCAGATGACCACCAGATCTACTACTGTGGACAAGAGGACCACAGAAGAAATGGAGTAGCCTTCATAATTAATAATAAAGTGGCTAAAGCAGTATGTCTATGAAGGTTCTCAGTCATCCAGGTGGAATTGTCTGTAGCTTGAATCATGTCGATTTCTATTTTCTCAGTGGAAACGTTTCGCTCCTTATCCAAGGAGCTTCTTCAGTCTGAGCAAAGTTGGTAAGGGAATCCTAAATATGTTTCAAGGTGCCAACTTGAATATATGCCAACTTGGAAAATCCTTCCTTGAATAGAGGTGGGGGCCTCAGGCACAATCTCTCCCCCATCTTCCTCCCTGCTTTGTCTTCTGTGCCTAGGAAGATTAAGACCATTTCGCAAGCTCAACAGCAGCATGGTAATCTTAACGATCCTCCTTTAGATGATAAAGGGACTTAGAAATAACATCTCAAAATAACCATGACCTAGCCCCAGGTGCAAGGTCACACAGCCACCTAGAAACATATTTAAGGATTCCCTTACTAACTTTGCTCAGACTGAAGAAGCTCCTTGGATAAGGAGCGAAACGTTTCCACTGAGAAAATAGAAATCCAGTTGACATGATTCAAGCTACAGACAATTCCACCTGGATGACTGAAAACCTTCATAGATTTCTATTTTCTCAACTTTGCTCAGACTGAAGAAGCTCCTTGGATAAGGAGCGAAACGTTTCCACTGAGAAAATAGAAATCCAGTTGACATGATTCAAGCTACTGGCTAAAGCAGTGCTTGGATACAATCCAAAAAATGATAGAATGATCTCAATTCGAATTCAGGGTAAGCCATATAACATCACAGTGATCCAAATATACGCCCCAACCACAGATGCTGAAGAAGCAGAAGTAGATCAGTTCTATGAGGATCTGCAGCACCTACTGGATAACACACCAAAAAGAGATGTTATTTTCATTACAGGAGACTGGAATGCTAAGGTGGGTAGTCAGACGACACCTGGAATTACAGGCAAGCATGTTCTGGGAGAACAAAATGAAGCAGGACATAGGCTGATAGAATTTTGCCAAGACAACTCACTGTGCATAACAAACACTCTCTTCCAACAACCTAAAAGATGACTTTATACATGGACTTCACCAGATGGTCGACACCGAAATCAGATTGACTACATCCTTTGTAGCCAAAGGTGGCGGACATCTATACAGTCGGTAAAAACAAGACCTGGAGCTGACTGTAGTTCAGATCACGAACTTCTTATTGCAAAATTTAGAATCAGACTAAAGAGAATAAGGAAGACCCACAGATCAGTTAGATATGAGCTCACTAATATTCCTAAGGAATATGCAGTGGAGGTGAAGAATAGATTTAAGGGACTAGATTTAGTAGATAGGGTCCCGGAAGAACTATGGACAGAAGTTCGCAACATTGTTCAGGAGGCGGCAACAAAAAACATCCCAAAGAAAAAGAAAACCAAGAAGGCAAGATGGCTGTCTGCTGAGACACTGGAAGTAGCACAAGAAAGAAGGAAAGCAAAAGGCAACAGTGATAGGGGGAGATATGCCCAATTAAATGCAAAATTCCAGAGGTTAGCCAGAAGAGATAAGGAATTATTTTTAAACAAGCAATGTGCGGAAGTGGAAGAAGACAATAGAATAGGAAGGACAAGAGACCTCTTCCAGAAAATTAGAAACATCGGAGGTAAATTCCAGGCAAAAATGGGTATGATCAAAAACAAAGATGGTAAGGACCTAACAGAAGCAGAAGAGATCAAGAAAAGGTGGCAAGAATATACGGAAGATCTGTATAGGAAGGATAATAATATTGGAGATAGCTTTGACGGTGTGGTCAGTGAGTTAGAGCCAGACATCCTGAAGAGTGAGGTTGAATGGGCCTCCAAAGTTTGTTCTGAATTAGATCGCAGAATTAGCATGAACTGACTGAAAGGTTTCTTGGTTTTGGGATTCTGATACTGAGACTCTTACATTTTTACTGGGAAACTTGGAAGAAGAAATATGACAGTGAAGTTTTAATTATCTGCCCCCCCCATCCCACCTTGTATTAATCTGTGTATCTTTAACCTTGTCCTCCTGTAGGTCTTTGTATGGGGCTATTCATACCATTGGTTTAGTGGAGTGCTGATGATTTCTAGCAATGAAATTAGTGGGTTTCCACATATTTGGGTGGGGTGCAGTTTTTCTGTGGCTTCAGGTCTTATTATTTGAAATGTCTTTTAAAATTATTTTGAAAGCCCTTTTCAGGTGTCTTTGCACTGGGCCATGGAAAAGGCCAACTAGATTAAACTAAAGTGGATGTGGTATGCCCTAGTCTGTGTTACATTATATGGCCAGTGTGGATATTGCATTATTTAAAAATTGCCCAAGTTTAGTCTGTAATATAAGATTAAGAGTAATTTCTGCTGCTGCCCTTGATGGGCTGGTTATCCATGTTTGTTCTGACAATAGAATGGTTTCTGTTGTGTTTATTTTGTCCATACTAGAAACAAAAAACAGCCAGTAAAATAGGTTGAAGTCACAGTACCTTTTCTTCGAACAGTCACTCATGCCCTTGTTATCTCCCATATAGATTACTGTAATGCGCTGTACATGGGGCTACCCTTGAAGAGTATCCGGAAGCTTCAGCTGGTCCAGAATGCAACTGCACAGGCCATTGTTGGTGCCCCTAGATCGGCACACATAACACCTTTATTACGTGAGCTGCATTGGGTACCAGTTTGCTTCCGGGTCCAATTCAAGGTGTTGGTTATCACCCTTAAAGCCCTACATGGCGTGGGACCAGGTTACCTGAAGGACCGCCTCATCCCCAATACATCTACCCTTCCCACCCGAACATGCAGAGAGGGCATGCTGCGGACCCCATCTACAAGTGAGTTCCATCTGGTGGGGTCCAGGAGGCGTGCCTTCTCTGCAGTAGCTCCCGCCCTGTGGAACAACTTGCCCCCGGAGGTGAGATTAGCCCCTTCGCTCCTGACCTTCCGGAGGAACCTGAAAACTTGATTCTGCCGCCTTGCTTGGGGCCAAGGAAGAAGTAGCCACTCTTGGGGATGGCTAATACCTTAGAGAGCCCCTCTCCTACATTGGATTGAGTTAGATCTTTTTACTATTCCTGGATTTTAATCTTGTTTTATAACCTAGTATTTTTATATTATATGTATATTTTATGTCTCTTGTTTTATTATCTTGTTGTAAACCGCCCAGAGTCCCTCCGGAGGAGGGAGATGGGTGGTGATATAAGTTTGATTGATTGATTGATTGATTGATTAATAAATAAATAAATAAATAAATAAATAAATAAATAAATAAATAGCTTTGCAAGAAAAATAGATGCACTGATGCTGATGTCTCCTTTGGCGCAAGCTTCAGGATTCATCAGTGTTGGGAAATAACTCTTTATTTTGCCATTTCATATACATAAGCTGCCAGTGACACATCTTAGGCTTAGTATGCACATTTCATAGACATTCTCCCCAGCTCTATTACAGAGCAAACTGACATCAGATTGGCTTGAAGGTCACCAGTTCGCTAAATAGTATTTCCCTTTTTGAACTGAGAGATGATGTGTAACCATATAAGGGGGAGGAAAAAAATGTAGTGATAGAAATTTTAATAAATAGATTCAGGTTGTGGTCTGCTGATCTCGTTCTCCTTGCCTCTCCTCTCCTTCCCTTCATTGTTCTGCAGTTAATTGTAACTATTTTTAATAGTCATATTTGTAAAGCAGGATTTTTAGTGGTCTAGTGCAGTACAGGCAGATTACTGACCTTCTGGTCATGCAGAAAAATTCATTCACTGTGCCAGCAATTTTATACACTGTACTGGCAGTGACTCATGGCTTTGCGTAAGTGATGCATCTGTAAAAGCCTTGATAAACAGTGAAGATTAGTGAACACTTCTTTCTGAAAGATTTCTCCGTGTTGTGGCACTTTATAAGGATTGTTCCTTCCAAGAGGAAAACGGTAAAGCTACCTCCGTGCAAACACATAAACAGATTTGAAGATATATTTTTTTTCAATGCAATTTCCCTGCATTCTAATAATAGAAGTGTAGAATGGGAAGCAGCCATCCAAGCCATCCCTTCCATTCTCTCTGTCTTGTAGGAGCAGATGTGCCCACAATGGTCTGCAACCCTACCTGCAGCCAGACAATTTTGTAGACAGTCAGATGTCTACCTAACTGTGTGCCTCTGTTGCTATCAGTTGCATCATCAGCTGCACACTTGTGAAGCCTGCCTCTTTGGATGGATCTCCCTTGTTGGAAGAAGATGAATTTGAGTAAAACTTGAGGATTCCTATGCCTATAGAGCTGTTCTCATGTTATCTGTGCAGTGGGCACTTTCACACGAGGATTCTGCATCATTATGAAAATAGTCAGGACTTCTGTGTTCCTATGAGGAAAGCAACGTTAGAGAGCTGAGCTGATTTATTTCCAGCTCAAATTCAGTATAGTTGAACCCTTTGTAAGGCCGTGACTCTGTTTCCTCAGCACAGGGACTGCTTGCCTGCCATCCCATCCCCACCTCAGCATCCTTAACTTCTGTGCTTAACAGCTTCTCAGGAGCTTACACAAAACCAGCAGAGAAGGAACTGACAACTTGTCTTTTTCACTTCCACACCAGACCAGCAAGTGTGTAAAGAGCCAGACTACCCTATACTGTTGTCTTTTTCTTCTTTCCATTCTGCGTGGAATGGGGATGATGAGAATTTTTTTTTTTGCTACACAACCTGCAACATTCAAGGATAGGATGGAGATTTTAGCTAATGGTTCATTTCAAGGTAGCAGAAATATAGTAAAGGCAATCAAATTACAGCAGGTCCCCAGTTTAAGAATGAGTTCCGTTCCTAAATCTGTCCTTAAGTCAATTTTATACGTAGGTAGGAACAGTTATTTAGCATCAGTTAGTCAAATGTTTGTCTTAGTATATAGTATGTATTTTACTTTTCTATGCATATAAAACACTTAAGAAACACTTCTAAACACACTAAAATATAATAATAATAAGGTAAAGGTTCCCCCCGCACATTTGTGCAGTTGTGTCCAACTCTAGGGGCCGGTGCTCATCTCCGTTTGTTAGCCGAAGAGCCAGCGTTGTCCGAAGATGCTTCCACAGTCATGTGGCCGGCATGACGCACGCGGAATGCTGTTACCTACCCACCAAAGTGGTACCTATTTATCTATTTGCATGCTTTCAAATTGCTAGGTTGGCAAGAGCTGGGGCTAGTGCGGGAGCTCACTCCGTCATGCGGGGCTAGGGATTCGAACCTCCGAACTTGCAATCTTCTGATCGACAAGCCTGGTGTCTTACCCGCTGAGCCACCACGCCCCCCTTAGAAATATAGTAAAGGCAATCAAATTACAGCAGGTCCCCAGTTTAAGAATGAGTTCCATTCCTAAATCTGTCCTTAAGTCAATTTTATACGTAGGTAGGAACAGTTATTTAGCATCAGTTAGTCAAATGTTTGTCTTAGTATATAGTATGTATTTTACTTTTCTACGCATATAAAACACTTAAGAAACACTTCTAAATACACTAAAACATAATAATAAAGTAGTATTGTATATTTAACCCAAAACATCGTACTTAACTCGAATTTTTAATATAACAGTCTTTATGGCAGTCCGTTCTTAACTAGGAGTCGTCCGTAAACCGGGACGTTCTTAAACCGGGGACCTGCTGTATACTGAAACTGCTTCTGAGGCCACTTTTACACAGTATGGATTCCATTCCCCAGTTCTGTGCAAGTCATCATGCTGGCCTTGAAATATAGGACACCTGCTCAGATCACGATGAGCACTTCACCTGAGCAATACAAACATGCAAAAAACATTAATTCCCACTCCCTGAACTATAGCAGCTCCAGTCATAACAATAATTCCCTTGCCAAAACTTCAAAACAAAATAAAATTATAAAAATGGTGAATGGCCCTTCCACCCACATACTCAGAATGTTGCCTTAGGTATAACGCCATCACTCCTCCTACTTTTAAGGTCCCATTGAGAGTTCTGTTGCTGAAGTGACAAGGACAGGAGAGGTGTGCAGAGCATGGCTTTCATCTCACACCCATGCAGTCAGAACAAATGCTCGTTTGGTCACTCAATATGAAGGGGCCTTGCTAGATGTTATGCCGTCCCCCTCCTCCTGTATTTAAAAACCCAATTAGAACTTAAAGACTTGAAACTAGGCCTAAGGCAGTGTTTCTCAACCTTGGCAACTTGAAGATGTGTGGATTTCAACTCCCAGAATTCCCCAGCGAGCACCTGGCTGGGGAATTCTGGGAGTTGAAGTCCACACACCTTCAAGTTGCCAAGGTTGAGAAATACTGCTTTAAGGCAACAGTCATGACAGTGATAGAAACAGCCAGGGAGCTACTGTTTGTGTCAAGCAGCCAAACTTGGAGGAGGAGGAAGCATACTGGAGTATAACATCACCAATAAGATGTAGGAACAGGCAGGCCTTTGCCCTGTTCTACTGCCATACCTGCAGCTTCTGCCATACTTTCTCAGCCTCAGTTCAGTCTCTCTGCCACCTTTTCCCATTTTCATCTCTCATTTCTCCTTTGTCTTCCTTAGTATGGGTAGATAGCAACAAAAGCCAAGGAATACTGCCTTACTAGTACCCAGAAGCTAGGAGACATGCTAAGGCAAGAGTTGTACCAATTGAAAAAACAGACAACTCATAAGCCTTGGGGTTGCAAACTAAACATTAAAAATCTACAGCTCTTGAAACACACTGGCAGCATGAAGCAGACAGGTCCAGATTTCCTGGACTGGCACAAGGATTCTATGTGGACATGCTCAGAGAGTTTGGGAAATGAACATGGTGGTGGTGTGAAAGTGCTTAATGCTTTAATGGAAACTGAAATACAAAAAAGAATTGGGACATGAATTGTTTTCAGGGTATATGCTGTAGTTCTGACTTACTTTAGGCTTGCATATGAAAATGGCACTTGCATCTGAATCCGCAGTTCTGGGTGCAACATTTCTGCCCGTGGAGACTTCTTGTTTGTTGACATGTATCAGACAGCATGGTTAGCCAATGGCAGCTTTGCATGCAAAGATAAGCCAAGAATTTTTAAAAATTCATTTGTTGAGTAAACTATACATGGTCTTGCAGATGACAATAGTAATCATGACTGTTCCTTATTTGATTTCCTTCCATTTTTAGCTACCCTTGCTTTGGTTCATACAAGCCATGAATGGTAAGCCAAAAAAACCCTTGATCTCAATTTGTGATGTTACTCACAAATAAACTATGGTTTGTGACAGGGGGTACATTCAGGCATTGAAACAAGCCATAAGTAAGAAAAGTAGACCTTGGCTTATCATTATGTACAAACCTGAGCAAAATTTAAACAGCAGGTGTGAAGAACTTGTAGCTCTTCTAGTATTATTGGACTTTATCCCATCATTATTTAATGGCAGGGATGTCTGCAGGGTCAAAAAAGTCAATATGGCAGACATGACTGCTAAATCAAAGCCCCATCCCTTTTAACATGCATGCAATACATGTTAAAAGGGGTCTGCAAATTTCCATCTCCAATGGATATCTAGTGGGAAATCATCTATCCTTTGAAGTGCATGAGTTCATTAGAATAAAACATTCTCAAAATATGAAATTAATTTCTTGTTTTCTCTTAAAAGTTTTATCTTAATTTCAGGCAGACTTCACTCTTATATCTTACTTTTGTAGCAGGCATCCTTTTGGTCTCATCAAACTTCTCTAATAATCAACTAATATTCTAGTAGTTTTAAAAGGCAGAGGGGAAGCCAATCTAGAAGCAACAAATTGAAGGAAGGGTCTTACGTACTGCCTTTTATGATCCAAGGATCAAGAATGGTAGTGAAAGGAAAGTCATTTGTTGCAACATACTGTATTCTTTTTGTAATCATTAAATGACTGGAAACTGTGATGCTTTCAGCCACTGTACTCTGCTTGGCTCCAAAAGAATCAATAAAGAAACATAGCTTTACAAAAATAAAACACAGAAGATGAAGTATTTCCCCCCATCCTCATAGCTCAAATTATGCAATGTGTTTGGCCTTTCCATTGCCACAAAGGATACCCCACCTTGCAAAGATTTACTGGAAAGGCATAAAAGTAGTTTAATCTTTTATTATTTTTGCTCTTAAAGACAGGTTTTTCTGGGACTCATTATTTTCTGATTGATGAAATGATTGGTGGTCAAGCCCTAATGATAAGATTTTTTTTCCTTTTTTGTTCCTGCAATTCAGACGTTATTTTCACAAAGAGATGAAACATCAAGCAATGTGACATACATACAGTACATTCAGAGAAAGAGAGAGCAAGAGCGTGTGAGAGAGCCATCAAATTGTTTTCGACTCCTACCAACCACATACAGTAGATAGAATTTCTCCATAAAATATATTTTAAAAAATTTAAAAATTCCCTTCTCATCCATATGGGTCTTCCTCAACCTTGGGTCCTCTACCAGAGGCCTGGGAGTTTGAGGGTTCTGCGCAGTATTTTAGCTGTTCCTAGCACTGCACTCTTCTGGACAGAGAGCTCTGACGTTGCTCCTGGGATCTGTTGGAGCCACTCTCCCAGCTTAGGAGTCACAGCCCGGAGTGCTCCTACCACCACTGGGACTACTTTGGCCTTCACTTTTCACATCCTCCCTAGTTTCTCCTTCAGGCCCTGGTACCTCTCCAGCTTCTCATACTCCTTCTTCCTGATGTTGCTGTTACTTGGCACCGCTACATCTATCATTACCACTGTCTTCTGGTCCGTGTCTACTATCATGATGTCTGGTTGAGTGGCCAGTACCTGCCTGTCTGTCTGGATCTGGAAGTCCTACAGGATCTTAGCCCTGTTATTCTCCATGACCTTTTGTGGAATCTCCCATCTGGACTTGGGAGGGTCTAGCCCATACGCTGTGCAGATGTTCCTTTCTTTAGCCTTGTTCTACTCCAGCGCCTGCAGGAAGATCCAGTTCTTCAAGGCCTTCTGGAAGGGCAGGAGGGCAGGGGCCTGCCAGATCTCTGGGGGAAGGGCGTTCCACAGAGCAGGGGCAGCTGTGGAGAAGGCGTGCTTCCTAGGTCCCACTAAATTTAAGGGAAGAGACCTGGAGTGTGCCCACCCTATCTGACCTGGTGGGACAGGCAGATACCCTCAGGGAGAGTCAATCTCGCAAATAACCTGGTCCCATGCCATTTAGGGCTTTAAAGATGATAACCAGCACTTTGAATTGCACCTGGAAAAAAAGGTAGAGGCCAGTGCAGGTCACACAGCAGCAGTGTAATACTACACAACTTAGTTACATTTCTTGTCCTGATTATTTAAAGTGATCAGGATGCTACTGGAATAGGCACTTTTACTTCTTTGTGAGTCTGCAGAGTTCACAGAAGTGACTGTCATAGCTTGCTCTTCCTTGCCCCACCCATTTAGTTTTGCATTGAAGCATGAATCCTTTTTCCTTTCCTCTTTGCAAAAGAATAAAAAGTAAAAAGTAAAAGTTTGGTCTAGTAGAGCCAGTTTGGTCTAGTGGTTAAGGTGCTGGGCTAGAAACCAGGAGTCTGTCAGTTCTAGTCCCGCCTCAGGCATAAAGGCCGGCTGGGTGACCCTGAGCCAATCACATTATCTCAAACCTAGGAAGGAGCCAATGGCAAACCAATGGAAAAATGTAGGTAACGTCTACATGTATATTTTCAGGAATGGGGCGGGACTAAACTACTATTTCCCAGCAATTCTTGAAAAAGTCCTGGATGCAAAATGAAACCAACATAACACCGAGTAGATCCTCATCTGTATGCCTGGAACCGTCTCCCACATTCTATTTTAATACTGTGACTAAATATAGTTTCCATGGTATCAGCCAGCATCAATTTCCCACTCTCCCCGATTTTGCTTTGTTTCATATTTGTCTTTAAAGAACTCTCAAAAATCCAGAAGTTTGCACATTATTTTGTATTTTTTCTTTTTTGGAACACATTTTGGATTTTTGAAATTTTCATATGAGCCATCATAAATAATTGTGTTGTTGTTATTATCTAGATTTGTTATATCGCCCCACTCCAAAAGACTCTGGGTAGCTTACAGCATCCAATATACAATTGAAAACTATTAAAAACACAACCCCAAAGCATAGCAGCCCAGACAAAAAGAGCCATAACAGTAAAATAAATAAAAAGAGAGAGAGAGGGGCTTAACCCCAGGCCTGGGAACAGAGCCAGCTCTTAAGAGACTGCCAGAACCCGAAGAGAATTGGTGTCATACATATCTCTGGGAAGATGCTATTCCAGAGGGCAGGGGGTGCAACAGTCCCACAGGATGACAATGTTTAATTGAGGGGACCTGGAATGCAGGAGGACCCCAAATTGTGCATCAGTTGCAAATGGGGAAGTACAACCCCATCCAAAACCAACAATGAAACGTCCCCAACCAAGGAGGGCCATACAACCACAGCCACTCAGTCTTGCCAGGATTGACCCAAAGTCTGTTCCTCCCCATCCATACTCAAACAGCCTCCAGTCAGTGGGTTAGTACATTAGCAGATTCACTTGCATAGCCTGGGGTTGAGGTGTACAGTTGGGTCCATGGTTGACAGAACCAAAAAGCCATTGAAAGATCAAGGAGCACAAGGAAGGATGGACCACCCCATCAACAAGCACAACCAGTGCTGTCTCTATACTGTACTGTGGCCTGAAACCCAACTGAAATGGGTTCAGAGAATCTATTTCCTCCAATATCCTCGGTAGCTGCCATCTGACCACCTTTTCCACAACTTCTACAAAGGGAAGATTGGAAACTGGATAATAGTTGTCTAAGACGGAAGGATTCAGCGATGGCCTTTTGAGAAGGGGGAGACCACAGCTTCTTTCAAGGCTGGAGGGACACCCCCTCTCTCAAAGAGGATGATACCATTGCATAAACCCACCCTCTGGTGACCTCCCAGGCTGTCTTCACAATCCAGGAGAGACCAGGGTCTAACAGGTAGCTGAACTGACAGTTTGGAGTACCTTGTCCATTTCACAGAATTCAACTCAGTCCAGATAACCTTACTAGTCTGTGCCCTAGGCAACTCACTTGGACCTGCCCAGTCAAAGTCCAACTCCAAGCGAATCTGAACAACTTTATCTGCCAGATAGCATGAATACTATCAGACAAATAGCAGTTTCGCCTCCCTTATCACCACAATGTAGGCCCAAATATGGTCTCTTACTTATTGCTCATGTTCATTATTGTTCATTACTCTTACTTCTTGTTCACGTCATGAATCAGCTGATGTAGATTCAAAGAACCACTACTTTACAGTTCTATGGGTCTATGCTTCTTGGGGAGAGCTATTTACAATATAATTCTTCATAATGAGTTTCAATAAAGTTAGTTTTGTTTCTTGTTATATCCACGGTTGGGTGGCTTTTGTATGCTAGACTGCCTGGAATGTTTTATTAAAAGTAAACAGTTGCTTAAATTTTCTTCTGAAGTGACTGTTATCTGCCATCTCAATTTTGATGGTGCTTTAAAGATTTTTTGATGGTGCTTTAAAGATTGTTGCACTAAAGAATAGTCTAAAATAGGAAAGACAGCAATAACAGTGATTTAAAAACAGTTATTTTGAAATTCTAGAGTAGCAAAAGAAATATAATCATTCACGGGAAGAATGGAATATATTTGTATTCAGGAAAGATTATTTTAAAACGTTGAAATCTAAAAATTGTATATAACATGATTTTTAAAAAATGATTCACTCAGCCTTTATAACCAAGTAAGAGGTCAGATAATTACACTTCAAATAACAGAATATAATAAGTAAAGAAGTGCTTGTTTTAATGTCAGGTATATAGTTATATATATTTCTAAAAAGGTAAAGTTTGTGCAGTCGTGTCCGACTCTAGGGGCCGGTGTTCATCTCCGTTTGTTAGCCCAAGAGCCAGCATTGTCCGAAGATGCTTCCACGGTCATTTGGCTGGCATGACACACGCAGAACGCTTTTACCTTCCCACCAAAGTGGTACCTATTTATCTACTTGCATTTGCATGCTTTCGAATTGCTAGGTTGGCAAGAGCTGGGGCGAGTGCGGGAGCTCACTCCATCACGCAGGGCTAGGGATTCGAACCTCCGAACTTGCGATCGACAAGCCTGGCGTCTTACCCGCTGAGCCACCACGCCCCTTAGAAAACTATATGGATGTATACTAATTGCAAGTCAAGTCTGATTTTTTTACTGGCTTCAGAGCCTCAATTGATTCCTACATAACCTCTAACAGATATGAAACTTGATGGACATCCACCAGGAATGCTTTCATCTGGGTTCCTGCATTGAGCGGGGTTTGGACTCCGTGCCCACTGCCTACAAAAGTCCTTCTAACTCTATGATTGTATGGTTCTCCTTGTTAAAATGTTTAGAAGAGTCCTATATCACTAGATTTCATGGTAGAATTAATCACTGAGACCCAAATATTTAACCAGATTAACCAGGTGTTTAATTGGTGCTGAAATGAAATCAAGAGGGACAGTCCTCTGGCCTCTAACAGAATTATATTCAGTAATGGTTACCAGAACTACAAGGACTTTCTTTTACATCTCCACAAAAAATGAATCAGAGAGAATCCCTACCAGAATATTTGAGTACTCCAACATGCAGTTATGTTGAGATTGCAAACCGTTGAAGATTTTGGACATTGTCACTAATAACTTGAACAGAATGCATTGGGGGTCAGCTAGTGCAGTTTAAGAGTAAAAGATGCAGGAGAAACTGTCAATATAGCCCTAGCTGGGCTCAGTGTGTTTTCTAATCTCATCCAACAGCTGTCTGGTTATATTTTGTAGTTAACTGGTAGAGAAAACTACTGTCTCAAACACAAAAGTGTGTGTGCTGAATAGAAAATCCACCCTGCATACATATAAAACAAGTTAAACTCATCTATATTTCTATTTTTTTAAAATATTCTACACTTGAAATGTGGGGAATAAATGGGATACCAATCTATGTATCTGTTTAAGAAAGTGCACTCAAAGCCTTTATTAAAAGTACATCTCTGTTCCCAGTTCTGGAAAGTTGAACTAATTGGTTGACTGCCTAAAATCTGATTCTTTATCAGCTTTATTTCAAGGCTGTCTTTAGAAAGAATGTAGTAGAAACATTATCTTTGGCTTCCTGGATTAAGGACTCCTTGGAGATTCAAGTATTTTAAAGCACCTTCAACTTTGTGAAAGTTAGACTGACTGGATGTATACATATTTAAAGTTCATTATTTCCAGAAAAGAAGAGGCTATGCTTTTGCTATTGGAATAAGTTAGTTTTGCATAGTAAATGTGGGGAATTGGGGCAAACAATGTTTTTCTGTGTCAGAACCACACCTTTGTTTTTTTGTTTAATTTTTTACATGAATTTATATACATACCTCCCAATCACGAGAGTGATTTAAAGGAATAAATACAAAGAATCTCAAACCCCAAAAATCTCTTAATTCCCCAGTAAAATCCAGAAGTCTGGGGTAGCACCTTTTCCGACTAACACATTTAATTTATTTACTCATGTATTTTATTTTATGTCAGAGCACGCAATGTTGGGGTGGCCAGTGCTTCTCCACGACTTCAGAGTAATACGTTCTAAGCAGTAAATGGACACTCAAACAGAGATTAGATAAAATAGTCTATTTACTTTATATACATACGCAGTCCAAAATACAGTCCAGTAACGTCCAACACAGATACAAATGAGATCAAGTAACGAGAAGAACTTCACAAGAACTTCCCTACTTTTATACATATATTGACCAATCACGTTATAGGTCAAACAAATTATCTGCCACACCCAACTAACACACCGCCCAGAGTCCCCTTTATGGGGGGAGATGGGCGGTGATAGAAGTTGGAAAAATAAATAAACCTACAGCACCTGTAATATGAGTCACATCATACCTTCTACAATGGCTGCTAATTGGATGACTTGCAGAATATTTCACTTCTCACCTAGATAACTCTAGCCTCTCCTGTATAATTAATCTATCTGTAAATTCTGGGTATTATACAAACCCCAACATTTTATTTATAGGCCAACTCTTGGTGGTTTACAACTAAAAAACAACGTATTAAAAGAAATACAATCCACCAAAAAAGCAAACTACCAAAAAAAAGAAAGAAATCCAAGACCAAAACAAATCAGATAAACAAAACAAAACAAAACAAAACAAAACAAGAAAGGAGTTCCACAATCACCCTCTCCTCAACACCTAGGAGAACAGCCACATCTGTAATAGTTTCCTGAACAAGGTAAGGGAGGGAGCAGTGATATGCTAGAACTGGCTTGTACTGGCTCTCAAGAGCTGATTGTTAAATTTTCTGGAATCTTGGGAGCTGGTTGAGAGCAAAGCTGAATCCCTACGCCTAGCATGTCAATCAGCTGTTCTGTGGGCACGGCAGCTGCAATTGAGCCAGTAGAACTGGTTCTTAAACATTTGCCAGCACACTACTGGGAGCCACATGAATCTCTGGAGGAAGATCTTTCCAGAGGTCAGAAATTGCAAACGAAATGGCATATACTTTTGTAAGCTGCAGCTCACTTCATCAAATGCATAGATGTAAACTAAAATCCAGGAGCCTCGTGTGGCGCAGAGTGGTAGGTGGCAGTACTGCAGTACTGCAACCAAAACTCTCCCCATGACCTGAGTTCGATCCCAGTGGATGTTGGTTTCTCAGGCAGCCGGCTCAGGTCGACTCAGCCTTCCATCCTTCCGAGGTTGGTAAAATGAGTACCCATCTTGCTGGGGGAAAGGTAATCACAACTGGGGAAGGCAATGGCAAACCACCCCACTCTATAGTCTGCCAGGAAAACATCAGCGAAAGCGGCGTCCCTCCAAAGGGTCAGTAATGACTCGGTGCTTGCACAGAGGACTGGCAGCAGCAGACTAAAATCCATTAACCTAATTGATTAATGATTATTATGAAATTAACCTTAATGTAGCAGTAAACTCCACTAACTCAATCTAAAACTTAACTAGAATTAAAATCAATCAAACCAAAAAAGCAGCCCGATGCTACCTGTAGCACCTGAACGTCTGTTGAAATAGGGTTGTTTTTATTTATTGCCATTTTCTACAATACCATCAGGGTGGGGTCAAATGAACCTCAGGGGGGCAAGCTGTTCTCCGATGTTGGGTCACTACTGAGAAGGCGCTGCGTCCGAGCTTTGAAGTCTTTGATCTCTCATGGGGTGGGGACCCTAACCTTCCCCTCTCAGGATAATCACATAGGCTAGGTGGATTTTTGTCTGAAGAGATGGTCCTGAAGGTATGAGAGGTATTTCTCACAGTGTTAAGAAGTATAGCAGCCCTTAGCAAAACAATCAACATCTATTTTCCACCTTTAGGAAAGTGGCAAGGTTTTATGATGGTGTGTGTATGTCTTTGAGTCAGTCTTTGTCAGATTTCTCGTATGAAATTAGCAAATTGTTTTCTATACAAAGCACAGCTTTGATGACGTGACACCAGGTGGCCAGATAACAACTGTCACGTGTGTATTGTTTTGGCTAGTTTGCATGGGAACAAGTCCTCCTGATTCCTTCTGTGGGAAGCCTTGCTCTGTGTAAAGCAAGGGAGGGGGGGATCACATGCTTGCTTAGATGCAGCACTGCCACCCAATAGCAGGTCATGCTATGTGCTGTGGCCTATGCTTTAGGCCTGGTGTGTGTCACGCCTAACTTCCAGCCAATCAGAAAGCTGGAAGAACTGAATATCTAACCATGCAAAATGGTGTTCTATGCTTCTTGACTTCTGTCCAGTCTTTTAGCCATGTTCGTATGTGTGTTCTACTTCTGAAGACTGGGAAGTGTGTAGCTATGCGTGGCTGTGTGTGTAGGCCATGGCCCCTTCATGTCTGTCAATGGAAACAATACACGAAACTCTGCTTGTAAGTTTGTTTTTCCTTTTGCAATGCTGTACCATGTATATTCAACTTTGCTTTTATCACAAGTAAAGATTTTATAGCTTTTACAAGCTGCATTCTGTCTGTTTACTCTCATGCCTTGATTTTTCCCTATAAGCCAGTGTACAGGTTATGGGCCCAGAGAGAAATTTGCGTTTTCTTTGCTGCGTTGTACCTGGCTGTAAAAGGGAGTTTGTTTTTAGAGGCTGATTTCAGAGTAAACGTGTTTTGAGTGGTCAGCAATGGCTGAACAGAGTCTGGTCAGTCTGCCATTTGAGCCTTTAGATGGCACAAACTATCTGACCTGGTGTGTGGAGATGAAAACATTCTTTTTGCAAGAAGATTTGTGGCAGTATGTGGCAAACCCACCTCCAGAGGATCCCTCTGAAGAAGTGCAAGCGTGTTTGGACCGTGCTTATAGCTTTTTTGCTTTTGGGAATCAAATCCTCTGAACGGAATGATATCAGCCACTCAAGGACTGCGTATGAGTGCTGGGAGGCTATTGGAGCCTTTAATACAAAGTAGAACTCTGTTGCCCTTGGTGGACTATTAAGACAGCTTTATAGTTTGAAGCTGCAGCCGGGTGAGAATGTGATGATCCACCTTGGTAAGCTCAAGACTTTGTTTGCTGCATTTGAACAAGGCGGCATGTTTTTCTGGGAATATGAAAAAGCATGTGTGATTTTGTCAAGCTTGGACAGCAGTTTGGTAAAGTTATTCTATGCAGAATCAAACGCATGGAATTTCTACACTATGAATCTGGCCTGAAAGTGGAAATTTCCAAGCTTCTCTGCTGTAAGCGTAAACAACAGGTGCTGCTGTTCATCTAGCCAAAATAATAGAACGTTATCAGTTCTTTCCCATGAGAATAGAGTCTCGAGGGAAAGCCAATATTGCAACACCGCCAACCCATGACGGTTTATAGTAAGTACAACAACTGTAAGCTGAAAAGTAACCTTAGCCCATTTTAGCCAATCAGAATTGTGTACCATGGGTATAATTCAGCTATGAACCATGGGTATTCATCTCACTTATGTTTTTCCTATGCTTTCTCTATGTAGACCGCTATCTACATGTACTTGTATCTGAACTGTAACTATGCCTGGTCTTTGCACAGACCATGATGCTTTCTTTCCATTCTGGTGATGGAACTCTGCGTATGCTTTGTTTTTCCTTTTTGCAATAATGCACCATACATCCATTATTGCCTTATGCTATCAATAAAGATATTGTTAGCCTTACAACACGTTGTTTGGATTACTTCAAGCCTAGAACCCCACTAGCCACCATCACCTCACAGGTTATGGGCCCAGAGAGAAATTTGCGTTTTCTTTGCTGCGCTGGATCTGGCTGTACAAAGGGGTTTGTTTTTGAGGCTGCATTTTGGAGTAAACATGTTTTTCTTGAGTGGTCAGTATGGCTGCTGCAGGGCTAACTAGTCTGCCTTTTGAGCATTTGAATGGCACGAACTATCGGACCTGGTGTGTGAAGATCAAGTCTTTCTTCCTAAAAGAAGGTTTGTGGAAGTATGTGAAAGACCCACCTCCAGCCGGTGTTATTACTGAAGAAGTGCAGTTGTGTTTGGATCGTGCTTATGGCAATTTGATTCTGGGACTGGAATCATCGCAGCTACTGCATATCAGCAATCTAGACACTGCACATGCATGTTGGGAGGCTCTCAAAGCCCTTTATTCCAAGCAAACATCTGCTGCCATCGTTGGTCTATCACGTCAGCTTTACAACCTGAAGCTGCAGCCCGGTGGAAACGTGATGACCCACCTCCATAAACTCAAGACTTTGTTTCTTGAACTTGAGGAGTGGGATGTTGTGATCCCTGATACCCAGAGAGCTTGTGTCATCCTGTCAAGCCTGGACAAGAGCTTTGACATGCTCATCGAGGCAACTCAGACGTTGAGACTGAAATAGCAAGTGAAATACAGGATTGGGAATCTTCATACACTGTCATTGGTGAGGTTATATCTACAGAAAGATCCCCAAACAGTTGTGCACACCAGTGTAATTCATTTATTGCCTCACTGAGGGCCGCAAATTCGGCCTCACACGTGGAAACGGCAATTGAGACTGTTCCCTGCCATCGTCCAGTGCACAAGAGGCCTGATGGACGAAAGGAAGGGAATCCAGAAGCCAGAAGTCAGCTAAACAATGAATCCAAGTTCGTACAGTAAATAGAAAACAGAAAAATCGAAACAGAAAAATTGGCCACAGATGTCCCCTCCTTTGCAAAAATGCAGCTGACATAGATAAGCAGAAATTCCAAACTTGTTAGCTGCTTGTTTTGATTTTTAAGAAAAACCGCAGAAGTTTTCAACCCTTGCCAGCCTCGCATAGATGGCTAAACCATTTTGCAGGCTTGGTATTTTACCTGGGCAAACTAGGTAAACTACATAAGGGTGTATTCACTGTGTTACTGCAGAGTGATATACAACAAATTAAGGATAAGCTTCCTTTACACAAATGACACTCTGTAGGAAATCAAGAACCATAGGATTCTCTGTTCTGGGCTTTAGAAACTTCACTACCAAGATAAATGTTTGAATTTGCCTAACTCCCTCAGCTGGAAATACTGCCTCAGCTGACTGACAAATTCTTATACAAGGTGGAAAGATTCAGTTTCTAAGCAGAAAACAACTACATAAGTAAGAAGTACTATACAAACTTCTACAACCTCTTATGTACACATAGAAAACAGCACGTGACTGTTCTACACATCCCTGTTTTTGTCAGACTTTGCACCTTTGCACTGATGCTATCAATGACTGGCCTGCTTTAAGATCCATAAAGCACCCTGTGAAGTCAATGGACTTTCTGGGAATTGTCACACATGTATAGCCAAAGGCTTGCCTTACACACACTCTGCTTGTAAGTTTGTTTTTCCTTTTGCAATGCTGTACCATGTATATTCAACTTTGCTTTTATCACAAGTAAAGATTTTATAGCTTTTACAAGCTGCATTCTGTCTGTTTACTCTCATGCCTTGATTTTTCCCTATAAGCCAGCGTACATCCTATCAGTCTTTACCCCTGGTGACTGCCTGGACAAGTCCCTGCGGTTTTCTTGGCAACATTTTTGGAAGTGGTTCAAGCGGTAATCTGGATTTTTGCAGCAAGGAATAATATGTATGCCCTTAAGCATAGGAAATGCTTCCCAGTGATTGTTCATATTGAGAAGACGGGGGCTCAAAGCAATAGGGAGTGAAGCAATAAGAAAACACCAGTTGCAGCACTTTCCTCCATCTCCAAAATTATGAGCTCAAAAATATCCTCAAGAGAAATTTGAAAGGAATTCTCAAGCACCCTAAGAAAAAAATGGAAGAGGAGAAATCTCTTTCTCTGAGGAACAAAACATTTGAGAAATTGCTAGGAAGTTTTAAGCCAGTGTTTTTCAAACTTGGCAACTTTAAGATGCGTGGACTTCAACTCCCAGAATTCCTTAGTCAGCTGGGTAGGGAATTCTGGGAGTTGAAATCCACGCATCTTAAAGTTGCCAAGTTTGAAAAACACTGGCTTAAACACTCTGCAGAATGTTACTGACCAAGCTTTCTGGACCACCAGTGGCATGTAACAGTTTTCTATTAGACTAGTATTGCATTACACTCCAAAGACTAGCTTTTTAGCCACATTTTCCTGCTTTTTTAAATACGCAGGTAGAAATAAATTATATCACTTAGAGAACTGGGACCCAGCTTTCCAGTCATACTCTGTTGGAAGCAACAGAAGCTAACCCTATCAGCTATCTGACCATGGTCTCAGTTGACCAGTTGACCAGGGAGGAAAGCCATCTCTCCATGGTCACATGCGGCCTGTGAGCTGTGCATTACCCACCTTTTTTTTTATAGTTTAAACTTTATTGATTTTCAGAGTATAGATAAAATACAAAATAGAAAATACAGAAAAGCATGAAAATAGAACTAAAGAAAAAAGAAGAAAAAACTATAAAGTGCAAATAGACAGAAAACAAAGACGGAAAAGTGACTTCCGACTTTCTCCAATACAGATATAGATAAATTTACAAAAATAATCTCTTACCAATGATTATACCATAGTAACATTATTTCTATCAAAATAAACCAATTAATCATTAAAACCCAAAATCAGAACATCATTTTTTTCTACCACAAGCAAGTATTCTAGAAGTGGTTGCCAAACAGATAAAAACCCAGAAACTGAATGTTCTCTAATTAATGCTGTCAATTTAGCCATCTGGGCCAGATCCATTAATTTAATGCATTACCCACCTTGACTTACACAAGGTGCCTGGATAACACAAGGATAACACAAGTTCCTGGTAATCTTTCAACATCAGACAAATGTCGTTTGAATAGAGTAACACCAGAATAAACTTCACAGACTTACCTCTTTCCCAAATCATTTTCTACTTTCTGTAAAAAAAAACAACAACAACCCAAGTCTGATCTGCCTGATAAGTTATATTTCCCATTGTGGAACAGCCAAGGCAGCTACACCCACAATTCTGGGTTGAAATGGGACATTTGGAAAGTATCATTCTTCCTAGTAAAGGAGGACAGTAAGGTGTCATGAGTGTAAAGCAGTTGTCTCATCTTTTATTATCGCAGAAAGAATACACACGTTTCATTCTCTCATCAATCTTCAGGAATAAGAACACAACTTCAGTGACAGGAAGAAAGGCAGGAGAACACTTTTTCTGTCGTAGGGGCTTCCTGCAGCACGACCTGCTCTTAAGGCTATGATTACACCCCGGTCAATTCCGCCCTGTGTTTATTCTTCTCAGAATTACTTCTAAACACTTCACAGATGTTTAAAAAAAGCTTAGAAAGGACAAACAACCCTATATATACAAATGGTAATGAAGTTTCTATTTCCTTTTTTTCTTTATGAAAACTAATTCTGAATGGAAGAGTGTCCTCCCATCCACCACCACCACGGCGTCCTAGTCCGAGTTCTTAACTCAGTGTTTCTCAACCTTGGCAACTTGAAGATGTGTGGACTTCAACTCCCAGAATCCCCTAGCCAGCCATGCTGGCTGGGGAATTCTGGGAGTTGAAGTCCACACATCTTCAAGTTGCCAAGGTTGAGAAACACTGTCTTAACTACTACACACCATGGCTCTTAGGAAAAGTATTGGAACTTGGGGAATGGCAGTGTCCCTTCCCACCCACCCCAAAAAAAATCTGCACTCCTTTGCTTCTTCCTATTCCTTACGTAGCACAAAACAAGCAAGGACAGGCTTCCTTCACTCTTTATAATTCTGCAGAGGGAAAGAATTTGAACAGGGGCCACTCGGCATGCTAGGTTTCGTCACCCCGGTTCATTCCCTTCAATATGCTGCAACAAGCAGTATTTTTGTTACAAGGAGAACTTAAGTGCATGCAAAGGATCTGTTGTAATAGCAAGGCAGAGGAGTTGCAGGTATTTCTTGCCCCTGAATGAAGCCTGACGCTGACAATACCTATTGCTGACTAATGCATTCATTCTACAATCTCGGTCTTGA
Source organism: Charina bottae (assembly GCA_023362775.1). Classification (NCBI taxonomy): domain Eukaryota; kingdom Metazoa; phylum Chordata; class Lepidosauria; order Squamata; family Charinaidae; genus Charina; species Charina bottae. The sequence continues at coordinate 108,083,096 of JALMGJ010000004.1, forward strand.
AACATTATAAAATTGCAGACTTCATGGCTTGAAACACCTAGCTTTAATTTTTTTTTCCTCCATCCTTTTCTTCTGAAGCATCTTGACTGATGACAGATTCTGAAGAACTTGAAAGATTGCACCACTTTTTGGGGGTCTAACAAAGGCATTCTGGATTTCCAGCTCTTTTTTTCTCCATGGACCAGCAAGGCTGACTTTGATTCTTCTTTTTTAATGCTATGGATCCAATCCTAACCCAAGACCTAACCATGGAGGTCAAATGGATGCTATAAATCTGGGCACTTTATCTTCACATGCAAGTCTCCGGTATGATTGGGGGGAACAAATTTTAAACAGCCGCATCATTTCATTATTCTCAGTATTGCCTTGTCCTTTTCCAAAGCCAGCCAGTGAACTGAAGCCCCTGGGCCAGTCCTCTCTTTAAGCAGATGAATTGCTTCATAACTTTAACTTACCTTTTTTGGGGCAGGGGGGAAGGCAGCGCTCTTTATTTTTACAGGAGAAACAGGAGTTAATGGGTTTTTACCCTGCAGCATCTCCCAAATTAGTAAATGTTTTCATCTCTTGAGATTTGATTGGCAAGCAGCTATTAAAAGCATTGAGCACTGCTGATAAAAGGATCACAAGGTCAAGCTAAGCATCTTGTGTGAAAAATGAAGTGTGTTAGAGAGTAGCTACAATGCTGAAATCTGATTGCATATTCAGGGAATTTATTGATGTGTTTATTTACAACATTCGTATACTGCCATAGTGCCAACATGATCCCCAATGATTTACACTTAAAAACAATAAAACGGCCAACTGATTGACAAGAGCCATCAAAAAGAGCAAATTAAATAACACCTGCTGGTGCTTAGTCCCAATGTTGACAATTACCTCTCAAATGCTCCCCAGAACAGTCCTGTTTTACAGCCTTTCCAGGATGGGGGTGCTGGAGGGAAAGGCCTACAGCAGAAGAAAACCTGCCTCCAGCACCTCCCTGAAGTTCTTGAGCAGTAGATCTTAAGCTTTGCTTTCTGATATGACCATATGGAACAGGCTAGTTCTACATGAAGGAGGCAGTCCTGAAGATAGCTGGGGACCACACCAAGAAGGGGCGTGGTGGCTCAGCGGGTAAGACGCCAGGTTTGTCGGTCGGAAGATCACAAGTTTGGAGGTTCGAATCCCTAGCCCCGCGTGACGGAGTGAGCTCCCGCACTCACCCCAGCTCTTGCCAACCTAGCAATTCAAAAGCATGCAAATGCAAGTAGATGAATAGGTACCACTTCGGTGGGAAGGTAACACCGTTCCATGTGTGTCATGCTGGCCACACGACCGCAGAAGCGTCTTCAGACAACGCTGGCTCTTGGGCTAACAAACAGAGATGAGCACCGGCCCCCAGAGTCGGACACGACTGCACAAATGTGCGGGGGGTACCTTTACCTTTTACACCAAGAAGGGCTTTAGAGATTAAAACCAGCACTTGGAACTGTAAACCAGAAACTTATTGGAAGCCAATACAAAACTTGTGGGCTTTAATGGTCTTTCCTGACCAGCGAGAGGGAGGTACTTTTACATCAATTGCAGCTTCCAAATTATTTTCAAAGGCAGCCCTATATACAGTAAATACATTGCAATAGACTAGCTTCAAGAAGCCAAGGCATTAATGACTGTCTGTTAGTTCTTTAAGCTATCATTCAATAGAATGAACCATCCAACAGGAGAAAATCAAGAACTAGGCTTGGAATTTAACAGTATTAGTGTGATTTCATGACCCGTTATACATACAACTATACACTATTATTAAATAACGTGACTGCTACAAGAATTTGTTAATTAGTTACATATATCTCAGCTCTCCTTAAGATGCTGCAGCTTAGTGAGAAGACAAATAGTCCTATATTTAATCTCTAAAATGTCATATAAAGCCTAGAATAATTCCTATTTGATACTTTGAAGAGCTTCTGCTTTTTAGTATAGCCCAGAGTAGGCAACCTGTGGCACTCCAAATGTTGCTGAACTAAAGCTCTCATCATCACCATACAAATACAGTATATTAGACTATAATTTCCATAATTCCAGACAGCAGTAATTGGCCATGTCTCCTAAGGATGCTAAGAATTATAATTGAGCAGCATCTGGAGCCAGTTTGTCTAAGACAAGACTTTCTAGATGTCTTCTTAGCCAGCTGTATTAGATTAATTCCTATTATCCCAGGCAGCAAGTTGTCTGGGGAAGTTGGGTATTCCAACACATCTGGAAATTATAGATACTAGCTGCCAAGAACAGGTTTTGAAAATACTGAGCTAGAAAGATTAGTGGTTTGATTCAGTATCCACACACAGTTCTAAGACATGGTTAGAAGAAGAAAGCACTATTGACTGGATAGCAGATAGTGACAATCTATACCACTATAGTTTAGAAACAACAATGGCTAGATTCACATAACACACTGAGCCATAACCAAATTAATCTCATTATTGTTCAGGGTGATTTTTTGAACCAGGCTATTGTGATTTACATGCCATGGTTTATAGCTTTAACATTATGCCCGTACTCAACTATAGTAATGACTTCAACAGATCATGATTAAAATGAAGCATGACTTAGCATGATTCGTGACACCAGGCAGCTTCTTATATTCCTGGTAAGATTAGACTGAAGGATAAAGTCTGACCAAAGGCTACCTAGTGAACCTGATGGATGAACATGGATGTTTTAAAGCCAAACAAAACACTACAGCTTTCTCCTGAATTTTGTAAAACGTTGTATACTTCGGTGAAATCAACCAGCAACTGTGGGAATAATATTCACTATACAATCTTATACACGTCTACTAAAAAATAAGTCCTACTTATTTCAGTGGAATTTACTCCTAGGTAATATATTTACATCTAGTAATTTTGCACACTCATCTGTCCACTGATTTTGTTTGGGTGTTAGTTCCATTTTCATGGTATACATAAACAAAAAATTAAAAACTAACCTGGTAAGCCTGAACCCTTGCACAAATATGACAAAACTGCCCTATAAATGAAGCAGATACGCATAATACAGCTCATTGAATCAGCTGTAAAATATGCATCACAGGTCAGTGACTAAGAACTTAGTTCCTATGTATTTTATCTTGGAAGTCCATCAGTCTCTGTCTCAAGTAAGTGCACACATGAATTGTAGTCTTAATCTAGTATCTAAAATCATTACTTCAGGCACACACAATTCCAGACTATTTGTGAGGCTGGAAGGCACTTCAAGATGTCATTTAGCCCAACCTACAAGACAAGAAACACTACTAGAGCATCCCGTCTTCTGCTGAACAAAACAGGAAAAAAGCAGGAATGAATTTCTTATTTTCAAAAGATTGAGTTTACCATTGGGGGTGGCTATTGGACAACTACAAGCCCATCTCTGACACACTAAAACAGCTAAAGTTTCTGGATGCATTTCATACTTTTAGCACTTCATATTATATTATAATAATATAATCATTACAAGATGGAAGTGATTTGCCAGTGCCTTTTTTTCAGGAAGTATTTTTAACTCCCCAGATTCATAGACAGCCCTGAATGATCTTGGTTACTTTCTATCCGAGTACTATGTAGGTACAATCTTGCTTAGCTTTTTCACAATCACCCAAGGTCAGCTAGGGGTTAAATTCAGAGGTCCTGTCAGAGCATTTTGCAAAACAAAACTTGCCATTTCTTTCTACATAGGGAGGAAGTAGTTTAAAGTATAATCAGTCAAAATAAATAAGTTATAAACATATTTTTGAATAGGATAAGAGACACAAATTAATCCTATTGGCTATCCAATGAAACTGAAATACTAGGTCCTACCTTTTGGGATTATCAAAATTTGACATGAGCTGTAATTGTAGCAGTTAAGGCATTGAAGAAAGAGAGACCCAAATTCTAATCACTGTCAACCATGGAAACTCACTGAGTGGCCTAATTTGGTTATTATTGAAAGGGAGAGCCCCATGTAAGCTACCTTGAGTTCCTGGAGAAAAGCTGGGGTAGAAATCTGGTAAATAAATAGTTCCCTTCCCCTATTTCAACAGCAAATCTCTATGGAACAGAAATAAAGCTTTGAGTTCAATCATTTTTTTTAAAGTTTATTTTGTTGCAATTTGGTATAGAAGGTGGGGGAGGAGGAAAAATTCATATGAAAGTAATTCCAAGAAAGTTGTGTATTTTCATCTAGATAGACATGCACAGCATCAGTACAAAAATAAAATCTTCTTATAAATGTGTAATTAATAAAACAGTTTTGAGCAAAAGGCCATTTCAAGTCTATTTCACCTTGGATGAAAGAGCCTGTTTGAAACGTCTCTTGAGGTCTTGCATGTTTGGTGATTTGGGACGTGGGATAATGGATGATCTCCTTTTGTCTCGGCTGCAACAACTGTATTGTTTACTAACTTCTTTACAAAGGTACTGAAAGACATCACATACACCTTGATAATTTTCACTCGTTGAGACTTCTAGAAACACAGCACCCAGTTCATTGGCCAACTGTAGGCCATCATTTGCTGCAACCTGTCGGGAATGCATCAAATCCCCTTTGTTCCCTACAACGATGACTGGGATTTTAGAGTCAGGGCGAATCTTCTGGATGTGTTGAAAAAGCGGCCGAATGAGCTGGTAGCTATGATGGTCTGTAATTGAATAGACTAAAAGAAAACCGTCTGCCCACTTGAGGCAACCAGAAAGCGAATTCAGCATCTGTGGTAAGTCTTCTTGAACCTGAAAGGAAGGAATGGGTTATTTACATACATTTATAAAGAACAGAAAGGGTTTCAATTGCAGCCATGGTTTCAGTAAAGAAGCTCATCTCACAGTTGAACTATTCAGCTTTCAACCCTGATCACCATAATACAATCCAGGAGTACCATATTCTTTATCTAGTTTGGGTGACTGGATGCAACAGCCTTGAAGCATCAAAAGAAATAATGCTCTTGGGACTGCTCACACTTAATCCCAAATGAGTCATTAAAAGGTCAAGTGCATTTCTTCTACAACAGATGCTTCCAGCACTAACCGGAACAATGCATAACTATAACTCCTATTAATGCTGTAACAGAATAAAAGTATTTCTTGTATAGGAGCTTCGGACATATTAAGCCACACATTTTAAATGACCTAAGAACAGGTAAGATATTCCAGGGACTGCAGTCCTAGGAAGGCCGATTTGGGATATGGTACTTTGATCACCATGGGATTTCTTTCTAACATGCCTAGGACGCATGTCTGCAAATTATATCCTGATTTGATTGGAAATCCCAATTTATGGGATACTTCAGCCTGAAAGTTCTGAGAACTAACTGGCAAAAGCTATTGGCAGCGACTATTGGACTCCCGAGTTGTTTGTTAAAGCAATAGGAAATATTGCTTTAATAGTGTAATACTGCTTTAAGCAGTAGGAAATAGTGAATAAATGAGGCAGGATGATTGCATAATAAAAGCCTAATCAGCTTCTTCCTATATTTGTTTCCTCCTTCATGGAAAGTAATTTGCAGCAATGAGCAAATCCAATAAACAAATGTGTAAACACTATGCCACAATCGCTTGGCTACAGCCCACTGTGCTTCTGCAACATAGAGATAGCAAATCCCATTTGGCCATCAGAATCAACATATTTTAAGATAATTTTGTACCTCAATACATCCTGGTGTGTCTTGGATCTGCAGGAAAATTTGATCTCCTTCAATATGAACAAGTCTTGAATAGAGATTCCCTGGAGAAATGAACATGAAAGGGAATGATAAATTTGCACTTATGTTGGTGGTAGAAAATAACCCAGAGAAACAGGACAACTGCTAGTCACCAACTGCTAGTGTCCTTCATGTTGGCATACCACACCCCCGAGGTTGGAAGCCTCAAAACCAACCTATGAATATGACTGCCAACAATTGTATTGGGTTTTTTTTTAATCCATTCAGTCATGTCTGATTCTCAGAGACTGCCTGGACAAGTCCCTGCAGTTTTCTAGGCAGGATTTTGGAAGTGGTTTGCCATTGCCTCATTCCTAGGGCTGAGAGAAAGTGACTGGCCCAAGGTCACCCAGCTGGCTTTGTGCCTAAGGTGGGACTAGAACTCATGGTCTCCGGGTTTCTAACCTGTGCCTTAACCACTACACCAAACCGGCTCTCATGTATTGGTTTAATTGCTCCCCATTTTGAGATGTGAAACATCTGAAAACTGGTGTAAATCTTAGAAAAGGGTTAACTAATTAAACATATGAGCAAGAACATTTCCCAGATTCCACCCTAATCTTGGGGCAGGGAAGGAAAATCCTAGCCTCACTCACTTCGTCCTACCTGCTGCAGCTCTTGCCCAACCCCCAAAACGTTAAGTGCAGCCCCCATAAAGTTGCCTCCCGGTTTATGCAGAAAGATCCATGTGGTGCAATGGTAAGACTAAGCTTCAGAATGGGATTCTGGGGCTTTAGCTAGTTGGTAACTAGATAGTTTTCAGGGCCTTGTTTCTTCTTCCTCCTCCTCTCTAGGAGGGTTAGGTGGGAAAACACCTACACCCCCAGGTTTCCCTAGAATGACTCTCACAGGGCCCTAAAGGAAGGGTCAATGCAGATTCCTTACGGCAGGGTTTCTCAACCTTAGCAACTTTAAGATGTGTGGACTTCAACTCCCAGAATCCCCCAGCCAGGAATTCTGGGAGTTGAAGTCCACACATCTTAAAGTTGCTAAGGTTGAGAAACCCTGCCTTATGGCATAGATGCTGCCCTCACTCAAACCTCACAGCTGGCTTGTGTGAAGGAAGAATTGTTAAGAAGAAAACTCACCAGTGTTGGGTTCATAGTCTCCAATAAACCGTTTGGTGAGGAAGCGTACAATCATGGCTGAAAAGAAAAAGAACCTTTTGTTTGTCAAATGAAGACAGCTGGGAAGGAAAGGCTCATCAAGCCACTTAACCATTTCTAGCAAACAGCCTGGCTTCCCAGGGAGGTGACTTGGGCTATGGCATCTGGGTTAGGAAGCCAAACGAGAGAGCTTTGATGCCTGTGGAAGGACGGAGGAATTTTCTGCTTCAGCCAAGAGAAATTTATGTTCTGCTTGAAGATGAACTCTTAAACCCACCCAACCAGTTCATAGCTCCCCCTTGCCCATCCCAACGCCCTTCCAGACCCAGACCGCTGGGTTTCCATTGGCATCCTGGCTGGGCTGAGGGGCGTTGCATTCCTCCATATCTGGAGGGCATTACGATGGGAAAGGCAGACAAAACTTCACGGATCCGGATTTTTCCCCCCAACCCTCCCACCGTTCCCCGGCTTCCATGCTTTCCACAGAGCCCGTTCTTTGATTATTTCTGGGCCATCATTTTTCATCCTCTCTCCCCCGCCCGCGTGCCCCAATCCTAATCACGCTGCGCGAGCCTTCCTTGCCCCCTTCGCCCCCCTCGGCACTTACCGCTCTTCCCCACGCTCCCTGTTCCGAGCACCGCCAGTTTCACATCCTTGACGAGGAAATCGGAGGGGCATTCTTGGATGGGCGCTAAGAGGTAATTTTGGGACATGATCGACGAGATCCGCATGAGAAAGGCGGGCCCTCCAGCCCCACAAAGAAAAAGAGTCCGGGATCGGCGGCGGGAGTGTTTGTCCCTGTGCACTCAAAGCGCGCGGGCGAGGAACGGGCGCAGCATCACAGCGAAGCGCTCCAGCTGCTGTCGGGGAACCGCGGAGCGCGCGGAGCTTTTAAAGTCAGCCCAAGAGCGACGAAGCGCCACCTCCAACCCCTCCCCTATCTGGAAAGGCCCGGGGCTGCGTACGCACGAGGGCGGCGGACTGTACGCACGCCCCGGTTCCGAGCGCCAGCAGCCGTAGACAATAGAAGTAGCCGGGGTTGGGCGGCTGATTTATGGGGCCTGCCATAGCCGCTTGCAAAAGGATTTCACCGGTGCGTTGCCAAAGCCGGGCTTTATTTTATTTTGGCTGGCTTCCGGTGGGGACAGGAGAGGGTGAACGGCTCTCGATTGGCAACCCCACTCCGAAAGACACCAATTATTTTTTCCCTTGCCATTTTATCCTTTCCTTTTCCCTTATTGTGAAATGGGTGGTGTTTTTTCAAAGGACACGGACACACACACACACACGAATAATTTGAAACGGAGAGGGGTTTTACGAGCATCCCCAGCCCGTGTAGGTTCTCCCGTGTAGTCGGCACCGCTACTCGCTTCACACAATCGCTTGAGTAGTTCCGAATGAAGCTTCGGGTGTGAGATCGACCCGTTTTGTTCACGTGTCTATTGCTTGTCTGTGGCGACATGACTGAAACGGCGTTTTCTGTCATCGATTCCATCCGATTTTAAGAAGCGAAAGAAAAGGAGAGAAGGTATATAGCTCGCTTTACTATGACTCTTCCGTGTTTTATAAGAGGAGTGTCTTTTGTCTTGTGCAGAGATGTGTCACACAGGTGATCTTAAAAACGTTTAATTTGCGTATTTCCCTCTTTTTTTTCATTATTGAAATATACGAATTTTATAGCAGTAAGAGTCCGACTGAATACAGTGAAGTCAACATCCCTGCAAAGGTAAGGTTGCCTGGCAGGGGCTGTATAGCAATTTGCAAAAGCTGTAATTGCCATGGAAACGACAGCATGCATGGCTTTAAAAGGCCCTGGGGTTTATATGTGGGGAGGGAAGAGAGGTTACTCAGAATCCCATTTGTATGCCAATTAAAAGTATAGTAATGTCTTCATCCAAGGAGAATCTTGCTACCATGAGAAAAATTGCAGGCCATTCACAGAAGCATTTTTCTAGGACCTATTACCAAAAAGTATATTATCAAATGGATTCCAAAGGAATCCTTTATATTGGGGTGGGGCAACCCATATTTATTTAATTTACAAGTATGGTAACCATATTTCCTTGGAAAAAATAAAGGACAAACCTGAAAAAGCGGCAAATCTGAAAAAGTTCATAAGGATTAAAAAAAATTATTTATGTTTATAACTTTGCTTTAGAAAGGAAAATTCAAGAGCAAAACCAAGAAATACAAAAACGCATATGCTAATTAAAATATCTAACAAACAGCATATGTAAATTTATTTTAAAAAAGATAATTCAATTTCCATATTTTTCACATGAATGTGAAAGACTGGGCATTAAGTGGTACCATTTGCACAGTACAAGTTAAATGAGCAAAATAAAGGACAAAAGTGAATTTCTGAATAATAAATAAATCTAAAGGACAGCTTCCTGAAATAAAGGACTGTCCTTTATAATAAAAGACGATGGTCACTTATAGGCCACCTGACTCCTAAATGACTCTGGGTGGCTTACAATTAAAAAAAACCCCAACTTATGAAGAATACAACTGACCGGAAGAGCAATAAAATGAATAATTAAAACATTATTTAAAAACGCTGCTTGTAGTTGAGTTATTGCTGATTGTGGTATCAGCTGATCTGAGATCGCAAGTTAGGCTGATTGAGCCGTTACACCCTTGAATGCTGGTTGTGATATGATGCACAACGTGTGCCAGGTCATGTCCTCTTCATTGTGAGTCCATCGATCCTGCACAGTGGTAGCCTAGAGTCATTGCTGACACCTCCTTGAATCGACGGGCATTTGCATGTTCAGAGATGCTGACCTTTTCCTCCACTATTTGCAGATGCTTCTGGCAGAGTTTGCCCTTTGTGCTGCCACACAGAGCACATGGCAGTCATTTCCACAAAGTATATCCCACCTGACACAGAGTCCAAGATTGCTTTACTCAAAAGACACATGTAACCCTCCTGTTGATTGAAGTTGGGAAACACAACTGCATTTTCTCTTGCTTGTAGCTTCTTTGCATCCCAGCATGATCACACAGCCTGATTTCCTGCCTTTGAAATGGTGTGGGGAGGTATCTGATGGGAAGAGGTAATTGCCATTAAAATCTGGCCCAGATGTCCACGTTATCCTAGAATTCACAAAATAGGACTTTCTTTGGCTTGCAGCCTGAGGAGATTGTGTTCTCATTCAAAAATTCTGAAGAGAGCAGCCCCAAACATTAGAAGAGTAACAGTGGTCAGGTTCACACATGCTAAGCCATAATACATGTACCAATCGAAGAGAATATTTGTAGCTCAGGGTTGAACTGTGCAAGAAAACAACAAGGCTCAGAGAGCACCAAGGACTCCACATAATACATGTGTTGCATGAACATAGCCTTTGTGGCTTGCAAAACATGGTTTAAGGCAGGGCTTTCCAAAGTTTTCCCGCGGCGACACACCAACCGCCGTTGGTGTGTCAGTGTCGTGGTTCAGCCTTAGCCCTTGCCCCAGGACTTCAGCCAGGAGTCAGAGGATGAGCTGCCCCTGTGGGACCTCCAGGGGACTGACCCAGAGGCAGTCCCAGAGGCAGCCCCCGAGGCAGGCATGGCCCCTGAAACAGGGAGCCAGGATGGTCAGGAGGCAGCTGCAGCTGAGTCAGCAGAAGAACAAGCCAGGGATGAGGGTTTGCCCCCGCCCTCCGCTCAGCAGCTACCCGTGACCCACACACCTGGCAGCTCGTCAGACTCTCCAAAGAGGCAGCGCCGAAGGAGTGCACGCTTCACCTTAAAGGAGAAATGCCGGAGCGCAAGATTAGCTGCCAGAGACCTCCGGAGAGCAGAGCTGGAGGCTTTGCAGGATTCGGCTGGCAGCTCTTAAGCTGACCATAAATCAAGCAGCAGGCACACAGGACCCTCTGAGGGAGCAAACTAGTTTATGGCTACGTGAACCTCTGCTGGACCTTGTTACCTGTTTCCTTGAACCCCGGTTGGACTATTGGCATTCTACTCTCTGGACTCCTGACTCGGCTTGGATATAACATGGACCTGTTTGTACTTACCCTTGAACTTGGCTCTGGTTTGGACTCTCTCTGGTGTTTGAACTCTTATGGTACGGACTTTTGACTCTCCCTCTTGCCTGCTCCTCCAACTGTGATTTATTGCCGGCAGCATTCCTCAGCTGGGGAAGTGTCCCTGGCTGCCGGCTTATCTCTGAACTGTGTGCAATACGATACTCTGGCTGTAGCCCATGACAGTCGCTGCGGGAAAACCCGGAAGTGCCGCCATTGCGGCAGCGCGCAAAAACCCGGAAGCGCTGCTGCCGCTTTCGGGTTTTTGTGTGTCGCCGCGGGAAAACCTGGAAGCGCTGATGATGATCAGCGCTTCCGGGTTGTGTGGCGACACACCAGACACTGTGTGGCGACACACTTTTGTGTCGCGACACAGTTTGGAAAGCTCTGGTTTAAGGCCTAGCATTGTGTAAAATCCAGCCAATCCTATGCTGTTAGTGTCTAGCAGAGAAGGCTGCATCTGGCTGTGCTTTTGGCTGAAGGAACATTTGGGCTTGCAGCCTGAGCTCCCCATGCAGTCGGTCCAGGGTAGTGTTTTAACAAGGGCACACAGATATCACCTTACACTCACTCCTTGTTGAGCGACCAAGTTCCGTTCCAATGACCTGGTCATTAAGTGAAATGGTCACTAAACAAATGTGACAGAGAGAGAGAGAGAGATGCTGCGAAGATCACTGGTTGCTGCATCTCATTCAAATAAAGTTCTCTTGTACAATCACACCAGCATTACTCTCACTCCGGCATACATCGTTGTCAGGCACACAAAATTTGGTCATAAATGCACACATTGGTCAGAAAATATTTTTTTATTACTGTTTATTACAGTCATATTTGCAAATATCGTAACAGTTTCCCAGGTTGTCTTACTTGTTTATGTACTAGATTTTGAAGCTGCCCAACTCCAAAAAGACTCTGGGCAGCTTACAGTATTTTAAAAGTGTAACTTCAGAAACTGAATCAGACAAAAAAAAAAAAGCCTTGACTGGACCTCCACAAACACTGAGAACAAATTCATTTTTCCCTCTTTTACCTTCCAACCTTTCCTTTAACCACCTCTGTACCATGGCAGAAAAGTCTGAGCCACGTAGTTTCCTTGGCACATACTGTACTACAAACTGATTTTATACATATCTTTCATAGTATTTATTTATTATATCATATCAATTTATGTAGCCCCCCATCTCAAGAATATGACTCTGGGTGGCTCACAATTAAAAACTATATAAAAACACCAAAGCAATTCAAAAACAATTTAAGAATAAAAAAATATAAAAAACCATACTATAAAATCCATAGTTGATGTATTATTGACACCCATCAATAATACTCAATACAACCACTATGGAGGCTCTAACCCGTATTGCCTTGCAGAAGATAACATGGCTATTTTTCTTCCTCTAGTGCTCTTGCAAGTTGCACTTCAAACAACCAAACAACACCCAAGTATAGGATGCATTTAGTCAAGGCTATGCAAAAAAGCTAAAATATCTCCAGCTGTTACAATCTATCAATCACAGATGAAAAATTATTGCCTCACTCTCTTTTCCCAAAGTACTCTAGCTGTGAGAGATTAATTCAAGAGACAGATGGGCACTTAAGAATTATCATCCTTCTCTGGACTTCCTGTGGGAAATGGACTGAACAACTTTGCCTACGAACTCTGTGAGCAGAGCTGGCAGCGTGGCAGTTTTTTCTGGGCACAGGCAGGTTTTTCTGTAGCCCCAAGTGTTTTTCCAGATTAAGGAAAACGCTGAGAATCGACCCATCTGTCCTCCAGACGGTGAGTTGTAGCCAGGAGATTGTGGACAGCATCTGCGACCGAGCGGTAAGACTACACCGGGAGGCTGGGATTTCATCTCTTTCTGACTCACGGATGCACCCCCTTAAAGGGGAAATAAGTCTTGCCTTCCCATTTCTTAAGCACCCAATTGGTTTTTTTAAGTTTTGTACCTTAAGAGAAGCTTTTTATAGTAAGAAAAAGCGGAATCTCTTGGTGAATATAGTTATTTTTGGAGATTTTTAACTATAAAAAAAAAGTTTTGGCTTTTTTCCCCATCTGGGTTATATTGAAAGCTGTATCATCGCCTTTCCGCTGCTATCTTTGTTGCTGAATTTGAAGGTTGGAGTGTTTTTTCTACACGTTTTTGATTTCTCATTCTAAACTTTTGGCTTTCTGTTTACTTTCTTCGAGCTGTCTGCTAGTATATTTTCTTTGGTTAATTTTGGATTAATTCATTAACCTCTATTTTTGTGAGTTAACTCTTTAGAGCAGGGCTTTCCAAACTGTGTGTCACGGCACAGTACTGTGTCACCTGGGGGCCCCAAGTGTGTCGCGCGACAACCCGGAAGCGTGCGCGGTGGCAGGCCATCAGCGCTTCCGGGTTCCAGGACGCCGCCGCCACTGCTTCCGGGGTTTTGTGTGCCGCAGCAGCGGCAGCGCTTCCAGATTTTTGCGCGCTGGCCGTTGGTGTGTCGCCAACGGCAAAAGTTTGGAAAGCCCTGCTTTAGGGTGTGCTATACTTTACTGTTTGAACAATGGAAGATTTTAAAGATTTCAGAGATTTACGTTGTCAGCAAGAAGAGATTTTTTTGAAGGGTTGTCAAGTTATTATACAGACTGTTTGGGACATTCGAGATGAGATTCTAGCTAAAATGAAACAACTATATGAAAATACTATGATGGAAGAAGACGACCGTTGGAAAAGATGGCGATTTTACTGCTGTGAGGGAGATTGAAATATTCTCAGCTGAAAACTCTGGATTGGTGTTCATGGGGTTAAAGCAATTGTTTAACCTTAAGACTGCACAAGGAACTGCCAAGCTGGGGAAATGTTATGATTATTTCAATCAGTGTTATGGGAAAGAAGGGTATGTTATGTGGGAGTTTTTTTTCTCTTTCGCTGGAAAGTTTGTATCTTTGGGGGTTGTTGGGTTGTTGGATCTTTGTAAAAAAAATGCTTTTGGTGTAATGGTAAAATATTTAAATGCCCTGGTATATTTTGAGGAGGGGTAAAAAATTAAGAATATTTAATTGGACTGATAATGAGGTTAACATGATTTACAGGATTTTTGATTTCTAAGATTTAAAAGGTATTGACAAGTTCTAGCAATATTTTATACTGTTTTTAAGCATAATTAGGGTTAAGATTGTTAATTATAAAGGCAGACAATTTATAAAAATTAAGAATATTTAATTGGATTGATAATGAGACTAATATGATTTTCTTTTCTTTTTTTCTTTTATGGTTTGGATTAGGATTTATAGAATTATAGATTTGTAAAACTTAAAGGATATTGATAAGGTATAATAATATTTTATACTGTTTTTTAGGTCTAATAGGGTTAAGATTGTTTATTATAAAGGCAGACAATTTATTTGTTTCTATAATTTGATGCCTATTGTGTAGACAGAAGTATACAGAATAATAGTAGAAAGAAAAAATAATTAAATGGATTGTTTTTTAAGAGGGAGGGAAGTTTGAAGTAGAAATTTAAATGTATGTATGTATGTATGTATGTATGTGTGTATATATATATATATATATATATATATATATATATTGTGTAAGGGAAAGGAGCAATTGTATTAGAGATTTGTATATGTGTTAATGGAGGGATTTATAGAAATAATGTGATTATGGTTTGATATAGAGGAAGGGTTTGTTTATGGGAATTGTTGTATATTCTTGCTGTTGAAAGCTGGAAGTCACCTGTATGTATGTAACTTTCTAAAAGTCTTTTCTTTTGTGTTTTTACACTGTTAGTGGTTTTTTTTTTTGTAGTGTTTTTTTTGTAGTTTTTTATCTTTGTTTTAAAAAATAATAAAAACTTTGATCATAAAAAAAAAAAGAATTCCACCACCAACATAAGCAGAACAAGCCATGGTATATAAACAGAGAGCAAGTCCCACTCCCTTTTCACACTGAAGATGTTGCCTAGCCTGGCAATGAAATGTCTGCAAGAAAACAACAAGGTTCAGAGAGCACCAAGGACTCCACAAAAAAAGAATTATCATCCTTTTCTCAGTTTGTAGTCAACACCCACTTGCCTCTGCAAAAACTACTCTCAGCAAGCACAAATTAAATATAGCTTGTTACCAAAGATTAAAGTCAGATGGCCATTTTGCAGTATTTTACTGAATATTGTGCCAGGAAGTTTCCAATACAAAGGTGGTACAGAAACACAATACTTAAATCATCAATGTAGGAGGACTCACCACATGAAGCCGTGATGTGGTTTGTTTAGATTTGGCTTAGTGCACATTATGTTGTGTAAGCTCAGTAAATCATGGCTTATCTGGTGAACTCTGGTTAAGCAAGCCAAGGCTTAGTGTGCTGTATGACAACAGCCTTAGCATAGACCAGATATAATGCATCATGCTAGCATTGCAGAAGCCCAGTTTATTTTGCTGTAACAGCCACCAAATAATGTATCTAAGGAGGAAGCCAATTCTGCACTTACATTAAGTTTAGATTGTAAAACCTTCTTGTTCCCCAAGAAAAGCTGTTCCGTTTTACAAATGCCCTTCGCTTATTTAGTCTCCCCTACTTGTTCTCACCAACTGCCCCTGTAGGTAGATATTCTTGAAACAAGTATAGCTCGGGGAAAACTGCCTTTTCTTCTATTTCTGTTTTCAATTAACAAAATTAGCTAGCTGTTGTGTGAGAAAGAACAATGACTCAAACTCAGATAAAGGAAGGTTAAGTGACATGTGGGGGTGAGAGTAAGAACTGATACAAAATGAGATGAAATATATAATAGGAGCAAATAAGGAGGGGCCTGTTAAGATTCAGAAACGTTAAAAAAGATTTGAAAATATCAAGTTCAGTGAAGAGTACAAAAGGGAGATTCATACAGAGAGACAAAAGCCTACAGGTGACAATTACAAAACATGACATGTTCAATGACTAATCATAGCAAACTAAGTTCTCCTGCAAGGCTCCCTTATGGCTTCTTTGCAGTCACCACCGTGCTCCCCCAGTTTTCACTAATGATTCATGCCAGTTGGGACTAATTTCTGTATGGCTTTTAGCAATTCAGAAAAGACACGTCAAGCAACTTCTGGATACTTCTGCCGATATTCCAATTCCAACCAGATCAGCATTACTGAAAAATACTATTGTTGGGAAAGGTGCAACGGGATCTCAACAGATCGGTGGCTCCAGAATGAACACTTGGACCACTCCACCATGACTCAGTCCAACAATTCAGTGGCACCTGTTACTACTTGGCAACAGCAGACAGAAACGCCTCCAGTCCATATATCTAAATCACGGGTGTGCATCATAGGCCACCCTTGAAACAAATCAGTTGTCCTAACTGAAACAGAGTTAATCTGAAATGAACCAAATTCAAGCCTTCGTGATCTTGGTTAAGGATCAGAATGGCAGTGTCCTGGTTCACACGTGTGAATACACAATTCAGTTTATTGGATTTGGGCTTAAGATTTTGGGTGAACCCAGTGGTTGTGCTTTCCGAACCACGGTTTATAACTTTGTACTGCATAAAACCCAGTGAGTTGTGGCGTACTCCATAAATCATAATGAGTAAGTCGAAGCATTATGCACGACCATACCATGAACATTTACCATCACTCCTTAGTATTGCAATTTTTTGTGACTTGGTTGCCCATTGACTAAAATATAAAACGTTACCATTTCTTGTAACTCCCCAAAACTTTCATTTGTTTTGTTTCCTAGACACAATTATGATGCATATAGTTTTGTTACAGATTGTCTAAACACATATTTGAGGAGGAGGAGGAAGAGAATGAGAAAGAAAAAAGCACTTCTTTCCCCGCCCTCTGAAAATGAGAATTTCCACTTGTCACTGCATTTAAACCTTTGAACTGTTGTGGGATTGTATCACTTCTATGCTGTTCTGACATTCTCCTAACGGCTCAAAAAACCCAAACCGACTAAGCAAACCCTCAGACTATAAAGCCTACTACCAAAACTCATTCATTTGAACCTCAGCAGGTTTATTCCCCTAAAAGTTGCATCAAATTCTGTCAAGCAGTAATTTGTGAAGGCCATTAAAATATAATTTAGAAAGCACCAAGCACAAAACACCTGCATTTATTTTGTACTGTTATGAAGCTTGCCTGATTTCAGACAAAATAAGATTCAAGATCAGAAACCTTTCCCAGGTCTCATGCAATAGAAATAAAAGCAAATTGAATTTTGTGTGAAGAGGATTGTCTTAGAATAAATTTTATATACTGAAGTTTACATTCTGGCAGAGGGCAATGTCAAATCACTTCTGCATTGTTGCTAGTAAAATTGCAAGGATGTGGCCATGTAACCATCCAGGATCAAGGGACTTTCTATATTCTTCTTCCCACTTCTGAAAAAGCTTCCTTTGCCACTTTTCATTTTCACATTTGAAATATAGAATGTGGGATTTGAATGTCTTCTGTGGTTCTTTCTGGTGTACAGAAACCAGTGCAGAATGCCTGGTTTACATAGAAATCACTAAGGCATAATTAGTGGGTTCACATATTATCGTATGCAGCATGAATCAGGCCAAATACATGCGTAGTTTAACTGTACATAAAGGTAGCCTTCAAGTTGAGCTTTATGAAAATGCCCCAAGTCTCTTATCAGCCGTAATAGAGGTGCTTTGCCACTGCTGCCTTCTGGGATATTTTTTTGACTTCCCAGTCTAGTCTCCACCCTAACATTTCCTGGGAGGGTCTCCCATTAAACTACTAACCAACTTCAGTTAACTTTTTTGAGGTAAGTTAAAATCCATTAGATGCTGCCACGTTTTTTAGCTATCATGGAGGTTTTGGCTTTGTTTGTTTGAATATGTTACCACAAAGGAGAGGAATCTTCTTGAATATCCATCCCCAAATGGCCTATCAAACAGTGCTGTCACATTTGACACCAAGCGTAACAGATGTACATGATTTGTTCTTTGACAACTAACTCCTAACCAGACTTGCTAACTTATATTAACACAGAGATCTTATCCACATTTTCTTCTTATATTAGGCAGGCTTCATTTTATTGGGGTATTTTTTGTGCCTGCCAATCTCATTCCATTCCGTTAGAGAGAGAAGAGCTGCTTGTGGGTATTCAATGTTATCAATGAGGGGTATGAAGCTTCTTAATGGGAGGACACCTTTGAGTACACAATACAACTGGACAGTCTTCAATTTGGTAGTTCTGAAGTCGAATTATTTTCATAAACATTTGTGATCTGAATCTTAGGGTCAACACACACAGTTGTAATCGAAATTATTCAACCCCTGTTGCAAATCAGGTTTATTGTCAAAATTTACAGACTTTCAGCTGTTTGCAATGAACAAATCAAACAAAAGCAATTGAAATAGCATTCAACCTGTACGCAGAACACATCATGCGACATGCTGGGCTTGAGGAATCCAAGGCTGGAGTTAAAATCGCTGGAAGAAACATTAACAATCTCAGATATGCAGATGATACCACTTTGATGGCTGAAAGCGAGGAGGAGTTGAGGAGCCTTATGACGAAGGTGAAAGAAGAAAGTGCAAAAGCTGGGCTGCAGTTAAACCTCAAAAAAACCAAGATTATGGCAACGAGCTTGATTGATGACTGGCAAATAGAGGGAGAAAAAGTGGAGGCAGTGACAGACTTTGTATTTCTAGGCGCAAAGATTACTGCAGACGCTGACTGCAGCCAGGAAATCAGAAGACGTCTACTTCTTGGGAGGAGAGCAATGGCAAATCTTGATAAAATAGTTAAGAGCAGAGACATCACACTGACAACAAAGGTCCGCATAGTTAAAGCAATGGTATTCCCTGTAGTAACCTATGGCTGCGAGAGCTGGACCATAAGGAAGGCTGAGCAAAGGAAGATAGATGCTTTTGAACTGTGGTGTTGGAGGAAAATTCTGAGAGTGCCTTGGACTGCAAGAAGATCAAACCAGTCCATACTCCAGGAAATCAAGCCAGACTGCTCACTTGAGGGAATGATATTAAAGGCAAAACTGAAGTACTTTGGCCACATAATGAGAAGACAGGATACCCTGGAGAAGAAGCTGATGCTAGGAAAAGTGGAAGGCAAAAGGAAGAGGGGCCGACCAAGGGCAAGATGGATGGATGGTATTCTGGAGGTGACGGACTCAACCATTGGGGAGCTGGGGATGGTGACGGCCGACAGAAAGCTCTGGCGTGGACTGGTCCATGAAGTCACGAAGAGTCGGAAACGACTGAACGAATAAACAACAACAACACAATGAATGCTTCGAGTGGTTCCCCCAAATTCAATTGGAAATGCAACTTATAATGACTTCTCCAGTCTCAAAATTATTCAACCCCTTCATGGCAAGCATCTTCAGTACGTAGTAGAGCAGCCTTTTGCTGTTATGACCTGCTGCAAACGAGATGCATAGCCAGACACCAGCTTCTGGCAGCGTTCCTGAGGAATCCTAGCCCATTCCTCATGAGCAGTGGCCTCCAGTTCAGTAATATTCTTGGGTTTGCGTGCTGCAACCGCCTTCTTCAAATCCCACCAGATTTCCTATGGGGTTCAAGTCAGGTGACTGTGATGGCCACTGTAGAATCTTCCAGGACTACTTCTGCATCCAAGCCTTAGTGGAATTCGAGGTATGCTTGGGATCATTGTCCTGTTGGAAGGTCCAATGACGCCCAAGCTTCAGCTTCCTTACAGACGGCATGACGTTTTCTCCTAGGATTTCCTGATACTTCAATGAATCCATCTTGCCTTCCACACGCTGGTTTCCAGTGCCAGAGGATGCAAAGCAGCCCCAGAGCATCACCGAGCCACCACCATGCTTAACTGTAGGCAGTGTTATTTTCAGCGTATGCTTCATTCTTCTTCCTCCAGTCATACCGCTGATCCATCGGGCCTAAAAGTTCGAGTTTTGTTTCATCACTCCACAGAAGAGAATCCCAAAACTTCTGTGGCTTATTTATATGTTTAGAATATTGGAGCCGACTTTTCTTTTGCTTTTGGGTCAGTAGTGGGGTACATCTTGGAATTCTGGCATGGACACCTTGCGTGTTTAGTATGCGCCTTACTGTGCTCACTGAAACCTCAGTGCCTGTTGCCACCAAGTCTTGCTGCAGGTCTTTTGCAGTCACTCGAGGGTTTCTCTCAACCTGCCTTCTCAGAAATCTGGTTGCAGCCATTGACAGCTTCCTTTTTGTGCCCCGTCCAGGTGTAACCACTGTTCCTTTAACTTTGAACTTACAACCTATGCTTCCAGCGGTGTCTCTAGGAACATTCAGCGCCTTCGCCATCCTGTTCCTTGTTTGTGAAGTGCGATTATCTCTTTTCTTACCTTTTTGGACCATTCTTTTGACTTAGTCATATTTCTAACATGCAGTCAAACGTGACACTCAACAAACCCCTAGCCAGTTCAGGCATTTCATGTGTTCCAGCTCAAGCACACCTGGTGCAACTAATGAAGCCCTTGATTAGTTGCATCAGGTGTGCTTGAGGCAACACCTGTTTTGCATACTGTATGTGTGCTGTTGTGACTGATTCTATTCAGGGGGTTGAATAATTGTGAGACTGGAGAAGTCATTATAAGTTGCATTTTCAGTTGAATTTGGGGAAACCACTTGAAGCATTCGTTGTGTTTATTTCAATTGCTTTTGTTTGATTTGTTCATTGCAAACAGCTGAAAGTCTGTAAATTTTGACAATAAACCTGATTTGCAACGGGGTTGAATAATTTAGATTACAACTGTATACAACTCTGGGTTGTGCACCAGTTACGCCCCTTCCTGGATCAGGAGGCCCTCCGAACAGTCACTCATGCCTGTCATTTCCCATATAGATTATTGCAATGCGCTCTACATGGGGCTACCCTTGAAGAGTATCCGGAAGCTTCAGCTAGTCCAGAATGCGGCCACGCGGGCAGTTACGGGTGCGATAAGATCAGCTCATGTAACACCACTGCTGCACGAGCTGCATTGGGTACCAGTTTGCTTCCGGGTCCAATTCAAGGTGTTGGTTATCACCTTTAAAGCCCTACATGGCATGGGGCCAGGGTATCTTAGGGACCATCTCATCCCAATCACATCTGCCCGTCCCACCCGGTCATGCAGAGAGGGCATGCTTCGGATCCCATCAATAAAGGAATTTCATTTGGCGGGGTCCAGGAGACGTGCCTTCTCTGCGATAGCACCCGCCTTGTGGAATATCTTGGTCCCGGAGGTGAGACAGGCACCTTCGCTCCTGGCCTTCAGGAAGTCTTTAAAAGACCTGGTTCTGCCGCCTTGCTTGGGACGAAGGAGCTAATAGTTCCTCCTGGGGGTGATTAGCCCTG
The DNA here is from genome assembly GCA_023362775.1 of Charina bottae. Taxonomy (NCBI): domain Eukaryota; kingdom Metazoa; phylum Chordata; class Lepidosauria; order Squamata; family Charinaidae; genus Charina; species Charina bottae. Next base: position 108,104,193 of record JALMGJ010000004.1, read on the forward strand.
TAATACCCTCCTTTTTTAAGATCTTCCCATCCTCTGGATTCTTATCTATTTATTGTTATATTGTATTTTTAAGTGTATAGGTTTTTAATATTAATATTAATGTTGTAAACCGCCCAGAGTCTACTGTCGTGGAGATGGGTGGTGATAAATTCAAATAACAAATAAATAAATAAATAAACACATACATACATACATACATAATGCTTACTACTGGGATTCCCTGACATTGGTGGGCCAATCTTGGGGGTGGGGGGAGGAGGAGGAAAGAGGGGAAAGTATTTTTAAAAGCTCTTGTGAACCTTGTGCCAAATCATCAAGGACTGGAGAGTAACACATACCTTACTAGAAAAACAAGACAAGAATTTGAGAAATTTGCTACATGTCAGAAAGAATTTAAACAGGAAACAGACATGTTTTTACAAACCTCAGATTCGTTAGATGTATAATTCCAGTATTTTCTATCTAATATATTTTTGATTCAGAAGGTACTGGTGATTACTGGTAAGAATACAAGGGAGGGATAGATAGGTAGATCGATCGATCTAGGCTCAGGCTACTAACGGACAATAATTCATGGTTCACAGAAAAATAGCTGCCTCGTAGGTGATAAGTTTCTGCCCATAATTAACTGTGCCCTGAATTATAACATATATAATTAATAATGAAAATACAGTACTTGCAATTCAGAAATAATAATTTGGAATACACGAACATGTATTTCAGTCCTCTACAAGGTATTTTATTTTGTTCATATACACTATGCCATGAATTCATAAGGAATTGGTTCCAGCAACTCTGGCTCTTTGCCATTGGTTCTCACAAAGTGAGCTTCTCTTGGAGGAGCGGGCTGTAAACAGAAATACAAAAGAGGCGTGAGTTACAATAATACTGCTAGATATATCAGAGACTTTTTACAGACGGTTTTCTACCACTGCACACTGATTGAGTAGGCCATTTGCCTTTCCTCAGAATTGGGAACATATCTCAACAGCAAAGACAAATATATATATTGGTCTGATGTCAAAGCCACTGTCCTGGATGAGACCCAGAGCATCCAGGAGTATATCAGTAAGATGGCACCTAAAGATGAGCTGTTAAGAGAATGCCTGAGGTAGCAGCAGACATGGAAGATAGATCAAGCAGAGGAAATGCATGGGATGTACCATCGACAGATAGCTGAGGTGGCTGACATTGGGAAATCCTACCAGTGGCTGGAAGGGGCTGGACTAAAAGACAACACTGAGGCACTGATCATAGAAGCACAAGAACAGGCACTAAGCATCAGCTCCATAGAAGCAGGGGTCTACCACACTAGACAGGACCCAAGGTGCAGACTGTGCAGAGAGGCCTCAGAGACAGTCCAACACACAGTGGCAGGGTGTAAGATGCAAGCAGGAACAGCATACACTGAACGGCACAATCAAATAGCTGGCACTGTGTACAGCAGTGGTTTCCAAAATCCCGCCATTGGCGACACACCGATGGTGGCGGCCTCGTGTTTCGCGCTAAAACCCGGAAGCGCTGATGGTGCACCACTGCCGTTGCGCCATCAGCACTTCTGGGTTTTGTTGCGACAAACTAAAGTGTCGCAACACAGAGTTTGGAAAGCTATGTTGTACAGGAACATCTGCACAGTGTATGGGCTAGACCCTCCCAAGTCCAGATGGGAGATTCCACAAAAGATTGTGGAGAATAACAGGGCTAAGATCCTGTGGGACTTCCAGATCCAGACAGACAGGAAGATACTGGCCAACCAACCAGACATTGTGGTAGTAGACAAGGACCAGAAGACAGCGGTGGTGATAGATGTAGCGGTGCCAAGTGACAGCAACATCAGGAAGGAGGAATATGAGAAGCTGGAGAAGTACCAGGAGGTACTAGTGAGGATGTGCAAAGTGAAGGCCAAAGTGGTCCCAGTGTTGGTAGGGGCACTTGAGGCTGTGACTCCCAAGCTGGGAGAGTGGCTCCAACAGATCCCAGAAACAACATCAGAGCTCTCTGTCCAGAAGAGTGCAGTGCTAGGAACAGCTAAGATAATGCGCAGAACCCTCAAACTCCCAGGACTGTGGTAGAGGACCCGACGTTGAGGAAGACACATACCACCCACAGGGGTGAGAAGGGAATTTTTTTTATAGTCTTGCATTTGACAAATTAAGCTAGTTCTGCCAATAAGGAGACTGACAACTCTAAATTCATTTTTTAAAATAACTTCGTGCTTCGATATTTTTCAGATTTAGCTTGTTGTGACAGTAGAGAATAGATTAGGTCATGCAGTAACATTTAACTAACATGTAGCATTCGAAACAGCTTTCTAAACACTATACGAACTAAACACAGAATATTCTATTTATGTCAACAAGTCCTCACTAGTGCTGAGATCTGACAGGGATATATGAAATCAGATAATCATTTTTCTCTTCCTACAAATTTAACCAAGTCTCAACATTTTAGCCTAGCTATATGCAAGGTGTTTCTCAAAATAACTTTAGATTTGCTTTAGTACCAACCGCTTAAGATATATTCTCAATGTTACCTGGCGTTTTAACTCAAACCAAGTGCCCTTTTCCTTTGCTTCCTTTTTCTTCCTTTCATTTTCCTTCACACGCTGCAAAAAACTGTCTCTGCTCTTAGAATGCTTAATATGTTCAATGCGCACATTGATTCTCTTAGCAAGGATCTTGCCCCTAGGGGAAAAAAAAGATATGGACACAGAGTTTTCTTTTTATGATCAAGAACTGGATCGCCAAGATCGTCAGTAAAGTTCTATTGTCTGACATTCTCAGACTGCATATTGTTACAGAAGAGATTCAGCATCTGTTTCCTCTGACAGGATCCAAGCCAATTAAATATAATCTGGTTGGGTTTTAAAAGGATATTTGCTGTACCCCCCCTGAATGACCAATTAAGACAAGAAATGTCTAACTGGTAAAGTGAAGGGGGAGACAGACACATTTTAACATAATAATATTCAGTAATGAGGAATGACATAAACAACAAGGAATGCACTTACTTAACCTTCTTGTTCACAATGATGCCCACAGCATGCTGAGTAATGTTGTATACTCTTCCTGTCTTGCCATGATAACATTTGTGCGGCATGCCTTTTTGAACTGTTCCCGTGCCCTGTTAATACAAGAAAGTTCCACCATAAATAGCTATAAATAAAAATGCCTGGGAAAGTTTATTAGGAAATTTTTGGGAAAGGGCATCACTGAATTATTTACAAGTGATTTCCTGTGTTCTTAAACCCATTAATATAACTGCTGCTCTGCCCCCACAGTATAAGCTTCTCTGGTCAAACCAGAACAAGCTTGCTTTCTCTCCAGGTAAGCTACTCAGAATGATTAGACAATTTCCCATTTTAACTAAACCCCAATCTTCCAGCAATCTTACTATACAGCCCCCAAATTATGAATGGTACAGGCATAATTTATGAGCACAACGAATCACACACGGTTACTAATCCCTATCATATCAAATCAAGTCTTTATTATTGTTATAAAACAGCAAAAATCCCTATTATAAACTTGCTTATTTGAGGTACTAAGTTTCCCGGAGAGCTAGACAATGTCTCTGGTTTGCTTTCAGTGCCGGTGAAATGTTTTGCTCAATTTGCTTTATTACAAAGCAATCATAGGAGAGAGTCATCATCAAGCACCAGAGTATTAAAATAATGTAATGCAATATTATTACAGATCATAAAATCAGACATTCAAGTTAGGCTTTGCACCTAGAGTTCAGCAAAATTTTAACATGCACCATTTGATTAAGCTTACATATATTAGAAAAAATATCGTGACAGTGTTTTTTAGTATACTATATCCAATCCCAAGTGAAGTACTGCATGTCTGATTACAGATGCTCCATTAGGTCCACACTATTTTTACTTTAAAAATTGCATCTCCTCTGTATAGTTTTATGTTATTACATGGAAAAAGATATCAGAGCATATAAAAAACTCAACAATATAATTTCAAGACAACCGCTTATCCTTTTATATTATGGTGTTTTACACTTTAGTAAAGTAACAAGAGTTCTGTAAGCTAATTTTAGTTTCAGGATAGTAAGTTTTAAAGAAAGATACCTTAATGTCAACGATATCACCCTTCTTATAGATGCGCATGTAGGTAGCAAGAGGGACAACACCTTTTTTTAAACAAAATACAATAATATTTTAGTTAACTTAATTTTAATTGGTGTTTTAATACCCCAATTCCTATTACCCATGAAGAATTCTCTTTCCCTCAATAATGACAAACAATAGGCATTAGACAAGCTTAAAGGTGAACTTCAGGTGATATTGGTATCCCTTTAACTATAGTGCATGTTATATAATTCACACCTCAGTGGTCACTCTAATTCAGGAGTCCCCAACCTGTGGGCCGCGGCCTGTTAGGAAGTGGGCTGCGGGGCTCCTGCCTGCAAACCCCGCCCCCCGGTGCGCACGATTGGCTCCTGCCTGCAAACCCCCCCCCCCGGTGCGCACGATTGGCTCCCGCCTGCAACCCCCCCCCCCCCCCAAGTCCATGGAAAAACCACAACCGGTCCCTGGTGCCAAAAAGGTTGGAGACCGCTGCTCTAATTCACACAGGTAAGAGATTCAACCAACAATTTTATTTCTAACCACTTATTCAATTTAACTGGCTCAACAGATATTACTTACCATGTTTGCGAAAGGGTCTTGAGAACATATAACGTGTCCCTCTCCTCTTTCCCTTTGTGTTCGTCATCTTGACTGATCACTACAAGAGAAAGCAATATACAACATAATTCAGAAAAAAATATGAAGATTACTGTGTTAAACAGATTTAAATGGAGTGTTTTCTAGTAAATACTAAAATAGTGATGCTTCCTTGTCATTGAACACATGGCTATAAACAAGAGAATTCAGAAGAACTGTTTTCAGCAAGTGAAGAAACTCTTGTTAAACTAGATTGAGCTTAATATTTTGTATCTGAAATAAGCAAGCCCTGCCAAAATACAGCTCTCACACAACAGCCTTTAAGACAGTGTCAAATTCTTATAAGGACCCCCAGCATGACTGGGCAATATTTTATGGCTTTCTCAGAAAGCAGGAAGGCCTATTGTAAAGTCAGAACTATACTCTTGCCTACTCAGCTAAGATGTATTATGCACATGGGATTTAATGTATTGTCGAAGGCTTTCACGGCCGGAGTTCGATGGCTGTTGTGGGTCTTCCGGGCTGTGTGGCCGTGTTCTGTAAGTTGTGGTTCCTAACGTTTCGCCAGCATCTGTGGCCGGCATCTTCAGAGGGCAGGAGCACAGACAGAAGCGAAATCTCTGTGCCCAGAGATAAAAATTTTAAAAACATTGCCACTCTACCTGGGCACAGAGATTTCGCTTCTGTCTGTGCTCCTGCCCTCTGAAGATGCCGGCCACAGATGCTGGCGAAACGTTAGGAACCACAACTTACAGAACATGGCCACACAGCCCGGAAGACCCACAACAGCCATCACATGGGATTTGCTTGTGACAGCCAATACTAGATCACCCTTCCCCAACTTGATACCCTGGACATTTGTACATCTCCTACCATACCCAGCAGGAAGGATAGAGTAGACTAGCCTACAAAGGAAGTGTCTCAAATGTTAACTATCTGTTCAACTGTTTGAACTTTCATTCTCTCCATCCCAAATTATCCAAATCAATACTCTGCAAGAAAACAAAGCTTAATAAAATTCAAGGACAGTAGCTACTTTGATGTATAAACAAACAGCAGAATTGTAGCCATAATTGGGATTCCGCTGAGTGCAAGGGGAGCAAAATATTTCTGAAATTAAAGCGGCAATGTCCATTCTGATTTAATCACATCAGACTACAAGCAAAGGATTGTAAATGTAACCTTTACCTTAAGGTTTAATATAAAACATATTAGAGATTTCAGCTTTGTCTTTTCTGAATGTGATAATTTCCTATGTACATTCCTTCTTGTAACCTCTCCCCACCCTACTGTAACACAGTCCAGAGGAAAAGAAATTGCTTTTTATATTGGCAAGAGAACATAACTAAACTTCAAGGAATGCAAAAGATCTGTACCTCCATATTTTTAATCTAATATTTTAAAAGGTAAGCAGATGTGATAGATCACTTCCCAAGACCTAGAGCATCCCTGCATATCAGGCAGGAATAGTTAGGTATGTTTGCCGCCTTGAGTTATTTATAAAAATAATAAAGGTGGGATAAAAATTAAATAAATAGTTCTCTCCACCCAATGTCCTCCCAAATAAGCCACAACCCAATGTAACTACAATGTCAGTTTCGTCTAGTGGTTAAGGCAATGGGCTAGAAACCAGGAGACTGTGAGTTCTAGTCCCTTAGGCATGAAAGCCAGCTGGGTGACTCTCAGCCCGACTCACCTCACAGGGTTGTTGTTGTTGTGGGGAAGAGGAGGAAGGATTATGAGGTATGTTCGCCTCCTTGAGTTATTTATAAAATAATAAAGGCGGGATATAAAAATAAATAAATTGAAATGCACCAGATTGACCTAGATTAAACAGACATTAACTTCATAGAAAAATATACACAACCCTCTCACGCCAGAGAATAGACTCAGCAGACCGATCATGTTTATGCAGACTGAGATTTCTAACTCCCAGGGCTGCAGAGGGGGTCCTCCCCAGGCCCCCTATTCAAGGCTTATTGAAGGCGGAGGGGGCGATGACTGAGCTCCGGGCCCCCTGCACGCAAAGCACGTGCTCAAGCTACTAAACTGCAAACGCCAGACTACCGAAGGGGAGGAAGATGCACTCCGCCAGGCATTGCAAATATCCCTAGGCCTTGGCCACGTGCGCCTGGATGCCATCCCTCCCGCTGCCCCCCCCGACTTCGCTTCCGGCCCAGACCAAAGTTCGCCCTTCTGTCGCTCTTCTACCTTCCTCGCCTCCCCTCCCGCCCGCTCATCTCCCTCGCCTCCCTCTCGATCCCCCTATGCTCCTCGCCTGGCCCTCATTCCTCCGCGCCACGCCAAGCCACGTTCTCAAAACTGTCCAGGCCTGCTGAATTCCACGGAGCCAGGTTTTCTTCTATCCACTTTCCCGCGACCAGCCCCCATGCTCCTTCCCTCCCCACCGGACCGTCCGCATACCGGACCCGACGAAAAAGAGGAGCAGCTAAACTCCTGCGGGTACCCGCAAAATGGAGTCCGAGGCCAAAAAGAAAGAAGGCGGGGCTTCGCGAAATCTCCGTGCCTTCCTTCCGGCTGGGGGCCTGATCTGATCCGCGTATCCAAAATGTGCCTGATCGAAAAATGGTCAGTGCTGGCCGAAAAACTAACAATACTCGCGCAGAAAGTTAAAGAAAGCGGGAAGAACGCGAACATTTAAGTCACCACAAAATAAATATTCCGGGCTTTCTTAGATGTTACGATACTGAACTGGAGCAGGCACTGTTTTAGACCGCTTTCTAAGAGGGGCCCATGAGGCTAAGAAAGAAAAGCGGGGTGTTTGTAAGTAGTAGGTGGAGTTTTGGGGACTGTGATTGCGAGCAGTTCTGCAGCCTATTTTTTGCGTAGTGGGTTAGGTTGACGATCTCTCAGACTGGGTTAAATAAGCCAGCACTTGAATGACTCACCCAGCATAATTAGCTGTAAACCATGACGTGCAAATTGCAATGGCTAGATTCATGCAATATGCTACGCCAAAATCAAGTATGGTGTATGTGTGAATCCAGCTTAATACAATATAGGCTTTTAGAGCTTGAAAGTTGGAAGTTTTCCTGGATTCACTGGATTTTATATTCATATTTTAACTTCAATTTTATTGTAAACCTCCCAGAGTCTCCCGTTGGGGGAGTTGGGCGGTCATATAAATTTAAATAATAAATAAATAAAATAAATAAACTCACACAACATACTAGACTTTAATGTAGGAGGTTTGCTTTTGGCCTAGCATGACCCAACCACTGTAACATGTAAACCATGGCTTCAGATTAAATTGAATGAGACTGCTATGACTTAATTGACAAACTATGGCTTAGTGTGATTTGAATCCCCAGTGTTTTACAGCAAGGTTGGGCAGAAGTTTAATTAGGATCTAGCAGTAGGTTTAGTATTTAGATAGATGCTAAATAATTTGCAGTAACTTGATAATGCTGAGTGGACTCCTAGTTTAAAAACAGTGTCAGGAGCAGAGCTTTCCAAACTTTTCATGTTGGTGACACACTTTTTAGACATGCATCATTTCGCGACACTCTCTTACAGCAGGGCACAAGGCACTAGGACCTGCGTGGAATCCTGGCAGGGCAGGTTTGGAGGCAGCAGGGCACAAGGCAGGCACTAGGACCTGCGCGGAATCACAGCAGGTTTGGAGGCAGCAAGGCACAAGGCAGGCACTAGGACCTGCACGGAATCCTGGCAGGGCTTGGAGGCAGTAGCAGCCACAACACACCCAGACACTGCAGCTACAGTTTGGAAAGCTCTGGTCAGGAGACTTTTCAAAATTAATCTGAGGACAGTATTAAAGATTTGTATTTATATATGCCTGTCGCCTGTCATAATTACACAATGGGGCGTGTTCCACAAAAGGTCATAGTCCCTAGGAAAATTCCTAATATTTTGCAACCTTATAAATTCATTTAAGTGACATATTAAAGGGATTTTGATCATTTCATTGCATCCAGTTCTTGTCTTATTAATGTAAGCTATTAATATATAATGCTAAATTATAAACCATGTTTCATAAACCAAATAGTTCAGTTCACGAAAAATATGAAGCCAAAACAAGCTGCATTATGGCAGTGTGTGAATCAGTCACTGCCTTGACTTACTGAAGTTTTGTTTAAAATCAGTTATTGATCTGCCTTAATTCTCTACATATTTACTCAAAAGGATACATTATCCAATGAAACTTTCTCCCAGTTCAATGTGCGTGTAGCCTCAACTATCTTGCTTTTAAAAATTGTTTCCATGCCTAATATTAAGATATTTAACAAATGTAACAACTTCACCAGACTAAACAACTCAGTGGTCATATGATGCTGGAAAATTTGAGTTGGTTTTATAGCAAGTCCATGAGCACAAGGAGCAGCATTGATTAAAATGCACATTGTAAATATACTTCTGCTTCATTGACTAAGCTAAAGCCTTTGATTGTGTGGATCACAACCAACTGTGGCAACTTCTTAAAGAGATGGGAGTACCAGACCACCTTACCTGTCTCCTGAGAAACCTGTATGCGGGTCAAGAAGCAACAGTTAGAACCGGACATGGAACAACCGATTGGTTCAAAATTAGGAAAGGAGTACAACAAGGCTGTATATTGTCACCCTGCTTATTTAACTTATATGCAGCGTACATCATGAGAAATGCCGGGCTGGATGAATCACAAGCCGGAGTTAAGATTGCCGGGAGAAATATCAACAACCTCAGATATGCAGACGATACCACCCTAATGGCAGAAAGTGAAGAGGAACTAAAGAGCCTCTTGATGAGGGTGAAAGAGGAGAGTAATGAACATGAATTTGAGTAAACTCCGGGAGGCAGTGGAGGACAGGAAGGCCTGGCATGCTATGGTCCATGGGGTCACGAAGAGTCGGACACGACTTAACGACTGAACAACAACAACAAAAAATCTGTAGCTGATGAATTGCTTGTACAAATGAATAATACCCCAATTTAATTTTGTCAGTGGTTTTCCTTTCCATAGAGAAATAAAAGGAATAATGCTCCATGTTCATTTGTCTTATGTAGGGTATTTAGGAAGGAGAACTGAACTTGTTACTTCATTCAGGGATTATACTTATATACGGAAACCAAAAAAAGGCTACGTATTTTTTTACTTAATGTCTTTCAGCCAATTCCAAAATCCTTAAAATATTACAAAGGAAGAAACATATTAATAACATTTCATGTTAAACAATTTCATTGTGACTCCCTAAAATATTTTAGAGAGCTTTTTGGTGTAAATAAGAATTTGCACAAGCAACACTTGATTCCTTCCAATCAGTGTTTTGATGGTGTGTCATTTAGAATAACAGTAGCTTTTGTGGTACAGATATGTGATGAAGACTCAAACAGATGGAATCTGATCATCAGTGGTGTATTCATAACCAATACAGATTTTATCCTCGGATATAGCCAGATGGGAAGTTTAAATTAGCTGACCATCTGCAAGTAATTAGGAACAAAACTACGGCAGATTTTTGAGGGGAAATAGTATAGTAAGAAAGGAAGCCAATCAAAATTACTGTCTTCCACTTTTCTTGATGACAAAGACAGCATTGCTTAAAATTGATTGCAGCATAAACATAATAATGGCTGAACAATCAGCGAAGAAGAACAGGCTGCTACTAACTAACATGTTTTGAGTCACAGGCAAAATTATGCCAAACATCAGCACTGCATCAGAGCAGGAGGTTTTACTGAATGTGTAGCACAATCCTAAGTATGTATATTCTGAAGAAATTCAAATAACATGTAATGGGAAACACATGAGCATATAACTCAGTACATACTTTGCTTAGAGGAAGTCTAGGTAGTAAGGAGGAATATAAATTAAATTAATATTAGTTGAAATAATAATATTCAATTACTGAATATTAATATGACACCTCCAAATAATGTTAAAAATCCCTAATGCTTTAAATTAATTAGGTGCCATCAAGTTGAGTTGACACCTGATGATTGTATGGACAAATGCTCTCTATGCTTGTTAGCTTTTCCAAAGACATTCCAGCAATTTTTTGAACCTGTCCATCTTATCAATAGATCTCCTCTTATATTTCTCTCTCTTTTCCAAACATATTTTTTCTAATCTAGTATATATTTGCTGATCATCACTTCAAAGAAGCAATGGTCGGTCCAAATGGTTGGTTCAATCATACTTTTTTTCCCCGCAGTCCATGGTACTCTTAGTAATTATCTTGAAATCCAGAAATTCAAAGGTATTTATCTTCTTTGTCCTGCTCTTTTCAATTACCAGTATCCACAACTATACATTACCACTGGAAAAACAATTGCATCTTTGTTGTCATTGAAATGCCCTTATCCTTCCTGATCTTGTCTAAAACTGTCATTACTTTTTCCTCTAGGATTAATCTCTTTATTTCTTCAGCCTCAAAACCAAAATTATTGCTATCCACTGTAAATTCACTAACCACATGGGACGACATTATCTTTGTTTTCTTAATGTCTTTAATATTAACATTTTCACTTCTCTATTTACTTTTATAGTGAGCTATCTAAAATCTTTACTTTTGGCTAACAAAGTGCTATCATCTGCATATCTCAAAGTGTCTTTAAACCTCTTGTCACTATTCATATTCTATAATATATCTCTATTACATATTATGTTCATTATCTGATTTCAGCTCTGTCTTTTTTAGAAACCTGCCTGTTCATTTCACATTCCTCCCTCTGTATGCCTATTATTCTTCATACGATCTTAAGGAAAACTTTCCTTCCTCTAAAATTTATTATTACATTCACTTGCATCTCCATTTTTAATTAGACAAATACTCTTTCCCCAATTTTTAGGACATCCTGTCTTTTCTTATTTATTGACAAGGAACAAATATATCTGTTTTATCAACAAAAATATATTTGTTGATAAACAAATTTATCTCTTTTTTGCAGATTTAGTGGATATCAGTTCAGTGGATATCTCTACCTGATGCTTTCTCATTTGAGACCTAATTGGTAGCTTGTCCTGCATCATTTTCTAGATGGAATTAGTTCCTGAAGGTTTGTCATTTCATATACTTTTTTGTAAAGTGTTTTCCATCTTCCTTTATTCTCATCTGCCTTTATCAGATCTCTTGCATGACTACTCTTGAGAGTTCCTGTCTTAACTGTAAATTTTCCTATGATACATTTGATCTTCTTGCAATGAGCTCTCATTTTTCTTTTCTTGATATTATCCTCTATATGTTGACTTTTTTATCAATATACTTTTTTTTTGACATTGGAAATCTGCAGTCAGTTCATCTTGTGTTGTTTTTGCCAAGCCATAATATGTGAACCAGGTCCCATTGTATATCTCCCTGCACATTTATTCTATGACGGACAAACATTAATAACATGCACTTCCTCATAATATATCACTGGAGCTCAATAATACCACCTTTTATCTTTTTTGTGCTTAGAACCACCACCTAAATTCCAATATATTTCTTCATACGGTGATCTTATTCACATACCACAGTAAACTAATTTGCTTTGCTATGGTTTGTTGAATTATCAGCAGCTGGTTCTTCACAGCACACCAAGTCATAAGCCATGGTTTGCAGATCACACTGGGTGGGTTCAACAATTCATTAGTCAAACCAAATAAACCAAACCCTCCCCATGTGATTATACTGCTCCTGGATTATGCCCATCTGATTCCATGCTGAAGTCTCTGTTTGGCAGCTGAGCTGATTTATTTCCAACTTAGCTGCAATTTATGGAGAATTCTACAGAGCTTTGGGCAGTCCATTTTCCTATTGGTGGGAACCTCCCAGGCTTGCTTTCTACTCCCCACAGATTAAACTCTTGAAAAATAATTTCTCGGATGTTCTAGATTGAACAGAGGGACCTACTGACTTTGCAACACCCCACCCCCCATTGTAAAATCTCAGATTTTTTTGGGAACATTTTATTTATTTACCGTATTTTTCCACCGCCCATCTGGGTTTACATGAATTAAGAATGTGGAAGGGGGCACTGGTTGGCTGTGTTTTGGGGTGTCTTTGCCCTCTTGGTGAGCTGAGGGGTACACTCATTACCTCATGTGGTGTTCTCTCCATTTCAAGGTCAGTGATGGTGTTTCTGAGAGTTGGGAAATGAAAATAGGGGCAGTGTGATAAGGGAACTGGGCAAGTGCAAAACTAAACGTGAATTGCCTCAAAAGAAGATGACACACAGTTTGGAAAGCTCTGCTTTAAACATTAGGCATAATTATTTCCCAAACTTTTTAGAAAAACTTAGTATTTTAAATATGTTGAGTTTCTCTACTTTTTTGTATTATGTACTAGATTTTACTGTGTCAGTAGCTATAAACCAATGTTTATAGGTGGTATAAATGTCATTTAAAGCCCTTCATACTGCTAAATTTTGACTCAGAGTCCCTGAGTTTACCATATTATCCCTATCACCTGCAAACCTACCTTCTAAAGACTTATATGAACATGCATATATTGATATATGTAATCCTGTTTGATTAATCATAAGTAGGTTTGAAGAGTCGGACACGACTGAACAACAACAGGTTTAATGAAGCTATTGGGATTTATCACTGTGGCTGGTTTGTATAAGATAGACGATTAAACCATGATTAAGCTGTAACTTAAACTATGGGTGGCCATATAAGTTTAATAAATACAATTAGTTTATAATTCAAGGGTGCAAACCAGACAAATCAGCTAATAAATTAATAAGAAATTGCCCTGCAAAGGCAGCTATTATATAGTATTGCTGCTTTACTTGCAAGAAATCCCATACACTGAGAGGACTTTAGTCAAAGCTATATGGATACTGTAAATATACCTTTGGCTCTGGTTGAAGTGCTCCTTGTGAGGATCTTACGGGCTGGGATCTTAAATAAGCCTCAATTGGATGGCGTCCCACAACATATTAAGCCATAAAGCATGGCTTATACACCCCAGTGGCTGGATTCACGTTTCCAAGAAAATTTGGGCACAGCTTGATGCGTGATCCCAGGTGTTTCAGCAGCCCTGTTGCCATTAAGTAGGACCCAGCAGCTGGAACCTGGTATCTCTAAGACCTAGAAGAACAGGACCGGACAGGGAGAGCGCTCGTGCGCGAATGGTGAAACCTGATTGGTTGAGTTCGAGGGCCAGCGAAATCTGGGTACAACCCGCAGAGACGACCAGGCGCGCGCGTGTGTGTGTGTAGGCGGAAGAAGGGCCGGTTCGCGCAGTGCTGTGCGCGCGGATCCTCCAAGAAGCGAGAGCGGGGAGGGGACGGTTGGTCCCGCCGGCAGGACGGGAGCGTAAGCAGCGGTGCCGCTCGCCCTTCGGCGGTTCGAGCTGTGACGGGTCGTTTCGTTAGGCGGGCGGAGCCCTGGTGGGTTCCGCTCCAAGCAGCTGGGGGTGGCGCTGCCGCCGCCTTCGGCGGGCTGCCCTCTTCCTCCTCAGGCGGGACTCCCCCGGCCCGGCTCGACGTTGTGATTGGGTGGGATAAGATGGCGCTGCGCGGATGGAAATCCTAATGACAGTCTCCAAAATTGCCTCCATCTGTACCATGGTGAGTGTGAGAGGAGGTGCCCCGGCCGCTCGCCCTCTCGGGCCCATGCGCGGTCGCGGGTGAGAGGCGGGGCGCCGGGCGGGGGAATCTGGGCGGACCCCGGGCGAAGGTGTGCTTCACCCTCAATTGAGAAGGGAATCGGGCGTGTGCAGAGGGGAGAGCCGTCGGGGGGCCCTTCTCCCCGAAAAGGATGGCTTCCAGGCAGCAGAAACGGAAGACTTGCGGCCCGAAACTGTCGTGCGTCTTTACTCACAAGTAAAGCCCATGGAGTTCGGCCAAGCTGGCATGCCTGTCAAAGGGCACGTTAGAACTTAATAGTCAGAAGGCGATCCTGAAAACAGGCGTGCAAAGAAATTTGGTGGGATCTAACACCTGACCTTCGAGCAAAAGGCTTATACGTAAAGGAATCTAAGTCTGCGAATTTGTATTGAGCACCAGAACTGAACAGATCTTTCAGGATTTCTTCACCAAACACCTCTCTTGGAATTTAGTTTCAGCCAAATAAAGGCGGGTGGGGTGGGGAGGGAGAGGAATAACCTCCTATTAAAATTTGGTAAAAAAACAACAACTCTCTTGCTGATGCCTTGCAAATTATCTAGAACATTTGCCAGGAGATCCAGATGTAAATTCTCCTCAATGCTCTGGAGATAGCGAAGGGGCAGGAATGAGTCAAAAACAGAAAAACTTGAGGGAAGGAAAAGGATTTTGGAGGTGGGCCTCATGAAAGGAGAATTTTAAGTAAAACAGACATAACAGATAGGGTTTGTGTAGCAATATGGAATTAAAACAATGGTGGTGGGTTTTCTGCCAACTTGTAGAAACTGGTCATGTAGTGCAGCAGAAAAGTGAAGTATTCTGTATTATTATACTGCTTGCAAGCATTTGGGGATTTTTAACGAGACAGGTTTTTTAAAACTTATCCTCTTAATCCTCATTATGAAATATACTATTTCCCATTTCATTATTGAAAGTCTCTTCAGAGATGACCTTCTTCTGAAATATGATTTAGAAGGGATGTTGATATTATGTATACCTTTGGTGTGGTGATTGTGCTTTTGTATTTCATCCTTTACTGTTTGGTAGCTTAGCTTAAAATTCATATGGTGAGGGTGTTTAGAGCCATTATACCGCTTCTTCTTTCATTGTAATACAAAAGTTATTTGTGAAGCCACGTTAAAAGCCCCTTTTTTCAGGAAACAAAATAGTTATTATTTTACAGAAGTTTGTAAATCGTTATCTGGATCCAGTTGATTATATATACAATACATTTACCTCATAGCCCCCTATTTCTGAGACAAATTACTTTGTGTCTTTTTCATTCTGCCTTTTAAGCCTCCCCTAATGCAAAAAAAAAAAAAGTTTGACAAATCCCACACTCTAGAGAGGTTCCAAGAACCATAAATGGGATGCATTTGGATTGTAGGTTGTATGCCCCTCATCTAGATTACTTTTTCCAAAACTCAAATGAAATAATCATTTTTGTTAATATTAACTATCTTTCCCAGACTAGCTTAGCAATATTGTATGAAAATCACTATTCTCATGTTAGCTTCTTAACTAAAGTGCCATGTAATTTGGTATATTGAATTAACTATCCCTTTTCTGTGGCTATATGTAAACTTCAGAAGAACAGTCAACAGAAGAATTGGGGTTCTGGCTACCTATAAAACAAATGAAATACATAACAAAAATGCATAGTAAGCAACCAAGCAGATAGGGATAGCTAACAGGTGCTTGTCAAGTGAGCTAACAGGAAGAAGGGAAGAGAGCAAAAAGCTATGTGCTCTGAGAGTATGTGCTGAGCTGTGAGGACACTGAAAAGGTGATCTCTTGAATAGCTGTGGATTGCAAGCAGAGTGTCCTGAGAGCTGCTGATTGCCAAATGTGGTGGATTGAATGGCTGCTTCCTGTTGGATAAGCAGAGACTATAATAATAATTTAAAAAGGCAAGTTCCAGAGATTGAGATCACTTAATGAGAAAACAGAGCAAACTAACAGCAGGTTGGTGGGAAAGTTTAGGTGGGGAAAGTTCCCCTCTAAGTCAAAAGTTTGTAGTTGGTTAACATGAGAGCCTGCAAAGGGAATAAGAAAAAATAAACACCTTTCTACTGGGGTGTCCTAAAAAATGGTGAAGATGAATGTATATGAGTATGTAGTTGTGACCTACAGAACACAATTGCCAACAATTCCAATGAGGAAACAATGGAGGACAATAGAAGACATCAGTGTGGCTACATAAGCTTAATGAAAATTTTAAAAAGTGATTTTGATTGGGATTCTACAAAGATACATTTTGTGTGTTCAGCCATCAATAATTGTGTTAATGACATGGATGAAAGGAATGCTTACTAAGTTGCAGATGTTACAAAACTGAAGGGAATAGTTAATAGAGGACAAAACTAAAAATGATCTTAATAGGTTAAAGAAATGGACTGAAGTAACATAATGAAATTTACCAGATACCACCACAAACTTCTTCATGAAGGAAACTATGAAATCTGGGATAGGGGAAATTGATTTAGTAATAACACTAAGTGGTTGATTGCAAGCCAAATATGTGCTAGTGGTGTGATGTGGCTGCAAAAAAAGGAAAAAAATGTAGTTCTAGGCTGGATTAATGGAAATATAATTTCCAAATCATGAGAGTCGCTGGGAGTTGGGTGGCATATAAATTTAATAAATAATAAAAAGGTAAAGGTTTCCCCCCGCACATTTGTGCAGTCGTGTCCGACTCTAGGGGCCGGTGCTCATCTCCGTTTGTTAGCTGAAGAGCCAGCGCTCTTCATAATAATTCTACTTAATAACAAATAATAAATAATAATAATAAATAATATTTAATAAATATTAATAAATAATAATAAATAAATAAATAATATTTATATTTAAATAAAATTAATAAATAAATAATAAATAAATAATTCTACTTAATTCTGCTTTGGTTAGACCCCACTTTGAGTATTGTGTCTAAACCAGTTTTAAGAAGGACTCCTTAAGACAGTTGGAGGGGAGATGGAGATCACTGCACTCTTCAAATTTCTCAAAAGAGTGTAAAGTAGAAGGCATACTTAGTAGTTGGGTTCCCTAGGCTTGTATATACAGTAAATCTGGGCTACCTCTATTCTAGAAATCCTCAAGAAGAGGGTCAGTACCTTTTCTCTCTGTATCCAGAATGCAGGACACTGATTATTAGATTTAAGTTACAGGACATCAGATTGCAACTGAATGTTAAGAGAAAAAAACTTCCTAATGATAAGAAAAGTTCAACAGCAAAGAGGATTATTCATGGAGATGTTTAATAAGCTATTAAAGGTTTAATGATGAATTAATGTATACAAATATGCAACACTGAAAATATTGAATTTTCATTACAGTACTTTGCAATGGCATACAATTAAACTGAGGCAAACAAATGCTGTAAAACATTGCAACAATGCAGCATGTGAGATCTCCTTTGTAGAGGTGTACATAGAATAAAAGGAATGTTTTACATTCAGTTTGGAACAAAAACCAAAACAGCTTGAGTGTTTTGTGTTAGAACAGAATTGTATGTTCATTGTTATTATTCATCATTATATAAAAAGCAAGATGTTTAATTAGATGACCTTGACAAATATTTGAGTAAACAAAAATTAACTGTTCTCACTGATCAGCAAAAGTTATTGCTTAATAACCCTATAACGGTAGAGGAAATGTCAACTGCTTTTAAGAAAATTAATAGTGGAAAAGCGCCTGGTCCCAATGGTTTATCAGCGGCTTATTGTAAATGCTTTGAGGATGAACTTTGTCTTCCTTTACAAAAGACTATAAATTCGATTTTAGAAACAGGTGTAATGCCAGAAACATGGAAAGAATCTCATATTGCATTGATTCCAAAAGATCAACAAGATTTGACTTTAACGAAGAATTATAGACCAATATCTTTATTGAACAATGACTATAAGATATTTACAACAGTGTTGGCGGAAAGAATGAAAAATATTCTTAAGAATCTTATCCATGGGGATCAGGCAGGATTTTTGCCTAAGAGACAAATTCGAGATAATGTTTGAAATGTTTTGGACATATTGGAGTACCTGGAACAACATAATGAAAAACAGGCTGCTTTGATTTTGTAGATGCTGAAAAAGCCTTTGACAATTTAAATTGGCCTTTTTTATTTAAAGTATTGGAATCTATGAATTTTGGGGAAAACTCTATTAAATGGATTAAATCTATATATACCCGCAAACCGCTAAAATAATTGTTAATGGCGATCTCAGTAAACCATGTGAAATTCAAAAAGGTACAAGACAAGGATGTCCTTTATCTCCACTTTTGTTCATACTGGTCTTAGAAGTTTTACTTAGAGACATCAGACAAGATGATGGCATATCTGGTATAAGAGTTAAAAAAGAAGTTTATAAGCTAAGAGCCTTTGCTGACGACCTAGTCATTACTTTAGAAAACCCATTGGATGGGATTGAGTTATTAATGCAGAAATTGAAAGACTTTGGGTCGCTAGCAGGGTTCAAAGTGAATTTACAGAAAACAAGTTTTAACTAAGAATATGAATTGCCACCAACAAGAGAAATTGAGAGAATTAACTGGATTTATAATGGGAAAAAAAGTAAAATATTTGGGAATACATTTAACATCAAAGAATGTCAATTTGTTTCAGAATAATTATTTTTCACTTTGGACAGATATAAAAAAAGACTTAGATCGGTGGGAGAAACTGCAACTATCACTATTAGGTAGAATATCAGTGATTAAAATGAATATCTTGCCAAGAATTTTATACCTTTTCCAAACAGTACCTATACTTCAGAAGCGCATTTTAAACAATGGCAGCGTGATATATCTAAGTTTGTATGGCAAGGGAAAAAACCGAGAATAAAATATAAAGTTTTGCAAGACTCAAAAGAAAGAGGTGGCTTGGGCCTCCCAGATTTGAAGTTATATTATGCAGCATGTTGCTTAGTATGGCTTAAAGAATGGATTGTTTTGAAAAATGAAAAACTATTGAATTTAGAAGGTCATGATTTAAGATTCGGATGGCATGGATATTTATGGTATGACAAAGTTAAAGTTAATGTGGACTTTAAAAATCATTATATTAGAAGATCTTTGTTAAGGATTTGGAATAAATATAGGTCAACTTTATGTTACAAGATGCCTTTATGGATTTCTGCACAAGAAGCATTCTATAGAACTGAAACAAGAGTTAAAGACAAATGGTTGACTTATAAGGACTTGTTAGAAAAAGAACAAGGATAATACAAACCTAGTACAAGACAATACAATAGTATTATAGTACAATACAATAGTACAATACAAGACCTAGCCCCAGGTGCAAGGTCACACAGCCACCTAGAAACATATTTAAGGATTCCCTTACTAACTTTGCTCAGACTGAAGAAGCTCCTTGGATAAGGAGCGAAACGTTTCCACTGAGAAAATATAAATCCAGTTGACATGATTCAAGCTACAGACAATTCCACCTGGATGACTGAGAACCTTCATAGAGATAATACAAAATTAAATCAAAAGAACAACTTGCCTCGGAAGGATATACTTTTCAATAGCTTTCCTATATGCAGCTTATAGAGAAATTCAAGTTAGATAAAAAAGATTTTGGATTTCAACAGAGTAAATCGGAATTTGAAATACAACTTTGTGAAACAGATGAACATTTAATTGCTAAAATGTATAAACTACTGTTGAGAGGGGAAATGGTGGAAGAACAAGTTAAAGATTGTATGATTAAATGGGCAAAAATTATTGGTCATAACATACATATGCAGCAATGGGAAAATATGTGGTCTAAAGGATTGAAGGTTACTCTGTGTTATAATTTGAAAGAAAATTTCTATAAGATGATGTATCAATGGTACATGACCCCCCAAAAACTTGCGAAAATATGTGGGACTGTTTCTAACATTTGCTGGAAATGTAATAGACAAGAGGGGTCGTTTTACCACATGTGGTGGACATGTAAGATTGCAAAGAAATTTTGGACCCAAATACATACGTTGATGCAGAGTATACTACAAATACAGATTCCGTTTAAACCAGAATTATTTCTGTTGGGAATATTGGATTTACAAATAGAAAAACATTTTGTTAGAATTATACAATATATGATAACAGCAGCAAGTCTTCTTTATGCACAATTTTGGAAAAATCAGACTTTACCAACAGTACAAGAGTGGATGTTAAAATTGATGGACATGGCAGAAAATGATAAACTGACTTGTTTATTGAAAGAAAATTCAAGTTATCAATATCTCAAAGAGTAGAAACCATTCATGGACTATTTGCGAAATGCAGGAGGGGCGAAGCTTACATGGGGTTTTGAAGAGTAGATTAAATATAAAAGAGTATATTAGACAAAGAATTATTTCTATCTATTGTATGAAAAACCAACATTTAGGGCAGATTCTTTTATCTACGTGACCAGAGATAGATTGGAAGTTACCTATTTTTCATATTTTTTTCTTTCTCTTACTTTACTTCACTTTTTCTTTTCTTTTTCTTTATTTTGTATTTCTATTTCTTTTTCCGTTTCTAACTTTTAACTATGTATTTTAAAATCCTAATAAAATTTATAAAAAAAAGAAAACAGAATTTGAAATGTATTAGGATCCTGACTATCAAAATGGAAACTTGAAGCAACTTTATTGCTCCCTTGTTTTTGAAACTCAAATAGCCATTCCGTTTTAAAATTACCATCATTTAATAAGGGATCCAAATATATAGTATATTTTCTTTTCCTCTTTTTTTTTATGCCTTTGAGTCACTATTGACTCCTGGCAACTGCCTGGACAAATCCCTG
Organism: Charina bottae; assembly: GCA_023362775.1. Lineage (NCBI taxonomy): Eukaryota > Metazoa > Chordata > Lepidosauria > Squamata > Charinaidae > Charina > Charina bottae. The sequence continues at coordinate 108,125,207 of JALMGJ010000004.1, forward strand.
TAGTTTTGTAGGCAAGATTTCAGAAGTGGTTTGCCATTGCCTCCTTCCTAGGGCTGAGAGAGAGGGACTGGCCCAAGGTCACCCAGCTGGCTTTCATGCCTAAGGCGGGACTAGAACTCAGAGACTCCTGGTATCTAACCTGGTGCCTTAACCACTAGACCAAACTGGCTCTCTAGTATATTTCTATACTTTATTTCTATTACTACTATGTCTACTGTGACTGTCCTGCTGGTATATACTGTATGTGTGTGTGTGTGTGTGTGTGTGTGTATGTATGTATGTATGTATGTGTGTGTATATATATATATATATATATATATATATATATATATATATATATATATATCAGTTATGTTTTGAAACATTAAGGAAAAAGTTTGAAAAATGCAATTGCAAGCAATTTTGGTATACAGACAAAAGAGAAGTAACACCTTTGTCAGGTCTGTGTAGTAAATACCACATGTTTACAAAATCAGTTTTTCACATATAACTCTTCAATGCTGATTAAGTAACTGCAATTTCTTAGGTGAAGAACTTCTGTCCAAAATTTGATCAAGGGTTTCATTAAAATCTTCACTTATTATCAAAATTTTATAAGCCAAGATGACTTAGATAAGGATTTTCAACATTGATAATAAATATTAGGTATTTTTTTCTAAAGATCACTACTATTAAATAATGGCTTTCTCCAACTGCTAATACTTGCAACACAGAAAGCAAGGTGTCTCTATTAATATGATCACTTTCCCTGTCTTGTTAGTAAGGCTGCTAATATAAATTGAGGGTCATAGAGTCGTAGAATATAAGGTTTGGAAGTGATCTTGGAAATGATTAAGAGCAGCATTTCCCAACCTCAGCATTTTAATATGGCCATTGCTAAAAATTCTAGGAGTTGACATCCACACATCTGATTTAGAGAACCTCCCTGCCCGGTGTAGGTATCCATCACTTCTCCCAACAGATGGTTATCCAACTTCTGTTTAAATATTTCCATCAAAGCAGAGTCCATAATGTATGTTAGTTCTCACTGATATCCAGCTGAAATCTACTTCCTCATAATTTAAACTGATTTCTTGTCTTATCTTCTATAACAACTCTGAACAGTTCTGCCTTGTCTTCTGCATGACGGCCCTTCAGAAATTTGAAAACAACTCGCTTAACGATGATAATTGGGACTGGCAACTCTGTCGCTAAGTGACACAGTCATAATGTGCAACATCACATGACCACATAGACTTACAATGACAATTGCAGCAGTTCCAGTTGCAGTCATTAAGTGAGTCCCGCACAGTTGCAGCGTCCCGCAGTCACATGATCACCATTTGTAACCTGTCAGCTTCCCCATTGACTTTGCTTGTCGGAAGCCAGCAGTGAAGGTCACAAATGGCAATCGTGACTGCTGGATGCTGTGACTGTCGTAATTGCGAGCCAGTTGCCAAGCACCAAAATTGCAATCATGTGACCACAGGGACGTTGCAACGGTCGCAACTATGAGGAAAGGTCATAAGTCCCCTCGTTCAGTGCCGTGTTACTTTGAATGGTTGCTGAACAAGGACTACCTGTATCATATTTCCCCTCGGTCTCCTCTTCTCCAGGCTAAACATACCCAACACCTTCAACAGTTTCTCTTTCTAGTCCCTTATCATATTGGTTGCTCTCATCTATGCACGTTCTAGTTTATCAATGTCCTGAACATGCAATGCCTGGAATTGAATCCAATAATCTAGGAGTGATCTGACCAATGCAAAATAGAGAAAAGCAATGACTTCTATTGGTCTTGATGCAGTACTACTGTTGATCCAGCCTAGGATTTTATTTGCTTTTTTTACAGCTGAATCACACTGTTAGTTCATGTTGAGGTTGTGATCCACTAAGGTGCCTGGATCGTTTCTGCATATACTGCTGCCCACTACGTGCCCTGCTCATCCTGTACTTATATCTTTGATTTGTCCTACCCAGATCAAGGACTTGCATTTGTTACTGTTAAAATTCATTTTCCAGTTTTTTGTCTAGTGTTGCAACTTAGTGATGCTGGCCTCTAAGATGTTAGCTACCTCCCTTCTCCCATATTTGTCTCTAGTAGAATATCATGTAAGACTTTGTTGAGTGCTTTGCTGAAATTACTCATCCTGCCCTTTTGCAACCTGTCTTTATTCTTCTAATAAATGTATTTCTTCTAAAACTCTGGTATCAGACGTAAGTTTAGAAATAATTCTCTTTTTTAGGGGTAGCCTGACACCTTATGTTCCATGTCATAATATTCAGAAATGTTAGTACAAGAATGATATATATGTACAAGCACACGTTATTAGAAAAAAGGTTCAAAACATAGCAATTTGATATATTTTTATTATTTTAAACATTACCATTTGGAATTTTGTTTTTGTTTACTTAATCTATAAATTCATATTAATTAACACAATTTGTAATTTCATTTTTCTATTTCTTTATACTTGTATAACTTAAAATGTCTTGTGGTTTAATGATGTTATCCCTATCAGCTGCACTATGTGCTAAATATAATTCCATACTTTCTTCTTTCAGTGTTCAAACTAGGATAGTGTGAGCTTTTTTTAATTTTAGGAAAGCATTTAGTCTTAGCAATTTAACTTGTATGGTCAAAATTGCTATAAAATAGTTTAATAATTGCTACTAAATACTATTTTTTTCCTCTTAGGGCGCTAATGCCTCAGCCTTAGAGAAAGAAATTGGTCCAGAACAATTCCCAGCCAATGAACATTATTTTGGTTTAGTAAATGTAAGTTTCATGTTTTGCTTGCTTTGAAAAAGAAGTGGAATGAATAATGTAGAATAAGAAAGTTGCTGAAAATTGTTTGCCAGAATGTTAGAGATTGATAGCTTAGAGAAAATAATAATAAAAGTGGTTATAATGTTATTTAATTAATTTTAATTAATTTATTTCATGTAATGAACAATATTGTTCAATATATTTAGTCTTGGTGCAGATCACAAATTATTCATAACTGTAACACTAAATTATGTGCTAAGGTGGTGCTTTTCAAAACAGTATAATTCCTACCAAGTCAATTGGAGAATCCTTAATGAAAGGCTGCAGCCACTCGTTATCATTTCAACACAACAAAAAACCCCACCTAATCTCCTATAACTTAGCTCTATAAATAGAAAACAAACATTGCCACTCTACCTGAGCACAGAAAGAGCCTTCTGTCTGTGCTCCTGCCCTCTGAAGATGCTGGCCACAGATGCTGGCGAAACGTTAGGAACCACAACTTCCAGAACACGGCCACACAGCCCGGAAGACCCACAACAACCATCGAACTCCGGCCGTGAAAGCCTTCGACAACGCAAATAAAATAGTTTATAACTTTATCTTGGTGCTTTAATTTTTAGTGGGAGAAGCATTTAATTCAAATATATAATCCTATAGAATACTTTCTGTTAAAATATGCCCAAATTGATAGATGGGGTTCCTGTAGACCCAGTTCCAGCACTGTAAATCTCTGGAGTCCTTGGTGCTCTCTGAGCCTTGTTGTTTTCTTGCAGACATTTCATTGCCAGACTTCTCTTCAATTGGTACTGTAAATCTCTTAGCTAAGAGTGGATGTGCTTATTTCTTATCTCTGTCTCAGTAGCAATTGTTCTTATCTCACTTCCTTTATTGATTTTAACAATGGCTTGAAGGCTTTTGTATTGTTGCATATCATACAAACAAAACAGTTTTCTAATGTCCTTTTAAAATAATAATTTCATTAACGGTGCATAGATTGCAGAAAGGTATGCATTGTTCATTGATTATTTCTAAATATGAAAATAAAAGTAAAATATAAGCCAGATGGCAGTAAACAAGTGCATGTTTGCTGACCATATTTATCACTAATGGATTATGTTATCCTGCAGAATCCAAAAACCATTAATAAATATGCTTTAGCAAATTTCTTTCTGCATGCCATTTGCTTACTGACCCTTGTCAGTCTAACTTAATTGACAATTTGTTTTCTAGTTTGGAAATACATGCTACTGCAATTCAGTTCTTCAGGCACTTTATTTTTGTCGACCATTCCGAGAGAAAGTCTTGGCGTACAAGAGTCAGCCCAGAAAAAAAGAGAGTCTTCTCACCTGCTTAGCTGATCTCTTCCACAGTATAGCCACCCAGAAGAAGAAAGTTGGAGTGATACCTCCTAAAAAGTTCATAACAAGACTACGAAAAGAGAATGGTAATATTTTATTTTATTGTTGTGAAGGCTTTGCATTTAACCAATTTAATCACAAAATGGGCATTTTCTCTCCACCGTTCATTGATTCTTTCCCAGTATTCTTACTTGGACTGATCTTCAAAATCCAAACCTTTGAAATTCTGTCATAAAAGTACTATTCTATCCTTTCCAAGTCCAGCAATCGGTCTTCCTTGCAACCCATTTATTTTAAACAAATAAGATACTGCCTGGTAGCACCTGATTTCAAGAAGGTTAAGAATTAGATAAAGACACAATTTCAGTAAAGTAGCACTCAGTAAACCTTTAATAAGATTATAAAATATTGAATTTGATTAGCACAGCTAATATAATGAAAACGTTCTGGTAAATAAAACCAGTCTTAACCTGGTGTCTAAATGGTAACACAGAAGACAACATGTTGAAAATCCCTAAGGAAGCCAAAGTCATTATGGTTTACTGTAAACACCAGTGTTTTGAATAGAGTTTAGAAATGGATTTGTGAATATTGAAGATTTTTTCCTGTTAGTAAAATATGATTGCAGTTCACAGACCCAGATAGTAATTAAATGTAAGAGTTTAAGAAACGGGAGTTTGCAAAAATAGCCCACTGAATAACTTAGTTAAAATAGGAGCTCACTGATATACAGTAGATTGCTCTCTCTTATCCAAGAAAGCACAGCTAGCATACTAGACTGGATACCTGTATCCAATACAAGTGAAACACCATAATTCAAAACAGTGGGATCATTCACTCAAAGAACTTCTGTTATCTACTGATTCCAGGCACCTATTCAGCTTACTCTAACTGAAATGAAGATGAAATAAAACTTTGTGTTTTTAGCTTGCCGATCTCCAAATGACCTTTCTGGTAGCTTCACACAAATATTACTAAGCATGAGGACAAGATGAAACTATGTGGTGCCAATAAGAGAAGCATAAATTCTCCAACTTCTGAAAATAACTCTACAAGTAGAACTGAACATTTGTTGAACTGATTCAGAAATATATCATGATCATTTATTTTATGCATTTGCAACTTTCTCCTTTTGTGAATTTCTTCAGTTCTGTCAGGATGCAAACTTTTTTTTTGTACAAGAGACCAGATGGAGACCTATTTGTCCTTCTGGGTTGTGGTTGATCAGCAGATTCTTTTGCATCATTCAGAAGTTTTGCATGGTAGAAAGAACTCATGACTATTTCATTTGACCAACCCTTGAACAAGTCATTTCTGTCTGCAGGAGCACCTTTTGTTTTATTCCTAAAGAATGCCATTTTAATAATTTGATTCAATGTCTGCTTTGTTAAGAAAAGCACATAGGTGAATTACAAAGAGATTTTTAAGTATTCAGATGCAATTATTAAGCTCTTAGTTGTGAGGAGTAAAACATCAGGCATCAATTACTGAAACAATTACAATTTAAAAGAGCCAAAGAACCCTATCACAAGCAGAAGGTTGTGTTTTTCATTTGGCAATTTAGCATTTTATTATGAGATCAGGTGGATGCAGTTACATACTATGAACCAAAATGAATAGTGCTTCTGAAAGATAAAATATTAGTCATATTTACTTTTGTTTAGGCATTTTTTCTTAAATATATGGCTAAATACAAGACATTTAGAAAAAAATTTCAAGGTCTTAGATTTCTGGAATCAGTGCTCCACCAGTTGCCATGTTGTATGTCCAATATACCTTTGAAAAGATACTGTAAAACTATCAAACTGCAGACTATTCTCATAGGCATTGGGCTGTGAAGTGTTTGGGATTTGATTCCAGAAAGATGCTTTGGAGTATGCAGTCGAAGAAATACAGCACCTATCTGTAGCTCTTTAAAGCAGCCACCTCTTTTCCCGGGATCATACTAATGAACATATATATATATAACCGCCCAGGGTCCCTCCTTGTGGGGGAGATGGGCGGGATATAAATGTAATAAATAAATAAATAAATAAATAAATAAATAAATAAATTTGCTATTGGTTGGAAGCAGGTTTGTGCACTGCAAATATCCTTGTCTGTTGTTTGCAAAAATACTTTCAGTCCCTCTTCAAGATGTTCCTGTCAATGATGCTAGCAATACAAAGTCAGGATAAAAAAAACAGTTCTTGAAATTTTAATCATGCATAGGACCAAATTCCAATAACACACCTGAAAGAATGTAAAGTGCTAGAGTCCAGAATATCTGTTCCAACCTGTTGCAGTTGGTTCTAGGGTATTTTGGGTCACACTACAGTCAGGACCAGAAATATTGGAACAAGGATAACTGTTTTGGCAGTTGGCCTCTGTACACCATATTGAAGTTGAAAGGAAACACCCCCAGATGGGAGTGAAGTCAGGACTTTCAGCTGTAATTCAAGGGGTTTCACAAAAGTGGGGCACTAACCATTCAGGAAGTACAGCCAGTGGCATACACACATACCCATTGTTGGTGGCTCATAAGTAATGGAACAAATGGCTGACAAGCAGCTGCATGGCCAGGTGTGGCCTGTTTCCTGGGTACCCCATGACCAATCAAGCAGATAAAAGGCCTGGAGGTGGTTCTGATTGTTACATTTGCATTTAGTAGCTGTTCACTGGAACTCCCAACATGAGGTCCAAAGAGGTGTCCGTGCGAGTGAAGGAGGCCATCATTAGGCTGAGGAAACAAACCCATCAGAGAGATAGCAAAAACATTGTAAGTGGCCAATACAACAGTTTGGAACATCCTGAAAAAGAAGGAATTAACTGGCAAGCTCAGCAACAGCAAAAGGCCTGGAAGAACGGAAGACAACTAAAGTGGATGACTGCAGAATTCTGCTCATGGTGAAGAGGAACCCTTTCACAACATCTAGCCAGGTCAAGAACGCTCTTGAGGTAGGCATGTCAATGTCAACATCTACAGCAGAGCTTTCCAAACTGTGTGTCGGGACACGTTGATGTGTCGGCTGCAGTGTATGGGTGTATCGCGGCTGCTGCTGCCTCCAAACCTGCTGTGATTCCGCACAGGTCCTAGTGCCTGCCTTGTGCCCTGCTGTAAGAGAGTGTCGCGAAATGATGCATGTCTAAAAAATGTGTCACCAACATGAAAAGTTTGGAAAGCTCTGATCTACAGTCAAGAGATGGCTTTATGAATGTAAATACAGAGGCTTCACAACAAGGTGCAAACCACTGGTAACGCTTAAGAACAGGAAGGCCAGATCAGACTTTGCCAGCAAACACCTTAAAAAGCCTGCCCAGTTCTGGAATAAGATTCTTTGGACTGATGAAACCAAGATTAACTTGCACCAGAATGATGGGAAGAGAAAAGTATGGAGAAGGAAAGGAACAGCTCATGATCCAAAGCATACCACATCATCCGTCAAACATGGTGGAGGCAGTGTTATGGCATGGGCATGTATGGCTGCCAATGGAACCGGGTCACTGGTATTTATTGATGACCTGACTGTTGATAAAAGCAGCAGGATGAATTCTGAAGTGTATAGGGCTATACTTTCTGCTCAGATTCAGCCAAATGCTGCCAAACTGATAGGACGCCGCTTCATATTGCAGATGGATAATGACTCAAAACATACAGCAAAAGCTACCCAAGAGTTTCTCAAGGCAAAGAAGTGGGATGTTCTTCAATGGCCAAGTCAGTCACCTGATCTCAACCCAATAGAGCATGCTTTTCACTTACTGAAGACAAGACTGAAGGCAGAAAGACCCACAAACAAGCAGCAGCTGAAGGCAGCTGCAGTAAAGGCCTGGCAAAGCATCTTGTGGGAGGAAACTCAGCATTTGGTCATGTCCATGGGTTCCAGACTTCAGGCAGTCATTGACTGCAAAGGATTTTCATCCAGGTATTAAAGGCGATCCTTATGTTTGTAATGATGTTGGTTTGTTCCATTACTTATGAGCCACCAACGATGGGTGTGTGTGTATGCCACTGGCTGTACTTCCTGAATGGTTAGTGCCCCACTTTTGTCAAACCCCTTGAACTACAGCTGAAAGTCCTGACTTCGCTCCCATCTGGGTGTGTTTCCTTTCAACTTCAATATGGTGTACAGAGGCCAACTGCCAAAACAGTTATCCTTGTTCCAGTATTTCTGGTCCTGACTGTAAATGTATGATAGAAAGTTGGGAGAATGAAGTGGGAATGTTGAACAAGGCAAAAATTCAACTGGAAAACCTCAAGACTTATGTAGCTCAACCCTCTGTTTTATACAATGGCAAACCAGATGCTATAGAAAGTTGGTTATGCAGGATGTGAGTCCCTTGAGGGAGTTGGGCGGTGAGAAATCGAATGAATGAATGAATGAATGAATGAATGAATGAATGAATGAATGAATGAATGTGTGCAATAACTTTCTGTCACTATTGATTCCCAGCAATTGCTTTTTAAACATATTTATCTACCCAGGAAGTAGACTAAATGTGTCGTTTTTTGTAGAGCTTTTCGACAATTACATGCAGCAAGATGCACATGAGTTTTTGAACTATCTACTGAATACAGTGGCAGATATTTTGCAAGAGGAGAGAAAACAGGAGAAACAGAATGGTCGTCTACCTAATGGCAGCATTGACAGTGAAAACAATAATTCCCCAGATCCAACATGGGTTCATGAAATCTTCCAAGGAACATTAACCAATGAAACAAGGTGTCTCACCTGTGAAACTGTAAGCACCTTCTACAAATCACTCTTAATTTTCAGCATGGTTGATGAATATAAAACAAATACTGCTTTTGGCAGTTGATAAAGAAAGCTGGGTATAAAATATTGATATGAATTTGAGTTGTCTGGTGATTTCAGTAGAGTAAACAAATTTTATTTCATGGTTTGATTTAATGGAATTGTACAACAACTGTTTATTTGTGTATAAGGACTTTTTGTAGTAAAGTAATCTAAAATTTTTATCTAGAAAAAAGGTTGGGTGAGAGATGGAATTTAGAAAAAGTGAATATGGAAATGAGAGTAATTTTGGTGTAATAGTTTGGTGTAATACTTAAAGGTTAAGTTTGGTGTAATAGTTAAGGCACCAGACTAGAAAATGAGAAACGTTTTGCATGTCTAAATTGACATAAATTTGGACCTTAAAAATAGGTCCTTGTCTATCTTCTCATATTCTTTCATTAATGATTAATAAATAAGTTATCTGAGTTTCTTATCAGATAAATGAATTTCCATTAGCTTTTTCCAACTGATAAGTTCCAGATATGTTGGATTTCACTTCACATAATCCCCTGTAGCATGGCCAGGAGTGAGGGATGCTATAATATTCTGGGAAACCTTTGTTTCTGATTACCTATAATTTTTTAAAAACAAAAGTACATAATGTTGCAGGTTTTAATTTAACAGTATCTGGAGGGCCACAAGTTCCCCACTGACTGTGCTTAACATGTGTTACTAATAGTCTATCCTTAAACTGTTTTATCCAGAACCATTACCATGAATGTATCTCCAGATGTTAATTTTGGTAAGAACAAAACACTAAGGTTCCTCTTCCAATTGTATTCTTGCTTTTTTGTCAGTATTTGCACTGTATATTTATACCCAGTTTTCTTCATCCACTGCCAAAAACAGTATACAGTGAATTATGTTTACAAAAGATGAATTATATAGCCAAATAACTTGTTTCTTGTTGTTCACTGGAGATACGTATATGGAGTTTAATATGTTCAGTACTGAACTCCAAAAATATATTGCCAAGAGAAGTAAATCAATTTCTTCCAGTGTGAAAGGAGAAGTCAGGAAAAGATCCCTAAAATAATGTAGCTTTTACTGTGCTTCTAGGAGTGAAATATTAACAAATAGAGAGATGAAGACAATAGCATTCTTTCTCCAACAGGAGAGAATTTTGTTAAATGTTTAGTTACCATTATTAGTTACCATTATTGCTTTTTATTGCTAGTTCAAGATCTTTAAAAAATGTACATAAAAAGAATCATTTTAGAATTTATTTTTAACTTGCAGATAAGCAGCAAAGATGAAGATTTTTTAGATCTTTCTGTTGATGTGGAACAAAATACTTCAATCACACATTGTTTAAGGTATGAGAAATAATTTATCACTGATTCTGCCCTCTTAAGCATATAAATTTATTTGAGATAAAATAAGTATAATTGTTTTATTAGACCAGTTTAAGATTAATAGACCATAAGGTAAAGGTTCCCCCCGCACATTTGTGCAGTCGTGTCCGACTCTAGGGGCCGGTGCTCATCTCCGTTTGTTAGCCGAAGAGCCAGCATTGTCCGAAGACACTTCCACGGTCATGTGGCCGCATGACACGCGCGGAACGCTGTTACCTACCCACCGAAGTGGTACCTATTCATCTACTTGCATTTGCATGCTTTCGAATTGCTAGGTTGGCAAGAGCTGGAGCTAGTGCGGGAGCTCACTCCACACGCAGGGCTAGGGATTCGAACCTCCGAACTTGCGACCTTCCGATCGACAAACCTGGCGTCTTACCCGCTGAGCCACCACGCCCCTTAATAGACCATAAAACTTTTTGTATTCTTCTTTAATTGAACTTGAACTGTTACCTATTTTGTGTCATAGTGTCTCAAATATGCAATGTACAGTTCAGTGCAAAATGTATTTCAATGAAAGAATTGATAGTTGTTGGTCTTTCAAAATAATTTATTCAAAAAATGGAGTTTTCTTAGTTTTATTAATATTCTCCCGTTTTAGGGGTTTCAGCAACACAGAAACCCTGTGCAGTGAATATAAATATTACTGTGAAGAGTGTCGCAGTAAACAGGAAGCACACAAAAGGTACCAAATGCATATATTTTGGGTGTTAACAATATATATAAATAATTCTTCTCACTGCATATTTTGAGTTTTTGGATTTGGTAATTTCCTCAATAAACACATTGTCTGCCTTATCCAGGTTATTTAAGTTTTGTGGGATTGTTTATTTAATATGAGACTTTTGCTCAGTTGTCCATACCCAAAATGTTCTAAAATTATTTAAAATTTTAATCCTGATCTAGAGTTGTTTTTCCATTCATCTCTTTCTCCATTGTATTGGATCTGATACCAATGTTGGTTGGATTATTTATTTCCAGTATTCATATATTTCCAAATTATGCAACTCTGAGCGGTTCATAAGATTAATATAAAATATAATAAAAACATAAATTCATGTTAATAACAGTCCTAAAACCAAAGTTCAATAAAAATAGCCCACTGTCAATCCAGTGGTGTGCAAATACAGATGTTGGTATCCAAAGGCTTGGCAGAAGAGCCAGGACTTAACAGCCTTCTATCAAATAATTCAAGTCGGGCCATCTGGATCTGGAGGAGTATGTGCAAGTCATTTGGGGCAGTCATAGCGAACCATCCCCTTCAGGTTGCCCCATCCCTTCACCTCTCAAGCTGAGACTACCCAACAGTGTCCTCCCAGGCAAACTACGACAGTCCAGTTGGAATCAACTTGGAGGAGACAGTCCTGCAGATAACCTGATCCCATGCCCTATAGAGCTTTATAGTTAAAAAAAAGTGACTTGTACTTGGAATCTATTGGGAGCCAACATACTACCCATACTATAGGTGCTGTACTGATCGATCCGTGTGGGTTGCTGTGTTCTCCAGAAATTGTGATTTCCAAATGGTCTTCAGAGGAGGACCCAGTGCACTGCAGTAATGTAATCTAGAGGTAGTAAGGGTGACTATAGCCAGAGCCTCCTGCTCCAAAGATTGGTGCCCCAAAGTGTTCAAATATTTGGTGCAGTCAGTCTTGAATATTTTATTTATTTATTTATTTATTACATTTATATCCCGCCCATCTCCCCCACAAGGAGGGACCCTGGGCGGTTCACAACAAAGTTTAAAATCAATTAAAACAATAAATATCAATAATAAACATATATATATATATATATATATATATATATATATATATATACACACACACACACACACACACACACACGCATATATATACATACATACATACATACATACATACACACACGCATACACGCATACATACATACATACATACACATTATACAATTTGATCCAGGAGTGGTAGATCTCATTCCACTGGTCGATAAGGCTGGTCAGGGCAGATCTAAGGGACCAGCCAACCCCAAGACTGGCTATTCCCCTCCCCTCCCCAAGCATGATGACATAACCAGGTCTTTAAGTTTTTTCTAAAGTCCAGGAGAGAGGGGCCCGATCTTATTTCAGGGGGAAGAATATTCCAAAGGGCGGGGGCTACTGCAGAGAAGGCACACCTCCTAGACCCCGTCAGATGGATCTCTCTTGCAGACGGGGTTCGTAGCGTGCCCTCTCTGCAGGACCGGGTGGGACGGGTTGATTGAACGGGGATGAGCCGGTCCTTCAGGTAACCTGGTCCCATGCCATGTAGGGCTTTAAAGGTGATAACCAACACCTTTATATCTGAATAAAGCAATGTGAAATATTTGTGCAAGTAGTCGTTTTATCCTTCAGTAGAAACAGCTTCATATATATATTCATGTACCTAGGTAACTTTTATGTATAGATATTTGTATATGAATTTCTTTTATTCCCTTGGAGTTTTCATGAGAATAACCTTTGATTAAAATTACATTTTAGCTGATTACATGAACTTTTATAAGGCTATTGTCTAAATTCAGGTCACCAATAAAATTATATCAGATCCATTTAAACAATAAATTACAAGATTGGATTTTGTCACAGAGCATAATTGGAGAAGAACAGGCTGGATTTAGGGAGGGGAGATCATATCTTGGTGCTTCACCACCTGGTATTAAAATATACATACAAAAAGAAGTCTTCCCTCTTTGCGGCCTTTCTTGACTTCAAACAGGCCTTTGATTCAATAGACAGAAGTGCTCTTTGGGAAAAATTAAATAAGACTAACATTGATAGACGCCTCCTCTATCTTATACAGAAATTATATTCTAATTCCACCTTAAGAGTGAGATGTAATCCCCTAGGGACCCTCTCTGGCTTAGTAAGTGTGCAGAAAGGAGTACATCAAGGATGTATTCTTGCCCCCTCCCCTTTTTAATCTATACATGAACTCTTTGATTGATCATCTTTATAACGTGGATTCCCATCCTCCCAATCTAGCACAACGTAAAGTACCGATACTTCTTTATGCTGATGATGCCGTAATAATCTCACAAACTCCAATTGGACTGAAATGAGCCATAGCAGCAATACTAAACTACTGCAGATTAAACAATTTTGTTCTTAATTTTGACAAATCAAAAATTCTGGTCTTTGCTAGAAGAGCTATTCAATACTCTTGGAGGGTAGAAGGGCATAATTTAGAACAAGTTAATGCATTTAAATACCTTGGAGTGATTTTTCACTCAAAAGGTAGTTGGAATGCACATTTGAACTGTGCAGTGCAATCAGCCCTTAGGTCTTCAAATGCTATTAAAAATTTTTTTTACACAAGTGGAGGACAATTAGTCCCTGCAGCCTTAAAACTTTTTGAGGCCAAAACGTTGACACAAATTCTCTATGGGGCACAAGCAGGAATGTTTTTGAAGAAAGAGTCACAAGAAACTGTAGAAACAAAATTCCTGCGATCAATTTTAGCTGCACCTAGTGGAATGCCAAATGCCCAACTAAGACTAGAAACAGGAATGCCTCAAATTCAGGTTAGGGCCTGGAAGATGATTTTAACTTTTTGGTTGAAAATTCAATTCTTTCCAGTGGGCTTGACCCCTCTAGTCCTGATTGATAACTTTCCCTCTCTGGAAACAGGTGACAGAGCATAAGCTGGCTCTATATGGACTGTCTCCATTACTTTTAAAATCTTTAGGCTTCGATCAAGCCAAGCAATTGGTTATTAATAGAATAAGAGATGTGGAATTCCAGCTAGAAGTTAATAGGATACCTTTTCATAGTAGAAATCAAATAAGATGGGGTACATGGGAACCAGCAAGATACTTGGAAGACCTAACCTTTCCTAAGATTAGAATAGCATATTTTAGAGCTAGATTTAATATCCTCCCATCAGCACTCCTGCAAGGCAGGTATAATAAAATCGACTGCCATTTTCATTTTTAATGAAATTTGTGTGGCCCAGCAAAATATACTGCATTTCCATGTCTGGTGTTTCTTTCCAAGGATAGAAAAGGCTCCTTAAAGTCCTACCAAATACTTTTTTATACTCCTCTCAACAATTTTCATAGCTCCTGAACAGCTATTGGATGTCACATTGTAAGCATTATAACATTAAAATCCCATTTAAATCCCCAAATAACGTCCTTGGAAAGAATTAGAGTGTCATGTTTGTTGCTTTTAGAGGGCTGCTCCATATTGTAAACTACTGAAAGGAAGAGATTGTTAGCTCAGGCATCTTAGTATCATAGATATGTTTTCTTATCTCCCTTATATGCAAACCTGTTCACCAAGTGTTTGAATACTTTTGCAAAGGAATCTGAAAATTTGTCAAAAAGGAGCAGCATTTTTCTTAGTTTTTGCAAGCTATACTGATTTCCTCATTAGCAGCTCTGTCCCAAATCTCAAAAATGTTTTTAATCTTGGTGTATAATGGCTAATGACTTGCTTTGAATAATTTTCACATAATTTTTTGGGGGGAAAAAATCAAAGTTTTATTGAGTAAATATTTTTAGCTTTCAGCAAATGGTAATATTGAGATAATGTATTGATAACAGAGTTCCGTTAATATTGTTTTATGACTTTGCAGACAGGCAGCAAAATAGACTTTGAAAGCTAATTAAATATGGTGATCAGTTTAATTTTGTTTCAGAATGAAAGTAAAAAAGCTGCCTATGATTCTTGCTCTCCATCTGAAAAGATTTAAATACATGGACCAGCTACACCGATATACAAAACTCTCCTATAGGGTAGTGTTTCCTTTAGAACTTCGACTGTTTAATACATCTGGTGATGCCACAAATCCTGACAGAATGTATGATCTTGTGGCAGTGGTAGTTCACTGTGGAAGGTAATAAAATATGATACGACCTATTATTTTTTGTTGACTTATTGGAAAATAGTCCTATGTACGCACTGTTAAAAATCCTAAACATAAAGTTTGAAATTTATTACATATGTAGAGTTTAGTGACAACATTAGTGCTGGGTATATAAATGAGATGAGGAAAGGTAACCCTATCCTCTTAACTCACTTCCCGTTCATATCTGAGTGATACGGTTGAATGCAGATGTTTTACATAGGTAATTCTTTGTTTTACATAGGCCTATAACATAGCAACTAATTGTATTTCTTCTGCAAAATTTTCCTCTTCAAAGTAATAGTAAGAAGTAGTCATGCCATTAAGGTGGAGTAGAGCGACATTTTTATACAGGTAGTCCTTGTTTAACCACCATTCATTCAGCGAACATTCAAAATTGCGATGGCACTGAACGAATGGTACTTACACCCGGTCCTCGAAGTTACGGCCATTGCAGCGTCCCCATGGTCACATGACAAAATTCAGACACTTGGCAGCCTGCCCGCATTTACAATCGCAGCGTGCACTTCAACTCCCCCTGCCTATTTCCCTCCCATCTCTGCCATTTTGGCTGCCCTGTGCTCTGCCACCCCCACCACCCTGCACTCCACCACCCTGCCATCCTGCGCTTTGCCCTGCACCCCCACCGCCCTTGGCTCTGCCTTGTACTCTGCCACCCTGCCCCTCCTTGCCACCCTGCCACCCGTGCTCTGCCCTGCACTTCACTGCCCCTGCCGCCCTGTGCTCTGCCACCCCTCCTGCTCCCAGATGACCTTCACTGTCTTCTTTGTCCTGCTGCTGCTGAGGCGTGCCTGGCCTGGCCCTTTGCGAGGCAGCCGCATGCGGCCTTCCTAAGGCCTCGCATGGCCAGCAGCTGCCTCGTGAAGGGCCCGGCAGACGCACCTCATCAGGAGCAGGAGGAAGAAGACAGTGAAAGTCAGCTGGGGCAGCAGAGTGCAGGACGGCCAAAAGGGCAGAGATGGGGGGTGACAGGCCGGTGGGTGGAGTTGAAGCAGAGGTGAGCACGGCAGGGCAGGAGAAGCGTGAGGTCCTCGCCTAACGACCGCATGGTCCTGGCCTGATGACCACAACCAGGACTACTGAAACTGCTATCCCTGAACGGTACGGTCACAACATGTTTTGCCCAATGACTGCATCGCTTAGTGATAGAAATTCCAGTCCCAATTAGGGTCATTAAGTGAGGACTACCTGTATGTCACATGCCATCCCAAGGAATGTCCCTTTTCTTCTGTGGTTTTGGCAACTTCATTCGAAGGCACCGGTTTCTCTCCAAATTGTACACATCAGTATCTCATTAGATTTTGGCATTTTCATTTCAAATCTCATGAGACTTTGGTCATTTTTAATTAAACAGAATCATTGGTTGGTCCAAAAACCTAGGAGTAGATGCTCCAATGCCCAGAAGTGTCATATTGCTGGCCCTTGTGCTGCTTATGAATGGGACATTGGTGAATGCCAAAATGGAACTAAGACATAATTAGTGTTGCTAACTGTAGTACTACTAAAAATGTTAATGTTTTCATTTTTACTGTATATTTCTTTCTATAGCTACTAGTTTGAACAACACTCAATTCTTTTAGGAGGAAAATAATATATAAATAATAACTTATTTAATATTAATAAGTTATTATTTGGTCTAGTGGTTAAGGTGCTGGGCTAGAAACCAGGAGTCCGTGAGTTCTAGTCCCGCCTTAGGCATGAAAGCCAGCCGGGTGACCCTGAGCCAATCACATTCTCTCAGCCCTAGGAAGGAGCCAATGGCAAGCCAGGAGACTGAGAGTTCTAGTCCCGCCTTAGGCATGAAAGCCGGCTGGGTGACCTTGGGTCAGTCTCTCTCTCTCAGCCCAACTCACCTCACAGGGTTGTTGTGGGGGAAATAGGAGGAGGAAGGAGTATTAGGATGTTCACCGCCTTGAGTTATTTATAAAAATAATAAAGGCGGGATAAAAATTAAAATAAATAAATAGTCTTCTAAGATACATCCCCAGCAAAG
Source organism: Charina bottae (assembly GCA_023362775.1). Lineage (NCBI taxonomy): Eukaryota > Metazoa > Chordata > Lepidosauria > Squamata > Charinaidae > Charina > Charina bottae. The sequence continues at coordinate 108,142,323 of JALMGJ010000004.1, forward strand.
TTTATTCAGTAAAAGAGATATGCTTGTGTTACAGTAAATTATGTTGAATAACTAATTATATAATTACAACACAAAATATACAGTATTCTGTATTTCCTTACTGACTATATGTGTGTGGGTATCTGTATGTGTGTGTATAGTTCAATATTATGCTGTTGATGTTCCTAAATATTTCAGTTTTCATAATTATTATAGAAAAAGGTAAAATCCATTTCCAAATAGACTGTCAGTATGATAAAGGAATAAAGGATGGATGGATGGATGGATGGATGGATGGATGGATGGATGGATGGATGGATGGATAGATAGATAGATAGATAGATAGATAGATAGATAGATAGATAAAGGAATAGTTGGCAAGAAGTTCCACTGTTATATGTTAAGAGAAGATAAGTTATGAGGCTGTTAAAATTGGGTGCCACTGGAGGGCAAAAATTGTATCCTGCATTTTTAATTATCATAAATATGTATTAGTGGATAATATTAATTATGTCTTTTAAGGAGCTTTTATGAGTGATCCTTTCAATTGCCTTCATCTGAGTATCAATTTTTGCCTGAAAGTTGCATTTTAAAAGATGTTAACTGTCATCATTTTGGATGTATAATTTTCTGTACTTTCATTAACAAGAAAATTACATATTGTTACTTCTTTAGCTTAACTGTTCATCAACTTTTTTCTTCATATAAAATCTTCAGTACACTGGCATAAAGATTATACTGGTTTAGGAAGAAAAAAAAGCAGTACTACTAATCAAAGATTCTCCTTAATATCATTTTATGTTAAAAAAAAAAAAACCCCACATAATCTTGAATTTGAAGATGGCATAGCATTAATGACTTTCTTTTCACAGTGGACCTAACAGAGGACACTATATTGCTATTGTAAAGAGTCATGATTTTTGGTTGCTCTTTGATGATGACATTGTAGAGGTAAGAATTATTTATTTATTTATTGTTCAAATTTCTAACACCGCCCATCTCCCCCCTAAGGAGGGACTCATTGCTTGTAAAATGTATTAATTAAACTTATGTTTTGGCTATTTGGTTTTAGACTACCAAAACTAGAAATATTTGCAAGGAACTTCTATTGTTGCTATTGATATGGATCTGCTATTTACCAAAAAACATTAATTTATGCATATTTTTCTCAGTAATGTCTCTGTTGCTGCAAGTGACGAACTGTTTTATAAAATGCTGCTGCTAAAGTTATCTTATATTTTTGCTACAAAATTACAAAAAAAAATTTCTTTGAAATGTATACCCTTCTATTTTGTTTCAGAAAATAGATACCTTTCTATTTTGTTTCAGAAAATAGATGCCCAAGCTATTGAAGATTTCTACGGGTTGACATCAGACATCTCAAAAAACTCAGAATCTGGTTATATTCTCTTCTATCAGTCCCGGGACTGAATGTGTCTGGTGAAAAGTGACTTACTGCCTTTTCTGGATAACGTGAAAACTATTTCTTTAGAATAGAGAAATGCAGAGGCAGAAGAACGATAATGCAGTTTGCACTGCAACAAACCCAGGTATTCAGAGAGGCTTTCATAAAATCTTCATATTATGCTCCATGAATTTGCTCAGGGGTCATGAGGACAAGGCTGATGCATCACAAATGCACGGGGAAGCAGATGTCAGCTACTCTTGTAAGAATTTCCCATCAAGCAAGTTGTATCTAACAGACTTGATCAGAAGTCCAATTTTGTGGATATATTTTCATAACCTTTGGCATCTTTGATTTCTTGTCAGTGTTGCATTGAATGCAAGTGCAACAAAGCAATATAAATTTGGCACATTAATTTGTTTATTTGATATTACTAAAAGTGCACATGATTCTTGATCTTGATTTTACCTATATTCGGTTTCTAGATTTTTTTGCACACATAAATAGAGAGTTAGCCTAATAGCTGCCTTCTTGGACAGAATAAATTTATAGCATTTGGTTTTGAAACTAGAACCAAGAAGTCAAATGTGTTTTGCTTCTTGTAAGAAGCTTACATTACCGTAATAAGTACCTTTATGGGAACAGTTTTCACTTTTAAACTTTCTATGGGGAAGAACTTGATTTATAATTATAATTATATTTTTATTTATGCATTACTGCAACTTCTAGAGTTTCTGTGTTTTATATTTCAACAATTTTTGGAACCTAGATTTGTATATTAGATTATATTGGATTTAAATACTCTTTTACATTGTTCATCTAAAGATTTCTCAGAAAATATACTTTCAAAACCTAAACTACCCAGGAGAAAGTATGGAATTTGCTTCTTTAATAAGGAGCCAGTGTCTCTTGCTGTATGTTTAATGTGTGTTATTTAAGGAATTTGAAGTGGAAATTTTTCTGACAGTGTAAAACAGATTATGTGTTTTATCTCTGTAATATGCTAGATGGTATACCAATTTTTCTTTTCTAAGTCTTCTAAACATTTTGACTGCAATATAGGCCAGGGTTTTCCATGCTTAAGTAGAACCAGGGTGGCAAATGTATGTAATTTCGGACTTCATTGTAGCATTAATTAAAATGTAAACTAGCTTCAGAATATCTCAGTTTCTGTGAATGCAATGGATATGGATAGCTGAAAACTCCCAACAGTCTTGTGATGGTTTTATCCACTAAAATTTAAAAATTAAGAAAAGGAATATTTAAAATTTTAGTTATTTTGATCCTGAAAGCAAGGGATCTCTACGTCATCGTTATGTTGTCTGACAGTGGCTGAATGTAATTTGATGAAATAAAGCTAAATGCACATTTCCAGTTAGAGCAATTATGCCTTCATATTTTGGCACTCCTTTTCATCATAGTTTTGTTTTGCTGGCAGTGTTAGTATGAAACTGTTTTTGTCTGCTGCTATAATTAATGCATTCAGTTTACCTATACAATTTAGCTCAGGAAATTAACATCATCGAACTGAACAGATTTTCAACAGTAGGTTGTCTTATTTAACTAATGTGAAAAGATCATGTTAAAATGTAAAGATTTTTTTATTAAAAAAATTAAAGCTTTGTTTCAGTTATCATTCTATCATGTTGCTTGGGCAGAAAAAATACCACTAGTACAAAGACTTCTATAAGAACTATTGAGGAGAATGGGTATTAATTTTTAAAAGTGATTTATATAAAATCACCCATTGTTTAGACTATTTGTGAATGTCATTACTGCATAAAACTTTGAATTTGGGCTTACTGACTTTCGGTGAAAACACTAGTACAAGGGTAGATAACTTATTGCCTTCCACATGTTTTGGAAAATAACAATTATCATCCCTAAATATTGGCCATACTAACTGGGAGTATGCAGTTGTGATCCTAATTTTTTTTGGTCCCTTCGAGTCTGTGTTGACTCCTGGCAACTACCTGGACAAGTCCCTGCAGTTTTCTTGGCAAGGTTTTTCAGAAGTGGGTTGCCATTGCCTCCTTCCTAGGGCTGAGAGAAAGTGAAGGTCACCCAGCTGGTTTGGTGCCTAAGGTGGGACTACAACTCACAGTCTCTTGGTTTTTAGCCTGATGCCTTAAACCCTACACCAAACTGCCTCTCTTGTGATCCTAAATATCACATATATATTGCTTATCTCTACACAGTATGCTGAGCCATTTCCTTACTGGAAATCAAAAGAAGATTAACTAATTTTGGAATGATTCAACAACTTGATTTTAAAATGCTATGATTCACACAAGTTTCATCACCAGACATATTTAAAATTAGTCACAGGTACTTTTAGGACATTAGATACCCTAAGTTGTGGTTAATGTGAAATGAAAGTAGGAGTTTCTGATCAACCCATAGTGGAGAATTCAAGTTGAAGGCTTGCTACAGCTTATCCAGTTAATTTTAAGTCCTAAGGCTGTGCAGTCCTTCAGGTTCAAAGGGAAACATTTGGAGCATGGATGCACATATAGCACTTAACAGAAATATCTTAAAATATATGCCTCTTTTAATTTAATTTATTTTATTTACATGTAAAATGTTTAAGTCACCTCAATCTCAAAAGGCTCTGTGTGGTGCACAAGTGCAATAACAACAATCCAATTCAATAATAAATTCATAGAAATATAATAATTTGAGAATATCTACACACCTGTCACCAATTATTTCCTTCCAATCAGGGGCCAAAGACTTTTTAGAATGATCGTGATTTTACTAGCTTCTGGACAGCCATAAAAATGGGAGCCATCCTCACCTGGGAGGTGTGAGGAGAGGGAGCTGTTCACAGGATAATTCCCTCAGAGAATGCCTACTTTTGAGTCCCCTCCTACCATACTTCTCTTTTGGTGAGAGCCAGGAGGCACTTTCTGTTCACTTGGATTGGTCAGGCAGAATCTATTTGGGTGAGGCAGATACAGGTAGTCCTCGTTTAGTGATCGCAATTGGGACCAGCAACTTGGTTGTTAAGCAAAGTGATCGCTAAGTGAAAAATCACATGACCGCGACTGTGCATATGATTTTACTTCAGCTTTCCTTTGCTTTACAGCATCAGAAGGATACAACCCCAAATGGCGGGGAAGGTTTCAGGTACTCAACTCATGAGGATGCCAGGTAAAAGGGCAAATCTTATAGCCCTTTTTCCCCACTCCCCCACCCTTTGGAATGCTCACCCCATCCCTGGGATAATTGGCAAGAAGAGAATTGAGGCTACTTTCATTGGAAAGGAAGTGATTACAAAAGAGTAAGCAGGCACACAATGGGGAATACACAACAAAAGGAATGCGCTATGCCAACTGTTTGCCTAGCATGTTTACTGTGAACTGCCTAGGAGGCAAACAGAAACCTTTAGTGTGAAACTGATTAGCGGTCTGGTCAATTTCAGGCAGCAGCAGCTAGCTGTCTGGAGGGTTCTAATCAACTGATTAAGGTCACAGAGCTGAGCTTCTTAACTTGCCCTTAGCTCAGGAAGTGATAGCTTGTTTAAGCAATCTCTCTACCCTGCCAGCGGGGGAAAGAAAAAAAAATGGGTCAGGCCAGGACAAGGCGTCCTAATGACTGTAATGTCGAACATGTGACAAGAGAGAGATGCCGCAAAGGTCATGAATGCAGGCATTGGTCACAAAGTTACTTTTTCATCACTGTTGTAACTGCAAACGGTCACTGTCTGAGGCAGCTGCTAAACAAGGACTATCTGTACCAGTCCTGCCACGGTCCCTGCAAAAGATGCCTTTAGTTAAGGTACTCCTGACAACTATTGTGTATGCACCCATCCATGCTGTGAATCACCTTCTCCCTTTAAATCTCAGGGGCTGCACAGCCTTACTAAATGTAGTTCAGCGTTTCATAAGAACTCTCTTATTGCTTGCATAGCTGCTTGATCACAATTGGCCTGATCACACAACATGCTAAATCAAAGTTAAGTAAACCACATTTCCTCATATCGTAAAATACAAAGACAAATGCTTTCAAGTGTAAAAGAAAATGATTGAGACTGTTGCATTAGAGTTTCTGCTAAATAATACATCAGTGGCAGTAGTTCAACATTGTCTATCAAATATACCTGATCTTTGTTTTTAATTTTTGGCTTCTTTTTGAACTTTAGAACATGTTGATTTGTTTTTTAACATTCAGCACTTTTTTGTGCAACCTAATGTAGCACAGGGAAAACATAGGCACTACTATTTTGCATTGTTTCACTATAACTGATGTATACATATACATATCCACCTTGAATATGTACAAGTAATAATATTGCAATTTTAGACTTTAAAAAAGGAAAGTGATAAGGAAGAATATTTGAAAATTATTTATATATTTTATAGGCAGCTTGACTCCCAACAACTCTGGGCAGCTTACAATGAAAAGCAGAAAATGCAGACCACACGCACGCATGCGCGCACACACACAAATCATGAATGTCTCCAAAAACAACATATGGCCAAAGAAAACATCCAGCAGCGGCTCAACCTGCACTCTACCCCAGAGCCTGGGAAAGTAGCCAGGTCTTTAATAGCTGCCTGAATATCTTCCGGGCGAGAGCCATCCAGATCACTGGGAGGATATCATTCCAGAGGGCAGGCGCTGTGACAGAAGTCAAGCTTCCTGGGTCCCATGACTCTGCTTAATCGATGGGACCCGAAGTGCAGACACTCTGCCTGATTACACTGGGTGGAGGGAGACAGGCGGCCCTTCCGATAACCAGGCCTTATACCATGAAGGGTTCTATAGGTGACAACCAGCACTTTGAATTGCACCTGGAAGCCAACTGGTAACCAGTGCAGCTCACAGAGCAGTGGGATCACACAGGCTTAATGAGGCATGCCCAACACTGCCCACACCGTAGCCTTCTGGACCACCTGTAGCTTCTGGGTGGTCTTCAAGGGCAGCTCCACGTAGAGCACATTACAGTCCATTTGTGAGGTGACTAGGAGTGAGTGTCTGTCTGAAGGGCTTCCTGGTCCAGGAAAGGCACAACTGGTGCAAAGGCCCTCTTGTCCGCAGCTGCCGCCTACTATTTGAGCCGGAGCTGTGAGTCCAAGGTGACCCACAAGTTGCACACCAGACTTGAATGGGGAAGTGCAATCCCATCCAAGACCAAAGATGGAAGAACCCCATAGCCAGGGCACCTAAAGACTTGCGGCCAGTCTTGTTGGGATTGAGCCTGAGTCTGTTCCTCCCCATCCAGACCTGTGCAGCTCCAGACGCTGGGACAAGACTTCGACAGCGTCATTTGGACGGCCCAGGGCCAAGAGATATTATTGGGTATCATCAGCACATTGATGATACCTGATCCCAAACTGACAGATGACCTAACCTAATGATTTCATGTAGATATTAAATAGAAGGGGTGAGAGTGTCAAGCCCTGCAGCATCCCACCATCTCTCCTCCCCTGTTAACACTGACTGAAACCAGCATGAAGAAAGGAGAACCACAGTAAATGGAAATAAAACCGGTATTCTCCAATCAATGACAGACATTGTGCAGATCATCCCTGATACTCCCTATGTAAATTAACATATTAGTCATGGTAATTATTATTGCAAGTATTACACAAAACATTGGGGGCAGAAGGGAAGAAATATATCAACTATTTCAGTATGAAATGGTTGAAGAAATACCTAGAGTGATGCTAGTAGAAAACAAGCGAGTACAACTGAACACAGGTATGATCTCAAATTTGAGCCTACTCTAGCAGTAAGGGTAGAGAAGTAAATAAGTAAGGGTAAGGGTAGAGTAATAGCAGTAAGGGTAGAGAAGATGTAAGTAAGTAAGCCCAGCAGGCTTCCTCCTGAGCTCCTGGATCTGGTCTCTGGGATGATATTGGAATCTCCTCATCTTCGGTGCTGGTTGAGTTCAGCCTCTATGTCTCAGGGGATGGATCCAAGAAGGCCTGGGAGGCCATGGCCTCTGTGGTGACCATGGGCTTATCCCAAATGATCTTAAGCCTGATGCATACAGGTGGTATATATTAGACCTTTGTGCTTCCTTCAGAACAATAGTTCAGTGATTATACGAAGGACATACGTAGCATCTAGCCTTTTGCTCTGGTCAGATCATGTCCTGATCTGGATGAAGTTGGCTACCACCCATGACCACTACAGGGCAACGTGTCTATTAGAATTGCCCATCCCATGTGTCTGATGGATCCAGTAACAGGCACTTGGAGAATTTCCCAGCAATCTGATGGGCAGTTGTATTGGTTGTCTGGTTAGCCACTGGCAACAGGAGGCAACCTAGGCTCTTGATGCGATTGCTGCTGAGTGGCCTGTATTTGCCAATCCTGGTTAGCTCCTTGGTTTACTGGTAGGTTTTATTGGTTTGTCATGGTTGTTTTTACTATTTTTGTAACATTGTATTACGAATTATTTTCCTTTGCAAACTGCTGAGAGTTGCATAATTGAGAGTGTTTAAAAATCAAATAAATAAAATTGCAGCTTCTCTAAAGAGAATTAGTAGACTTTTTTTCTGCTACTTCTGGAAATTGAATCACATGTAAATTGGTTAGTGAGAATGAGATTCTTCATACATTATGTTATGCTAAAGGCAGCCTTCAGTAAATTAATTATAGACATATCCACAGATTTATCACAACTTTCCAGCTGAGATACCCTGTTCAGAGATGCATCCAATCTGCTACTTAGATCATTAAGTGTGATAATCTCTTTCATCTTTAAGAGAACTGTCATCACATATTTCTCAATAGCTGCCAAAACATTTGCCTTACTAAAGTAGTAGTGGGGCTACTCCATCTCCAATAATCAAAACAAAAACATCTGTTTTTGTTCTGACAGTAGCAGTTAAAGTAACAGGCTATAAATAATGCTGATGCCAATTGAACTATAAGGTCTTCCCATTTGTAGTTCAACCTTGACTGCACACAATATCGATAGGGATTTTATACTGTTCAAAGCCATGGTTTGCTTAAGCACCAGTTGGCTTTGTTTACTCATGAGACTATGCCCTAGATCAGGGGTGGGCAATGTCAGGCCCGCGGGCCATATATGGCCCGCGGGGCTCCTGCCCGCAAACCCCGCCCCTTCCACACGATTGGCTCCCGCCCGCAAACCCCACCCCCTGGTGCTTGTGATTGGCTCCCGCCCGCAAACTCCAGCCCCCGGTCCGTGGAAATCCCAGAAACCCCGCCCCCGGTTATAAATATCCAAATGGCCCTTGGCAGAAAAAAGGTTCCCCACTCCTGCCCTAGATCATGGATAACAAATCACAGTGGGTTCACACACCGAGCAGAAATTAAAACATATTGCAGGTATTATGAGCCACTCTGACTCTTCAAAACAGGGCTTTCCAAAGTGCCGCCGCTGGCGACACGCCAGTGGTGGTGTGGCGGCGGCAGCGGCACGGCGGCGGCGCGGGGGCGCACACGCGGCGGCGCCACAGAAGAGCATGCAGCGGCGCGCGCACGGGGGGCATGTGGCGGCGTGCGCATGGCGGGGGCGTGCGGCGGCGCAGGGGGGCATGCAGCGGCGCGCGCGTGTACGGCGGCTGCCGCTGCCACCGTGCACGCACACGCCGCCGCTTCCGGGTGGTGTGGCGACACACCACGCTGTGTGTGGCGACACACTTTTGTGTCGCCACACACAGTTTGGAAAGCTCTGCTTCAAAAGCTGAAAGGCCTGATCCACCAAGTACCAGCCTCAGGAGCCAGGAGGCAATTTCCCACCTGAGGCTGATTCAGCCAGACTCTCAGCCAAGAGCAGGTAATGAGGAACAGATCCCGGCATGGTGCTTAGCCCCAAGACTCAGTGGCAGATTTGGATAGCAGAGCAAGGGTGATCTACTCAGCTCCTCAAGAAGCAAGGACGCCAGTGCCCTAAATGATCTGGGCTTGCAGCTGGGCTATTTAAGAGCAGCTGCTAGAGACCAGCCCTCCCTTGGAAAGAGTTCTCCAGCATTGGACCTGCATTCTTGTGTCCTTGCTTCCTGCTCTGCTCCTTGACTTTTTGGCATTTGGTACCTGGACTTCTGCTGTCTTGCCCTGTTTTCCTGAACCTGCGTGACATTGGCTACCTGCTTTCCAGCCCAACCACCACTTGTCCCCTCCAGCTACAGCTGTGGACTGGACTGTGTACCACCCGTACCGTGCTCTGCTAACAGGTAAGATGTTGCATCCCTGTATCATTCCCAGGGCATGGGTGCGTCTGCTTAGCTGGCTTTCTTCCTGTCTTGGTGTTTGCCTGAAGTTGTCAGGAAGCCACATGCAACTCACTCCAGCGTGTGTACACAGCCTGGCCCGGAACGGCGGGTTTGTGCAATGGTGAACTCAGCATTGGCTCATCCCAGATGGAACAGACATTGAGCTGTAGAAATTCCATTGCCCTCCTTGGCCTGGATTTGTGGAAAGACACCCACTTTAGTTACAACAAAATGCCCCCTAGGTGTAAATGAGAAGTGCAAGCATATCCACCAGAACGAACTTATATTAGATATATCTTTTCTGCCCAAAATATATGACCTATATAAGATACCATCTATACAGGTAGGTGATTACAAAAAAGAATTTTTTTTGCAAAACTCACTGAAGGTAAAATGTTAAACAACACAAGAGAGAATAGATTTGTCACAATACTACGCAAAGCTCAGGTGAATCAAAACCCAAGCATGTATGCAGGATTCATTTGAGACACGGGTGATCCACACCCAGTTTATAGATATAAATTGTTCAAAGCAAATTTCCAAATAAAAGATCTTGTCATGTTCCCTAGTTTGTACATCATATTATGCTGTAAAATAATTCGTTGGTTAAGCCATTGTTGATGAACCACTGTTCAACTTACAGTAGCATTATGAGTTTTGCCCAGAGTTTTGCTTCTGGCAATTTAGGGAGGTAGTGTCTATCTCTATAGCAGGGCTTTCCAAAGTTTTTCCCATGGCGACACACCAACCAGCGTTGGTGTGTCGCCGCGGGAAAACCCAGAAGTGCAGCAGCACGCAAAAACCCGGAAGCGCTGCTGCTGCTTTCGAGTTTTGCGCGCTGCAGTTGGTGTGTCGCTGTGGGAAAACCCGGAAGCGCTGATGATGATCAGCGCTTCCGGGTTGTGTGGCAACACACCAGACTGTGTGTGGCGACACACTTTTGTGTCGCGACACACAGTTTGGAAAGGTCTGCTCTATAGCATCTAATGTTCATCAGTGAATTTGGTGGTGAATGTTGAGTAAGATGGATGGCTTTCGTAATATTTCCTTTAATTATTAGCTCACAAGTAAATACTTAGTTCCTTCCTACCAGGCTGCCATGTTTGCTTAGCACTGTCTATATCATTGCTACACTAGCAAACAGAAATCTCCTGAATTACCTAACTATATATCTAAACCAGGGGTGGGGAACCTTTTTTCTGCCAAGGGCCATTTGGATATTTATAACTGGGGACTGTGGGGGTGGGGGGCGGGGTTTCTGGGATTTCTGCGGACCGGGGACCGGAGTTTGCGGGCAGGAGCCAATCACAAGCACTGGGGGGGTGGGGTTTGTGGGTGGGAGCCCTGCGGGCCTTATATGGCCCGCGGGCCTGATGTTGCCCACCCCTGATCTAAACCATAGCTTTCCAAACTGTGTGTCGCGACACAGTGTGTCACAACAAAACCCGGAAGTGCTGATGGCGCGTCACCGCCGCGCCTGTGGCAGTGTGTGCGGTGGTGGCGGTAGCGGTGACAGCGGCATGCCATCATCGCTTCCGGGTTTAAGCGCGAACATGAGGCCGCCGCCGTGCACACCACCGCCACGCACGCCCCTGCACCGCCGCCATTGGTGTGTCGCCAACGACGGGACTTTGGAAAGCACTGATCTAAACATTACTTTAGTGTGTTTATGAACACTGTTATCGGCATGTGCACTTTAAAAAGGCATCCACTTCAATGTAAAATAAAGAGTGCCTCCTACAACATAGTTTAGGATAACGTTGGGGGGGTTGAGTGTTGATTCATGATATCATTGGAAAGAGAGGCACAAATAACAGGCCAATTTTGCAGATGGTGTTGAAGGTTTTGGTGTATATTAAGAGTAACTCTGCAAGACATAAGGTACATATTTTGCTCATTATGACCTTTCATATCCAGCCCCCCAAAAGCACTGAACATTTTGACTTTTGGACTCCCTGAGCTTGCAAAAAGATTGCAAAAAGGATGGGGCACAGTGGCCACCAGTTACTGTATACATTTATGGCTTATGATGAAGCATCATATTTCAAGAACAATCGGCTGCCTTTTACTTTTAAGTAAGTATATCTGTTGAAAAATAAGGAAATAGGGTGCCCCTCTAAGTGGTTTCTGCAGGTATAGTGATGCCAATGGTTGCCATGTTGAGTACCCTGGCTGACTGCCTGCTAGTTTTTGTATACCACCACTGAATCCAAGATTGCACATCGTCAACATTGTACCATGAATTGATAGTAGATTTGTCCTCCATAAACAACTTTTGAAATAGACTGACCATTTATTGCTACCTAAACTCAGAACCCCCTTCATGGATCACTGCCTTGTCGTGGCGAAGGGGCTTGCGTAACTCAATGGAGTCAGGTCAAGACGTTCAGGTCATGACGGAGAGTTCTGACAAAACGTGGTCCACTGGAGGAGGGAATGGCAAACCACTCCAGTATCCTTGCCAAGAAAACCCATGGACAGTATCAAAAGGCTAAAAGATATGACGCCGGAAGATGAGCCCCTCAGGTCGGAAAGTGTCCAATATGCTACTGGGGAAGAGTGGAGGGCAATTCCGAGTAGCTCCAGAAAGAGTGAAGCGGCTGGGCCAAACCCGAAAGGACGCTCAGTTGTGGATGTGTCTGGAAGTGGAAGGAAAGTCCGATGCTGTAAAGAACAATACTGCATAGGAACCTGGAATGTAAGATCAATGAATCAAGGTAAGCTGGATGTGGTCAAACATGAGATGACAAAATTGAACATCAACATCTTGGGAATCAGCGAACTAAAATGGACAGGAATGGGCGAATTTAATTCAGGAGACCATTATATATACTACTGTGGGCAAGAATCCCTTAGAAGAAATGGAGTAGCTCTCATGGTCAATAAAAGAGTGGGAAAGGCAGTACTGGGGTACAACCTCAAAAACGACAGAATGCTTTCAGTTCGAATCCAAGGCAAACCATTCAACATCACAGTGATCCAAGTCTATGCCCCAACCACTGATGCCAAAGAAGCTGAAGTTGACCGGTTCTATGAAGACCTACAACACCTTCTAGAACTAACACCAAAAAAAGATGTCCTTTTCATCATAGGGGACTGGAATGCTAAAGTAGGAAGTAAAAAAATAACCGGAATAACAAGCAGGTTCGGCCTCGGAGTACAAAATGAAGCAGGGCAAAGGCTAATAGAGTTTTGTCGAGAGAACACGCTGGTCATAGCAAACACTCTTTTCCAACAACACAAGAGACGACTCTACACATGGACATCACCAGATGGTCAATACCGAAATCAGATTGATTATATACTTTGCAGCCAAAGATGGAGAAGCTCTATACAATCAGCAAAAACAAGACCTGGAGCTGACTGTGGCTCAGATCATGAGCTTCTTATCACAAAATTTAGGCTTAAATTGAAGAACGTAGAGAAAACCACTAGACCACTCAGGTATGACCTAAATCATATCCCTTATGAATATACAGTGGAGGTGAGGAATAGATTTAAAGGATTAGATCTGGTAGACAGAGTGCCTGAAGAACTATGGATGGAGGTTCGTAACATTGTACAGGAGGCAGCAACTAAAACCATCCCAAAGAAAAAGAAATGCAAGAAAGCAAAGTGGCTGACTGATGAGGCTTTACAAATAGCTGAGGAAAGAAGGGAAGCAAAAGGCAAGGGAGAAAGGGAAAGATATAACCAACTGAATGCAGATTTCCAGAGAATAGCAAGGAGAGATAAGAAGGCCGCCTTAAATGAGCAATGCAAAGAAATCGAGGAAAACAATAGAATGGGGAAGACTAGAGATCTCTTCAAGAAAATCGGAGATATCAAGGGAACGTTTTGTGCAAAGATGGGCATGATAAAGGACAAAAAAGGCAGGGACCTAACAGAAGCAGAAGAGATTAAGAAGAGGTGGCAAGAATACACAGAAGAACTATACAAGAAAGATCTTAATATCCCTGATAAATACGATGGTGTGGTCACTGACCTTGAGCCGGACATCCTAGAGAGTGAAGTCAAGTGAGCCTTAGGAAGCATTACTAACAACAAAGCTAGTGGAGAAGACAGTATCCCAGCTGAGCTATTTAAAATCCTAAAAGATGATGCTGTTAAAGTGCTGCACTCAGTATGCCAACAAATTTGGAAAACTCAACAGTGGCCACAGGACTGGAAAAGGTCAGTTTACGTTCCAATTCCAAAGAAGGGCAATGCCAAAGAATGTTCAAACTACCGTACAATTGCGCTCATTTCACATGCTAGCAAGGTTATGCTCAAAATCCTACAAGCTAGGCTTCAGCAGCATGTGAACCGAGAACTACCAGAAGTGCAAGCTGGGTTTCGAAGAGGCAGAGGAACTAGAGATCAGATTGCCAACATTCGCTGGATCATGGAAAAAGCAAGAGAGTTCCAGAAAAACATCTACTTCTGCTTCATTGACTACGCTAAAGCCTTTGATAGTGTGGATCACAACAAACTGTGGCAAATTCTTAAAGAGAAGGGAGTACCAGACCACCTTACCTGTCTCCTGAGAAACCTGTATGCGGGTCACGAAGCAACAGTTAGAACCGGACAAGGAACAACCGATTGGTTCAAAATTGGGAAAGGAGTACGACAAGGCTGTATATTATCACCCTGCTTATTTAACTTATATGCAGAGTACATCATGAGAAATGCCGGGCTGGATGAATCACAAGCCGGAGTTAAGATTGCCGGGAGAAATATCAACAACCTCAGATATGCAGACAATACCACCCTAATGGCAGAAAGTGAAGAGGAACTAAAGAGCCTCTTGATGAGGGTGAAAGAGGAAAGTGCAAAAGCTGGCTTGAAACTCAACATTAAAAAAACCCAGATCATGGCATCTGGTCCCATCACTTCCTGGCATATAGAAGGGGAAGAAATGGAAGCAGTGACAGATTTTATTTTCTTGGGCTCCAAGATCACCGCAGACGGTGACTGCAGCCATGAAATTAAAAGACACTTGCTCCTTGGGAGGAAAGCTATGGCAAACCTAGACAGCATATTAAAAAGCAGAGACATCACCTTGCCGACAAAGGTCCGTATAGTTAAAGCTATGGTTTTCCCAGTAGTAATGTATGGCTGTGAGAGTTGGACCATAAGGAAGGCTGAGCGCCGAAGAATTGATGCTTTCGAGCTGTGGTGCTGGAGAAGACTCTTGAGAGTCCCTTGGACTGCAAGGAGGTCAAACCAGTCAATCCTAAAGGAAATCAACCCTGACTGCTCATTGGAAGGACAGATGTTGAAGCTGAAGCTCAAATACTTTGGCCACCTAATGCGAAGAGAGGACTCACTGGAAAAGACCCTGATGCTGGGAAAGACTGAAGGCAAAAGGAGAAGGGGACGGCAGAGGATGAGATGGTTAGATAGCATCACCGATGTAATAAACATGAATTTGAGTAAACTCCGGGAGACGGTGGAGGACAGGAAGGCCTGGCGTGCTATGGTCCATGAGGTCACGAAGAGTCGGACACGACTGAACAACAACAAAACTCAGAACAGGGTGGGGCACCCTCAAATTACATGGAGCCTCCATTTTCAGCAGCAACAATATACTGACAATGTGATTTTCCCCCCTAAAATTTCAGGCTGAAATTTTCAGCTCAACTCATGCCAGTAACGTGACATATTAGCCATGCCCTGTGTGACCTTCAGCATCCAAACAGAGTTAAAATGTGTTCTCCCAGCCCCCGACCTCAAGTCTTCCTGCCGATGTTTTAGAGAGAAGTGTTAAGTGAAAAATGGTGCGTGCCAATGTCATTATAATGTAAACCATGAAAGAAACTCAATTGTTTCTGGTGATGTAATCAAGCCATGAGGTGAGAGGTCATTCAGACAAAATAGACACGATGCTGTATAAAGAATTTTCCAGAAAGATAGCAAACAATTTACAGAGATGAGTTGACTCCTAACACTTGCAAGTACTGATGACTAAACATTTTAGTAAAGTTTTTGCCTTGATGCCACATTTTTTTCTCCCAAATGGAAAATTGCTTGACTAAGCGGCAGTTTCACCCAACACTTAATTTAAAACAATCCTCCAAATGAAATGACAGAGGTATTTAAAAATGACTTTTTAGAAGCAATCTACATTTCATCTAACTTGCTGCATGCTAGATTTCAAGTAAAGACTTAGTTAGCCATGGGCTCTTTCTATTTTTAGAATTGTTTTTCCTTAGTTTGGATAGATGAACACAGATTATGATACGCTTTCATCCCTGGTGAAAAATCTGCAAGTGCCTGAAGGGATTTGGGGGAGGGGGGCTCAGACAGCGACATGAGGGCGAAGAGATGGGTAGACAAGCTCAGTGGATCAGGCGAAAGAGCCAGTGCAGAGCTGCCGAAGTGCACTTCAGCGTCCACATACAACTTGCCACCAATCCGTTTGTAGATCCTGGAGCCACCCCAGAGTGGCCAAACATTGCCCTGCTCCGCATTTTCTGGTATGGACTGGGGGTACCCATTCCAAGAATGAATATTGCTCCCATCCACTTTAGAAGCATGTCTCGTGACATTTGCTCAAAGCCTAGTTTGAGCATCAGAAATTGTGTGCTACTCTTTTAGTGGGAATGAGGCAAAAATAGAGAGTTCTGTTTTGTCTGCGGCTCTTTTTAAGTATGGTCTACTTCATGTAAGCATCAGAGGTAAATTAAATATTCTGGTATTAACTAAAAGTTATCACTTGTTCATTTACATCAAGAGAGTTAGAAGGAGGGGTGTCCACAAGGGGGAGTAAAAAAAAGTCAAGATTGCAACTGCCGCCACACAACTGAAGCCCTTTTTTACTAAAAAATTTTAAGGAACATAAAAAGTAATCGAAACTAATATAGAGTAAGAAAAAAAAAAGAAATCAAAGAAAGAGCTAAAAGTGCAAAAGCAAAGAAAGAAAAAAGATACAAAGAAGTAGCTTCTAATTACTTACAGCACTTAT
The DNA here is from genome assembly GCA_023362775.1 of Charina bottae. NCBI lineage: Eukaryota > Metazoa > Chordata > Lepidosauria > Squamata > Charinaidae > Charina > Charina bottae. Next base: position 108,158,847 of record JALMGJ010000004.1, read on the forward strand.
AAGTACAATTATAAATTTACCTCTTGCTCTATTTACACAGCATAACTCTATTTTTCTATAATCTATTCTAATTGTCAAAACCATACATCTCAAGTTCATTTTTTAATGTTTCACACAAAAAGTCTATAAGAGATTTCCAGTCAGCAATAAACGTAGATATTGTAGATATAGCCGCCCAGAGTCCCCCAATTGGGGGAGATGGGCGGTCATATAAATTTAAATAATTAATAAATAAATAAATAAATAAATAAATAAATAAATAAATAAATAAATAAATGGTTTTTCAAAGAAGTCAGTTTGGCCATTTCTGCAAGTTCCATCATCTTCACCAACCATTCCTCCATTGTGGGTAGAACCGAACCTTTCCATCTTTGTGCGTATAATAATCTCACTGCAGTTATGATATTTAAAAACAAAGTTCCATGACTTTTTCCCAATTGTTTGTCCATCAGTCCCAAAAGAAAAGCCTCCGGTTTCAATTGTATATTAATCTTTAAAATCATCTGAATTACACATCCACCAAACATGATAAAATGTCCCTTCTTGTTGTTCACATTTCCAACATAAATTTGAAGTTCCTTTATACATTCTAGACAATTTTTCTGGTGACATATACCAACGGTACATCACTTTATAAAAATTCTCTTTAAGATTATAACTTAGTGTAAACTTCAATCCTTTCAGCCACATATTTTCCCATTGTTCCATCTGTATATTATAACCAAAATTTTTAGCCCACTTTATCATACATTCTTTCACGTTTTCTTCTGTTTCAAATTTCAATAAAAGTTTATAAATTTAGCAATTACATGTTCATCATTTGTACATAATTCCATTTCAAACTCAGTCTTACAATGTTTAAAACCATGAATTCTTTTGTCTAATTTAAATCTTTCTAATAAGTGTAAATAAGAAAACCACTGACAGGTCTATCCCTCTGCCACCAGATCTTCTCTTGATTTTATTTTACATTCCCCTTGACAAAATTCTAGTATCTCACGATACGTTAGCCATTTGTGTTTGCCTATTATTTCTCATCTATAAAATGCTTCTTGTGCTGAGAGCCATAAAGGTGTTTTTCGGCACAACCTGGGTTTGTATGTATTCCATATTCTCAATATGGCACGTCTAACATAGTGATTTTTAAAGTCCACATTAACCTTGACTTTATTGTACCACAGATACCCATGCCACCCTAATCTCAGGTCATGTCCTTCTAACTCCAAGAGCCTTCCATTTCTCAGCAACACCCACTCTTTCATCCAAACCAAACAGCAAGCTGCAAAATACAATTTCAAATCAGGTAAACCCAATCCTCTTCTTTCCTTTGCATCTTGTAACACCTTATATTTAACTCATGATTTTTCCCCTGCCACACAATATCCTTCTGCCACTGTTTAAATGGTGCATCAATTGTCAAAACAGGTGGTGTCTGAAACGAAAACAACATTATAGGCAAGACATTCATCTTACTCACAGAAATTCTCCCCAGCAATGACAGTTGTAGCTTCTTCAATCTTAGCATATCTTTTTAAACTTCATTCCATGTCTTAACATAGTTATTTTGAAATAACATACAATTCATATTTGTCATAGTGATACCCAAATATTTTACCTTCTTCTCAATCTTAAAACCCATTTTATTCATCAATTCTGTTTGATCTTGTATTTTCATATTTTTGGTTAACATCTTTGTCTCCTGTTTGTTGATCTTAGAACCTGCTAATGCACCAAATTATTCTAATTTGCCCATTAATGTTTCAATTCCCTTTAAAGGATCTTCCAAAACCAAAACCAAGTCATCTGTAAAAGCTCTTAACTTATAACTCTCTTTTTAAATCTTTACTCTCACAAATCTCTCATCTTGTCTTATGTCTCTATTCAGTATTTCAAGAACCCAAATAAACAAAAGAGGGGATAATAGGCAGCCCTGTCTTGTTCCTTCTTGTATCTCACATGGTTTCGTTAGCTCTCCATTAACCAGTATTTGTGCTTTCCGTGAACCGTCTTGACTTTTTTTTACTTCCTTGTGGACACCCCCAGTAAAAAGTCCGGCATCCATAACACAAGTGGCCTGGCAGAGGGTTCGATGCACAATTCACATTTTATGTAATGTGTGTAAATGAGAACATAGCCAATGTTTAAAACTCAAATACAGGAAAACTAATTTGGTTTAATCTGTCAATTTGCATTTTAATAAACATCAACAAATCTGGCTAATTTCTTTGTTTTAGCTCTGTACGAAGCAACTGAAGCAAAATAGGTCATCTCTCTTGAAATACTTCAGTTCATTTGAGATGAGTCATCCAGCAAAGCAAAGAGATTTCTTCTTCCAACTTTCAGAAAACCAGTGGCATTTAAAGAGGGCATTAGCTATGGAAATTTGGCTTATCCAAATGAAGCTAATTAAACCTTACAATAGCTGTTGAGTTCAAACCTTTTAGGAAGCCATAAATTATTTGTTTTTAATTTAATATGATGTGCAAACAAAGCCAGTGAATCCACCAAATGTTGTTTAGGTCAGCAAGCCCCAATCTGAATCCATATTTGTTGTGAGCTTCTGACTGACTTAGCGGGATACCCGGAGTGTATAGCTTCTTTTGATTCCTGATCCTATTCCTGGCTTATGTCTCCCATCAATGCCTCTAGCTCAGATATGTACAGCCTGAGCTTTAGGTGTGGTTTCCAGATCCCTTCCAAAAGTTGCCACTGAATTATATTTTTATTATGAATGATAGGAAGGGCAGTAATATTAAAATACAAGGTAGTCATCAGATTGAGAGCCAGTTTGGTGTAGTGGTTAAAGAAAGAAACCAGAAGATGGTCTTAGGCACAAAGCCAGCTGGGTGACCTTGGACCAGTCACACACACTCAGCCTTAGGAAGAAGGCAATGGCAAACCACTTCCAAAAATCTTGCCAAGAAAACTGCGGGGATTGTCTAGGCAAGTGCCAGGAGTCAAAACTTTGTAGTCACATGCTCCCCAGCACTCCATCCAAAGGCTGCGTGCAGCCCTTGGCTTGAAGAAAGTGGCAGATAGGGAGAAGTATGTCAGTTTCAGCTGCTGTGGAACAAGCAAGAATGGAAGATACCACCTTTTGTGAACTGCCCAGAGACACTTGGCTTATTAGTTTCAGGAGGGATGGTGGGCTTAATCAGGATCAGGGAATTTGTAGATATTGGACTACAACACACATTGGCTATGCCATCTGGAGCTGAAAGGAGTTGCCATCCAGCAGTTTCCCACACTGGCATTACATGGACAACATCTTACTTCAGGAGGGCAACCACCAGTTTGTGCATTATATTCCAGCAGTTTTTGCGAGGCAACCGAGAGAGAGGTCAAGCTCCTTTTTTCAAAATAATGAGACTCTGCTGTGTCATTTTTATAAGTCTGGGAAGGTAAACAGATGGGCTATTCCCCCATCATTTTTATTCTTCTCTTAGGAATACTGTGGCTTCTTCCATTGTTTAAGAATTGCTCAAGCAGTAAAAAGCAGCTTTCATCCTAGGTGGGAGAAAGAATACAATAATGATTCGGTTGAGGTCAAGTTAAGCAATGGGAAGAATGCCTGAATAACTATTTCAGTGAACAGGAAGAAGCAGACAGAGAGGGTCAAGACTGATTTCTAAGAAAAGGAAAGGAAAAAGCAGAAATAAATCATGATTGTAAAGGCAATATATCCCTCCCCCTTCCAGTGAGATTTGACTCATAGCTTACTGAAGTCAAGAGATGAGTTTCCATGGTCTAGAAAGGACTTTGATGAAGGCCTGAGCTGCTATCAGACAGTTACAGGAAGAATTTGAAAATATGTTTGCTGTAAATGGATTTTGCTCCAGGCAACCTGTAATAATTCATAGAAAGTGACAGCAATTTGTCAGACATAAACCCAAATCAAGAGTTTTTAAAAACTGGTTTGTTGAACAGAATCTGTAGTACCAGCTCAGAGGAGAGGAAGAAGGAGAATACTAGGTCAAGAATGAAAGGGGAAATCAAACTGCCTATCAATTATAACTGTCATCTCAAAGCTCTCCATAAAACAGCCAGGAGGTTTTGTATACATAATTAAAAATCCTTCCACTCAAAGAATGAAGTAAATTACTAATAATATTTAATAAGAAGCTCAGCCACAGCACACGGTTAATTGCACATTTAAAAATTCTAGTGCGTTTTCATCATCTTCCGATTAAGCAGTAATTCCAAATCTGCTATTCTATCCCTACTGAAATCCCCTTGATGAATAAAGCAGCCATTTGTTTACAATCATCCTAACTTTATTTGCCGCAATCTTTCATATATGCAATAACACCACCGATGATTATCTGGCTTCCACAGCAATAACACAGTATGCTACTTTTTTTTTAAGAGAGAAAGAGATCAGGAAACTGTCACTGAAAAATTATACTCATTATTTTTTCCTCACAGTTGATATCACTCACACTATTTTCCAGCTTGGATAAACTCCATGACCACCCAAAATGCTCTCTGTGCGCAATCACTTGTTTGGGAAATCAACCAAAGAGCTGCAGTTTATTAATCCCAGCTGGGGCCAGTACAGCTGCAACGGTAGAAAGCTGCTAATTGCCTGGGATTCATTCATGAAATGGTGTGCAGAAAGCAAGTGTTGTTAATCTTTGAGGCTGGAGTGGGAGCAGGTTTACACTGCAGTCTCCTTCAATCTGTTATCTCCCCTATGTGTTTAGATTGGATTCCCATAAACCTCCAACCAGGCTAGTTTTGACTATGGGGAAGAGTGGGTGTTTAAGTCCAAGCCAGCTGAAGGGGAACTGGTGAGAAAGGCTACTGCGAGATAAACCTGGTTTTGTTGCCAGACTATGGTAACAAAATACAAAGGGATGGTCAAGTACTAATAAACCTGTTGGGTTGCTCCTTCTTTCACTCTGTGTTGCTGCAACAGAGCATTTTCTTTCCTGCTTGCTTACACTCACTTGCTGTCATTTCCAACAGCCCTCCATGACTTCACCACTACTATTATCATCATCTAGCAAAAGGGCCTTTTTTTGAGAATGACATGAGAGGCTCAGGGGAAAATGTTTATCTGAGTCTCACTGCCTCACCATCCCACTTCCTTCTCGGAGCATCTTGCATCGATGCGTCTCTTTCTCTATTTGTTTCTCCATTGAAGGCAGTGACCCATGAAACGAGATTATGCAGAGAAACCCAACATTTTTAAATAATTCTCATTCATTCATTCATTCATCCATTCATTCAATTTAGGCACTGCCCGACTCCAGACTGACTCTGGGTGGCTCACAGTGCAATACAATTCTTGAGATTACAGTTGAATTAGTATTATTACCATGAATTAAATATATTGATCCATTAAATTGTTTCAAATACTAAACCATATGTTGGATGGACCCACCTCCTTCCATGGGGCATTGTCCCTATTCCACCTACCACGCCCTGCCACCAAACTCCCTGTACCAGTAAAGAGATGCAGGAAGGATGATACCTTTCCTTTAAGATGACTTCACACAGAATGTTGTAAAATATGTCACTTAATAAGCCAGAAAATAAGCATATAGCATGTTGTAGCAACAATCTAGAGCAGGGGTGGGGAACCTTTTTTCTGCCAATTTGGATATTTATAACATCATTCACGGACTGGGGGCGGGGTTTGTGGGCAGGAGCCAATCACGAGCACCAGGGGCGGGGTTTGCGGGGGGGAGCCAATCGCGTGGAAGGGGGCGGGGTTTGCGGGTGGGAGCCAATCACGCGAAAGGGCCAGACCAAATGATTTTGCGGGCCTTATACGGCCCACGGGCCAGACGTTCCCCACCCCTGATCTAGAGAATAGAGATTTGCTTCTAGGATTGCACTGAAAATGTATTCTCACCGTGTATAAGAAATATAGTTTTAGGTTCTTTACTTACTCCTCCCCCATCTCCAAATAACTGCCTTTGAATACTTTGATTTTCTCATACATTTTGTATCTAGAGTCATGCTTCCTGTTCTTTTTTTCTTCTTTTCCTTTCTTTTTAAAAAAACACATAGTTACATCAAGAGTAAAATACTACACTGGCAGTTTTAGAGCTACTTTAGATTAAATTGCCTGCAACAATTTAATCTTAAATATGCCATTCATTGCTTTGCCAACCGACAGTTACTTCATAGAAAATGTTGTCCTGGATTTCCTCTTGTAAATTCCTTATTGTTGTGCTCTAAGGAGCCATTCTTTGGATAAAAGGAAGTCATTTTTTTATATAGTACATGACATTTAACTATCGCGTTCATTACCACAAGAGATCGTGATGGCCGCCAACTTGGATGGCTTGAAAAGGAAGCTGAGAAATATATGGAAGCCGAGACTGGCAATGCTATCCTGCTTGGAACATCAGTAAATGAGTGATTATGAAATCCAGGCAAGAGTTACATCTGATTTCCTTAAATGAACTAAAGTGAAGATGATAAAATATGTCCAGGTCAATGTGTCCAAGCATACTGTAGAAGTTGTGGTCTGGGGCAATATATGGGCAGTGCTGTTCTACAGGTAGAGATCCTGCTTCATTTCAAAAAGAGGACAGATTTTTAGGATATGCTGCGCTGATCTGAGGGGACAATTTCATTGTGATAAAAGGACACTTTATTAAGATTAAATTAACTGTGCCGCCAGCAATGTACAAACTTGATCCAAGAACAGTATATGTCAAAATTGTTATCAGAACTGCAGTTTGCGCAACATTAGGCTAAAAGAGAGATGAGAGTAGTACATGGCTCAGCACCTGTGGTTCAACTGTGAGAATGCAGCCATTGTTTTATCATGTTGGGTGAACCAAGCCATAATACAGTTTATTTTGGAAGATCTATCATGTTATGTGACCACACAACCATTGTGTTTTCTTCATCAGGTTTACAGCTTAGCATGTTGTGACTCTACACACTCTGTATGTCTCCTCTCCTCTTCCTCACACGAGTGAACGTGACATTTGTTTCTCTTTCTGAACATTCCTCCCATTGAAGCATGTTATTCGCCTTGGAGGTGCAAATCCAATGACTCTTCAGCATCCCATGGCCTACTGACCACAATGGGGCAGGGGGAAGGCCGGGGGATGTAGAAAGACTTAAAATGTGTCCCCTCTTTGTCTCTCACTCTGCCTGCTCTTTGTCTAAAAGGTTGCTAAAACCTCCAAGCATGTAAACATCCATCCATTTAAACAGAAACAGCAAATGTAGTGATTCAAGCAGGTGTGAGCAATATCTTTGGCAGGTCAGGGTACGCTGCAGGTCCAGTCTATGAGGGAAGTACATCTAATGGGGCCACGATAAAGGGCCTTCTCCGTGGTGACTCCTGCCCCATGGAATATCATTCTCCTGGAGATAAGATTGGCCCCCACCTTCATATTTTTTGGAAGGCCCTGAAGTCACGGTTCTGTCAGCGGGCCTGGGGACCCCAGGTTGATATGGAGCCGATCAAGTGGCTGATTTGATTGTGTTTGTAGCCGCCGCAGGGGTTGGGGGGTTGATGGGCTTTTGTATTGTGGATTTTAATTCTGTAAGCCACCCGGAGTCACCGTGTGGTAGTTAGGGGGCCATATAAATTTGTTTAATAAAATAAGATAAGATAAAGATAAATCTAGACCATAAGCTACATGTGTAGCAGGGCTTTGGCATAGCCCAGCTAGTGTAGACTCCAAAATCTGCTTGGTTTAACCCAGTAAGGTTCACTATTTGAGACAAACCTAGGATGAAATACTCCCATTTCAATCCTTAACCCTTCCCCCACTCCAATTTCCAAAATTGCACCCCCCAAGGTTGACCAATTGGCTAATAAATTTCAGTGTCTCAATTTTGGACCATTTTCAGATCTTTCTAAAGGGTAGAAATTGTTGCATATATTTTTTATGTCTTAAAGAAATATAGAAGGCTAGTTTAAAAGCCAAGCCTTGAAGTTTCTTTCTGGGCTCTGAGAGCACATGTTCATCCCCCTTTCTCAGGAATGTTAATTTGCTTTGGAGCCAGCTAGTCTGTTGGTTCTGACCAATCAGAATTACCTGTTTAAGTTTTGCCCATATTGGGAATCTGTTGCCTAGATGTTTGGTCACATGCCAGATCCTGTCCACTTAGGTATGGCCAGGTTGCAATTGTAAAAAGCTTTAAAAGTGTTATCTCTGCTTTTGTTCTCTCTCTACTCTGCTCTGCTATCTCATTGTGTTTCTAAAATGTGAGTAGCTTATGTTAATCAGCCATGTGGCTTACTGGCTGAATCTTTTCTGTTCTTTTGTTTTTAAATAAAGCAACGTTTTACTACAAGCTTGTCTCTCAATATTTTTTCCATAACTCTGATCACAAATTTTATAAAACAACAATAGGTTCTGGCCCCAGCAAATGCTTTCTCGATCAGAGACAAAACTTATGGAAATATGAAAAGAGGACAGCTGAACTGTTTCATCTGCATTTGAAGAGGCTTTTTGAAACTTGCTGGCAGTTACAAGAAGTTTCACTTGGAGGCGGAGTTTCTAGCCTCGTGTTTTCCAGCCTCGTGGATTACTCCAACAGGGGAGGGAAGAAGCAATGGCGGCTGCTGGATCTTCAAGTTTTCAAGGTATGCCCCTGGAAAAGCTTTCTAATACTAATTATTTGAACTGGTCTTTGAAAATGCAGAGTTTCTTGAGAGAAAATTTGTGGTCTGCTATTTCTGAACAAATTCCTCAGAATCCAGATCAAGCCTGGATGAGGAAAGATGAGAAATGCAAAGCCTCCATTATTTTGGCTGTGGAAGACTCTCAGCTTATACACGTAAGAGGCAGAGAAACTTCCAAAGACTTATGGGACTATTTACGTGATTTATATGTAAAAACTACTCCAGGCAGCAAGGTTATTTTAACCAAAAAGCTGTACAAAGCTCACTTGCCTGACAATGGAAATTTGCCAGACCATCTTCATAAGCTGCAAAACTATTTTGTGGAGCTTCAAGAGCGTGGGATGGAATTTACCCCTCTTATGAAAGCTTATATTATGCTGTCTTCGTTGAATGAGTCCTGGGACACTTTAATTTGCTCCATGGAGGGAATCCCTGAAGCTGATCTAACGCCATCGTTAGTGTCTACCCGGCTTCTTGCTGAGTGGGAGAAGAGACAAGAAAAAGCTGCCTCCATTTCTACAATAAAGTCTTCTCGTGGCCAGCAAAGGGAGCGGAAGAGCTTTGAATTTCAAGCTTCTGCATTTTCCAGCCGGCGATGCTTTACATGTGGATCCCCTGCACATCTGCAGAAGGACTGTGTCCAGTTTAAAAGCAAGAAGAATTCTAAGAAGAAAGAAGAAACTTCTAGAAAGAAAATTCTTCATGCAAAAGTTGTAGAGAACTGTGATGATAAAGACTTGTGGGTTCTTGACAGTGGCTCAAATGCCCACATCTGTAACAATAAAAATGCTTTTCTGTCTCTGTCTAAAACTAACAAACAAAGAGTTTCCTTAGCAGATGGATCTGTATCCAAGATCGTGGGTGAAGGTGAGATTAATCTTCCATGTTTGGGGGAAACTGTTCAAAATGTTTTGTTTGCGCCTAATTTTCAAAGTAATCTCTTGTCTGTGGGACAGCTAGTTGCCTCAGGTTATGTAATAACTTTTAAGAAAGAGGGTTGTGAAATTAGGAAGGATGGTAAAGTAATTGCAAAATGTTTGCAGAAAGATTCTCTTTACATTGTACAGAAAGCTGAAAAGCAAATAGCAAAAGCTGTGTTTGAGAATAAGCCCATACACGATCAGTGCATCCATTTATTACATAGGAGGTTTGCTCATGGTAATTTTAAGTACATATCTCAAATGCCTAGTTATTCTGCTGATTTAAAATTGAAACCTTGTGATAAGTATCTGGATTGTGCAGTTTGCAAGGAGAATAAAACCACAAGGGCTCCTGTGAAGAAGTTTTCTGATAAGTCCACCTCTAGGCCTCTAGAGATTATTCATTCTGATGTAATAGGCCCCTTTTCTCCTAGTCTTGGGGGAGCAAGGTACATTTTGACCTTCATAGATGATTTTTCTAGGTACACATTCATTTATTTGTTGAAACACTAAGATGAGGTTTTTGATAAATTTAAGGGTTTTGTGGCTTGGGCAAATGGAAAATTCCCAAGGCCAGTGTCTGCCTTGCAATCAGACAGAGGTGGAGAGTATCTATCCTCAAAGTTTAAAAGCTTTTTGTTAGAAAAAGGGATAGAACACATTTTAGCTAACCCTTACACTCCAGAACAGAATTCTGTTGCAGAGAGAAAAGGAAGAACACTGCAGGAAGCAATGATGTGTTTACTGAAGGATGCCAGTTTACCTTTTAGGTTTTGGGGAGAAGCTGTTTCTACAGCGTGTTATGTTCAGAACAGGCTGTTTAACAGTGCAATTCAGGATGTGCCATTTCATTTGTTCTATGGTGTGAAGCCTAAAGTAAACCACCTCAGAGTTTTTGGTAGCACAGCTTGGGTGCACATTCCAAAACAGCTGAGGCGTAAGGGGGCTTCCAGAACAAAGAAAGCAATCTTTGTAGGGTATGAACAAAGTCAGAGGAGCTACAGGTTCATACTGGATAATCAATTGATAATTAGTAAAAGTGCTTCTTTTGCTGAGCAGAATTGGGATAAAATAAACTCTAGTTCTTCAGTTGATTTATCCATGAGGGAGCAGCAAAGTCTTGCTGATGGTGATTTGCAGGAATCACCTAGTGAAGTCAATGAGCAGGAAGTTGACTTGTCTGAGAAGTCAGAGGTTTCTGAGGACAATGGTGGAATTCAGAATGTAAGTCCTGTCCATCTTGCAGGTCTGAAAGGATTAATAAGGGGGTTCCACTTGATCGTTATCAAGTAGATGTTGTAAAAGCTTTTCACATTCACACAGAGCCTGAGTCTTTAGAGGAAATTAAAGAGATGCCACCTGAAATAGCTAAGTGCTGGCATGAAGCCATGCAGCAGGAATTGGATTCCTTAAAGGAAAATAAAACTTGGAAATTAGTAAGTTTGCCTCCCAATCAGAAGGTTTTAGGTTGTAGGTGGGTATTCAAACTGAAAAAAGATTCTGATGGTAAAATTCAGAAGTACAGAGCAAGGTTGGTAGCAAAAGGTTTTGTTCAAAGGAAAAATGTGGATTATGACAAAACTTTTGCTCCAGTGACAAAAGCTGAATCTATCACGTTGCTTTTAAAGGTTGCTGCCATGAAGAAATTGTCTGTCTATCACTATGATATTCAAACTGCTTTTCTGTATGGTGATTTGGAGGAAAAATTGTTTATGCAACAACCTCCTGGTTATGAAAAAGAAAAACATCTTGTGTGTGAATTGCAGAAATCCATCTATGGATTGAAACAGGCCGCTCGTTGTTGGAATATTAAATTAGATAATATTTTGCAAAAATTTGGGTTTCAGAAGGGAATTGCTGATCCATGTGTGTATGTAAAAAATGATAAGCAAGGTGTAATGTACTTGTGCTTGTATGTTGATGATTTGTTGCTGCTCACTTCATCTGATGAACAAAAGCGTGCTTTTGAGGTTTGTATGAAAAACAATTTCACATTGAAATGTCTTGGAGCAGTTAACAATTACTTAGGATTGGAAATTCAGAGGGAAAAAGATGGCAGTTTTCTCATAAGTCAGAGTAGTAAAATTAAGAAACTGCTGGAGGATTTTAAAATGCAAGACTGTAAGTCTGTCTCCTCCCCCATGCTTCCCGAGTTTCTAAAAGAGGAGGGGGAGAAGGGGGATGGTGAGTTATCTGAAGGAGATAGTTTCAGGTCAGCCATTGGTAGTCTTCTTTACATTGCAAACAATAGCCGTCCGGACATTTCTAACAGTGTGTCCATTTTGAGCAGGTTTGTGGAAAATCCCACATCTGCTGCAAAGTCTGGATTAAAAAGGCTTTTTCGTTATTTACAAGGCACCAAAGATTTTTGCTTAAGATTGTCTGCTACAGACACAGAGGAAAAGTTAGAATGCTGGTGTGATTCAGATTGGGCTGGAGATCTCAGTGATAGGAAGTCTACTTCTGGAAGTGTAATTCAATTTGCAAAGTCCACTATTGCATGGTTCTCCAGAAAACAGACAGTAGTAGCCATTAGCACAGCTGAAGCTGAATTTTATGCTTTAGCACAACTGTGAAATGAGGTAATCTGGTTTACACAATTATTGCAAGACATTGGAGTCATTTTAAGCCAGCCTGTAACAATTCATGAAGACAACCAAGCCTGTATTCATTTGGCTTTATCTGAAGGAACCAGAAACCACACTAAGCACATTGATGTGCGTTTTCATCTTATTAAAGATTTTCTAGCCAAGAAAAAGGTTATTTTGAAATACTGGGATACTAAATTAATGTTGGCTGATATTTTCACCAAGCCTCTAGTTACCAGTAGGCACTGTGAGTTGGGTACTAGATTGGGTCTGCTTCCATATTCTTTCTAGTCATAAAAAAAGGGGAGTGTTGCATATATTTTTTATGTCTTAAAGAAATATGGAAGGCTAGTTTAAAAGCCAAGCCTTGAAGTTTCTTTCTGGGCTCTGAGAGCACATGTTCATCCCCCTTTCTCAGGAATGTTAATTTGCTTTGGAGCCAACTAGTCTGTTGGTTCTGACCAATCAGAATTACCTGTTTAAGTTTTGCCCATATTGGGAATCTGTTGCCTAGGTGTTTGGTCACATGCCAGATCCTGTCCACTTAGGTATGGCCAGGTTGCAATTGTAAAAAGCTTTAAAAGTGTTATCTCTGCTTTTGTTCTCTCTCTACTCTGCTCTGCTATCTCATTGTGTTTCTAAAATGTGAGTAGCTTATGTTAATCAGCCATGTGGCTTACTGGCTGAATCTTTTCTGTTCTTTTGTTTTTAAATAAAGCAACGTTTTACTACAAGCTTGTCTCTCAATATTTTTTCCATAACTCTGATCACAAATTTTATAAAACAACAATAGAAATGGGAGTGGATTGCCTCTTAGAAGCTTCCTCCTTCCATTCCCACCTTTGTCCACCCCCCCCCCCAAACAGCCTTCCAGCTAATCGAGGGAGTAAGTTGTGGCCCCCAAGCCAGGGGGTTTTGCCTGCCCATGGGTTAGATGAACAAGTAGCCTCTCATGCTGTAATGAGGCTTCTCATGTTCTTACGCTTGCAGCCTCCTTCTGCTATTTTTCATGAAAACAAATACATCTCCTCTCACATACTGTATATTTCCTGCATTTTGTCACACTTGGCCGTAAGCTGCCAGCCTGGATAAGGACATCATAATCACACACTTCCTGTTACTGTTATGATGAAACCGTCTTCCAGTAAGGACGAAAGGGAGCTAGAGTCTTCACAGATCTCCTGTCTCGCCATGACATATTTATCTAACACAAAGACCTCTCGCTGGAGCTGTTGCATTTCACAGTCTTACAAAATGATTCATGTGAAATCTTCTCAAGTCCCTGATTTCGTGCTGCTTAAGATAGCTGACTGAGGGTAGTTCCAAGGATATTCCATCACGGTGCCACTGAGAAGCATCAGGGCTTCTATGAAAGATCTAGACCAGTGTTTCTCAACCTTGGCAACTTTAAGATGTGTGGACTTCAACTCCCAGAATTCCCCAGCCAGCATGACTGGCTGGGGAATTCTGGGAGTTGAAGTCCACGTATCTTAAAGTTGCCAAGGTTGAGAAACACTGATCTAGACCACCCAAAACACATCCTTGCCTTTGGGAGGAAGAGAGGGAAGGAAATTATCTTTCAGTACTCTTGATAACTATTAAAGGGAAGAATGAAAAAAATGAGCAGTTTAAATAACAGGCATGACCCCAGCTGTTGTGAGAAGCACTATACTATGGGTAAGTAGATTTGAGGCTATGCTTGTGAGGTTGTGCTAAATGGCCAATTAATATGGCTCATCCTAAGAGCACTGGAGAATTTTCAAACAATTTTCCCAGCAATCTGGAGAGGAGTACTGTTGAGTTCCTTGTTAACTTCTGGAACACAGAGGCAAATAGGACACTAGGCAGGACACTGGCATGGCTGGCTGGGGAATTCTGGGAGTTGAAGTCCACACATCTTAAAGTTGCCAAGGTTGAGAAACACGGATCTAAACACATGGCAATCTGGTTTCAGACCTGGGCTTTGGAAGGAAACTGCATCAGTCTGGCTGGCTGGAATGGAATGGAAGGAAGACAACCTTCCTTGTTTCCCTAGATTTCTTAATGGCTGATGATACTGTTGATCTGGTATCCTTCTGAGCCACCTGCAAAAGTTGAGGGCTCCTGAACAGCCAGCTTCAGTTGGTGGTGGTAGAAGGAAGGGGAGAAGGTAGGCTCTTAGATTCTCTGTTATGAAATATGCTAGAGCTTGCCCCTTTTCCCTGCCCTGCTCAATATCTAAATGAAACCAGCAGGAGAAGTCATCTCTTGGTTTGGGGTGTAGTATCATCAATATGGTGTATCACCACCCTGGTCCTAATGGGAGATGCAATGGAAGTTCTGATGCCTGGAGACTGTCAGGGTCTGGATGGGAAAAATCAGGCTCAAACTTAACCCCAGTAAGTCTGTAGCTTGAATCATGTCAACTGGATTTCTATTTTTTTAGTGGAAACGTTTCGCTCCTTATCCAAGGAGCTTCTTCAGTCTGAGCAAAGTTCAGTCTGAGCAAAGGAGGATGGCTCAACACAGGAGAAGTAACACCACAGGACCAGAGTCAGCAGTTTATCTTCATCTAAAGGAAAAAGGACACTCATTTGAGGACATTAATGTTCACATTTTAGACAGAGAAGATAGGTGGTTTGAGAGAGGGGTCAAGGAATCCATTTATGCCAACTTGGAAAATGCTTCCTTGAATAGAGGTGGGGGCCTCAGGCACAACCTTTCCCCTATCTTCCTTCCTGCTTTGTCTTCTGTGCCTAGGAAGATTAAGACCATTTCGCAAGCTCAACAGCAGCAGGGTAATCTTAACGATCCTCCTTTAGATGATAAAGGGACTTAAAATAACATCTCAATATAACCATGACCTAGCCCCAGGTGTAAGGTCACACAGCTACCTAGAAACATATTTAGGATTCCCTTACCAACTTTGCTCAGACTGAAGAAGCTCCTTGGATAAGGAGCGAAACGTTTCCACTGAGAAAATAGAAATCCAGTTGACATGATTCAAGCTACAGACAATTCCACCTGGATGACTGAGAACCTTCATCGACATTTTTAACCCCAGTAAGGTAGAGCAGCTGTTAATTTTAAAAAAGTATATTCTGATCCTAGCATCGTACCATCCTTGATTCTTGATGGGGTTGTACCCCCAAAAAAAGATCAGGCTCACAATTTGGGGGATCTCCTGGATTCATGGCTCCTGCGCAGGTAGCAGGTGGAGGTCATGGCCAGGAGGGCCTTTGCCCCGCTTCAGCTGATACACCAGTTATAACCTGGGTGGGAACTGGATGTGCTGAGGAAGGGCATTTGTGGCTTTGTCATCTCCCGATTAGATTACTGTAATTCAGCTGGTCCAGCATGCAGCCGACCACGTACTGGCCTGCCGTGATACTGCCACGTATCTGCATGAGTCCATTGGTGGCCAGGGTGCTTTTGGGTGCAATTCAAGGTGCTGGACCTACCTTTCAAGTTCTGTATGGTTCAGGGATGGACAGAATGTAGATATAGATTCTGGACAGCAAGACAGCACCTACTAAATGTCCCCAGTACTCAAGGCAAACTCAAGGCAAAAGTCAATATGGTGTCATTCCACTAACTAAAATTAGTTGCACACTCAGATCTGTTCTCCAGCACATTAGCACTCCTCTCCAATGTCCAGCAAGTGCTGACTAGGTACCAGTCTCATGCTGGCTAATGATAGGGCTGGCCCAAAGCAAAGTTTTTACACATTAAAAATGAAGCTATATATGGTCCTTTAAGCAATTTTTCTTTTATCTATAACTTACAGTGCATGCAGTGCTAATATAAGAAAAACCATGTGTTTCAGTCTTGGTTCATTTGTTTACATATCAGTATATGTTACCCCATTCCACAGATTAGGGACAGTATTTATTTTTTGTAAGGAACTAGCTTAGATAGATAGATGATAGAAGCAGGCAGGCAGATAGATCTTTTGCTGTTCAGTTGTTTAGTCGTGTCCGACTCTTCGTGACCTCATGGACCATAGCACGCCAGGCCTTCCTGTCCTCCACTGTCTCTCGGAGTTTACTCAAATTCATGTTCATTACATCGGTGATGCTATCTAACCATCTCAGCCTCTGCCGTCCCCTTCTCCTTTTGCTTTCAGTCTTTCCCAGCATCAGGGTCTTTTCCAGTGAGTCCTCTCTTCGCATTAGGTGGCCAAAGTATTTGAGCTTCAGCTTCAGCATCTGTCCTTCCAATGAGCAGTCAGGGTTGATTTCCTTTAGGATTGACTGGTTTGATGTCCTTGCAGTCCAAGGGACTCTTAAGAGTCTTCTCCAGCACCACAGTTTGAAAGCATCAATTCTTCGGCGCTCAGCCTTCCTTATGGTCCAACTCTCACAGCCATACATTACTACTGGAAAAACCATAGCTTTAACTATACGGACCTTTGTCGGCAAGGTGATGTCTCTGCTTTTTAATATGCTGTCTAGGTTTGCCATAGCTTTCCTCCCAAGGAGCAAGCGTCTTTTAATTTCATGGCTGCAGTCACCGTCTGCGGTGATCTTGGAGCCCAAGAAAATAAAATCTGTCACTGCTTCCATTTCTTCCCCTTCTATTTGCCAGGAAGTGATGGGACCAGATGCCATGATCTGGGTTTTTTTAATGTTGAGTTTCAAGCCAGCTTTTGCACTCTCCTCTTTCACCCTCATCAAGAGGCTCTTTAGTTCCTCTTCACTTTCTGCCATTAGGGTGGTATCGTCTGCATATCTGAGGTTGTTGATATTTCTCCCGGCAATCTTAACTCCGGCTTGTGATTCATCCAGCCCGGCATTTCTCATGATGTACTCTGCATATAAGTTAAATAAGCAGGGTGATAATATACAGCCTTGTCGTACTCCTTTCCCAATTTTGAACCAGTCGGTTGTTCCATGTCCGGTTCTAACTGTTGCTTCTTGACCCGCATACAGGTTTCTCAGGAGACAGGTAAGGTGGTCTGGTACTCCCATATCTTTAAGAATTTGCCACAGTTTGTTGTGATCCACACAATCAAAGGCTTTAGCGTAATCAATGAAGCAGAAGTAGATGTTTTTCTGGAACTCTCTTGCTTTTTCCATGATCCAGCGAATGTTGGCAATCTGATCTCTAGTTCCTCTGCCTCTTTGAAACCCAGCTTGCACTTCTGGTAGTTCTTGGTTCACATACTGCTGAAGCCTAGCTTGTAGGATTTTGAGCATAACCTTGCTAGCATAATCTAGATTGCTGCATTCTGTTGGATTTCTGCCTCTTACCTTTCTTTTTTTTTATCCATTCAATCATGTCCAATTCTCAGAGACTACCTGGACAAGTCCCTGCGATTTTCTTGGCAAGGTTTTTCAGAAGTGGCTTACCATTTCCTCCTTCTTAGGGCTGAGAGAGAGTGACTGGTCCAAAGTCGCCCAGCTGGATTTGTGTCTAAGGCGGGACTAGAACTCAGTCTCCTGGTTTCTAGCCTGGTCCCTTAACTACTACACCAAACTGGCTCTCATATCTTACCCTATTAGGATCAGAAAAAATAAACTAAGTAATGTGGATCAGGAAAACTCTAAAATGAAAAGTTACTATTGCATATGAGGTTAGAAGAACCCTAAACTTGTAGTGTTTTGTTCTAGTTTGATTGCTTCATATCTCAATCTTCATGTAATGTTTTTTTAAAAATAGGAAGAATGGTATTTTTGAGCTCCCTTCATTAGCATTCTGGTAGTCCAATACTGCCATCTGGTGGTCTTTATATTAATTACAGTATCTTCACAGATTTTTATGCATTTTCACTCATGAGATTCCATTTCTGTATTCACAATTCTCAAATCCAACATTTCCTGTGGTGCATAATACGTAATTCAAGCGTGGTAAGGCCTGTGAAGGGGAGGGCAACTTAATTTCTTTATTCCAATACCTGCCAATTTTCACCTGCTAAAATTACTCTCCATGATCATTTTCCACTGAGCAGAATAATTTGTGCCAATAGTTCCTCTTGGGAGTGGCTGGTGCCATGAAACCCGCCTTATTATTAACATCTTTCTGTTTGGATTTTATATGTAAATTATTGTTGTTGTAATTTTATATTTTTAACTTATTGTTGTGAACTGCCCAGAGTCCCCAGGTGTGGAGGAGGTG
Organism: Charina bottae; assembly: GCA_023362775.1. Lineage (NCBI taxonomy): Eukaryota > Metazoa > Chordata > Lepidosauria > Squamata > Charinaidae > Charina > Charina bottae. The sequence goes on from JALMGJ010000004.1 coordinate 108,177,056, forward strand.
GGCGGTGATACAAATTTAAATAATAAATAAATAAAATAAATTATTCAGAATTTTGGGGCAGGGAAAAACTTTAAACTGAGCAGAGACAGCTTGTAAGGGAGAATGCTGGGTAGGGGAAAAGTTAATCTCTATGTATAATTTTTTTCCCCTGTAAATAACTTTTAGTCCCAGCTATTACATTAATATGAAAAACAGATCTGGGAACCCTGCATATTATTGCAGACTAGAATCACATACTGTTCAAAATTCAGGCTGAGACCCCACAATTGGATGGATTGCAACATCACACCAAGCCATAAAACATGGTTTACAGTGGCTGGGTTCTCAGAGCATGCTGTCAAAGTCAGGCAAACCTTGCACTGACGTGGCAGAATATGCACCCAGCTATTATGATTTTCGTAGCGACAGAAATGGAAGCTCCATGATTCTGTGAATGCTTCCTGAACCAAACAATCTTTTTTTAGATTTTTTATTCCACCTTTATTATTTTTATAAATAACTCAAGGCGGTGAACATACCTAATACTCCTTCCTCTTCCTCTTTTCTCCACAACAATAACCCTGTGAGGTGACTTGGGCTGAGTGTGACTGGCCCAAGGTCACCCAGCCGGCTTTCATGCCTAAGGCAGGACTAGAACTCTCGGTCTCCTGGATTGCCATTGGCTCCTTCCTAGGGTTGAGAGAGAGTGACTGGCCCAAGGTCACCCAGCCGGCTTTCATGCCTAAGCTGGGACTAGAACTCTCAGTCTCCTGGTTTGCCATTGGATCCTTCCTACGGCTGAGAGAATGTGATTGGCTCAGGGTCACCCAGCCGGCTTTCATGCCTAAGGCGGGACTAGAACTCTCAGTCTCCTGGTTTGCCATTGGCTCCTTCCTAGGGCTGAGAGAGAGTGACTGGCCCAAGGTCACCCAGCCGGCTTTCATGCCTAAGGCAGGACTAGAACTCTCGGTCTCCTGGATTGCCATTGGCTCCTTCCTAGGGCTGAGAGAGAGTGACTGGCCCAAGGTCACCCAGCCGGCTTTCATGCCTAAGCTGGGACTAGAACTCTCAGTCTCCTTGTTTGCCATTGGATCCTTCCTACGGCTGAGAGAATGTGATTGGCTCAGGGTCACCCAGCCGGCTTTCATGCCTAAGGCGGGACTAGAACTCTCAGTCTCCTGGTTTGCCATTGGCTCCTTCCTAGGGCTGAGAGAGAGTGACTGGCCCAAGGTCACCCAGCCGGCTTTCATGCCTAAGGCGGGACTAGAACTCTCAGTCTCCTGATTTCTAGCCCAGCACCTTAACCACTAGACGAAACTGGCTCTCAGGTATACATGTATAGCACACATACCTTCACTCATTCATCTACCACATTATCTATAGGAAAGGAAGATATAACAGCCCTTGCCCCTCCTCCCAGCTATGCAGTTTACAGCCATGTTTTGCTTCTGTGTAGTTTACACCAATGTACACAAAAGCCTTGGGGGCAATCTGCAGAGCCCTTCTACAAGTTGTCCTTGTAGAATTTCTTATTTTTCAGGTGACAGAAAGATGAACTAAACATAGGAATAGTATTTAAATGCATAATAATTCATTCAACCTTCCATTACCCTTGTCAGTGGTAGCACCCAGCTGACCTTGGTTCAGGTCACAAAAGCTAAGGACCTGGTTACTATTTGGATGGGACACCAGAAATCCCAGAGCTGTAGGCTAAACTGGAAATTGGAAGAAGGCAGCAGTAAAACACTGTTGTACTGTTGTCAAGAAAACCCACATGGATGTGTCCATGTAGTCACTAGGAGTCTAGATCAACTTGAGTTTTTATTTTACTGCTGCCCACCTTTTCTAGAGTGATTCCCAGCCCATCACTCAAACGCCACCTGACACATACACTCTGCAGATGAGTTAGGTTTTAACCCCATAGTTCTACGTCAGCATGGCTGGGAAAGGTTTCAGCATGTGACTTTCCCAAACCTTCCTGGATATGGGCAAATTCATGGAGATCAGCATTTGTACATGCTAATCTATATAATATTAAGTCTGTCCATCCATCCAATTTTTGCATCAGTCTGCAAATTTAAAAGCACATTCACATGCATAGACAAGCATGTACAAAAAAATCATATTTATTTCTCACTGGTTTTGTTACTGAGACAGAATAAGGATGGGCAGTGAGGCAGTACAATTTGTGCTGGCATAATTTTGCCTCCACATGAACTGGAGGATAGCACTGTAATATACTGTAGCTGTGCCCTTCGAATTGTCCTGCACCCCTCCAATTTTACACATCCCTCAGGTTTTCTAGAAGCCTAGAACAGAAGGGTACATGAACTATGATAGCATGCAGTTGCCCGTGGCTCTCTGCTGCATTGTCATGTACACCCCCAGCCAGACATGCTATTCTTTTTAGCTGATAGCGGACCTGAGAGTAGGAGAGTGAACATATTTTCCCTAGGAAAGATGAAAGAACTGGCTAGCAAAGCAAAATGCATTCTGGATAGCATTGGCTGTTGAAGACTTCTTGTTGGTTCCGGGAGAGCCTGGGTGAAGACTCTTGAAGTGGAGGGAGGGGAGGGGGGGTTCCACTGAAAGAGGGAGCAGTTCAACTCATCACATGTGGCTTCTGTGGGAGGCCAGAGGGGGGAGATCACATTCTGTTAGTTGTCAAGAGAAAATGCTGGCCCAAGAAAGAAGCAGCCGGCCTACTTAAGTACCTTACTTAACTCTTTAGTAGGAAGTAAGAATGTAGAATGGGGGGCGTGGTGGCTCAGCGGGTAAGACACCAGGCTTAGATCACAAGTTCGGAGGTTCGAATCCCTAGCCCTGCATGCGGAGTGAGCTCCCGCACTAGCTCCAGCTCTTGCCAACCTAGCAATTCGAAAGCATGCAAATGCAAGTAGATGAATAGGTACCACTTTGGTGGGCAGGTAACAGCGTTCCGCACGCGTCATGCCGGCCACATGACCGTGGAAGCGTCTTCGGACAACGCTGGCTCTTCGGCTAACAAACAGAGATGAGCACCGGCCCCTAGAGTCGGACACGACTGCACAAATGTGCAGGAGGAACCTTTACCTTTACCTTAAGAATGTAGAGTATAGATGATGCCTGCACTGTAACATGTTGTCAGCCTTCCCAGGTAGATCAGACAGGAAACACATTGTAAGGCTACATTAACAGAATCTTGCAAGTCTGAAAGCATAATTCTCCCATCGTCACCTTTACAGCCCGATAACTTAGGGAGGGCCCCTCCTGAGCCTCTTGCTCCACCCACTATGCAGCTGTGGGCTATGTTCCCTCTTATCTGACTGTCCCCTAGGCAGCATCTCTTTGCCCAGTCCCCCAAGGTCATTCCCACATACCATTCCACATGTCCAGTAGAGGGAGTTAATGCCTTTCCCTGTAATGCCTTTCCCTGTGGCTTATCATAGGGATTGGGGTTGGGGTGGAAAGGAAATTTAGTGCTGATGCTATTTTTCATGCCTGAAAATGAAACTAAGTCTATAACTCTGCTTGCTGTGACAATAAAGGGGGGGGGGGGGGAAATCACAAGAAGTCTTGTGCTGTGAGTTGGATCACAGCCCATTGATCTATCTTTAGTGAACACATATAGGGACACCCATGCAACAGAGCTGACTTCTTCATGTTGTAGGAAAATCAACCAACTTCAACCATCCCCGCAGGCCTGGTGATTGCGGGGGAGTTAAAATGCAGGTGAATGGAGGAATCTGATGTATGTATGATGGACGAGAGTTCCTAGAACATGAGCACCATTAGAGGTCAAGCACCAAAACGTCCAAAATCAGTAGCCATATACACCAAAACTCAGATTGTCATATTCTGAAGTGCAATAGGATAATTATGTTTTTTTTTCTACTATAACTTTAATCATGAAAGCAAACATCCTTGTTTGTACCCTTCAAACTTCCACAGGGAAAAAGATACACTATTTTACAAAAGAAAGGCTAAAGCAGAGCTTTCCAAACTCTGTGTCGGGACATGTTAGTGTGTCGGCTGCAGTGTTTGGGTGTGTCAGGGCTGCTGCTGCCTCCGAGCCCTGCCAGGATTCCGCGCAGGTCATAGTGCCTGCCTTGTGCCTGGCTGCCTCCAAACCTGCTGTGATTCCACGCAGGTCCTAGTGCCTGCTTTGTTCCCTGCTGTAAGAGTGTGTCACGAAATGATGCATGTCTAAAAAGTGTGTCACCAACATGAAAAGTTTGGAAAGCTCTGCTCTAGCCCATTGATGACAATAAACATTTACAGCCAGATGCTAATTTATTCAACAAAAGAATTTCAATATGTTGAAATATATTTCATGATATAAGATTTAGAAAAGAAATCCCTCACTTCATGATTTGTTTGTAACAATGAAAAACAGGTTACTTTTCAAAAATATAAAGATAATATCTTTTAAACAATTGCAGTTAAATTAGTGGGTTGAGTGGTCAGGCACTTTTTGATAAAGTTACGTGGGTATCCCTTTTGCTGGAAGATGCTGTATAGATGATCTGTTTCCTTTTTCTGGTGTTCTGAGTTGTGGCAGTGTGTTTGTGCTCATCTGAATAATGTTCTTACACAGCTCCGCTTGTGGGAGGTTGGGTTGTTGCTTTGGTAGTGGAGCACTTGGTTACTGTGGATTGTTTTCTGATAGATTTGTGTTTCTAGATTGCCACCATTTCCTCTACTGATGAGGATGTCTAAGAAGGGTAGTGTGTTGTTTTTTTCTTCCCTTGTGAATTTGATTCCTTTGAAGATGTTGTTGATTGTTTCTTGTGACTTCTCTAGTTGTTCCTTTTTTATTATAATGAAGATGTCGTCTACATACCGGGTCCATGCTTTTGGTTGTGTGCATGGGAGTGCTATAATTTCTAGATGCTGCATTACAGTCTCTGCTATGAGTCCTGAGAGTGGTGATCCCATGGGTGTTCCTCTGATTTGTTGATATATTTGTCCATCAAACTGAAAGTAAGTGGTGAGGCAGAGGTTGATGGGTTCCATGATTCTGGGTATTTCTATCTTAGTATATCTGGCTGGTTGGGTGTGTTGTGTAGTACTGCTGCCATGGATTCTTTTGCTAGTTCTGGATCTATGAATGTAAAGAGTGCTGTGACATTGAATGAAACCATAATTTCATCTTCTTCTATTTTTAGGTCTTTGATTCTCTGGAGGCACTGTAGTGGGGTGTTGATAGAACATTCGCTCCCCTCTGTGAGATGTCCAAGATTTTTTGTAAGTTCTTTGGCTATGTTGTATGTACATAGTATGTACATACATCACAGCCAAAGAACTTACAAAAAAGAAGTGTGACAAACTATCAAGCAGACAAACTATCAAGCAAAAACAATAACCTAATCAAAGAACTACCAAGGAGAAAAACCCCCAACAGTGACAGGGCAAGCTACTGTATATAAACAGGAAGCAAACCCCCACCCTCACAAGCACTGATGATGTTACGTAGTTGGGTAATGAAACGTCTGCAAGCAAACAACCAAGCTCAGAGAGCACCAAGGACTCCACAGTTTTTCTTTTATGCTTAGCATTCCAAGCAGTGCCAGGCAGCTCAGACTGGTCCCTCTTTTAAATTCCCACAATTCCTTATTTATGACTTAACCTTATTCTGGGGCATTTATTCTGGAAATGTAAAATATGGCTCAGCAGTGATGCCAGCCTTTACTTTGAATGCTGTAATGACACCATGTAAGTTCAACTGCAGAAGTACTTTTTTTTTTAATCTGTTCAATCTCAGAGACTGCCTGGACAAGTCCCTGCAGTTTTCTTGGCAAGCTTTTTCAGAAGTGGTTTGCCATTGCCTCCTTCCTAGGGCTGAGAGAAAGTGACTGGCCCAAGGTCACCCAGATGGCTAAATGGACGATTTTGCCTATATTCTTTTAAACTCAGCCAGAGAGGGGCTGCCCTATTTTCCTCCTGTGAAATGTGGGAAGCTGCAGCAGAAGCAGCAGCGAAGTTGGAACGAATCCCCACGTCTCTCCTCCGAGCTGATTGAAGAAGCAAGAACCTGAGTATGGGGTATGTGGACTGAAAGTAGACAGCACAGAGGAGTACGTGCCACTAAAGTTTACTAATGTAAACTCTCCTTCATCTGCATGCACAATATAAATATAAATATGCCATTTATAAAATTATGGCCTTTTTATGGGCATCTGCAGGTCAGATAGTGAACCTTGGAGCGGTTACTCATTGCCACTTATCACTCCACCTTAATGTTTTTAAATGGCAGAGTGAATGTAAAAGATAAACTACAGATAAGTTAAATTACAGACTGAAAGACGCCAGGGGTGTAGTTCAAGTTTTTTTCCCCCTTTTATTTTAAGAGGAAGTGCTGTTTGTTGGTTCTCTGTGCCCTGGATCACCCTGGGTCACCGTGTGCTGTTGAAAGAGAAGGCTCTGGTTTGGCAGCCTCCCTATGCAGAGGGACTTAAACTGAAATGAAATGCTTGTTAAACTGATACAGCAGATAAACTGTATTAAATCTGCAGTTCTTCATTCACACTGGCACTACGTCCCTATGGCACTACATAAGAGGGGGGAAAGGACCTTAATTATACAGGTGACTGGTATGGATGCTGGGAGAAAACTTTGCTGCTCCCCTGTTACAAGGGGCGTGGTGGCTCAGCGGGTAAGACGCCAGGCTTCTCGATCGGAAGATCGCAAGTTCGGAGGTTCAAATCCCTAGTCCCGCGTGACGGAGTGAGCTCCCACACTCGCCCCAGCTCTTGCCAACCTAGCAATTCGAAAGCATGCAAATGCAAATAGATAAATAGGTACCACTTCGGTGGGAAGGTAACAGCATTCCACGTGCGTCATGCTGGCCACATGACCGCGGAAGCGTCTTCGGACAACGCTGGCTCTTAGGCTAAGAAACTGAGATGAGCACCGGCCCCTAGAGTCGGACACAACTGTGCGGGGGAAAACTTTACCTTTTACCCTGTTACAGGATGTATCTTTCGTCTTCATGTTCTAAAACGATGAAACTATAAAACTATGCTCTACGTGTGAAAACTGCTAATTGCAATTGCCAGTCAACTTGTCCCTTACCTGGCCTTTCAGGTCTTTCAGTGATACTCTTCTAATACCTGAAAGAATGTCAAATAGACAAAGGCTAAAAATGCAGGATATGGAATAATGGGTTTAAGTTACAGGAAGGCAGATTCCAGCTGAATGGTGAGAAAAACCCTCCTTTTTATAAGAGCAATTTGATAGTGAAGCTAATTACTCAGAGAGCTGGTGGGCTGGATGTTTTCAAGTGGATGCTGGACAGCCATCTCTCTAGGACAGTTTAATCTGGATTGTTGCACTGAGCAGGGGGCTAGGCTTGGTGGCCCAAATGGGGCCTTCTACTTCTGGGATTCTATGAGTTTATGACCACTCTGAGTGCCTCTCTCATCCTCCCCTCCCATGCAGGAGAACGGATGAGGAAAGCACGCAGGTTTGAGTAATGCTCTCATGCTTTCAAGAACAAATCATGGGTTGCTGTTATGACTGCATAAAGGTAAAGGTTCCCCCTGCACATTTGTGCAGTCGTGTCCGACTCTAGGGGCCGGTGCTCATCTCCGTTTGTTAGCCGAAGAGCCAGCGTTGTCCGAAGACGCTTCCACAGTCATGTGGCCGCATGACACGCGCGGAACGCTGTTACCTTCCCACCGAAGTGGTACCTATTCATCTACTTGCATTTGCATGCTTTCGAATTGCTAGGTTGGCAAGAGCTGGAGCTAGTGCGGGAGCTCACTCCACACGCAGGGCTAGGGATTCGAACCTCTGAACTTGCGATCGATAAGCCTGGCGTCTTACCCGCTGAGCCACCACGCCCCTTTATGACTGCATACAGAGAGTGTTTTTCCTAAGTTTTCTTATTTATTATATTTATATCCTGCCTTCCTTCTTAGGAGAAAAACAAGTGTACCCTGGTCTTTCATTTTATGTTCCCCATAATTCCTGTAGTCTAAATAGCATGGTTAAGAGCCAGTTTGGTCTAGTGGTTAAAGTGCTGGGCTAGAAACCAGGAGTCTATGAGTTCTAGTCCCACCTTAGGCATGAAAGCCAGCTAGGTGACCCTGAGCCAATCACATTCTCTCAGCCCTAGGAAGGAGCCAATGGCAAACCAGGAGACTGAGAGTTCTAGTCCCGCCTTAGGCATGAAAGCCGGCTGGGTGACCTTGGGCCAGTCACTCTCTCTCAGCCCAACTCACCTCACAGGGTTGCTGTTGTGGGGGAAATAGGAGGAGGAAGGAGAGTTAGGTATGTTTCGCCGCCTTGAGTTATTTTTAAAAATAATGAAGGCGGGATAAAAAAATCAATCAATCAATCAATGGTTAACCTGAGTGAGCCAATCAACTTGATACTGGTGACTTGTATTGTTGTAGTTGTTATTATTAGATTTTTATCCTGCCTTTTTTAATATATAACTCAAGGTGATAAACATACCTAATACTCCTGCCTCCTATTTTCACCAGAACGACCCTGTGAGGTGGGTTGGGCTGAGAGAGAGGGACTGGTCCTATGTGTGAATGTTTCTCTTTCACTGTACAATTCTTTCTCTAGCGGTCTGCAACCAATCAGGTTCCAATGTTTCAGTTAAATCCCCAAGGCAGATATCATGATGGAATTCCTCTCATACAGCTTTTTAGTAATGGTCCAACGGCCATTGCTTGTAGGGAGGGATGCCTTTGAAAACTGTTGGAGAATTTCCCCTCCTCCTAGAGAACTTCAGAGAAATTGTCAAACCAATTTCTCTGCCCACAAATTTGGCGGACATTTCTGAAAGGCCATTTGTGCCCATCTTTAATTTGTACTTGAACATCTTATTCCTAATCGACCATTCCAGCTCTACTTCAGCTCATGCTCACACTGAGTTCTCCTACAATATTCATTTCGAAGAGGGTTGTGTATTCTCCAGTGGATGGTGCTGAGGAGCATCACTGTTTGAAGCAGATTTGGTACTGCACAGTTTTTCCCCCAGCCTTCTCGACCGAGATCCCTCCCGATGTGCCTCCATGACTCACAGAATTCCCAGTGAGAAAGGCCAGGGTATCACGACCTAACATGTCTGGAGGGCACTGGGTAGAAGAAATGCCTCATGAATTGTTTTACAAGCTGAGCATCACCTGGGCTTTAACAGATAACAGATTATGCAGGGCATTTTTAAAATAAAACTTTTCTTATTCTTGTTAATGAGAAGAAAGCAAGCCCAGAGGCTTGTGTCATGCCCTGTTAATTATTACTAGGCTGGAGGTGTACTTTTTGAGCTCTCTGACCTTTCTGCAGTTCTGGAGGGTTTATTATAGTCAGCACAACCTTGGCTGTTGTTTGGATTATGTGTTGAAAAGCAGCCAAGTTGGCTGTCATTCAGAATTTGGTGATAGGCTCAATTCCTGCCTGATGGATCTCAAGGAACTCAAACTTCTGCTTCTTAAGAGGGATTGAATGATCCTCTGGACCTAGCACAACACAATATTCTACATTGGTTAACACAGGTCAAGTCTGGGAATCCACTGATTTCTTACCTCTTTCCCTAAACTGTTGCTCTCTAAATATGCTGCATTACAGCTGCCACAGTCCCCAGCCAGATTCTTGCTGAGTACTCAGGGACTTGAACTCCATTACACATGGAGTATTTATAGTATCAAGGTTGGGAAGGCAAAGATAATAACATCATGTCAAAGCTTTGGATTTGTGTCCTGACTTCGAGTGAAGGAACATGCTGAGACTTGGTCTACAGGCTCTAGTGTTTTATTGTTCTACTCTGCTAGACAGAATCCAGCTAAACTAAAATGAACTAGTGATGCTCAGAGAAAAGGCCCAAGAAACTAGGGCGGGGCCTTCTTTAGCCTCTTGGGAGGAAGGCAAAGCGATTCAGTACTGTGCATGCGTTTATCCCCCTGGAGGGAGCCCCCTCCTCCTTCACCAGTTATCTCCCTGACAATTTGGCCTCCAAAGCTCTCCCAAAACTTGCAGCCCAATTGTAAATACATCTAACATAGTCATGTGAACTGTATTTGATTAATATTATTTAATTTTAACTGAGCTAAAATTAAAATTAAATTATATCAAAATTAGGTTTTGTCCTGTCCCCTCCTTTTAGGATGTAGCTTACCAAAGACTAAAGGCTGCCTTTAGTAAAAAGAAGTTGTGCGGCCTGCCATAGGATTGTAGAAATGCAGAAAGTTTAGGGTCACCGTGTTGACAACTGAGATTTCTTTAACTATACTAGCAGTTCCTTGCACTTACTCCTGCTTGCCCATTTGACTCTATAAGAATCATGCCACTGAACTTTTGCATTTTTTGCCAATTTGGGGGAGCTCTGGGGCCAGGAAAATAGGCAGAGCTTTTTTTCAGAGAGACCACAGAGTGTCTACCTGTGGTTTAAATACTGTAGATCAGTGTTTCTCAACCTTGGCAACTTTAAGATATGTGACTTCAACTCCCAGAATTCCCCAGCCAGCATGCTGACTAGGGAATTCTGGAAGTTGAAGTCCACATATCTTAAAGTTGCCAAGGTTGAGAAACACTGCTGTAGATTATGCTTTATTGAAACTCACACAGTTTAAAAGGGACCTGTGTCTTTTCCCTTTTTCTTTCCGTAAAAGAGGCTCTTGAAACTTCTGGATAAAAGCTGTATCTTCTTTTCAGGTATCTGTGATCTTTTCAGGTATCTGTGAGTACACTTCCTCTCCATTATTTTTATCTGGGATATATGTGCAACATAGCTGCCATATGGGGGAAGGATACTGATTTGGACCACACTTGCCAAAGTAAGTAATCATAAGGCTCTTTGCTCAAAGATCTTTATGGCCGGGTGACATTGCTGGAGCTTTGTTTGCTGTTTAAACAGCGGCCCCTTGGTGTGACGGGGGCCCTTGGCTGAGAAGCTGCTGACTCTAGAAAGCATCCTGTTTCCTTATCAACCCTCTTTATGGTAGGTTTTGTAAATGTTTTATGAGCCGGAGGACTGCATTGGAGAAGAAGAGGCTAGTGAGGACACGGTGGGGAGGGCTGTTTGTGACTTTCTTTGTACTGTTGACAAAGGATCAGAGGACAGATTATCTCCATGATAAGATGGGTAGAGAGCAGCCCAAGAAAAGCCAGCAGTGTTTTTTTGCACATTTGTGGAGCTAAAAAAACCTCTCCCGCAGGACACACCACAAATCTGGAGAGCCTAATTCACTCAGCTCATTTATTTCATCCCCATTTTCTTCACGTGGTAGAGCTAGGCCCAACTGGGTTGAAGATATTTATTAACTCATTTTGACCTTCAGCTTCAACACAGTGACTACATGTACCCTGAATACTGAGTATCTAAATAATATATTTCAGAATGATCCATTACTCAGTCAAGTCAGGATAAAAATCCATGGCTGCCGAGGTCTAGCTGAACTATAATGCTCAGCGACCCAGCCAGTGTGGCCAATGCTAAGAGCTGACTAGGGAAGTTTAATAATCTAAATATTTCTACTGCATAGTGTTTATAGTGTTTATTGTACAGCGTACAGTGTAGAGTGTATATTTAATTAAATGTATAGTGATTATTTAGATTAAAGGATGCTATACATTATTAGATTGTAGTGTTTATTTAATTAAATGATACTGTACATAATAATTAAATAAATATTAAGATTATAACGACTATAACCATCCAGAGTCCCTCTTGAGGGGGGAGATGGGCGGTGACAAAATTTGATAAATAAATAAATAAATAACGACCCTGAATTCCATCCCTGAAGCCAGGAACTTCATGCATAAATTAAGATCTTTCCAGTGGCATAAATATAGGAGCAACAGAGGAAAAACTGCCTTGGGGCCTGCAGGCACATGTGGCCCCACTGAGTTCCCCCTTGCTGCCCACCCCTTGCCTTGTGCTTTTAATAAACCTGATCGTACAGTGTAGGACTACCAGACTTGTGATGCAAGAATCCAGATGACTACTAGACTCTTAGCAAAGACTTAGTGTTTTCTGTATGTCTTTGCTGCCATGTCTAGTGGTCATCGGGATTTTTGCATTTCAGACATGGTAGTCCCAGGGTGGGTAATCAATGGAGCCATATTAGAAGACTGGTATGGAAGGAAAGAGCAAGTGAATGAAAAATCAGCTGTTGCTGCACCAGTTCCTGGTGGCTTCCCCAGTTATCATTGTTGGATGCTGTCTATTCTTTTCTCTGTCCTGTTTGTGTGTGTGTGTGTGTGTGCGTGTGTGTATTTATTTGAAAGGAATAAGCAAACCATTTCTGGGCTGCAAACATCTGGATGACCTCTGCAGGGCAACCTCACACATGATGACTCCGGGCAGCTTAGAGAATTAAAATCCACAATACAAAAAGCCATCAACACCCCACCCCACCCCCACCCCCGTGGCGGCTATGAACACAATCAAATCAGCCACTTGATCGGCTCCGCATCAACCTGGGGTGGGACAGGCCCATGGAAGTCATTGTTTCCATGAAATCCCGAGCTACCTCCGACCCACCCCCAGGGAAGGCAGGTTGAAGTCCCCCAGAACCATAAGCCTGGAAAACTCCACCACCAACCCCGCAGGGAGGTCTAGGAGCTCGGGCAGGGAGGTTTCTATGCAGCAGGGAGGCTGGTACAGAGGCAGCAATCCCAACTGATCCCTAGAGCCCAACCTAAGAAAAAGGGTCTCATAACTGGGCACTTGCGGAGCGATGCCCCTGATAGCTGCCAGAGACTCTCGGATAACAACAGCCACACCACCTCCCCTGCCCTGCAGTCTAGGCTGGTGTCACACTCGATACCCAGCCAAGTCTCGGTGACACATGTCAGATCAGGCTTCTCCGCAATGATCAGATCAGCAATAGGGGGGGGGGGTTATTACAGACTGATCTGGCCTTGCCTTTAAAAGCAGCAGCCTAATGCTCCCTCTAGGACAGAGCTTTCCAAACTTTTCATGTTGGTGTCACACTTTTTAGACATGCATCATTTCGAGACACACTCTTACAGCAGGGCACAAGGCAGGCACTAGGACCTGCGTGGAATCTCAGCAGGTTTTGAGGCAGCAAGGGACAAGGCAGGCACTAGGACCTGCGCGGAATCCTGGCAGGGCTCGGAGGCAGCAGCAGTCGGGACACACCCAGACACTGCAGCCGACACACTAACGTGTCCTGACACACAGTTTGGAAAGCTCTGCTCTAGGAGAAGGGAAGGGATACTTTGGGTCAATGAGATGATGAGAGATCCCCAGAGGGCTCAGTCTCTCCCTCTCGCTTTCTCTTGTCCCACGTCTGGAGGTAATAGGGACTGAATCTAGAATTTGGGGCACTGCCCCTTCATGGATCACTGCCTTGTCGTGGCGAAGGGGCTTGTGTAACTCAATGAAGTCAGGTCAAGACGGACAGGTCATGACGGAGAGTTCTGACAAAATGTGGTCCACTGGAGGAGGAAATGGCAACCCACTCCAATATCCTTGCCAAGAAAACCCCATGGACAGTATCAAAAGGCTAAAAGATGTGACGCCGGAAGATGAGCCCCTCAGGTCGGAAGCTGTCCAATATGCTACTGGGGAAGAGTGGAGGGCAATTCCGAGTACTGAAGGCAAAAGGAGAAGGGGACGGCAGAGGATGAGATGGTTAGATAGCATCACCGATGTAATGAACATGAATTTGAGTAAACTCCGGGAGACAGTGGAGGACAGGAAGGCCTGGTGTGCTATGGTCCATGAGGTCACGAAGAGTCGGACACGACTGAACAACAACAACAACAAAAAGCAGGTGTGCTACCACTGAATTATAACCTATAACCATCTGAAAAATGCGGGGATACGATTCAAAGATGCTTTGTTCCCCAATGGATCCAATCCAGCTCCACCACTAATGCCAGTCTTGTCATTTCTTTTTCCCCTTCCCTTTCCTGATCCAAAGAGCTTAAAATACTGAGGATGGGCTAATGTGCCCTGCAAAATTCATACCTCTGGCTCTGGCCAGCAAAGGCAAAGGAGACAATGCAGTAAGTCTATCATTCCTGTGAGAGAGAGAGAGAGAGAGAGAGAGAGAGAGAGAGAGAGAGCGAGCGCGCAAAGACAGGAATGATTTTATTTATTTATTTATTTATTTATTTATTTATTTATTTATTTATTTTCTATCCCACCTTTATTATTTTTATAAATAAGTCAAGGTGGCGAACATACCTAATACTCCTTCCTCCTCCTCTTTTCCTCATAACAACAACCCTGTGAGGTGACTTGGGCTGAGAGAGAGTGACTGGCCCGAGGTCACCCAGCCGGCTTTCATACCTAAGGCGGGACTAGAACTCTCAGTCTCCTGGTTTGCCATTGGCTCCTTCCTAGGGCTGAGAGAATGTGATTGGATCAGGGTCACCCAGCCGGCTTTCATGCCTAAAGCGGGACTAGAACTCATGGTCTCCTGGTTCTTAGCCCAGCACCTTAACCACAAGACCAAAGTGGCTCTCTTATCACAAAATACAGGTCAGCCATTTTCTGATGCACTCTGGTTATACTGAGATTACAACTCCCAGAATTCCTATGCTTGGTGGGAATTCTGGAAGATGAAACCCCAGAACATCTGTAGGGCATTAGATTGGGAAAATTGGTTTAAGTGTTTCTCTTTCTCTTTCTTTCTTTCTTTCTTTCTTTCTTTCTTTCTTTCTTTCTTTCTTTCTTTCTTTCTTTCTTTCTTTCTTTCTTTCTTTCTTTCTTTCTCTCTCTCTCTCTCTCTCTCTCTCTCTCTCTCTCTCTCTCTTTCTTTCTTTCTTTCTTTCTTTCTTTCTTTCTTTCTTCTTTTTCACAAGATAAAACCATCGTGGTGAGAATAGTGGGTTGTGTTCTGATCCTAGGGAAACGTAGGATTTTTGCATCACAGGGCACGAGCGTTGTTTGCTGTTTGTTTAGAGTGGATCAGTTTGGATTTAGAAAGAGGAATCAAAAATACAATTTCTGCATAACAAACCAAACAGTATGTTATGTCAGTCTTCTCCAGTCAGGTGTCCTGCAGAGCTTGGACTGCCATTTCTACTGGCTTTACTGAGAGGGCACCAACAGGTGGTCTAGTGGAGATTATTTAAGGCTATAAAGGTAAAGGTAAAGGTTCCCCCTGCACATTTGTGCAGTCGTGTCCGACTCTAGGGGGCGGTGCTCATCTCCATTTGTTAGCCGAAGAGCCAGCGTTGTCTGAAGACGCTTCCGCGGTCATGTGGCCGGCATGACGCACGCGGAACGCTGTTACCTACCCACCGAAGTGGTACCTATTAATCTACTTGCATTTGCATGCTTTCAAATTGCTAGGTTGGCAAGAGCTGGGGCTAGTGCGGGAGCTCACTCCGTCACACGGGGCTAGGGATTCATACCTCTGAACTTGCAATCTTCCGATCAACAAGCCTGGCGTCTTACCTGCTGAGCCACCAAGCCTGTTTTAGCTATAAAAAGGTAAAGGTTCCCCCCGCACATTTGTGCAGTCATGTCCCACTCTAGGGGGCGGTGCTCATCTCCGTTTGTTAGCCAGCGTTGTCCGAAGACGCTTCCGTGGTCATGTGGCCGGCATGACACACGCGGAACGCTGTTACCTACCCACCAAAGTGGTACCTATTAATCTACTTGCATTTGCATGCTTTCGAATTGCTAGGTTGGCCAGAGCTGGGGCGAGTGCGGGAGCTCACTCCGCACGCGGGGCTAGGGATTCGAACCTCCGAACTTGCGATCTTCCGATCAACAAGCCTGGCGTCTTACCCGCTGAGCCACCACGCCCCCTATTTAAGGCTATAATTTTGCTAAATGTATAACTAAGATGATGGAGTTTCCCAGAAGAATTATATTCACAATACTGTGCCATGAGTACACAAAGGCAGTCTTGATTTCTACATGTTTTTTTTTGGAAGTGGGAGAAAAGTTAATTGGAGAGGCAGGTCCTGGGAGTTATCAAAGTTTAAGATGCATCTGTTGTTACAGCCATCTGTTAAATTATTTTAATAGCAATCTTAAATGCCACTGAACTCACAGATTGGAAAACTATCTGTTGGCATACATGTAGTTGATCATTAGTGGATTTGTATGCATAATTAAGGAACAAATAAATAAAAGAAAATTAATGGTATATTTTTAAAAATCAGGAATCTGTTCATGTGTGAACTTAAATATTTCTGCAATTAAATTATATTACTAACACTTTTAATTTTCTTTGTACTGGGAAAAATCCAGAATCATCTTGCTGACTAGGTGACCACGGGATTTGTGGACTTGCCTTACATTTATATTAAAAATCTCAACAATTGTGCATTGTTTTGTATTCATAACAAAAAATAAATTTGACCTAATTTAAATAAAACTAATTGCAATCATTTTAAATAAATAAGTTGCAGTTAATATTATTGTTCTTCATGTATTTAATAATTCTCCTCTTCTGTCACATTAAAGAAATCAAGTTGCTGCTATCTTTTAGAAAAGTGAATTCCATGGGTCACAAGCTGTACACCTCAAATGTGGATAAGACTGACCTAGATGGACGAATAGTCTCATTTGAAAAAAAAACAACAGCTTTTTATGTTCTTTTATAAGATGGATTTGTTGTTTTTTCGATCCTTTATTACTTTAGGTACTGTAAAGCATTCAGTTGGTTGAAAATGGGCATATAAGAAAAGCCTTGTGGGAACCTGTTTCCATTCCAGATGCCACTGGATGCCACCAGCACCCCAGAACCTTTATCCTTTGTTGTTTCTAAGCAACTAGTATATGGAGGGTTCCTGCTCCTTATAGTGGCAGCAGAATGTAGCCAACATCTAGTAGCCATTTGGTGTAGTGGTTAAGGCACCAGGCTAGAAACCGGGAGACCATGAGTTCTAATCCTGCCTGAGGCACGAAGCCAGCTAGGTGACCTTGGGCCACTCACTCTCTCTCAGCCCTAGGAAGCAGGCAATGGCAAAACACTTCCGAAATCTTGCCAAGAAAACTGCAGGGACTTGTCTGGGCAGTTGCTGGGAGACAATACTAATTTGAAAGTGTGCAAATATGTGCGTGCGCACACACACACAAGCTCCTCCTCCTCCTCCTCCTCCTCCTCCTCCTCCTCTTCTTCTTCCTCTTCTCCCCTTCCTTGTAACCATTAGTAACTTTATTCTCATATGGCAATACCAGGGGATTGAACCAGACACAATTTGTTCCGCCAGTCATTTGTAAATGTTAGGGTTGCAGATACTTAAAAATTATTTGGAAGAAATGCTTCACACCCTGCACAGCATCTGTCTGCTCTCAACTGAAACACAACTTTTTTTTCAGTCTCAGAGTCTCTTGAAAAAGGCATCTGAAAAAAAGATGCCACAGCTTTAAAAAATCATTTTATTAAATTAGCATGACTCTTCAAATAGCAGCACCTTTTTTCAAGCTGCCACAGAAACCTGAAAAAAGTTGGGTTGCTTTAACAAAGAACAGAGAGGTGCTATGCTTGCCCACAGTCAGAAGCATTTAATAGATACTGTATATCAGGGTTTTGTAGTAGAGGAAACATTTATCATATTCACACACACTTATCTTCTTTAATCTCCGATAGGTCTGCATGGGAACACCTCTTTCTACTAGCTGCCCTTCATCTTTGCATTCATTTAAAAAGCAGATAAATACATTAGAATTTAAACGTTCTGAACCTATCCTGCTTATACAGCTCTGTGAGCCCATTAAACAATCATCAAAATCATCTCTCCAGACCCCATTCAAAAGATCTGTGGTTCTTGGCTAAGATAATGCTCTCTGACCTCTATGAGTATCTAGAGAACATTGGCCCCCAATGGGAGCAACCTAATCCCTAGGCTAACATTACTGAAGTTAGATTTACCAGAGAACATAAAGATTTTTTGCTCTTCACCCGAGTCGTGATAGTATATAACCCTGGGCTTTGTTGATAGGGAGATTAAAATAGATGAAATTTAGATAAACAGACTGAGTAACTAGCCCAAGGTCATTTGGCTTCTCACAAGTATGATCACATGGTTTTGCTTTAGGATTTATTAACTAAAGCTAGCCATGAAGCTCTTTTGATATGGAGGACTTTCCAAAGCCTGTTTCAGAATGCAACTTAATTAAAAAAATTATCCATGTTGGTACAATTTTAGAAAACATCTTGGAGGAGAAAAGGAGGCCTTTATAATTAAAAGGCTACCCTAATTACCTTTGTTTCATCATTGCCAATTTCTGATTAGCCTTTTGCCTTCTAACTTAGTACAATGGGCTTTGTAAACAAGTAAGACTGTGGTATACAGTAAGCACATTCTTACCTGGAAATAAATCCCAGTGAATTAACTGAGACCACCTTCTAAATAAGCACTCAGAAGATCAAGTTCTTTGCAATGTGTTCCAGCTTTTGTCTCTTGAGAAGTGAATTCCACTGAGAAATACTGGAGTTAGTTTTATGTAAGAAATATAGTATTGGTTTAAATTCATGAAAAATTTTACAATAAGATCTAAAAATCTTTATTATTGTAAACCAGATAATTTTTCAGTCATATTGAACATTCGTGACATGCTGAGACAAAATCAGTACCAGTCATTGATTAAAGTTATTTTAAAATAATGCCAAATTTCTAAAGCTTACAGATCAGAAACATTTGCACCAACAATTAAGAAACAGATTTTGTTAAAAGTTCATTCTCTTAGTCTACTAGGTATCCTGTCCTAACAATCCTTCCAACATGCTTCTTTCCAGCCACTGAGGACCAGGAATTTATTTAGTGCTTTTATGCGTATAAAACTTTATAGACAAAACAAAACCATCTTATTACTCTAGTCTAGAACACTACTATCACCTACTGTATCTGTGAGGGTATGTTTTTATGATTCTTCAAGAAGACGTGCACATGATTTGCCTCTAATTAAGTCTGGATTTAATAGTTTCCTAAAGAGTATAATTTAATTGAGATGTCAACAGCTGACACCTCTTTAAATTAAGAGTAATTCGCTTTTATAGCACTGTATAAAGATATCAGCTGGGAAAGACCAGGCCATCAATGGTACTATTTTCTTCCCCTTTATCTATTGATATAGCCCTAATTTGACACTTCTGTGCTGAACAAGCTTGTAAAGAGAGTTGTCAATCCTGTAAGTTGCTTACATTTAGATTAGCCTTACACTCACTGAAAGGGCCAGTAAAATGACAAATTAACTGATGCAGCTGTAAACATTCGAGTATACGAAATTAGCTTTGTGCTGACTTGTGTCAATACAGACCCATTAATAGTTTCTTCTCAAAATAAATATTGTTCTTGAGAAGAATGTGGCATCTTCTGCACTGCAAGTATATGAGTTCTGGAATAGCCTATCTCCAAACTAATCCCTGAATGCTGTAGAGTTTTCACCAGTCTTCCCAAGCAAAGCACTCTCCAAATGTGCTGGGCCACAGTCTCTTTGGCCATTCTGACTGGCAAGTGTGAGAGTCACAGTCCAACACATTTTGGGGGCATCAGGAGGGGGGATGATTGATCCAAGGAGCAAAAGAGAAATTAAATGTCTTCTGAGGCTTCAGCACAGTTCTTCCCCTCAAAGCCATGTTTACAGGCATTCCAGCAGGGTTCAGGGATCTTGAGAAGTCCATTGTCCCCCCTTCCAGGAAGGCAGGAAGTGGTTGAGATAGTGATGCACCACAGGCCTGAGGCAATAAGCCATATCTACAATATGGTGAATTACTCTAGATCAGGGGTCCCCAACCTGTGGGCCACGGCCCACTAGTGGGCCGCGGCCTGTTAGGAACTGGGCTGCGGGGCTCCCGCCCGCAAACCCCGCTCCTGGTGCTTGTGATTGGCTCCTGCCCGCAAACCCCACCCCTGGTGTGTGCGATTGGCTCCCGCCAGCAAACCCCGCCCCCCCGGTCCGCAGAAATCCTGGAAACCCCGCCCCCCCCGGTCCGCGGAAAAATCGTCTTTTGAAACCGGTCCCTGGCACCAAAAAGGTTGGGGACCCCTGCTCTAGATATACTGACTTGAATAGAATATGCTCCTTCTTCATTCATGTAGAAAATGATGCCAAGTTTGAGTAATCTGGAGTGAATGTTGTTTTGAACCTTTATGATTTCTATCCAGGCAACCTGGATGCTGTCCAGGCGATGTTGTTGATGGGGAACTTCAAGGCCTCACCTGCTTTCCCTTCTTGCACTCATTAACTTTATACCAGGGCATGGATAGGCCACCCTCTCAAAGAGGGAGGAAGGTGCAAGCTGTTTCTAGCTGAAAGGCCATGCTTGGCCTTTGAGCGGCCAATCATGTAGGGAATAATTTCTCCCTTCTATCACATTAAAATTATAACTTGGAACAACTTTTGGTGGTCCTAGAGGTTGCAACCCAAGGCTTTGGGGGTCCACATAGAGCCCTGGGGCTCCAGAATGGAATACTTAATGCCTCTAAAATAAAGGACAGTTCAGTGGCATTTGGTCATACTGTAATTAGCTAGTCTAATCTTGGAGAAGGTAGGCCACGTGGGATGCAAAGGGAAATGACATTTTTAAATCTCTGAGGTTTCTGGGCTGCTCAGAGACAGACTCTTGATTTGAGCTTTTCCCCAGCTCACTTTCTTCTCCTTTTTTTCCATTGAAGGCAATGAGCCACTAAACGGCTACAGTAGTGTAGAAAAATCCCAAATACTAAAATAACTCTTGGCATTCACTGATCACTTTTACTATCTTGAATGAGAAATATCAGTCCATCTAATGGTCTCAAATACAAATCCATATTTTGGATGGGGACCCCTCCATGTTTGGAGCTGGGCAATTGTGTCTATAGCCAGTTTGGTCTAGTGGTTAAGGTGCTGGGCTAGAAACCAGGAGTCTGTCAGTTCTAGTCCCGCCTTAGGCATGAAAGCCGGCTGGGTGACCTTGGGCCAGTCACTCTCTCTCAGCCCTGGGAAGGAGCCAATAGGAAACCAGGAGTCTGTGTGTTCTAGTCCCGCCTTAGGCATGAAAGCCGGCTGGGTGACCTTGGGCTAGTCACTCGCTCTCAGCCCTGGGAAGGAGCCAATAGGAAACCAGGAGTCTGTGAGTTCTAGTCCCGCCTTAGGCATGAAAGCCGGCTGGGTGACCTTGGGCCAGTCACTCTCTCTCAGCCCTGGGAAGGAGCCAATAGGAAACCAGGAGTCTGTGTGTTCTAGTCCCGCCTTAGGCATGAAAGCCGGCTGGGTGACCTTGGGCTAGTCACTCGCTCTCAGCCCTGGGAAGGAGCCAATAGGAAACCAGGAGTCTGTGAGTTCTAGTCCCGCCTTAGGCATGAAAGCCGGCTGGGTGACCTTGGGCCAGTCACTCTCTCTCAGCCCAACTCACCTCACAGGGTTGTTGTTGTGGGGAAAATAGGAGGAGGAGGAAGGAGTATTAGACATGTTTGCCGCCTTGAGTTATTTATAAAAATAATAAAGGCGGGAAAATAAATAAATAAATAAATAAATAAATAAATGGGTGGGCTCTGCCAAGTTCCACACCACTTTCTTCCAGTCACAGGGTTGTTAGGAATAATAAATCAGGAACAGGGGAGGAGACACAGGCACTTTGCCTTGAACTCTTTGAAGAGACCCTGAGGCCAATGTGAATAATAATTAATTTCAAGGGGGTTAAAACTGAGGAAGCTATTGATGCCAAAGATTTCCAAGTTGGCATGATCATACATTTTACATAATATTTTGAACAGCATTTCACAGGTCCAGAAACAATGTTGATTTCATGATGGTGGTGGAGGAGGAGCAATAATTTTTTCCCGTGATGTTTTGCATCTGCTATAGAAAACAATAGGGACCAATACAGTTCCAAAATCTATCTTAAAATCTGTTTCTAAAACATCACTTGAAAACTGGAAAGCCAGTAGATTTTTCTGTCCATTTGAAACAAAAAGAAAGAAGGGGTGAGGTCAGTCCTTTATCTATTACAGGGCTTTCCAAATGCTGCCGCTGGCGACACACCAGCGGCAGCGGCGGCGCGCGCGCGCACGGCGATGGCACGGGGGGGCGTGCGGCGGGGTGCGCGCACGGCGACGACACAGGGGGGCGTGCGGCGGCGTGCGCGCGCACGGTGGCGGCGCGGGGGGCGTGCGGCGGCGCGCGCGTGCATGGCGGCCGCTGTGCACGCACGCGCTGCCGCTTCCGGGTGGTGTGGCGACACACCACGCTGTGTGTGGCGACACACTTTTGTGTTGCGACACACAGTTTGGAAAGCTCTGATCTATTATCTCTCTATTTGCCCAGTATATTACTCTCTTTGTGATTTTAATAGCAGGGAACTTTAATTCTTTTCAAATCTTGCCCTTTAGGCTGAAAACATCTGTAAAGTAATTTACAGACTTATAGCAATACTGCCATCTTTTGGTGAGAGAGAATATGTGCCCTGAAAGCTGGTCAACAAGCAATTTGTTGTTGTTTATTCGTTCAGTCGCTTCCGACTCTTTGTGATTTCATGGACCAGCAATATCTTACATTAAAACAATGAATAAATGAATAGATTTATCCTGCACATATGAACTCAGAAATAAATCCCATTGAGTTCAAATGTGCTTACCTTTAATAAGTATGCATAGAATCTCAGCCTAATCATGATATCCTATATTTGCATCTCATTCTTTGTTGATATTAAATTAATTAAAATGCAGTTAACATGTTTTTAAAAGGTAAAGGTTCCCCTCACACAGTTGTGCAGTCGTGTCCTACTCTAGGGGCCGGTGCTCATCTCTGTTTGTTAGCCGAAGAGCCAGCGTTGTCCAAAGACGCTTCCACGGTCATGTGGCCGGCATGACGCATGCGGAACGCTGTTACCTACCCACCGAAGTGGTACCTATTAATCTACTTGCATCTGCATGCTTTCGAATTGCTAGGTTGGCAAGAGCTGGGGCGAGTGCGGAAGCTCACTCCGTCACGCGGGACTAGGGATTCGAACCTCTGAACTTGCGACCTTCCGATCGACAAGCCTGGTGTCTTACCCGCTGAGCCACCACGCCCCTTTACTCTCCATCATTTTTCTTTTTTGTAGTTAAAATTAAAATTCCCTTCCTGTAAATGAGAATAAAAATCATTTTCTGTAAATAAAAATTATAATTAAGCAAATATGGTTGGGGAGAATGTGTCTATGAAGGTTCTCAGTCATCCAGGTGGAATTGTCTGTAGCTTGAATCATGTCAACTGGATTTCCACTGAGAAAATAGAAATCCAGTTGACATGATTCAAGCTACAGACATGGTTGGGGAGATTTGGGGGGCTACATCCATAGCTTGGTGGGTACCTGTGGCCCCAGAGGGCACCTTTGTGCTAGAGTGTTCAAATCAGGATCAATCTGTGGAAAGAGCTTATCAAGAATCTTTTTTGGAGGAGCCCTTACGAAACAAAATTTGCATCTAAAGTTTCTATTCCTCCCAAATTAATTGACAAAAGCCACCTTTCATTTTCTTAAAGAATCATGAAGAAACTTCCATTCTGCTAGCCTCTTTTTCACAAAACTGAGGGCTGCTTCATAGAGTTATCAGTTTCATCCCAACATTTCCTCCAGCAGCCAACTTGCATCTCACCCGTTTCTCGTTCTTTCCTCACCATGTATGATTTTTCACCATGATAAAAACCAGTCAATGGTGGGGTGTGGGGTGGCAAGGTGGCAAAGAGAAGCCAGAAACAAACAACAACAAAATATGAATGGTGGTAAGGTGTTCTAGTGCTTTTTCCTGAAGAAGGGGAAACTCTTAGGCATCAAGAGTTGAAGCAAGGCAAGAGTTCCCATCGACAGGAGACCCCTTGTCCCATTGTTCCAGGGGAAACGCTGTACACCGTGCTGGCAATTAATCAGCTTAGCTTGTGAAAACTTCTCCAAGCCCCACAGTGTCATAAGGACACAGGGGCACGTTGCTGATCTTGGATCTGCTCTGGGCTAATAGGTGAAAAGACCAGATTGTAGATGCAGTGAAAGATCACCTTTAAAAAGGAACCTGTATTTCATTTTTAAAAGATATTGCATGAAAGATATTAACAAAACGGAAAAGAAAACTTACATGCATATAGATACAATACAATAATGTAACATAAAATTAAATTATTCAGAGGCATCCGATATAAATCAAGTAGAATTTCATTTTAAGATTATGATAAATTTCATATTCTGATCTACAAAAACACAGTATTCCAGCTTCTTATTTTAACATTTGTATAAACAGTTAATGTCAATTTCATATACTTTTTTCAGCTTCCTATAAAAGTAGATTACTAACTTAGGGGCTTGTAGAGTTCAGAGCACATAGAGTTACATTGGAGAAACCAAACAACCTTTGTACAGGAGGATGGCCCAACACAGGAGAAGTAACACCACAGGACCAGAGTCAGCAGTTTATCTTCATTTAAAGGAAAAAGGACACTCATTTGAGGACATTAATGTTCACATTTTAGACAGAGAAGATAGGTGGTTTGAGAGAGGGGTCAAGGAATCCATTTATGCCAACTTGGAAAATCCTTCCTTGAATAGAGGTGGGGGCCTCAGGCACAACCTCTCCCCCATCTTCCTCCCTGCTTTGTCTTCTGTGCCTAGGAAGATTAAGACCATTTCGCAATCTCAACAGCAGCATGGTGATCTTAACGATCCTCCTTTAGATGATAAAGGGACTTAAAATAACATCTCAATATAACCATGACCTAGCCCCAGGTGTAAGGTCACACAGCCACCTAGAAACATATTTAGGATTCCCTTACCAACTTTGCTCAGACTGAAGAAGCTCCTTGGATAAGGAGTGAAATGTTTCCACTGAGAAAATAGAAATCCAGTTGACATGATTCAAGCTACAGACAATTCCACCTGGATGACTGAGAACCTTCATCGACATACAAAGTAATCATGTTACAAAAAGCCCCAAAGACAGATTTACTAGCTATTTTAAAACTGTTATTTTCCTAGAATAGAACCTTTTATATATAAAAAGATCAACTGTACTGTACAAGTCAATATTTTGCATATGTATCGTGTGACATTAAGTACAGGTATTGAAAACAATCCCCATTCAAACAAGGACCTCACTACTTGCCACAATTTCTCCAGTTTACATCACAGTGTTCAAGCTGAGCCCAAAGAAAAGATGAAGCCTGATATTACTTATTCCCATTAATGACCCAAGCAAATATGAATGCCCAACAGGTCTGAGAATGTAGAAAAATACTTCTATCTTTACTAATAGGCAATTGTAATTGATATCACGAAACTCTTAAGGGATGGCCCTGCTAGAGGAAGTTATTTAATATCCTGTAAATTCACCTGAAATAGTGTGAAAGAATAAAAATAGGAAAATCTCTTGAGTTTCATGCAGACTCCTTGAGATCTTGGAGTTAATCTCCATCACATTTCTCTCACCCAAATGACTCAAAGGAACACTAGACATCTGTTTAGATGTTCTTTCAAAATTGGGAATAAGTTTTGGAGAAAATTTCCAAGGAAACATATTAAGAAAAACAAAGGAGCCAGAACACAACCTAAACTCTAATGACTGAGTACAGTATATACTGTATGTCAGAATTATTATTGGGTCCCAATGGCATCAAGACTGATTTACCCCAATTTATATAGTATTAGTGAAATGAAATTAGATATGGGAGTCCCTTGCTTATCTATAAAACATGGTATATCATATAATATAGCTTGGTCTGCCTTCTCTGATGTAATCCTTTTAATGCTTTCAGAATTTCTAAAGCACAGAGTTTATAAAATATATTTTTAAAAAGAAAGAAGGCATTTTTCTATTGAAGAGATGATGCATCATTCATAATCATTTGTGGTTGAAGGGTTAAACCAGAATTTAAAATGTTGAGGAAATCTATGTTAAATCAAAAGCCACTTCAGAAACTTCCAAAACAAGCTGTAATCTACAGGCCAAAACTGTTGTTCAATCTTAGCACCCATATTTATCAAAGAAATAACTGTGACAGGAAAATATAGTCAATTTCTTACAATGCTTGGGAGGGACTAGAACGTTTGCTTCATTTAAATTAAGGAGCAGGAATCTATATGAAAATCCTTTAATACATACCTCCAATAAAATAGAGGTAAAAATCTGTACAGTATACTTTTTGAGCAGAGACATCACACTGACAACAAAGGTCCACATAGTTAAAGCAATGGTATTCCCCGTAGTAACCTATGGCTGTGAGAGCTGGACCATAAGGAAGGCTGAGCGAAGGAAGATAGGTGCTTTTGAACTGTGGTGCTGGAGAAAAATTCTGAGAGTGCCTTGGACAATCAAAAGAGTCCATATTCCAGGAAATAAAGCCAGACTGCTCACTTGAGGGAATGATATTAAAGGCAAAACTGAAGTACTTTGGCCACATAATGAGAAGACAGGATACCCTGGAGAAGATGCTGATGCTAGGGAAAGTGGAAGGCAAAAGGAAGAGGGGCCGACCAAGGGCAAGATGGATGGATGATATTCTGGAGGTGACGGACTCGACCGTGGGGGAGATAGGGGTGTTGACAGCCGACAGGAAGCTCTGGCGTGGGCTGGTCCATGAAGTCACGAAGAGTCAGAAGCGACTGAACAAATAAACAACAAAAACTGGTTCTGAGCTGCAAAATCCCATTTGACCATTAGATGGCAGCAAGGTGATGTAGAAACCTCCAACTCTTTGCTGCCATCTGGTGACTGTCTGATTCCATCTTATTTTCAGGATGATTCAGCTTCCTTATGCTGCTGTTGCATATATTAATGTTTGTCCAGGTCAGAAAAGCGATAGCAGCTAAAACCTAAACAAAGGCCAATTACTCTGTTCATGTAACATGCAGTGCCTGAAGAATTGAACCATATTAATGAAATGGCTTGATTCTCGTATGATACTAGGTCACTGGGTGGGATCTCACAGTACTTTGAATAACTAATTACCCAATTCTATTTTACCCTAGTCTAGCATGTTGTGTGAAACCATGATTTTTGCTGATTAATCATAATCATAATTTATAACAAGGGAATGGTCTGTTTATCTGTCACCAAGCTAAATTTATACTGACATGTTTTTAATAGATTTTTTTAGACTTCTGCTTTTTCTTTACACAAGAGTATCAGTCTCTTTGTTGGAGACTAATGTATTCTGTATGTAGATGTGAACATTCCCGAGAGTGGGAATTTAACCTGAACAATGATTAGTGAAGTAGCTTTTATAACTACAACAGAAAGGCAATTTATTTATAGGAAATGCATTATAGGTACAAAGTCTATGTGACAAGCTGTCATTCAGCCACATCTTCCTGCTGTGTTAGTTTTGTTGGTAACAAGAAGCAGAGAGTAGCTGTTAGTTCACAAGCTCACAAGAAATCTTCTCACAGGGACAGAAGGAGGGTCTACAGATACTGTTGGGGTGGGACTCTGGAAAGAAGAACTGAAACAGAAGATTGGGAAATGGCTGATTACTAAAATAGGCAGCAATGCCTCTTGAAGATGGATTGTTAGCTTTAATAAAGAACTACGTGGGCTGGAAAATCAGACCTGGATTGGGCTGTGTATGCACTACTGAAGAGAATTGTTGGACCCAATCTGAAGAAGCATGCTAAAGACCAGAATAGGCTGAAGGGTGCCAAGGGACAATGATGGGCTGACACAATGAGAAAATTGGCACTATTCTCTGTAAGTCCTTGCTCAAGTCTAATTTAGGAAGCAGGTAGGATTAGAGTAGTGCACAGGTGTGTTAAATTCACATGATAATCTGCAAATATATACGCTTAGAGATGCTTTAGATTGCTCTAAGTGTGCAGGAAAGAACACTCATTGTATGGCAACGTTAAAAATCAAGCAGCAGGTGGGGGGCAGGCACAGGGATGGAACTAGAGTCTGTGTCACCCGGCGCAAACATGGATTCCGCGGGGGCCCCCCCCCCATGGTTCATTTTGTCATTTTGGCGCACCTCCGGGCATCATTTTGGCTCCCCCCAGCATGCCACCCGGGGCACACGCCCCGCTTGCCCTCCCTAGTTGCGGCCCTGGGCAGGCGGGGGGGGGGGACTGGAATAATCTTCCACTATGTATCAGTAAATCATCTTTATTATCTTCTGCTAGAAGAATGTGTCTGGCTAAAAGCGCCAGAGGGTCCCTGCCCAGGGTCCGCCCAGGGTCCCTCCTTGTGCGGGAGATGGGCGGGATATAAATGTAATAAATAAATAAAAGTGAAAATAATAGTTGTGTGTTTTATCAATTCTGTGTAATTAATAAAACCTGGAAAAAAAATCTGGAATACTATTTTTTACTGAATTTCAATCAAATCCCAGCTAGCTGCATCCTACCGGGGGAGGGGGGTTCCAAGAGCATGTGTTCTGGGTGTGGGTGCCTGGGAAGAAAGGTAGAAGGAAGTAACTTCAGATTAGCAATCTCTTAGACAAAGAGCAGGCAGAGTGATAGTCAAAGAAGGACCATCCTTAACTATCTTCAACCCCTTCCTGCCCCCTTGTGGTCAGTGTCACTGGATTTGGACCTCCAAGCCTCTTTCTCCCTGGCTCATACACTGATCCACAACTCCCTCAAATCTCTCAAAGGGTTCTGTGTCCTTCTCTTGACAAAGGCTTGGGAATGCTTTTGCCAACATCTTTTCTGATGGGCAGAATTTCAGTTCAGGGAGTTCCTGTTCTTGAGCATTGTGGGAGAGCAGGCTGTAAGAAAATTACAGGTACCTGTGATTGCCTCCCTTCAAACCTCCTCTCAGCATTGGGAGGGCGGAGTGGCTGGTAAAAGCCTTCGTGTGTTACAGCTGAGGGAGGCGGCGGCGGCGGCAAGAGAAAGCAGGAAGCAAGTGCACAGCCTCTCTCTCTCTGTGTGTGTGTGTGTAGGTGTGTGTGTGTGTGTGTGTGTGTGGCTTTTGCAGCAGCCAGCCAGAAAGGAGATAAAGCAACCAAAGAAGCAAAGAGGTGTTTGTTTTCCCCACAGAGACTTGGAAGGTCCAGAGGAAACAACACACAGAAGAAAAGTCCTGCAGCAAATGTCTGAAGAGGGGCAAGTGTGTGAAAACTGCCCAATTAAAGAAGCTCTGTGTACTAGATATAGTAGCAACAGAGTAAGCTTGTAGCAGCAGGAGTAATATAAGAATATTACTCCTGCTGCTACAAGCTTACTCTGTTGCTACTATATCTAGTAATATAATATATATATATTATATTATATTATATATATATATATATATATATATATATAATATATAATATATAATATATAATATATAATATATAATATATAATATAATGTAAGAATACTCACTCGCTGGATCGTCACCTTGTTGTGGTGAGTGGGCTTGTGTGTTCCCAATGAACCCTGTGAGCGAAGCCGTCGGGAGTCATGTACTCCTGGTAGGGTCACCCATGGCGGTAAGGTCCAGGGGGAGGAACCAGACAAAGAACGATCCAAGAAAGTCCTCAATGGCAGAACAGGCGGAAGATAACAAGGTGCATTGTTACAACAGCTGCGAAGGCGGATGAAGGCTGCAGCAGACAAAAGGTCACCAATCGTCATGGTACCCATGCCATTGGATTAGAGCCTTTTTCTGTGAAGGTTGTGTGCTGATCGTTGTGCACCGATCTCCACACATAAAACAAATTCACGCACAGGCGTCTTCCAACCACACCAAACCCAAAACAACCAAAAGTCCCATGGCGATTGACGAATGGCAACGGGGGCAGGACTGTGAAATCTGGAAGCTCCTAGTCATGGACCAGCACATGGGCGGTGGATACGGATTCAGTCGCCCTGACTCAAGGATCGAGGCAGTTGAGTAGTTCGGCAGCTGTATCCACGACTGAGCAGCCCTATTTAGGATCCACTCTGCTCACCCCATATGGGGAGGGGGCTAGAAAAGGTGCCCTAAACATAGTCTGCCTCGTTCTCCCTGACTGGATTACCGTGACCAGTGGGGTCACCATCTAGCGGTCGTAAAAAACACATGAATTTTGGAACATGGAATATACGGACACTGCAAGACAATATGGATAGTGAACGACCTGAACGTAGGACTGCCATTATTGCAAGGGAGCTGAGACGTTTTAATATTGATATAGCAGCACTCCAAGAAACTCGAAGAGCAGGAGAAGGACAGTTGAAGGAAGAAAAAGGAGGTTATACCTTCTTTTGGAAAGGACTGCCTGAACAAGAACGACGAATACATGGGGTAGGCTTTGCTATCAAAAACAACCTTGTGAAGCTCTTATCAGAAGTTCCCACTGGGATTAACGAACGACTCTCAACTCTCCGAATAAAACTCGCCAAAAACCAACAGGCAACTATCCTAAGTGCTTACGCACCAACACTAGATGCAGATGAGGATATCAAGGAAAAATTTTATACCCAGCTGGACACCATCTTATCAGAGATACCAAAGGAGGATAAAATTATCCTCCTGGGCGATTTCAATGCAAGAGTTGGGCGTGACTTTGATTTGTGGCCAGGGATCATTGGGAAAGAAGGAGTTGACAAGAGCAACACGAATGGAATCTTACTTCTGCCTAAATGTGCAGAGCATAACCTTGTCATTACTAACACACTCTTTCGCCAGAAAAATAAATTTAAAACATCATGGAAGCACCCACGGTCGAAGCACTGGCATCTTTTAGATTATGTAATTGATTCTATTAAACGAGCTTGCTTTCAATCAACTCTCAAGGAACATCTGCCTATGGAACTTCCTGAAAATGTTGAGGAACACTGGGTTAAATTGAAGACTTCTATTATTTCAGCCTGTGAACAAACTATCGGATACCAAACTAAGAGACATCAGGACTGGTTTGATGAGAACGATAGTGAGATTGAACATATTATTGACAAGAAAAGGAAAGCCTTCCGGATATGGCAAAAAGATATTAACTGTGCCGTTAAGAAAAAAATCTACGCCAGTGCAAAGGCAGAAGTCCAAAGAAGAACTAGAGAACTTAAGAACATATGGTGGATAAAAAAAGCCCAAGAAACCCAACATTTTGCAGATGCTCATGATGCACGGGGCTTTTTTAATGCCATAAAGGCCATCTATGGACCAACAAACCATGGTACAAATCCCTTACGCTCGGTAGATGGTGCTAAACTTCTAAAGGACAAAGAGTCTATTGCACTGCGCTGGAAAGAGCATTACTACAATCTCCTTAATCATCACTCTACTGTGGCTGATGAAGTCTTCTTGCAAATCCCGCAAAAACAAATAAGAGATGAGCTTGCAGTACCCCCTAGTTTGGAGGAAGTCAGTAAAGCCACTAAACAAATGAAAAATAACAAAGCTAGTGGACCTGATGGGATTCCTGCTGAAGTCTTTAAAGAAGGCGGGCCTGAACTTACACAACAACTTCATAAGCTCATCGAAAAAATCTGGATGAGGGAGGAGATTCCAGCAGACTTTAGGGATGCCATAATTATCACTCTCTTTAAAAAGGGTGATAGAACAGACTGTGGAAACTATCGAGGCATCTCCCTTCTAGCTACAGCAGGCAAAATCCTGGCAAAGATCATCGCAAACCGTCTCCTATCTGTATCAGAAGACATCCTCCCTGAAACGCAAAATGGCTTCCGCCCTTCCAGGGGAACAGTGGATATGATCTTCACTGCACGACAGCTTCAAGAAAAATGCAAGGAGCAAAACCGCCCTCTGTACATGGCGTTTATTGATCTGACTAAAGCTTTTTTTTTTTATAGTAATTTTATTAAGTTTTACAATACATATTAAAAGTTAGAATAGAAAAGAGAAATAGAAATAGAAATACAAAATAAAGAAAAAGATAAAGAAAAAGTGAAGTCAAAAAATAATAAACAAAGAAAGTATAGAAAATAGATGCCCTCCAATCTGTCTTTGAACTTAAAATACAATAATTAATTTTAAATGTCAGTCTTTCATACAATACACAGGAACTTTTCTTTGTCATATGCCTTTTGATTTCTATAATCCAATCTTCTGATCTTCAAAAAATAAAAAATTCAAACAATAAAAGGACTTAAAATAACATCTCAATATAACCATGACCCCAGGTGTAAGGTCACACAGCTACCTAGAAACATATTTAGGATTCCCTTACCAACTTTGCTCAGACTGAAGAAGCTCCTTGGATAAGGAGCGAAACGTTTCCACTGAGAAAATAGAAATCCAGTTGACATGATTCAAGCTACAGATGATCTTCATATGGGTTTCACCTTTCTTGCTATCCCCCAATAATCCATCTTTGGCTTCCACTCCTTGAAGTAGTAATTAAATGTTAAATGTTCATTAGTGCATTTTTATCTCTTCCATAAAGTCCAATTAGTGTAACAAATAAAAGCCTTATTTACTTCTAATAAACTACAATATATTCTATTCATATTATGTTTATATATTCCACTAGTACATAACCTAACATATTTCCATCTATAATTTCCACTTCTTGTGATAGTGTCCATTTAAACTAAATACATAACCTATCATATCACTTAACCTAATACCTAATGTACCAATTTTTATAATATTCATACATACATATTCATACATGATGTCATCCTGTAATAGCCATCATTCTAATTACATCTCATCATCCAAAAAAAACAATAATCTATAATATCAACTTATGTTTATATTTAACCTTATATCTTACATTTAGAATATCACTTTTTTTACATATCCATACAGTTTCTCATATACAATCCAAGCCCATGTTTTCATTAATCTTTATGTATCCATACAGTTTCTGTTATCTTCTGTTTAGGTTATGCCAAAATCGCAATACTCAATGGCAAATTCGTAATATACACCATCTCGTCATATCATTATCTTAAACAATAATCTATAATGTCAACTTATATTGTGTTTAGCCTTATGTTTTACATTTAAAATATCACTTATAGTCAATGGCAAGTTCGCAAATATACAATCCAAATCCATGTTTTCATTAACCTTGTATCCCAGTCATGATACTGAATCTTCTGTTTAGGTTATGCCAAATTCATAATATGCAAAGTCAAGTTTACAATATACAGCCTGCTTTTTTCTATGTCTCATGTAGAGTATCAGAGCAATTTTCTCACCCTTTCCACATATTTCACAGTATCTAACTAATTGCATACTCAAATTTTCTCCCTGTCTCCACAACCATAAGATTTTTATACCAGAATTATAATATACAGCCTTCCGAATGTTTTTCTGGACTAATATATTTAAAATTCCCTCCTCCTGTTTCTCTTCTATTTCAAAAACGTTTTTCTTTCCTGTTTCAGATTCTATTTTTTGTTTTTCTTTCTCTTGGTCTTGCAAAGATATCAATAATAATTCCAGTGACCTTCTAATCCCTGAAAGAAGTTGAATTGCAGCTGCGAAAACCATCCCGCTTCTATGACCTTCAGATTTTTCTAGTCAAAACAATAGTTGGTCTGTTCATGGAATATTACCAGCAAAGTCTATCAAATAAAATTAAAAAAAAAACATTCCAATAATCCAAAATACAGGAGGGAGCTATATTTCAAACAGTTTATAAAAGGAGAAATAAAAGATGAATTCCAAGTGAAACAAAATCCACTCTATAGGAATATAGAGAGAAAAAGAGAAAAGGAATTTACAAACGTTCCCCTGCGCTTTTGTTCTTCAAACTGCAGGCTGCTTAATCCAAACAAACAGTTTCTCAAAAAGTAGATTGTCAATTAGTTTATCAAACGAAGAATTACAAACAAAGTCTCTTAAATCCCTCTAATACAAAAGAAAGGTAAAAAAAAATACAGACGTTTCCTTATGTTGCAAATGTAGAATCCATCAAACTTCCACCAGAATCAGTTATAGCAAAGAAAGCACAAAATTAGCCAACATTTTAAACAAAGTCCAAAAGATAGATCTTAGATTCCAAAAATATTCCAATCTAAAAAAAAAATTCCTAAAGTGATCTAAAAGCGGCTGTGCGCTCTTGTGTCTCTTCAAAGAGACTTGTTTTCCCTGCGAGAGCCAGATATCTCTCGGCCATTTCCCTTGCACTTACCCTGCTTTTCCTGCGGTGGAAACTACAGAAAAAACAAGGGTAGGCAATTCCAATGGCCCCACGAGCAATCTTCTGGTTTCCCCTTCTTCAGGGGAAAAAACTTCAGTGGTCCACAACTTCTGCAATCTACTGCAAGCAAGGAAAATTCAGTCAGTTCTCAGCTCTCTGAGAAACCTGACTGGTCGAGCTGGCAGCCAAGCCTGGAGTCGATCTGACTAAAGCTTTTGATACTGTAAATCGTACTGCTCTCTGGACCATCCTTCTGAAAATTGGATGCCCTGATAAATTTGTGAACATCTTGCGGCTACTCCATGACGACATGATGGCAACAATCCTGAACAACAATGGCTCTCAAAGCGATCCATTTAAAGTGGAATCCGGCGTTAAACAGGGATGTGTTATTGCTCCAACCTTATTCACTATCTTCATCGCTATGATTATACACCTTGTTGAAGAGAAACTTCCTACTGGTGTAGAAATTATATATCGAACAAATGGAAAGCTTTTTAATCTTAGTAGGCTGAAAGCAAAAAATAAGGTAATTGCAACTTCTGTTATAGAACTTCAATATGCTGATGATAACGTAGTCTGTGCACACTCCAAGGAAGATCTTCAAACTATCCTAAACATCTTTGCAGAAGCATATGAAAAGCTCGGCCTCTCGATTAACATTAAAAAAACCAAAGTGCTTTACCAGCAAGTTCGAACCAATCCCTCTGCAGCGCCATCAATCCAGCTTAAAGGTGTGTCACTAGAAAATGTCGACCACTTTTCTTATCTCGGCAGCCATCTATCTACAAAAGCCGACATCGACGCTGAAATTCAGCATCGCCTGAGCTCTGCGAGTGTAGCTTTCTCCCGAATGAAGCGCAGAGTGTTTGAGGATCGGGACATTCGCAGGGAGACCAAAATGCTTGTTTACAAAGCCATTGTACTACCAACCCTTCTGTACACCTGTGAAACATGGACCCTCTACAAACGCCACCTCCAACTTCTTGAAAGATTCCATCAACGCTGCCTCCGAAAAATTCTGAAAATGACTTGGGAAGATAGGCGGACTAATGTTAGCGTATTAGAAGAAGCGAAAACCACCAGCATTGAAACAATGATCATCCAACATCAACTTCGCTGGACCAGCCATGTTCGAATGCCTGACCATCGTCTTCCAAAGCAGCTACTTTACTCCCAACTTAAGAATGGAAAATGGAATATTGGTGGACAGCAAAAGAGATTCAAAGACACTCTCAAAGCTAATTTTAAAAAATGTAATATCAGCATTGAGAACTGGGAAGCCCTAACTCATGAGCGTTTCAATTGGAGGTCAGCCTTTATTAATGGCGCTATGGACTTTGAAGAAGCACGAGTACAGGGTGAAAGGGAGAAAAGAGCTAAAAGGAAGGTACGTCAGGCAAACCCTCATCATGACCGTCTCCCACCCGGAAACCTATGCCCTCACTGTGGGAGGTTGTGCGGATCCAGAATTGGCCTTTATAGCCACTTACGGATCCACTGTTAAAATTTTACCTTTGGAAGACAATCTTTCTCGGCTACGAGTGATCGCCAATGATGATGAATATAAGAATAGTTAGTTTATATATGTATTAGATAAGGACAGAAATAGTTGTATAGTATAAGTTCATTAGTTGTATAGTATAAGTCCATTAGTAATTTAGGTTAGTTAGTTATAAACTAGGATTGTATTAGCTAATCACATAGTTATATAGAACACACTTTTATATTGTACATAGTTGCTTAAAGTAAACCCCCCCCCAAATTTATAAGGGGAGATTTAAAAACTTTTAAGTGTGCAGTGCTTTATTGGGGGACTTTCATTTGAGTCTGGATAAACAGCCTTGGGTATAAAAAGAACCCGTGACAAGCATCTTCCACATAGTAGGGATTTGATGTCTATGTCCTTCAAACTGCTTTTCTGCAACCTTTCTCCATTCATTTCCTTCAGTGGCTGATATCCTTTCAATGTTCTTCTATGTGCAAAGTTCTTCCACTTGCTCCCTTTGGCAATTTGGGACAGCCTTCATGGTGGAACCCCTGTGTTGGACTTCTTGAAGGGACTGGGGTATGGTGCTTCAGTTTCCTCTTCTGGCTGTGCTATGCAGTCAACATCCAGGCATGTGATGAGGACCTCCTTGGAAACTTGTGGTCTCTACTTACTGCTTGTCTGGAACAAAAATGGACACCTTGTGGTTATTCTCTTTTTGTCTTTCATCAACATAACCAACGTTGTGTACTTTGACAGTGTGTGTGGCAGCATCTAGGACCCTTATCCCTTACAGTATTGTGAGTATTTAACCATTACTTCTTCCAGTTCTGCAATTCAGCTTGGTTCTCTTTCCTTTTAGCACATATGCATATCCTTTAAAACCAAATACACCTTAGCTGATGTGGCACTGCATCTGTGGCTTTCATTGCAAATAGTTGGATGTGTTAAGTACTTCTCCCCAGTATTGATCTGCCAGTCTGGTGCCCTGAAGCATGCATCTCATCATTTTAGTAGGGAACAATTGCTCCTAACACAAGGGGGTATAGGCCTTTTTGGTTTCATACAATCCCTTGCTTTTCCAGGTACCTTTGTATGTTGCCTGTTGTATATTTACCCTCTTTGTCTGTGTTCAGTACTTGAGTTGGACTTCCAACACTTCTGAAGGGGAGGGCAAGGTTTTGGACATTGACTAACAATCCTATCTAGCAAGGATTGTCCAATTTATTGCTCCTTGAGAATCAGAGGTATGTAGTCATGCCAGTGGTGTCTTCCATGAACTTAGAAGTCCCAGTGTACAGAAGGGTGTTTACATGGATGCCTCTGAATGCTTTCCCCTCTGCAGTCTCAACAGGGAGATATAAGAACATCTTTGCCCTTGTAGGATTGGGCAAGTAGAGGCAGGCGAGCATTTCCTTTTTCAGAGTTTACTCTATGGAAAAATGTGTAATACTTTTATCTCCCTGATATTGCCAGGACTGCCAGAGCACACAGATCAACGGCATATTTACAAATGCTATTGATGGACTGATGCTATTGATGGATTAATATCCCTCAACAACACACAAAATTGCTTCTGTGTTGCAGCTTACAAAATTTGCCAGCGTCTGATTAAGAATAAGAATGAATAAACTTTGCAAATTCCGAGGTAATATTTCATAAGACTTCCACATTTCATAAAGTATAGCTAAACTGATGCTACTAGATATCTGATTAAGATTTGGACAGAGAATTTATTAAATAGAACAACAACAATAACAACAACAACATCTTATAGTCAGTATTTTACTGCTTTGGTACAGTAGTTTAATATTAGCATTACAGCTTCATTCACAAAACTTAGAGCTGTAATGTTTTACATATTATGTCAGCAATATTAAGTTTTAGATGCTGTGAATATGGCAATAATTCTTGTGTCTCTGGTCTCTGTCCAAATAAAGACTGTTTTTGCTGAAGGAAGCCATTGCCTCAGTGCCCCGTCTGGGGACCTTTTGAGGCACCTGCCTAGCTATTGATGGAATCAGGAGATTGTACTGGGTGGCATCTCAGGCTGTTCCAGCAGGGCTCTTGCTCAGCTTGCCCTGTTGAAAACTCCGTGAGTTGCTGTTTAAAGTGACTTTGGGTCCATCCTTATGTCCCATGAACATCCTCCACTAGGTATTTTTAGAGGACAAGTCCTAAGGATGCTGCCTTCATCTTATTCCGTCTTACCACAGAAGCAGCTTGCATTCATTTTTAGTTGTTCTGGTGTTTTCCTTTTCTCCTGACACACATTTTGCCATATAAACATTCTATAATAACTTATTGACAATTAGCAATTTATATGCCACTCGATTCCAAAAAGGCTCTCAGCAGGTTACAATAACTCAGAAGTAAAACAGGAAGAATTAAAAGGAAAAATCAACAACCTGGACAATCTATTCCCTAGCCATTGACACACTGAGGAAAACCATCCTAACAACAACCACCACCTTCTGTAGGGAAGACACCTCCCATAACATCAATTCCTCAAGGTTTTCCAGCAGGTCTTGGCTGCTTGTTGGTGATGATGTGACCAGAGGCTGGGATATGGCTAATTCTTGCTGACTACTTTTGCTGCAGCAGGCATGCTCCTCTGCCCAATTGCTGGCACTGCCCTCCACTGACATTTTCACTGGGGCTGCAGGAGAACCAGGCATCTGGCTTCTGCACAGGAATTTTTCCATGTAGTGCCAGTCAGGCATGACCCAGGTCTCTTATATACACAGGTGTGGCATTCTTCCAGAAGACTATTTTCATACATATAGTGGCCATTGGAAAGAAAGCATACCTGGGTTTAAGAAACAGGACTAGCATTCTCTGCATAGTAGATTGATGTGAACTGGGAAAGTTTTGCCAACTGCTGGTTATTTCCCAAGGGACATACTTGCAAGGGGGAGGGATTTTGAATATTCCATAGGATGCTTCCAGGGGCTGCCAGCTCCAGCCATGTGATGCCAGCTCTGCCGTTCCCATGTAGCAGTTATTGATTAAAGATATTTGGGAGCTGGCATGAACTGACAAGAGCTGGCATAATCTGCCAGTTTCCCTTTCTATCCAGAAGGATAGGAAAAGTGGAAAACCTGTGTCCAAAAATATTCTAGCTGACAGGTCAGTGGGAAGGATGAAGGCAAGGGCCCTGTCTCAGTGTGCTATGTAAGCTTCTTCCTGCTTCATCCTGCAAGAATGTATCATCCTGCAGTTAAGAAGGGTTTTTTTGCCTGAGTCTACCTATCTTCCAGAAGGGAGGTAGACCCATGGTCAGAAATAGTCCAAGTGACAGGTTAGCATCCTTGCCGGTGGCCATCACTGAAGGTGGCTATCCTAGGCATCTGTTCCCCCTCCCCAGCACACTTTAAGACTGATGGGTAGTGTTTTCTTCCCCACCAGCTGGTGATGCTGGGTGGGAGGGAAACATAACCAGGAGTCCACCATGTGTTGCCCTTAAACTGCCCTGCACTAGATCTGTGAGAACTGAATCACTTGCAAACCTTGCTACTGAGGTGAAAGTTCTTTTCAGCCGACTGGAGGAATGCACACAGCCCTCAAGAACAGCCATTCAGCTGATGCATGACCAATGGTATATATTCACCGCTAGAGGTTGCCATAGTTCTCTTCCCAGTAGAATAACCTCTATAGCACTTAGCATGCTGTACAGCTGAATGCTGTCTCTCTGCAGAAAGATTTCCAGTCTGCTGTGAAATCAGGCTGACAATGGAATAAACTTGCTGGAGCAAGATCTCAGATAACACATCACAAACATCCAGCACACAGAAGAAACATTATTCAATGTACCTCATTTTCCCTGTTCAGTGCAGCATGGACCTACAAACAAGTGATAGAAGATTCAGAAAAAAAGTTGTTATGCATGTAAATACAGCTGCTTTCAGAACAGGAGAAGGAAAATCTGTATATAGGCCAGCAAGTGGAATGAGAAAGATGGGTGCTTAATTACCCAACACTGCAGACTCCAGGGTTCTTAATCTGAGGGGGGCATTTCTTATAATATGTCTATGAAGGTTCTCAGTCATCCAGGTGGAATTGTCTGTAGCTTGAATCATGTCAACTGGATTTTTTGGATAAGGAGCGAAACGTTTCCACTGAGAAAATAGAAATCCAGTTGACATGATTCAAGCTACAGACATTTCTTATAATATTATCAGCAACCCCTCCCTCCAAGCCTGGCGCCCTTCAGAGTGTTGCAGTTGTGTGTACTCTCACAAAATGACTGCCATAGTGGCTGTGGACCATTAGAAAATAGTCATTTACCAGAAGTTGCTACCCAAACAGTGAGTACGTAGACCTAATTTACTGTTTCAAAGAAATGGTTTGTCAGTGCACAGAAACAGAAGGCTGACCAGTGATTTGAGTACAATCTTCCTGTCTCTTCTAAGGTACTATGGCATCTAAAGCAATGAAATGCCAGTTGCAATGGCAGCTTTGCTCTGCTGGGCACTTAAAGGCTAACCCAGGGGAGAAGGAAGGGGGATGCAGAAAGGTCAGAGAAGAAAATACATCAATCAGAAGAACAGAAAGGCAGAAGGAATGTGAGAGTGGTGGACCTGCAAGAAATGGGGAGGGTAGAGGACATTTTGGTGACGATCATTCTAAAATAACAAGCAAGAAGGCATATAGAGGAAGAGCTAGAGGAAGCAAACATTTTTATACTTATGATGATTCCCACAGTGATGAAAATTCCCAAAAGTAATGCAACGTGTCTAGCAAAAGAGGGGGGCAACCTCGGTATGATGTTCTGTATCACTATCACATTTTCTACTGTTATCAAGGCACGAGAACCACCACGGATGCATCATCTGTATCAACAGCTAACTGCAAAGGAATTTAATGTGAAATGTTATGCCAAGTCCCTAATTGGATGCTGAAATGTGTCTCCGGAGAAATTCCATTATATTTCATCACAGCCTTAGCCAGCAGACAGATGGTATTGTTGTACTTCTTCTAGGTCATCAGGAATCACTTGCTGAGCCTCAGAATTTATGCCCAGCTACAACTGACTTTTACTGAGGCTGCTGCTGCCAAACGGTGCAAGGCTTGGTGACCAAAGTGAGATTTGGCCTAATGCACACATCTGAACAGGAATCATCTGAGGTTCCCAGCCGCTAGTTGCTGCCAATTCTACATGCACTGGGCCACATCAGAGTCATTGCAGACAGAAAGCATTAAAATTACTCTCAGACATATTGCCAATAACTGGCATTGGATTCTGCAAAGGAGACAGACATTTTTAATATATCTTCTTCTCTTGGGACACAAGAATGTGCCTGTAGTGATTAAGAAGTTAAATGTGCTGTTTAATAAGAATATCAAAAAAGCTGGGGAAGGGTTGCCAATAAATCCCACAGCATGGAAGCAGCTATGCTCTAAAGCAGAGCTTTCCAAACTGTGTATCGCGACACAAAAGTGTGTCGCCACACACAGTCTAGTGTGTCGCCACACACATTCTGGTGTGTCGCCACACAACCCGGAAGTGCTGATCATCATCAGCGCTTCCGGGTTTTCCCGCGGCGACACACCAACTGCAGCACGCAAAACCCGAAAGCGCAGCAGCGCTTCCAGGTTTTTGCGCGCTGCTGCACTTCCGGGTTTTCCCACAGCGACACACCAACGCTGGTTGGTGTGTCGCCGCGGGAAAAACTTTGGAAAGCCCTGCTCTAAAGGAACCTAATCAATCACAGTTCTAAAAACAGATCTTGAAACAGGTGAGCCATCACCATCCATGCAGCATGCTTGGGTGACTGCAGGGAGCATTAAAAAGGAAGGCAAGTGATGTCAGATGCATTGCAACATCATTGTACTTGGGATATTTATGCAGTGACCTTCTAATGACCTTGACATCATTATGGCTTGTACATACATGCCTTAAACAGAGGGAAAGAAAGTTCAAGAAAATCTTTTCTGAATTCCTTCCTTGACACTGACAATGAAAGGAAGCATGGGAGTATTAAGGAGGGGATTATTATTTTTATTATAATATTGTAAGTTATATCATTGTTACAAGTTTTCCTGGCTGTTAGTTCTGCATATCATATGTATGGAATGACAGCCCAAAAAGGGTCTTCATATGTCCTTACAGTTGTTTGGAAACTTTTCTAAGGAAGAGGTCTCCAGCAACACTAGGAGCAGATAATCTCTGGCCTGCATGTGGCCTCCAGCATTTGGGGGGGGGGGGGGAGTCCTGTCGGATTTTAAGGGGAGAAAGGGTACCTTAAGTTTAAGGCCTCCACTTTAACTCTTTTAAAAAATCCAGGTGATGGTTCTTGGAGTGCAGGGTTAAGGGGCAATTAACATGTACATCAGTTTCTCACTGGGGCATCCACCTGATTTCATTCTTGATCCAAAAACTACCCTCACCCGCACAAGGGTGATGTGTATCGGAGGTAGGCAACATGTCTACTGTTCAGGCTGTGAGAACATGGCAGTGAAATGATGTCACCAGATTGAAATGAGCCAACAGTTTTCTCCCCTTGTAACACAAAATAGTTTTAAGTTAATGGAGGCTTTACAGAAATATTGTTGTTCTTGTTTTATTGAAAACTCTATAAAAATATTAATCAAGAAGCTTGCTGCCAAATTTCAGTGGAGTGATTTCAGGATAGCTAAAGTAGGCTGGGGCCTCCTGTAGCCCACAGCTAACCTGTTTCTATTACTGTACAGAGCAAAGTTGTGGAAGATCATTTAAATTCCTGTACTGTATGTCACTTTACCCTCTCTGGCTCGAAGCCTTTCCCCACTTGTACCCAACCATAGCGCAAACATGCCTTGGCAACAATCTTTTTTCTGTTGTGCACTCATGGGGTTGCCTTCATCTTTTTCTCCTGTGCATGGATGAGGCAGGCTTAAGTCATCCTTAGCTGTACTAGTGCCTACAAACGTCTACATCTAACCACAATGAGGCCGAAGTGATGAAACGTGCATCATGACGTCACAGTGAAAGCCCTGCCCTTTCACATCCCCCCTCCCCCCTCCTGCTCCTGCAGATGTGGATGCTAATGTGAAAGTACTATTTCTCATCTCATTCCAACACTATCCAAGGGCAGTTCCAAGTGTGAAAAATCTGTTGGGCTTTGTCACCCATAACCTTGAAGGAAAGTCTGATGATTGGCAGTGTCTGGAACAGAAACAAAAGAAGGAACAGCAACCGGGAAAGCAAAGTGCATGATGCCAGTAATTTTTCTGCCAACTCAAGGATATATGGTGAGCCATGAAACTCAATAATAATGGGGAAAGGTTCCTCAACCCTGACTTATTAGAGCAGCATTTCTCAACCTTGGCAACTTTAAGATGGGTGGACTTCAGCTCCCAGAATTCCCCAGCCAGCATGCTGGCTGGGGAATTCTGGGAGTTGAAGTCCACCCATCTTAAAGTTGCCAAGGTTGAGAAACACTGTTTTAGAGAATGAACTCAAATGCCAAAGTTAAAACCACATGCAAAGGTTTTTTTCTTAATAGATTATCAGGGAGAGACTGCAAGGATTTTTCTTTTCTTTGTTAATTCCTCAAAATAATGAATTGTGTAGCTGTCCGTGCACACAAATCAAGTATCAAAAAGAAGACCCAGCCTTAAACTACCTGCAGCTTAGCATAATGGGGACATTCTGGCATCCCCGATTATAAATAGCCAAGCAACAGCTCACTGAGGATACAGACTTCTAATAATAGAAAAACTTTAGAAAGGGATTTGGGGAAAGTATGACTCTGCTAATCTTTTGTCGATTTGTAAGTAGGTTTCCATCCAGTTATCTCAGCATCTTTTGTGGGTTCTGCAGGATGCAAAGGAGTTAGACAAGCTGCAGATTTCTCATTAAAAAAACACCCATTGTATAATTTCTGGTGTTCAGGGTTATTATTATTTACATCTATCGTATACAACTTTTTGCTATACAAAAACGAATACCTTTTGAGATTTTTATATATATTCCAAGGATGCCTATAAATGCAGCCTTCTTGCTGTTGTAGTAATAAACAGCTAAATGGCATCCTGCAAAAACAGAATAAGAACTGTATAAAGTCAGGGCAGGAAGGAGCCAGGGGAAATTAACTCCCAAACAGACGGTTCACAAAGCATGATAAAGTGGACATTAAGGTAAGACTGGAGCTCTCTCAAAGCTTATTTTCTTGCAAAGTAATTCTGGGGCTACCAAACTGGGCTGAAGAAATCCAGGCAACCGGCAACAGACAGACACAGAAAGCTCTAACTCTACCATTTAGTGGTTGTCCAGAATTTTGCAACCTGCATCTGGTAGGCCTGATTTAGGGTGAGGGCTATTTCTCTTCAGAGACAAAACTTGCCCCATTCTAGAAATGTTACATCCTAAAAAAAAAAAAACCTGGTGTATTAACAATAGTACTATTACTCTTATCCGTATTAAGAAAAGTTGCGCCAACTAAATGGCCTTGAGGCAGCTTTATAGCAGCAAGGCCTGGTAAATTGTGGGGGCTCTGGGCTTACTTAAGCTACATGTTCTATATTTTTGTTGTTGTTCAGTCGTTTAGTCGTGTCCGACTCTTCGTGACCCCATGGACCATATCACACCAGGCCTTCCTGAAGTCCTCCACTGTCTCCCGGTGTTTACTCAAATTCATGTTCATTACATTGGTGATGCTATCTAACCATCCTCTGCTGTCCCCTTCTCCTTTTGCCTTCAGTCTTTCCCAGCATCAGGGTCTTTTCCAGTGAGTCCTCTCTTCGCATTAGGTGGCCAAAGTATTTGAGCTTCAGCATCAGTATCTGTCCTTCCAATGAGCAGTCAGGGTTGATTTCCTTTAGGATTGACTGATTTGACCTCCTTGCAGTCCAAGGGACTCTTAAGAGTCTTCTCCAGCACCACAGTTCGAAAGCATCAATTCTTCGGCGCTCAGCCTTCCTTATGGTCCAACTCTCAACATGTTCTATATACAGTATATAATTGAAGTGGGCAACCCCTACCTCAGGGATTTTCAAACTTCTTCAGGCCGTGGAACTGTTAGTTAAAAACAAAATCTCCAGCCTCCCCTGATCACAGCTTTAATGACAGAAAATTGGCTGCCTTCAAGTGAGCTTTATTTCTTGCCCTTAGTCTCTCACAGAACCCCATCAAGTTTTTGAGGAGCCCCGGGTTCCGTGGAACACATTTGCCAAGTCCTGCTCCAGCCTGTGGATTGCATGTAGGGTTGCTAGCCCACTTCTTCTGCAGTTCCCAGAGCAGCCTTTCTCAACCTTTTGACCCTGGAGGAACCCTTGTAATATTTTTCAGACCTCGGGGAACCGCTGCACGTTCAGGCTCAAATATAGGCCAGAAGCTACAAAATTATTATATTCGTTTCATGGGTAGGCCTGCATATATGCATTAACAGAGTTCTTAAACTAAAAATAAAGAATGAAACTTACCTCTTTAATGTGAAGTTGCCCGAATTTGAAATAATTT
Source organism: Charina bottae (assembly GCA_023362775.1). Classification (NCBI taxonomy): domain Eukaryota; kingdom Metazoa; phylum Chordata; class Lepidosauria; order Squamata; family Charinaidae; genus Charina; species Charina bottae. The sequence continues at coordinate 108,221,855 of JALMGJ010000004.1, forward strand.
TTTAAATAAATTGCGATCTCCCAGGGAACCCCTAGTGACCTCTCGCGGAGCCCTGGTTGAGAAACCCTGTCCCAGAGCATATCGGGGAGAGTGGCAAAATTTGGCTGTATAACTTGGGGCAATTTTTAGCAAATATAAGGATGGAAATTAATTGTCAAGGCCAGCCCAAGAACGACGACGAGTCAGTGTATTCAAACTCCAGTTCTTTATTGCTCTCACCATACAGACAGAATCTTGCCAGACTAAAGCTACTCTAACTAACCTAAGCACAAATAACCTGGGAGACTCTAGGGCGGGGCAACCCTGAACCTCTTTACTTTCCCAGCAACACTTTCCAGACTGTGAATCCTCTTATCTCCTTGGAATGCGCTCCCTCCTCCCTGAGAACCAGCGGCAACGCCGAAATCCACCACATGAATGCATTAAATCTATGTTAGGCAAAACATATCATTTTATTCACTATCACTACCCAAAAATGAAAAAAACAAAAACAGCACAGCATAGAACAGAATAAAAATTCCTTGAGCCTGTTCTTCTCACCTTGTAATATCACTATCTCAGCTGGCACACTGAGCTGACCGCATCCCCAGCCGCAAAAATGTTGTCCGCCGCTGATATAGAGTGCAGCAGCAGCTATTTAATATACTAGCAGTAGTCTGCCTGTAGTATCTGGATTATTAACTGATGTACTGTAGGTTTAGTCTCCAGGGGGATGTGGTGAGAAGAGAGCCTTCCATTCTCAAATATCAATCCTGGGTTTGCTAATCAGATTATAGATGTGACCAGAACATGGGTTCATATTAATCAGCCACATTCCAAATTGTACGTGAAGAACCTGAAATAATGTATAATCCAATACATATAGGAGGAAAGAGGTAATATCAAATATGACAGTGCTATTGGGTACCCTGCTGAACAGGCATATAGTCTTACCTCTTCCATCATGTGTGTCTTTATTTATTTTTTATTTATTTATATTTCAATTTATATACCGCTCCATCTCCCCACAAGGGAACTCTGGGCGGTTTACAAAACACAACAATTAAAATCCAACAATTAAAACAACCTAATAAAATACTCTAATATAGTAAAATTAAGTATAAAAATCCAAGATGCGATTGTTTGGTATTTAGATGTTTAAAAGGGCCCTATGGCACCAGCCATCCCCAAGAGGAACTGTTCCCCCCCTCCCCCCACGCAAGGCGGCAGAACCAGGTCTTTAAGTTCTTTCTGAAGGCCGGGAGCGATGAGGCCTGCCTCACCTCCGGGGGTAGCATATTCCAAAGGGTGGGCGCCGTTACCGAGAAGGCACGCCTCCTAGACCCCATCAGGTGACATTCCTTTACGGACGGGATCCGCAGCATGCCCTCTCTGAATGACCGAGTGGGACGGTTCAACGTTATGGGGATGAGACAGTCCCTCAGGTAACCTGGCCCCATGCCATGTAGGGCTTTAAAGGTGATAACCAACACCTTGAATTGGACCCGGAAGCACACAGGCACCCAGTGCAGCTGTCGCAGCAGAGGTGTCACATGCACTGATCTAGGCGCACCAATAACTGCGCGAGCAGCCGCATTCTGGACCAATTGAAGCTTCCGGATACTCCTCAAGGGTAGCCCCATGTAGAGCGCGTTGCAATAGTCTATATGGGAGATGACCAGGGCATGAGTGACTGTACGGAGGGCTTCCCGATCCAGGAAAGGGCGTAACTGACGCACAACACGAAGTTGTGCAAATGCCCTCCTGGCCACGGCTACCACCTGCTCTTCGAGCAGGAGCCGTGAGTCCAGAAGAACCCCCAAATTACGCACTTGGTCTGAATGGGGTAGTGCAACCCCATCCAGAACTAAAGATGACAACTTCCTGGATCCACGGGAGCCATCAATCCACAGCCACTCCGTCTTACCAGGGTTCAGTCGAAGCCTGTTGTTCCCCATCCAGACCCCCACAGCCTCCAGGCACTGAGAAAGGGTAGCCACTGCATCACTTATCTCACCAGGGATGGAAATATATAATTGAGTATCGTCTGCATATTGATGGTATCTCATCCCATGGTGACGGATGATCTCACCCAGCGGTTTCATGTAGATGTTAAATAGGAGAGGGGAGAGAACCGAACCCTGCGGTACCCCACAGACGAGGGGGCGAGGGTCGGATCTTTCCTCTCCTATTACCACCGATTGGGAATGGCCCTGGAGGAAGGAGGTGAACCAGCGCAGAACTACGCCTCCCACCCCCAACTCCCTGAGCCGTCCCAAAAGGATACCATGGTCGATGGTATCGAATGCCGCTGAGAGGTCAAGAAGAGCTAGGATGGATGCACTCCCTCCATCCCGCTCCCGCCAGAGATCATCTGTAAGCGCGACCAATGCAGTTTCCACCCCATATCCCGGCCTGAAACCTGACTGGAAGGGGTCCAGATAATCCGTATCATCCAGGATCCTCTGGAGTTGCAACGCCACCGCTTTCTCAACCACCTTCCCTAAAAAGGGGAGGTGGGAGACAGGACGAAAATTGTCCAATATAGTAGGGTCCAGTGATGGTTTCTTGAGGAGGGGGTGCACCAAAGCCCATTTAAAAGCAGCTGGGAACACCCCCTCCCCCAGAGATGCATTAACCATCACCTGGACCCAACCACATGTCACCTCCCGGGCTGCCTGTACCAGCCAGGAAGGGCATGGGTCCAGATGACATGTGGTGGCCCTTACAACCCGAAGGATCCTGTCCACTTCCTTAGGTCCAACAGGATCGAACTGTTCCCAGATAACCGGGCAAAGACGTTCCCTCGGCATCTCCCCAGACTGTGCTACACGCTTAGAGTCCAACTTAGACCGAATCTGAGCGACTTTATCCTGCAGATGCTCAGAAAATTCTTCCGCACGGCCCTGTAGGTGGGTCACAGACTCCACCTTACCCAACAGAGATCTTGTTATCTTAAACAGGGCCGTCGGACGGCATTCTGCGGACGCAATAAGAGCGTGTAAAAATTCGGTTCTTCTCCTCCACACCTATGGCAAAGATACAGATTCATAAGTAGACAGGATCTATATTAAAGTTCCCTTTGGTCAAAGTCAATATTTTTTCCAAAGTCCACACAGCTGCTGTTTAGCATGTGAGCATATGCTAAATGAATCCAGACAATAACCACTACATTCCAAGTGCCACGTTCCAATTCAAAGCCTAGTGCTAAAGTTGTGTGAGGAGGTGTGAGTTTTATTATTTGCATGTATTTAATATAATTGAGTGATACAAGCAACCTGTGGTACTACAGTACTGGGAAAAGCACAAAATATGCTGCTATGTCAGGCTGCTTTTCAAAAAACTGTCAAGGTAGATTGATAAAATTTATGGGCAGCTGACAAAATAAGGCAATAAAAACAAAGATGTAGATAACCTAAAAAACAAAAAAGTCTGGAAAACCAACAACCATCTGATAGATTGAAACTCCATAGAAGGGGTCTGTCACCACTCTCAGTAACTATATCTGCCACTCAAGAGGTGCATCAGACCACAGATGGCTTTGAGCAGTGAAGCTTCCAGAAGAGACCAGGGAGTATGTTTTCACAGTGAAATCCTAAGTCAGAGCTTTCCAAACTGTGTGTCAGGACACGTTAGTGTGTCGGCTGCAGTGTCTGGGTGTGTCGCGGCTGCTGCTGCCTCCGAGACCTGCCAGGATTCCGCGCAGGTCCTAGTGCCTGCCTTGTGCCCTGCTGTAAGAGCGTGTCACGAAATGATGCCCGGCTGTAAGAGTGTGTCGCGAAATGATGCATATCTAAAAAGTGTGTCAACAACATGAAAAGTTTGGAAAGCTCTGTCCTAAGTGTTCACTGCTTTAGTTTCCTTTTCATTTATCCTGCTGTATTAGATTTTGTTTTTTAAGTCTCCTATCTATATATGCAGCACTACAGATGCACAAAATAAGAGTTCATATATCATATTACATAATATATCATATTATATCATATATCATATCATATATCACATTACATATATATCATACATCATATTACATACGTATTTATCATATCATATCATATCATATCATCATATCATATCATATCATATCATATCATATCATATCATAGATATATCATATATCATATTACAGGTGAAGTAAGTGATGCGGTCGCCGCCCTATCTCAGTGCCTGGGGGCTGTGGGGGCCTGGATGGGGAACAACAAGCTTCAGCTGAACCCTGTCAAGACCGAGTGGCTGTGGATTGATGGCCCCTCGGTATCTGGGAAATTGTCATCTTTGGTTCTGGATGGGGTGGCACTGCCCCACTCAGAACCGGTGCAGAACTTGGGGGTCCTCCCAGACTCACGACTCCTGCTCGAAGAGCAGGTGGCAGTCATGGCCAGGAGGGCCTTTGCGCAGCTTTGGCTTCTGCGCCAGTTACACCCATTCCTGGACCGTGATGCCCTCCGAACGGTCACTCATGCCCTTGTCTTCTCCCATATAGACTATTGCAATGCGCTCTACATGGGGCTACCCTTGAAAAATATCCGGAAGCTACAGCTGGTACAGAACACAGCTGCGTGGGCAATTTTAGATGCACCAAGATTAGCACACATAACACCTCTGCTCCGTGAGCTGCATTGGGTGCCGGTTTGCTTCCGGGTCCAATTCAAGGTGTTGGTTATCACCTTTAAAGCCCTACATGGCATGAAGCCAAGTTACCTGAGGGACCGTCTCATCCCCATAACATCGACCTGTCCCACCCGGTCATGCAGAGAGGGCATGCTTTGGACCCCATCAATAAAAGAATTTCATCTGGTGGGGTCCAGGAGACGGGCCTTCTCTGCAGTAGTGCCCACCCTTTGGAATATCCTGCCCCCAGAGGTGAGGTGGGTTTCCTAATTTCTGGCCTTCCGGAAAAATTTGAAAACCTGGTTCTGCCGCCTAGCTTGGGACAGGAAAGGTAATAGCTCCTCCTGGGGGTGGCTAGTACCATAATGGCCTCCCTACTTTTAAGGTCGATTCGCCTAGATTGGATTTTATACTTATTTATTATACTATATTGTTTATTGTAATTTTATACCTGTATTTTAATTGTAATTTTATTGTAAGCCGCCCAGAGTCCCCCGGTTGAGGGAGATGGGCGGTCATATAAATTTAAATAATTAATAAATAAATAAATATTACACGGTGGCTTAGATATCCATGGCTCATTGTATAAAACGCAATTGGCTGCCTTCACAAAATACCCTAAATCATAAACCTTGCTTTATAAACTACTAAGACTGGGTACATACATAGCACCAAACCAACATCCCTAACTTTTTGGGACAGAGGACACATTTGCAATTTTGAGAATATATTATGGTCATTTTCATGAAAAACTGCCATAGAAGATATAGTTAGTAATAGGTGACAAACCCATAGTTTTGGTATGGTACATGGTTCTCTTAAAGCATCTGACAAATTGTGCCCATGTTGAGGAGGCAGAGCAGATGGAATAAAGTGTTTCTTTCCCAAAAGAGATTCCCATGTATTCAAAGGCAAACTACAAGGGCCATTGGGGAAGTGGGTTTAGCCTGTAAATGAGTTCCGATTTGTTGGCTAGATGCAACATTGTCCTTGACTGGGCAAAGCAACAGTCAGTCAGTCTCCTCAAAGAAGCTGGCCGCCATTAATCTACTTACTTTCTATAAAACTGAGAATTAATGCTCAGGAAAGGAGAACAAGGAAAATGAACAAGAAAGGCCTAACTACAAACATCCAAGCACAAGGCGCAAAAAAATCTCTTTCCAACCATCCTCTCTGAATGGAACGTGCACTGAAACCCAAGAACATAGACAAGGAGGTAAAAAGTAAACAGTTTTGCTTGTCTGGCTGCAATTTGGAATTACTTGTGTGTGATTCTGCCTTCTGTTGTTTTCCCTATATTTCTCTTTTCCCAATAAACACCCTTTTATATCTACTAGAGATGTGGCTATGTTGGTTTCAGAAGGGGACTTTTCTTTTAACCTTCCCCACATGCAAGACTAGCCAGTTGCATAGCTTCCCCTTGTGTTTCAGGACTAGCACAAGATTTGTTTAATTCTGTATTTAGGGCTTTTAGGCAGAAAGATCCACAGCCCTTTCCTTTCTATTTTCATAGAGCTGATCTGAAGAGAGAAGGCAGGCTATGAACTCCCCAGTTTGATAGTTTAGGGCAGTGTTTCTCAAGCTCCACAACTTTAAGCTGTGTGGATTTCAACTCCCAGAGTGCTGGCCAGGGGAATTCTGAGAGTTGAAGTCCGCGCAGCGTAAAGTTGCGGAGCTTGAGAAACACTGGTCTAGGGGATTTGAGGAGATTTAGTTTGACTGGTGGCAGCCTATGGTGATTATCTTTTACTGGGTAACCCTTAGAAAGAAGGGTCTGCCTATTTATCAGAAGTCAAGCTGCTGTGGATGTTCCCCACCAACTTCTCTAACCACCTAAGGTGGTCTGTTTCATGATGGCTAATCTTTGACTTTTTTATAAAGGTATTTTTGGAAATAAAGATGATGCTTGAAGCTAGCACATTGTACTGCAGTATGTTAGCCTCTTGACTTGTTTAAATGTTTAACTTTAAAATCATCTAAAAAGAAATAAACAAAATCAGGTGGGTCATAGAGCTTGGTAGACACCAAGAAAGGTGTTACCAGGCGTGAATATGTAACAGGAGCGAAACGTTTCCACTGAGAAAATAGAAATCCAGTTGACATGATTCAAGCTACAGACAATTCCACCTGGATGACTGAGAACCTTCATAGACATGCTGTTCACAGTTTTTCAGATCTTAAACGCAAGAGGATTATTTTCTTGTGGGCTGCAAAGGGATATAGCCTTGTACAGGGATATAGCCTTGCTATATTTGGCATCTCAGAGCTTAAAAGAAATCTTCTTCTGAGTCCTTGTAAAGCAATCCTTTTCATTCAGCACTAAGTACTATAAGAAAATCATTCTTGTTTTGCATGTTAGTAAGAAAACCAGATATGCCAACCTCTTCAGATGTACTGTACGGGAATTAGATGTTTCCCATTCAGCTCATTCCTGTTAACCAGAATTAACTTAATGAAACAGTAAGCATCACTTGTTTTATCACTCATGCATATGTAAATGTCTGGAAACCAAGTTCTCATTTTAGGATATAAAGAAATCATCAGTCCCTTGTATTCACTTGTATTCACACATGAACAAATAATGTGTAAGGATATGTTTTTAGGATTTACTTTTGAATAGACATTTCTTGAATTGCACTGCCACTGATGTATTTAAAAGAAATATTCTAAGAAGTACCATTACCAACATGAATATTCTGGCAGATTTTATACTAAGGGGATGATGCTCTCTGAGCTTAGTTGTTTGCTTGCAGAGCACTGAAGATGTTACCGAGTCAGGTAATGAAACGTCTGCAAGCAAACAACCAAGGTCAGAGAGCACTAAGGACTCCACAATACTTGACTTAATTTATAATATTCTAGACCAATGTATTGTCGAAGGCTTTCACGGCCGGAGTTCAATGGCTGTTGTGGGTCTTCCGGGCTGTGTGGCCGTGTTCTGGAAGTTGTGGTTCCTAACGTTTCGCCAGCATCTGTGGCCAGCATCTTCAGAGGGCAGGAGCACAGATAGAAGCTACTTTAAGATACCTTCTATCTATCTATCTAGCTACTTTTTAAGATACCTTCTATCTGTGCTCCTGCCCTCTGAAGATGCTGGCCACAGATGCTGGCGAAACGTTAGGAACCACAACTTCCAGAACATGGCCACACAGCCCGGAAGACCCACAACAGCCATTCTAGACCAACTTTAGAAAGGCTTTCAAAAGGCGGTCTTCCCCAGTCTTATGCCCTTCACTCTAGATGGGGTGTTGAGTCTTAAAAGTCCAACATTTTTGGAGAAGACCAGGTTAGGAAAAGCTAATAGAGTATGGGATTAAAATTAGATATTTCATCATGAAATAGGGCACCTGTAACACCTAATCAGCATGGTTAAGGATTCTGGAACCTGTGGTCCAACTTATCAGGATGATAAAAGCTTAAGGAAACTGCCATAAAGCAAGCAGTTTAGAAGCAAAATGTACCATGAAACTCTTTAAATCAATTAATGTAAAAACATACTTCAATTCAAACAGTAAAATACTGTTCCAGCTCATTCCAAAGAGATAGCAAAATAAAAATGCTTTCACATGGATTTATAATATTTAAAATTTAAATTTAAAATAGATTCTACCAGAAATCTACCCACACTAACCAAGTGCTCCACTACCAAAGCAATAACCCTACCTCCCACAAGAGGAGCTGTGTAAGAACACTATTCAGATGATGCTGGTTCTGGTGCTAATCTTGCTGTTAATCTTTGCCTATCTGGTTGTTGATTGCTGGCAAGGAGGTGTTCTGGTCTTCTGGCTTTTCTATTGTCTCTTATGAATGGTATGTAAATGTTGTTTACCTCTATGTGTCTGTTGATGGCTGCTTTGTCTGAGTGCCAAGCTTCCAGGAATTCTCTAGCAGAACGCATCCACAAACATCAACTAGCAGTCAGACGACACGATGAAAACTCCTTAATCTCACAACACATGGACAGACTTAACCATACTTTCAACTGGGAAACTCTGAGCATCTTAAACCAAGCCAAATCCAAAAATGCTAGAGAATTCCTGGAAGCTTGGCACTCAGACAAAGCAGCCATCAACAGACACATAGAGGTAAACAACATTTACATACCATTCATAAGAGACAATAGAAAAGCCAGAAGACCAGAACACCTCCTTGCCAGCAATCAACAACCAGATAGGCAAAGATTAACAGCAAGATTAGCACCAGAGGAGCAATCAAACAACACAATAGACCCTAATCAAGGAACTAGAGTTCTTTTAAACTTAACATCAGAGCCTCTTGGGTTTTATATATTTAATTTATTTATATAGATATACATTATGTACGGTATTTTATATGCTTTTATATGTTTTAATTGTTAACTTTGTGTAAACCACCCAGAGTCCCCTCTGTGAGGGGAGATGGGCGGTGATATAAGTATGATAAATAAATAAATATAAATAAATAAATAAATAATCAAGGAACTAACTAAAGGAGCGCGGTGGCTCAGCAGGTTAAACCGCTGAGCCGTTAGTCTGCCAACCACAAGGTTGGCAGTTCGAAACCGCGGGGCGGGGTGAGCTCCCGCCACTAGCTCCAGCTTCTGCCCACCCAGCAGATTGAAAGCATATGCGAGTAGATAAATGGGTACCACTTCGTGGGTCAATTTGCCGGCGTCCAGCGGAGGGTCGTCCTCGAACCGAAGAAGATCTGGGAACCCCGATAATGGCGGCGGAGAGCGACGGATCCAAAATCAACAACTTCCTGGACGTCAGCAGCCGGCGCGAAGCGAGGCATCCTGGGACATGTAGTCCGATGCCTGCAGCTGAAGAGCCGGTTCCATTACCTCCTTCCCATCGCGCGCGTAAAACATTGTAATGATTGATTGTATAATATAGATATGAATTACATGTATGTAAGCCGCCTAGAGTCCTCCAGTAGGGAGGGGATAGGCGGGGTATAAATAAGATAAATAAAAAAAACTATTAACTCAGTCAATCAACCAAGCAGCAAACAACAACCCAATCAAGGTACTACCAAGGAGAGTACAACACCCCCACCAACAGAGGCAGGACAAGCCAGGGTATATAAAGAGAGAGCAAGTTCCACTCCCTTTTCGCACTGAAGATGTTGCCTCGCCTGGCAATGAAACGTCTGCAAGAAAAGAACAAGGCTCAGAGAGCACCATGGACTCCACATTTAAAATATGTAACATGCTAATAGGGCCACTATAAAAGTGATTGTTTATAAGGTGTTCCCTCCACCACCATCACCCAGAAGTCATATTTGCATTCATCTGCATATTTTTAAAAGACAGCTTTAAAATTGGGTTAACTGAGAATATAAAATGAGATACATTTAGCAAATGGTAATTAAGCTGTTTGGATTTAGGCTTAAGTGTTTAATTGTGATTATTTCACTGCATACTTCTAGTTTTCTTGAGAAAGAACATTTATCACCTGGTAAATAAATATATATATATATATTAGATATAACCTTTGTCTATGTATGTGTATGAGAACACTTCCTATGAGATAAAATCCTTACATTAGCCTGTTTCTGATGCCTCCAACAGCATTTTCATGTGTGCGCTGAAATTTAGTATTGGAAATATTTTCTATTGTTTTAATTCTGTGTTAGCTGCTGTTAGATGGCTAGAAAGGGCAGAGAAGAGAGTTAAACAGACACATACAAGTTTACAACTCTGCTAAGAACAAGTGATTAAATCATACACAGCAGAGAAACATATATGGGTTCTGAACATAGACTGTATATCATATTACACAAGTAGAAATAGAACATAATATAATGAAATAGACGTGGCCTGCCCCGTGTTTACACACCATGCTAAAATAGTTTGCTTAACCATAGTTTACAATACAAACCAAAGTTGGGTAGTTTTAACATATTCATCTATAAACAGCTGTCTACATTCACACAATGTAAAAAGACACAAATAATTGTATTTTGGCTTACACATCGTGCAGACCTGGTCACTGACTGGTCTTATAAAGTTTGTTCTATTAATTTGTCCAACTTCCATTCTTTCCTCCTGCAAACCCTTGTCTACTTTTAACTGTCTTTCTACTAATGCATGAATATATTGAACTTCTGTAGGAATCCTGCCTGATGTGGTTTTTGGCAGTTGCTTCAAATCAAAAGTATCAGGCAAGATTCTCAGAGAGTCCTCTTTAGCAAGATTAACTGAGATGAAAGGGATGGGGCTACAAGAATTTCAGCAACTGAACAATTCCCAATTTAGAAACAACTGATCCCCTAAATCAGGGACTTTTAAAGTTTCTTTCTAATAGCTTTCATGTAATCTGGCAGAGAGACAGATCTTTTCACTGATAATGGAAAAGCTTGCAGCTGGCTCTTTACATAACTGTCTCTTCAATCTTTATCAGTCTGGGGACCCAACATTACTGCCTCAAAGATGGAAGTAAATCCTATCCAAACCATCTTGTTACCTGAAACAAATGCCTCTCCCAGCCAAAGTGCACAGAGTCCAAATCTGTCAAATTGTTTGATGATATGATGATATTATATGATATATATTATATTATTATTATATTGGAGAGCCAGTTTGGTGTAGTGGTTAAGGTGCTGGCCTACAAACCAGAAGACTGTGCATTCTAGGTCTCCCTTAGGCATGAAAGCCAGCTGGGTGATTTTGTGCCAGTCGCTCTCTCTCAGCCCAACCCACCTCAGAGGATTGTTGTGGTGGGAAAAATAGGAGGCAGGAGTATTAGGTATGTTTTCTGCCTTGACTTGACATCTCTCTCTTTCTCAATAAATAAATAAAGGCAGTATAAAAATATTATTATTATTATTATTATTATTATTATTTATTTATTTATATATTTATTTATTATTTAAATTTGGCCACCCATCTCAAGTTCATGCCTCTGGAGGCTAACAGTGTGGAAAAATGGATCGAGATGCCCTCCGAACAGTCACTCATGCCTTTGTCATCTCCCATATAGACTATTGCAATGTTCTCTACATGGGGCTACCCTTGAAGAGTATCCGGAAGCTCCAGCTGGTCCAGAATGCGGCCGCGCGGACAGTTATGGGTGCTGTAAGATTGGCCCATGTAACACCCCTGCTGTGCGACGTGCATTGGGTACCAGTTTGCTTCCAGGTCCAATTCATGGTGTTGGTTAGCACCTTTAAAGCCCTACATGGCATGGGGCCAGGTTACCTGAGGGACCGTCTCATCCCCAGAACATTGACCCGGCCCACTCGGTCATGCAGAGAGGGCATGCTACGGACCCCGTTGGCAAAAGAATTTCACCTAGCGGGGTCCAGGAGGCATGCCTTCTCTGCAGTAGCACCCGCCCTTTGGAATACCTTGCCCCTGGAGCTGAGGCGAGTTTCTTCACTCCCGACCTTCTGGAAAAACTTGAAAACCTGGTTCTGCCGCCTTGCTTGGGATGGGAATGCCAATAGTTCCTCTTGGCAGTGGCTGGTGCCATGAAACCCGCCTTATTATTAACATCTTTCTATTTGGATTTTATATGTAATTTATTGTTGTTGTAATTTTATATTTTTAACTTGTTTGTTGTGAACCGCCCAGAGTTCCCTGGTTGGAGGAGATGGGCAGTGATACAAATTTAAATAATAAATAAATATAAAAGCAGGAAAAGCAGGAAAAAAAAGAAAAAAAACAAACAAAACTCATAAAACCGCAGCCAGGGTATCACTCACATGTTAACACAGGGCTTTCCAAAGTTTTTCCCGCGGCGACACACCAACTGGCGTTGGTGTGTCGCCGCGGGAAAACCCGGAAGTGCCGTCCTTGCGGCAGCAAGCAAAAACCCGGAAGCGCTGCTGCCGCTTTTGGGTTTTTGCGCGCCACCGTTGGTGTGTCGCCGTGGGAAAACCCGGAAACGCTGATGATGATCAGCGCTTCCGGGTTGTGTGGCGACACACCAGACTGTGTGTGGCAACACACTTTTGTGTCGCGACACCCAGTTTGGAAAGCTCTGTGTTAACAGAACCAATGCATGGGCTCAGCCCCACCTCCTGACCCCCAAGGCCTGGCGACAGAACCAGCCAACTCTTTAAGGCCTTCCCAAAGGCCAACAGGCTGCCCAGGGCCGCTGAAGGGGAGGGCCAGGCACTGCAGCCCATGAGAGTTGAGAGGCCATTAGATGAGAATGACATGCCGGAGACCATCCTCTCTGAAGGGCATAAGACAGCTTTAGTCAGAAAACAGCAGTTTTGAGTCAAAGCTGGGAAAGACGGCACAGGGGACATTTGCAATGGGCTGGGAGGGGCAGCGGTATGGACCAAGCAGCAAGTGTGGATCTGCCCTCACGGGCTGTCTTGGTTTTTTATTTGTGGTGCCTGAAAAGAAAGTGATTGTCTGATTGCTCTGGCTTTGCTACCCTCCCTCTTCCACTGTCCACAAACATCTGGCAGGAAAATGCCTGCCAATTTCAGTGCTGCAGCAGGGTTGGTTGTGAGGCTCTGTCCATCATCTCTAGTGCCTTCCTGTGCCGCTCCTCCCACGTGCCCTTCTGCTGTAATCCAAGCTGAATATAGTTGTAAGAACCAAAACAGACTGGAGTCACGAAGCTACTGAGTCACAAGCAGGATTTTACTTAGACGTTTTCGCCCCCATCTTCCTCTTTCTTTACATAGGCAACAAATGCCAACATGCACCTTCCTTCATGCTCTGTTGGGAGCAACGGAGCGGGGTCACTTTTGCCCTTTAGTGCTATACAGTTTCAGCCTGTTCTGCGTTCCACTGTTACATCGTTCCATTCTTACCCTAACATGTACCTTTCATCCATGCACCTTTCATTCTACGGCCAGCTCTTTGAGGAGAGAACAGCGAGTGGGTGTTCACCTCAGCTGAGAAGCACCCCACTTCTGGTCAACTGATTCTGCCTCCCGTGTAATGGGTGGTGAAGCATAGCAGATTGGTGCACACCTTGCAGCTGTTGCTGCATGCTGTCATCTTCAGGGGAACACACTACTGTAACACTAGCATAGCCAAGAGAACTTAACCCTGTCTCACTCACAGATCAGAGGAAGACATGTCATGGGAACATGGCAGAAACAAAGAGGCTTTCAGGGCATGCTTGTGTCGTGGTTAAGAGGAAAGATCTTCAGGGGTGAGGCAAGGATTTGTCTGCTTTGGCTACGCTTTCAATAAACCCCCACGTACATAGAAAAATAAAGAGGAGAAAGGAAGGATCTGTCAGAACATTTCTTTCTAACTGTTATGTTCTCCCCAGCAGATGGTAAATTCCTGCCTTTTATTGGACACAGTGTGATCTGTACCAAATTCTTACTTTGCACAGTACAAACATCATCTGGGAATGCTCTAACTATATATAGCTGAATTTTCATTTTCTTCCTTAAAATTAGTCCGGAATGGAGATGATATGTTCAAACGAATGATTCAAAAACAAACTTCAGCAGATTTTAGCCACTATAAGCTAAAATATCTACTTGCCTCCAAATAAACATAATTGATGGACCTATTCATCAATTTCTCTCTTAGTAGCTGATGAAAAATTAGTATTGAATATCATTTATTACCACACTGGCCTTTGCGAAGTAGCGATTTAGCCCTAAATTAGATGGCTGACTCTGCAGAGTAAAATACGGTATTTCACTCCTATATACAGTATCCAGAAATGGAACTAAATACTACTTTCCTTTTCCCCTATTTTCCATTTTTATTAGCAGGAGGAAATGTTCTATTCAAAAATACACCTGCAATTTCCAGATGTTAAATTAAAGAGGAAAGGGAACGCAATTTCACATGCCCAACTGTCACCTCTTGTTTATATACCACCTTTCAATATTGACTGAGGCCTCTGTGGGAAAATATAGCAGTCATACCAACAATTCATGTCTTGCTCTATAAGGACATGAAGAGGGCAGAGACTCGCAGTAACTTCCTGAAGAGAGAACTCTGTGAGATCACTTCCTTCTTCCTGTTCTTCCCTCTCTTTCCACCATGCTCTCGAGTTGAAAGGACACGTTGCCTGAGCTCTCCAAGCCCAGACAGAATGCTAAAGTCTATATATTCTATTTTTGTAACTTAATATGTTTTAAACCTGCCTTGACTCTACTACTGCAACTGCTGTTTTTGAGACCTAAATAATGTGAGTAAACATTACTTTTATTTCTTCACAAAACTGTGTGATTGTTGTTTTAAGAGGGACAAAAAGGGGTAATGCCAGGATAATCCAGTCTGCCTCACAGCATCCTGGATTATTGTTTTCTAGAAGGTTAAACCAACCTTGTCTCAGTTTCCAACTTTATATGCTGCCGGGGATGATGCTCTGCTAATCTCACTTACGTGAGAAAGGAAGGATAATATCCAAACAATATATCCTCTCCCAGTATTTAATCTCATCCCCAACAACCTCAAGGTAGCTTGCAAAAAAAACCAAGAACAGACTGAAATGCTAATAAACTAAATCACAGCAGAATAGAATCGTCCAAAATGTACGCCTCAACAAAATGGCATCTTGATGGTGAAAAACTCCTTAGAGACAAAGTTCCTTACTCTGCTACCACAAAAAATATACTCCTTTATTTTCAGCAAGCACTCTGCTAGTTGTGGACCATCTTATCAGGCCTTTTTAGCTTCTTAAGAGGATGTGGACGACCATACTTATGTCTGGGAAACCTTCGCACATGTACAACCATATTTTGAAATCTTTTTATTTTGTTTTAAGGGGCGTGGTGGCTCAGTGGGTAAGACGCCAGGCTTGTTGATCGGAAGATTGCAAGTTCGGAGGTTCAAATCCCTAGCCCTGCGTGCGGAGTGAGCTCCCGCACTAGCTCCAGCTCTTGCCAACCTAGCAATTCGAAAGCATGCAAATGCAAGTAGATGAATAGGTACCACTTCGGTGGGTAGGTAACAGCGTTCCGCGCATGTCATGCGGCCACATGACCGTGGAAGCGTCTTCGGACAACGCTGGCTCTTCGGCTAACAAACGGAGATGAGCACCGGCCCCTAGAGTCGGACACGACTGCACAAATGTGCGGGGGGGTACCTTTACCTTTACTTACATTTTGTTTTGCCCAGTTTATTTCTGGGCACAACAAAAAGTGTTACTTATTCTTTTTAAAGCCCTAAAAACAGATTGGGCCCGAGAACCTCATAATCTCCTGAGATATTCTAGTGGAAGCTCACCTAGGCAGTTTTTCCTAACCACGATGATGCCAAAATAGCAAAGCATGCATCATGATGCCATAATGCAAGTTCTGCTCTTCCAAATGTTTTGTTATTTTCCCCTCCTACCCCCATGTCCCCTTGAAGGCTCACCTCTAGTGACCTCCTGTCCGTCAGGTTGCTACTTGGGCTGAACCTTCTCTGGGATGGTCCTACTTTAAAAAGGCTTTTAAACCACCTCCCTTTCAAGTAGTCTAAAAAATTTAATGGTTCATTTTAAAACATTTAACCTTATCACCAAAATGATTATTCTATTTTAACATAAACTTCCATGTTTTATCTATTATTTAAAATTACATTAAATTAAAATTACATTATATGTTTATATAATTATGTTTATATATTTTATACATTTCATATACCTTATATCAGAGCTTTCCAAACTCTGTGTCGCGACCCGTTAGTGTGTCGGCTGCAGTGTCTGGGTGTGTCGTGGCTGCTGCTGCCTCCGAGCCCTGCCAGGATTCCGCACAGGTCCTAGTGCCTGCCTTGTGCCTGGCTGCCTCCAAACCTGCTGTGCTTCTGCGCAGGTCCTAGTGCCTGCCTTGTGCCCTGTTGTAAGAGTGTGTCGTGAAATGATGCATGTCTAAAAAGTGTGTCACCAACATGAAATGTTTGGAAAGCTCTGCCTTATATGTTTTAAATAGCTATTCAGTTTTTGCGTTTTTGTGTACTACCACAGGAACTTTAGTGATGGATAGTGTAAAACTCAAACAGGAAGGAAGACAGGTAGGCAGGTTGACTCGATGGACTGCAGGTGGCTGGATTTCAATTCCCAGAATTCCCTGCCTGCATGGCCATTGTTCAAAATTCTGGGAGTGGTGTAAAAATTTGGAGGGCACCAAGATTGGCAAAACTGATATTCAAGTCTCTTTTGTATTCTTATTAGAATAGTCAGTGTTCATGATCCAGCCCATCATACATTCACATATGTTAGAATGACCTATTGTCTGTCTGTCTATCTATTATATATTATCATATATTCGCAGTAAAGGTCAGCTTATTGACTTATGCTTCACTTTAGTGATTTTAGTGATTGTCACTGCTGCATGTATGTAAGTGCATGTCCATTTCCTCCTAATTATGCATGCTCAAATAACTGAGTTCCAGATGGTGTCCTAGTCAGCATCTCAGCAAGGATGAGGTAGGAAAGAAGAAACAAAATGCTAACGAGCAATAACATGTGGTAAGTTGGCAAATTACTGTACTCTAGATTGCTAACATTGTGGCTTGGAATGAAGACAACTTTGTAAACAAGTAGGCCATCACAATCGTTATGTGCACATAATGGTTACACCCACAGTGAAGATGCAGTTTTCAACCACTGTTGTGAAATGTGGGGATAGCCACTAGATTAAATGGCTTCAAAATGGGATTAGACCAATTCAAGGAAGAAAATGGCTACTGGTCATGATAATTATATGCCTATGAAAATCTAATGTTGAAGACCAAGAAAGGAAAGCAGCAATTCTGTGAATGTTTGATCTCAATACTCAACCACAGAATGAGAAATAGGATTGAAATTAGATCAGCCTTAACCAGTCTTTACCTGTCAGCTTTACTAGGTAGACCAGATAGGAAACATGACCAGATGAGCTAATTCTACTTTACTGTAAAGCTACATTAACAGAATCTTGCAAGTCTGAAAGTACAATTCTCCCCCCATGTCTTTTACAGACCAAGAAACTAGGGAGGGTCCCTTCTGAGCCCTGCCCACTATCCAGCTGCGGACTATGCTGTCTCTTATCTGATCGTTGCCTAGGCAGCGTTTCTTGGCCCATTCTCCCAAGGCCTTTCCCACATACCATTACATTATCTTAGCCAACATGGCCAAAGGTCCTTGTGTTGTTGTTTTTAAATAAGGTATAATTAGTACTCTCTCTCAGCCCAAGGGTGGTTGTTGTGGGGAAAATAGGAGGAGGAAGGAATAATACGTATGTTCCCCACGTTGAGTTATTTATAAAAATAATAAAGGCGGGATATAAAATAAATAAATAAAAGTGATGATTGTAATATGGACTCAATCTTTCCCAGCTTACCACCAAAGGATTGCTTGAAAATGAAATTCAAGCAAAGTCAGTATAGTGTAGAACAGGGCTTTCCAAAGTGCCGCCGCTGGCGACACGCCAGCGGTGGCACGGCGGCGGCGACGACACAGGAGGGCATGCAGCGGCGCACGTGCAGCGGCGGCACAGGGGAGCATGCAGCGGCGCGCACGCCGACGCGGGGAGGCGTGCGGCGGCGTGGGGGAACGTGCGGCGGTGCGTGCGTGCATGGTGGCGGCGGCAGCGGCTGCCACCATGCATGCGCGCACCGCTGCTTCCGGGTGGTGTGGCGACACACCACGCTGTGTGTGGCAACACACTTTTGTGTCGCGACACACAGTTTGGAAAGCTCTGGTGTAGAAAGTTTCAGATTTACTGAGCAGGCAGTGAGTGAATATGTTTCAGTTCCTCCTTGGCCACTAAGTTCAGAGGAGTGGGGCAGGGGCTCCAAGGTCAGTTTCTATCTCACAACGTATCAGAGAGCCAGTGCAGTGTCATGATTGAGGCATCAGACTAGATACAGGGAAATCCAGGTTCAAATTCATCCCAGCCAGTCACATTCTTTCAGTAACTTTGGGCCAATTGTTATCCCTCAGCCCAACCTACCACATAGGATTATTGCTGAGGAAACAAATTGGAGGAGGAACGCTGTGTGCACCATCTTGAGTTCCTGGAGGAACACAGGGTATAATTATAATTAATAATTAATAAATATAATTAATAATTAATTAACCATATAATTAATAATTCATTAACCTACCTTACAAAATGATGTGAGTGTAAAATGAGAGTATATCTATGGAGAATGCTCTAGGCTATTGGGTAGGAAAGGCAAGATAAGACATAATAAACAAATCCTTACTAGAATTTTCTATGCTCCATGGCACACAAATGGCCAGGGTTCTTTGAAGGAAGCCGTTGCTCTTGGGCTGGAAGTCACTTAGGTTTATGAACCATAACCCTTTCCATGCATCATGGAAAAAGAAGACATCAATATGCATGCAAAATTTTATGTAGAGTAGTAAATGTAAAAATAATTATTACTGCTTAAATAGCAACCTCCAGCAAAGGAGATCGTTAGCTTGTCGTGGTGCTGGAGCTTGAGCACCTCAATGAAACCATGAGCTAAACCGTGAAGGGACAACCAAGACGGGAAGGTCGTGGCAGAGAGGTCAGACTAAATACGATCCCTGGGGAAGGTAATGGCAACCCACCCCAGTATTCTTGCCGTGAAAACGAAATGGATCAGTACAACCAGAGATATGTCGGTATACCATCGGAAGATGGGACTCCCAGGTCGGAAGATGGTCAAAATGCTACTGGGGAGGAACAGAGGATACGTTCAACTAGCCCCAGATGTGATGACGCAGCTAGCTCAAAGCCGAAAGGACGGCTAGCGGCCGACGGTGCTGGTGGTGAACGACGAATCCGATGTTCTAAAGATCAACACACCATAGGAACCTGGAATGTAAGATCTATGAGCCAGGGCAAATTGGATGTGGTTATTGGTGAGATGTCAAGATTAAATATAGACATTTTAGGTGTCAGTGAACTGAAATGGACTGGAATGGGCCACTTCACATCAGATGACCACCAGATCTATTACTGTGGACAAGAGGACCACAGAAGAAATGGAGTAGCCTTCATAATTAATAATATAGTGGCTAAAGCAGTGCTTGGATACAATCCAAAAACGATAGAATGATCTCAATTCAGATTCAGGGTAAGCCATTTAACATCACAGTGATCCAAATATACGCCCCAACCACAGATGCTGAAGAAGCAGAAGTAGATCAGTTCTATGAGGATCTGCAGCACCTACTGGATAATACACCAAAAAGAGATGTTATTTTTATTACAGGAGACTGGAATGCTAAGGTGGGTAGTCAGACGACACCTGGAATTACAGGCAAGCATGGTCTGGGAGAACAAAATGAAGCAGGACATAGGCTGATAGAATTTTGCCAAGACAACTCACTGTGCATAACAAACACTCTCTTCCAACAACCTAAAGACGACTTTATACATGGACTTCACTAGATGGTCGACACCGAAATCAGATTGACTACATCCTTTGCAGCCAAAGGTGGCAGACATCTATACAGTCGGTAAAAACAAGACCTGGAGCTGACTGTAGTTCAGATCACGAACTTCTTATTGCAAAATTTAGAATCAGACTAAAGAGAATAGGGAAGACCCACAGATCAGTTAGATATGAGCTCACTAATATTCCTAAGGATAAATATGCAGTGGAGGTGAAGAATAGATTTAAGGGACTAGATTTAGTAGATAGGGTCCCGGAAGAACTATGGACAGAAGTTCACAACATTGTTCAGGAGGCGGCAACAAAAAACGTCCCAAAGAAAAAGAAAACCAAGAAGGCAAGATGGCTGTCTGCTGAGACACTGGAAGTAGCCCAAGAAAGAAGGAAAGCAAAAGGCAACAGTGATAGGGGGAGATATGCCCAATTAAATGCAAAATTCCAGAGGTTAGCCAGAAGAGATAAGGAATTATTTTTAAACAAGCAATGTGCGGAAGTGGAAGAAGACAATAGAATAGGAAGGACAAGAGACCTCTTCCAGAAAATTAGAAACATCGGAGGTAAATTCCAGGCAAAAATGGGTATGATCAAAAACAAAGATGGTAAGGACCTAACAGAAGCAGAAGAGATCAAGAAAAGGTGGCAAGAATATACGGAATATCTATATAGGAAGGATAATAATATTGGAGATACTGTAGCTTTGACGGTGTGGTCAGTGAGTTAGAGCCAGACATCCTGAAGAGTGAGGTTGAATGGGCCTTAAGAAGCATTGCTAATAACAAGGCAGCAGGAGATGACGGTATCCCAGCTGAACTGTTTAAAATCTTGCAAGATGATGCTGTCAAGGTGATGCATGCCATATGCCAGCAAATTTGGAAAACACAAGAATGGCCATCAGATTGGAAAAAATCAACTTATATCCCCATACCAAAAAAGGGAAGCACTAAAGAATGTTCAAACTATTGAACAGTGGCACTTATTTCACATGCCAGTAAGGTAATGCTCAAGATCTTGCAAGGTAGACTCCAGCAATTCATGGAGCGAGAATTGCCAGATGTACAAGCTGGGTTTAGAAAAGGCAGAGGAACTAGAGACCAAATTGCCAATATCCGCTGGATAATGGAGAAAGCCAGGGAGTTTCAGAAAAACATCTATTTTTGTTTTATTGACTATTCTAAAGCCTTTGACTGTGTGGATCATAACAAATTGTGGCAAGTTCTTGGTGGTATGGGGATACCAAGTCATCTTGTCTGCCTCCTGAGGAATCTGTATAACGACCAAGTAGCAACGGTAAGAACAGAGCACGGAACAACGGACTGGTTTAAGATTGGGAAAGGAGTACGGCAGGGCTGTATACTCTCACCCTACCTATTCAACCTGTACGCAGAACACATCATACGACGTGCTGGGCTTGAGGAATCCAAGGCTGGAGTTAAAATCGCTGGAAGAAACATTAACAATCTTAGATATGCAGATGATACCACTTTGATGGCTGAAAGCGAAGAGGAGTTGAGGAGCCTTATGACGAAGGTGAAAGAAGAAAGTGCAAAAGCTGGGTTGCAGTTAAACCTCAAAAAAACCAAGATTATGGCAACCAGCTTGATTGATAACTGGCAAATAGAGGGAGAAAAAGTGGAGGCAGTGACAGACTTTGTATTTCTAGGCGCAAAGATTACTGCAGTTGCTGACTGCAGCCAGGAAATCAGAAGACGTCTACTTCTTGGGAGGAGAGCAATGGCAAATCTTGATAAAATAGTTAAGAGCAGAGACATCACACTGACAACAAAGGTCCGCATAGTTAAAGCAATGGTATTCCCTGTAGTAACCTATGGCTGCGAGAGCTGGACCATAAGGAAGGCTGAGCGAAGGAAGATAGATGCTTTTGAACTGTGGTGTTGGAGGAAAATTCTGAGAGTGCCTTGGACTGCAAGAAGATCAACCAGTCCATACTCCAGGAAATAAAGCCAGACTGCTCACTTGAGGGAATGATATTAAAGGCAAAACTGAAGTACTTTGGCCACATAATGAGAAGACAGGATACCCTGGAGAAGAAGCTGATGCTAGGGAAAGTGGAAGGCAAAAGGAAGAGGGACCGACCAAGGGCAAGATGGATGGATGATATTCTGGAGGTGACAGACTCAACCATGGGGGAGCTGGGGATGGTGACGGCCGACAGGAAGCTCTGGCGTGGGCTGGTCCATGAAGTCACGAAGAGTCGGAAGCGACTGAACGAATAAAGAACAAAATAGCAACATGGTAATCTCATCACTGTGAAGAAGATTATGATCAAGTGGCTTATGCATTCCCTGTATGTTGTCCAAACGGGCAACGGTAGATGGGCAACTTCAAGGCCCAAAGATCCTTAATATTTGGAGACCACCAGAACATCCCAAGCTGTAGGTTAAACCGGAAAGGTGTGAAAAAAATCCAGAAGACAATGCCAAACCACTTCCGTATTTTGTCTGGAAAACTGTATGAATGTTTCTATATAGTCCCAAGGAGACCCTCTGGATTCACAGGAGACTTACCTCTTTTTAATATTACAGTTCCTGTTGTGTATTTCTTTTTTCTTATGTACAAAATCCCTGAAGTTGACTCTTGAAATGCAGGGGTGTACCCACACAGAATGCTTCCAGATGGACTTTGTCTCGTGCTATCAATATATAGTGCTATCACACTGACAACAAAGGTCCGCATAGTTAAAGCAATGGTATTCCCTGTAGTAACCTATGGCTGTGAGAGCTGGACCATAAGGAAGGCTGAGCAAAGGAAGATAGATGCTTTTGAACTGTGGTGTTGGAGGAAAATTCTGAGAGTGCCTTGGACTGCAAGAAGATCAAACCAGTCCATACTCCAGGAAATAAAGCCAGACTGCTCACTTGAGGGAATGATATTAAAGGCAAAACTCAAGTACTTTGGCCACATAATGAGAAGACATGATACCTTGGAGAAGAAGCTGATGCTAGGGAAAGTGGAAGGCAAAAGGAAGAGGGACCGACCAAGGGCAAGATGGATGGATGATATTCTGGAGGTGACAGACTCAACCATGGGGGAGCTGGGGATGGTGACGGCCGTCAGGAAGCTCTGGCGTGGGCTGGTCCATGAAGTCACGAAGAGTCGGAAGCGACTGAACGAATAAAGAACAAAATAGCAACATGGTAATCTCATCACTGTGGAGAAGATTATGATCAAGTGGCTTATGCATTCCCTGTATGTTGTCCAAACGGGCAACGGTAGATGGGCAACTTCAAGGCCCAAAGATCCTTAATATTTGGAGACCACCAGAACATCCCAAGCTGTAGGTTAAACCGGAAAGGTGTGAAAAAAATCCAGAAGACAATGCCAAACCACTTCCGTATTTTGTCTGGAAAACTGTATGAATGTTTCTATATAGTCCCAAGGAGACCCTCTGGATTCACAGGAGACTTACCTCTTTTTAATATTACAGTTCCTGTTGTGTATTTCTTTTTTCTTATGTACAAAATCCCTGAAGTTGACTCTTGAAATGCAGGGGTGTACCCACACAGAATGCTTCCAGATGGACTTTGTCTCGTGCTATCAATATATAGTGCTATCACACTGACAACAAAGGTCCGCATAGTTAAAGCAATGGTATTCCCTGTAGTAACCTATGGCTGTGAGAGCTGGACCATAAGGAAGGCTGAGCAAAGGAAGATAGATGCTTTTGAACTGTGGTGTTGGAGGAAAATTCTGAGAGTGCCTTGGACTGCAAGAAGATCAAACCAGTCCATACTCCAGGAAATAAAGCCAGACTGCTCACTTGAGGGAATGATATTAAAGGCAAAACTCAAGTACTTTGGCCACATAATGAGAAGACATGATACCTTGGAGAAGAAGCTGATGCTAGGGAAAGTGGAAGGCAAAAGGAAGAGGAGCCGACCAAGGGCAAGATGGATGGATGATATTCTGGAGGTGACAGACTCAACCATTGGGGAGCTGGGGATGGTGACGGCCGACAGAAAGCTCTGGCGTGGACTGGTCCATGAAGTCACGAAGAGTCGGAAACGACTGAACGAATAAACAACAACAACAAATCAATATATAATAGTAAATATGTTGGCTGTGGGGGGGAAATCAGCCTTTCTCAACCTTTTGACCCTGGAGGAACCCTTGAAATATTTTTCAGGCCTCAGGGAACCCCTGCACATTCAGGCTCAAATATAGGCCAGAAGTTACAAAACTATTATATTTGTTTCATGTGTAGGCCTGTATATATGCTTTAACAGTGTTCTTAAACTGAAAATAAAGGATAAAACTTACCTCTTTATGTGGAGTTGCCCAAATTTGAAATAGTTTTTGAAATAAATCGTGATCTCCCAGGGAACCCCTAGTGACCTCTCGCGGAACCCTAGGGTTCCACGGAACCCTGGTTGAGAAACCCTGGTATAGAGGCTACATTCCCACCACCCTCCATCTTTCTTTTCCTACCCCTCTTTTCTAACCATTTTGCCTGGGACATGGACACATTAAAACTCACAGGTTGGCCTGTGAGCATTAAAGTATATCTGTTCAACAAAACTCTCCTTCCTTCCTTAACAGGTTTTCTGTAATAAAGACAAAGAAGAGGAAAAGATAGGAGAATAACAAATTGAAGTTAGCATCTTCTAGAAGACTCAATCAAATGCCACAAATGAGTCAAGGTGATTGTACAAAAAAGGCCTCAACTAAAAGCACTTGAGCATGCAAAAATATTCATAGCCAAAACCCTTTCTGGAAAAATCATTCAGCCTGCAATAGATTCCAGTAGGTAAGTTTATATTAAACACAGACCGTTTATCATCCCAAAAGCCTTTGCGATATTGACACTTGGTGAGCTATGTTGATGAAGCAAAGCATTTTGGATACCCTAGCAAATTATGTATTGCTGAGCCATATAATTAATTGTCATTCACAGGGCAGAAGACCACCACTGGCTCTTTAAATCTAAATCTAAAACCATAATAAGGAAAGAATACTAATTGCTAGCCCATAATCATACCTGGGGGGTTATGGTAAAAAATTATGTACTTTGGAAGCCTACTGCTGAGCTTCTGTTCAATATAAATTGCATTGTAGCTCTGAAAAAAATGATTCAGTTCTTAATACAGCATTATAGGAATCTCTGAAAATATATGGCAAACTGTTGTATGTTATTTCAACACTGTCTCTTGAGGAATGTAGCCTCTTGATAAATCTACAGAAAGCAAAACTGCCAGGGGAGAGAGAAAAAGAAGTTACATTTCTATAGTAGAAATTGATTAGTTATCAGTTTATTCGGTACTGTATATAAATATTATATAGTCCAGTCTCTTGTCCCTTTATTGTTATTTAGAGATTTTCTTAATTGCAAAGAAATGGGAGGTCTGCATGTTACAAATCAAAAGCATCAGCTTCTGCTGTCATCTTTATTTACAAGAGGGCTACTCTGCCCCCACAGTGGAGTCTGTCCGTCGGGGGGAGGGAGTGGGTGTCAAAAAAATTAAGATGGTAGCCACGACCATACAATCAGCCCCATCCCTTTTAGATGCGCCGCATGCACTCTGCATGTAAAAAAAGGGGCAGGCTTCACAGTGGAGCTGTGAAGGAGACAAACCAAGGAGCTCAAGGATCACAGCTTTCTCCCCCACTCCACCCTCTCTGTCTGCATAAATATATAAACACACCAATAAAACTGATATATTAAGCAATTAAAAATCTCTTGTTTAATGTTGGGCTGAATTTGAATTTGCAAGGGCAACATGTAATGAATAAGAATGACAGTCAAGTGCATACTTTTTGAAAGTGTTTGATAATGATACACTAGGGCAGGGTTTCTCAAACTGTGAGTCATGGCTCCTGTGATGGAGGGGTTCCCAAGCAAATTAAAATGGGATCACAAAAATGTTTTAAAGCTTATTGATCTTTTACAGGCAAAATGGGAACATTGCAAAAAGTCACTCCTGCTTTTAGGGTAGCCAAAATTGCACTGCCTGTGAATGAGGGAGAGGTACTGGCAGGCAATTGGAAGCTGAGATTTGGAGAAGTACCAACATATTGAGAAAAAAAAGAAGCAAAGGAGGAACACCCCCTTCAACTCACTCACTAAGGTCTGAGTCTTAGTAATGAATGTTGAGCTTGCAGGATCATTGGAAAATCAACAAGTAGTGGTTGAGGAAAAGTTGTGAAAGGAAAGGAAAGGAAGAAAGAGAAGGGAAATTGAGTGATGGATTCTGGAAGACAACGTGCTGATTGATAGGAGCATTTCACAGTGCAACATTTTGTTGCAAGTTCCACTTGTCCACACTGTTTCAGATCTATTCAAATGTGGAAAACAAGATGTGGGGAAGGCTACCCAAAAAAGCCCAGTGAGAACTAATCATGGAACGTGAGTTATTGGTGCAGGGGAATAGAAAACCCTGTGGGCATGTAATATATCTTGAAGGCATTGAAAGGGAACCCTCCATGCTGGTCCCAGTGCTTTTCATTATAATAAGGCTCAATACCAATGAACAAGTAAGAGGCCTCAGTGTCTAAAATAATAACAACTCATCTAAATTAAGAGCACTCTAATTCATGAATGATCATGGAAAAAAATCTATCTAAGTGGTTACTAAGAGTTGACAACAACTTGATGGCACATAATCAATAAAAAAATGAATGAATGGTATTTGGAAGTCCTTCAAGACAGGAATTTACCTATGTTTTTATCAGCTCTAGTAATTATTCCAAAACCTCTATTATCTTCAGGCCTTATTGATATTATTGACAGTCACATTATTGGGCGTCTTTATCATAATGCATGATCTGAAAACTCGCAAAGCTCACCAAACAAAGGAAGCCCTGTGGCTTTCTATGAGCAAAGGATGCCTGGTAGATACACATGATTCCTCTCTCAGCTGGTCTGCTGAGCTTTGCATGGGGATCATGGGTCAGAATAAAGAATTGAATAAGCATGTATAAATGCTCTCTGAATCAACAGGCAATATGCCATGATAAGAAAAGAAGACAAATGTCTTCAATATGTCATCTCCCACTTGGCTATAATTACTTGACAGCTCTTGACGTCTTAGTTCAAAAGGTGGACATTAATTAATGGTCTCATCCATATTCATAATTGTTGGGCAAATGCAGAGACCTGGCTGTAGATGGCTGATGATGACAAAGGAGCAAATGAATTTGTCTAAATATGCTCTGTGCAGTTTGAGCATGATTGATGCAAAATGGAACATGGAGCATAATTTTATTAATTGATTAATCTGCAAGGGGATGTGAGTTTGTGTTTGTGTGTGCGCACACAAACTGACTCTCAAGGATATTTTGTCCCAATTCCAACTTTTGTAATGGTGGATGGGAAGGATCTCATTTAACTTAATAATAAAGAGCAATAATAAAGTACAATCAAATTATAAGATCTGTAACACTCCGCATGTAATAGTCCAGGAGTGAGGAACTCACTCTTGACTGGGAGTTAAAATGGGTTCCACATTGGGCCTATAAGCCCCAGCAAATAAATAAATAAATAAATGATCAATCAATCAATCCTTAGCAAATCAGATGATGTTGGAAGAGAGGTAAAGTCTGTCCCCTCAAATCCCCTGATCTCTCCATGCTTCCCTCTATGAGACCCCAAAGCGAAACTGGGGGAGGGGGAGGGGGAGGGGGAGGAGGAGGAGGAGGAACATAACCAGTTACAAAGCACCATTTATCAGAATTTCCTATAGAATGTTCCTACCTTACTACATTCGGCCTAGCTTTTTTTATGGGGGCAAGAGAAGAAGGATGTCTGAACACTGGGCTGCAGCCAACCCTGGTTTTATCTGAAGTCCAGAGCCATTCTTGCAAATAAAGATGATTTGGATGCTGGCATTTCACTTTGCAGTATGTTAATTTCCTAATTTTAACTTTTTAATGTAAAAAGTTGGGTGGAATGGAGATCCCAGCAATAAATTTAATTTATTTAAATTAATAATTTAAATTATTAAGTCCCCTTCGGGGGGAGATGGGGCAGTGATATAAATTGAATTATAAATAAATAAGAAAGAAAGAAAGAAAGAAAGAAAGAAAGAAAGAAAGAAAGAAAGAAAGAAAGAAAGAAATTCTCCCTTCTTAGATACCATCAGAATTTGAATGTAGTGCAGAAAACAGTGCAGATGGGACCCTCTGCCCCAATAAATTGTGAACTCATAAAAGCAGTTCTCTGTGATCTCCAGAGTGCCAACAACTTTGTATAATCTAGATCAGTGTTTCTCAACCTCAGCCACTTTAAGATGTGGCTGGCTGGGGAATTCTGGGAGTTGAAGTCCACACAGCTTAAAGTGGCTGAGATTGAGAAACACTGCTCTAGAGAGAATAACTGCATTTCTCAAAGGAAATATTAACTAAGGAATGGGGAAAAGAAATGAATAAAGCGCATATTATGTAGCTACCTTCCTTTCCCCGACTCTAGTGCCAGAGGACTTTAATCTGGGATCTCCAGAATAGGGACTATAAGCACCATCACACTCTCCCAATAAAGCTGGCCCACTATTTTATCTACTTCCACCCACCCCTCTCAAAATTGCTTGCTATTTAGAGCAGGAAAAAAAATTACAAGTATGCAGTTGCAACCAGGGCTCAGATGCCAGCTCTGCTTTGTATTTCTTTCTTGGGCAAGTAAGCTAGTCTACTAGCCTCATTGCCTGACACTTGTGATGGCTTTTGCCACCTGCACCACAATAAGTATTTTGTGAATGGAAATATTACCCTCAGAGCAACCATTTTGTGAAAGCAGCCACAACACTTTTTCAGAATTCTAAATTTGCTCAAAGTCTCATTGAATTCAGTTCAGTTGAGGGCTAAACTAGATGTAGTATTTTAAAAATAATAACCACCTACACAAGATAATTCTACAATATTCGTTATGAAAATATCCCCACCTAAAGCCTGGCATATTAAATTCCTCATCACCCAAGCTGGATTTCAGACTTAGATCTCCTTTCTCCACATTGTTGCTGATTGAAAAACTTTAAAGGCAGAAAGAGAGATGCATTATTTTTCAACTTTGTTATCACATCCATTTTGGCTATTAGAAGCATTCTTATGCTGGCATAGCATCTAGCTGTGGGAAGACAGAGCACTAAATTTTCTCTTCTTATTTGCAGTAAATATTCTGGCATTCAAACTTTATGAAGATTTCATTAAAACTAACATGATATATTGATGTCCATTTGAACATTCTTCTTGCTATTTATTCTTTAATTATTTATTGCGGTCATAGACCAGTACAGTGGTGGTGTTCTATAAGATAAACATAGTCTAACTTAAAATAATAACAACATGTGTTAAAAGGTATATATTAAAAATAAATTAAAATACATTTACTGACTATCTAACTCTATAAACACAATCCAAGGTGCAACCTATTCTAACTATTTAGTATTAAGAATATATTAAATATATTAAATGTAAAATGTAAAACATGGGAAACTACATTACCACTGTGTTTTATATATATAAAAGAGATTTTAGGTGGTTTGCTGTTACACACAAGACATTATGAAAACTGGCCCATCTTGGTATATCGAGTCTTCATTGCAGCAGTGCAGAACCTTGCTACCTGTGCCGTAATTGTAGAATTTTCATCAGTAGCAAATGCGTACACTCAAGATCTGTACGGCCAGGATGTTTACTAATCAAAGGTGTAATAACTTTAGTGCAAATGTTTTTATAATAGGCTGACCATATTTCCTTGAGGCAAAAACGTCACCGGACAAAGTGGGCACGCGGGCGCATGCGCGCGGGCAGGAGGCATGCGTGTGCGCGCGCTCGCTTCACCGGGGAGCTTTCAAAAATGGGACAAAATTGAGATTTTTACTATAACGACGGGACGCTCCAGAAATGGTGAAATAACGGGACAGTCCCGTTCAAAATGGGATGTATGGTCAGCCTATTTTATAAAAGACGCAGTGCAGGAGGACATGATCTATAGTTTCCACCTCTCCTGAGTCACATGGACAAAGTCTTGCGGCCAATGGGATTTTTTTGTATTTACCCTCCAATACCGTAGAAGGGAGAGCGTGGGAGCGAGCTAAAGAAAAGGCTCTCCAATAAGAGGGAATTTCGAGCTGCTTGAGGTAGCTAGCAGCAGAAACAATATATTTTTTATGCTCAGGAGACAGGAAGAGTAAGGCCTTCCCTATATCTGCTTGCCTCTCTATATCCTTAATTCTTTGTTTTAACTCTTGCTTTGCTCGATTAAAGTCCATCTCAAGAAGAGTAGATGGAGAATATCCTAGCTTTAAGAGATTTAAATTAATGGCCTTGATCCATGATCCATGAGGATTGAAAGTTGTCCTGAAAAATAAGAGGGGCAAGGCCCTTAGGATAAAATTTAAGCTTTAGCCAGAGGATTAGAGAGGCTAAACACACTCTAGCCTCAACCCTCACCATACCTGTTTCGAGCCGTAGGTGTGCGTTTTACACGTATCTGGGCATCTGGAGTATTGCTCTAATAAATTGGGCTTGTACTTTTTCCAAAGAAGTAAAACATGAGGTGAAGGGCCTACTAGAGTCCCATAAAGAAGTTGAGCTAATGACTTGGCCTGAAAAAGTTTAGTGCAGCTGGTACGTAAGATCCCCCCTTACATCAAAAAATTTTTAGAATAGCGTTGGCAGATTGTCATCCAGCGGCAGTGAGCCTTCCTCGAACCTGTGGCATGGATAACTACACCTAGGTACTTAAAACTGGTCACTTGCTCTATTATGTGTTCACGGATACTCCATGAACTAAATTTCGATCTATTTGCGAAAGCCATTATCTTGGTTTTCTGGTAATTTATTTCCAGTTTGTCATTGTCACAATACTGAACCAGGGTTTTCAAGGCTCTTTTAAGTCCTACTGAGGTTCTAGATAGGACTACAGCGTCATTCACATAGAGTAGTGTGGAAATTCTGCGGTCTCCTAGTTTAGGTGGATGGAAATCTGGATTGTTTAAGCAGATTACCAAATTATTGATATAAAAGTTGAAGAGTAGGGGGACCAAAATACAACCCCATTTCACCCCCTTTTGCTATTTATTCTTTAATTTAAAAACTTCACTCTGAGCTGTTCTCTGAATTTGATATGATGATGGCTTGGACATAAATAACTAATTCTTCAGCCATACAAGCAAGTAAATTTACTTCTGCAAGAGTGTTTTATATTTTATATCCCTATTGCAAATTATTTGCTATAGCTATTTATTTATTTATTAAATTTCTTGGCTGCCCCATTCCTGGCAACCCTTGGGGGCTTCACAGAATTAAACAATAACAATAGGTATTTCCCTTTATCATTGTTTCCTTCCCACAACTCCTATTCTTCCATAGTCGTATGGATTCATTATAAAGCAATAACCTACCCAAAGGACATCAAGTCATTTTATCCTCCATCAGATTACTTTCTCATCTTGTATAGGGACTGTCTACATTGAGCGGCAGGGCTCTCTATGATTTGAGAGACTTCCCAACCTTAATCTGGAGATGCCAAGGATTCTATAGGCTGAACATATGGTTCGTCACTTAGGTATGGC
Organism: Charina bottae; assembly: GCA_023362775.1. Taxonomy (NCBI): domain Eukaryota; kingdom Metazoa; phylum Chordata; class Lepidosauria; order Squamata; family Charinaidae; genus Charina; species Charina bottae. The sequence continues at coordinate 108,253,241 of JALMGJ010000004.1, forward strand.
TCCTCCCTAATCGTTGGACAATTTTACTTGAGACCCATGGAGGGTATCTCAGATTGTGACAATCATAATGGCCTTCATTACCAAGAAACCATTCTCCTCTTGTATCTTCATGGTTTTCCAGAAGCCAGTGAAGACAACATTGTTTTGCAGAGCTTTCAGAGAAAAGGGGGTGTGCCTGCTTGACTTAATGTTGTTGCTATGAGCTGTTATGCTTTTTAATTAATTTTTTTACTGTGTTTTTATATTTATGTTTTTAATTCCATGTTTTAGCTTTATACTGTTGGTTGAGTGTGGCAATATACACCTCTCTTTAAAAAATGGCAAGGAAGATGGATGAAATTTAAAATGAGATGACAAGGCTGCATTAATTTAACTCAATAAACATAAGTAGTTCAAACAGATAACACCAAGCTGATGGGGGTAGAAGACTCAGGGGCCAGCTGATGAGATAAATGCTAGCTCTGCATGGAGCTATGCACACACATCTTATATTCTGTGCAGCATAGCACTTTTAAAGGCTACGTTATATGAGCAATGACCATGATACTCTTTTCTAATTTTTATTTTTTTTAACACCACCTGTACAAATTTATCTTTTTTTTTAAGGTTCCCCCCGCACATTTGTGCAGTCGTGTCCAACTCTAGGGGCCAGTGCTCATCTCCGTTTCTTAGCCAAAGAGCCAGCGTTGTCCGAAGACGCTTCCACGGTCATGTGGCCGGCATGACGCATGCAGAACGCTGTTACCTACCCACCAAAGTGGTACCTATTCATCTACTTGCATTTGCATGCTTTCGAATTGCTGGGTTGGCAAGAGCTGGGGCTAGGCCTGCCCAAATGAAAATCCTCTCAGAATGCCCCCCACCCCACCTCCAAATTTTAAAAGTTACTGTTCAGCCAGCCATGGAATTGCAAAATTGCTCACACAAAGTTTTCTCCCACAAAAATACAAGCTGCCTCTGGCAGGGTTCACACATTACAATAAGCCTTGGTTTGTTCAACCATGATTTGTTGAACCAATTACAACTGGATTGGTGCACATAACACTCTAATCCATAAAATATGGCTTACAAATTGAAGATCATTCAGTGGCCTGTTAGAACCAGTTAATGGAGCAGAGCTTAACATTGTATAAACTCGTGCATAGAAAAAGAATATTGTTTAAAAACAGCCTGTGAGCACGTTAGAGAGATTCAGGTTCTTATTCTTACACTTTTAGCCCACCCAAGCATAAAGAAACACATGCTTAGACATTGCAGGTACAAAAAGTAAGTACAAAAGAGTTCTTACATTTATTTTGTCCAGGTACAGCCATTTCAGTAGAAAAATGGTTTCAGTTCTTCTTTCTGTTCCCTAAACTGAATACCTCTGGCCCTGTTTGCTGCCAGAGGCTGCGTGGAGAAAGGGGCTTGAGGCCTAGGCATGGCCTCTCCATGGAGGAGCTAGGGCACGTGCATCCTATGCTATACGAATCACCCATATGCTAATGAGGCATGCTTGATTTGCCGGATTCCAACACAAATAACTGAGTGGGTTCACATAATATGCCAAATCAATTACGGCTTGGTGAAATATTTGAATCTTGTCTCAACCTCCCAGACATGGCACATAGCAGGGGCAATTATCTTTATTCTGCTATCCCAGACTTCTGTTTCCATTTGCTACCATGTTTGGGCAAGACTTCCCTAAGAAAACCATCCTTTTCTCAGTGCTGTCCTGCCAGCTCTTTTACTCAGTTTAGCGCAAATATGGAGGGCCATTCACAGGTTGTCCAGATCTGAGCTACAGTGGAAGGAAGACAACTGTTCCAGTGCCAAAGAGTGGAAGATGTGTTCTTTGCCCATTTCTTGATATATAGGAATGTGATATATATGTAGGAATGTGTTTTGTATCAAAATAATTAACACTCCATTCTTTAATCTAAGGGTCCCCAACCTTTTTTCACTGGTGGGCATATCTGTGAAAGAATGTACGCCTGGCTTTGGGAAAGTGGGCAGGAGCAGTGAAGCATTAAGGGAGAAGGAATGATTACTCAGTCCTGAGAAAGAGGAAAGTGTGTGAAAGAAATTCAAAACAACCCTGCTTTGATTGTGTTATGTAGAGAAAAACTCTGAGAGGCTTTCAAGGTTGGTGGCAACCCTTTGAGTTAGGCAAGGTCAAGAAACAGAAGCAGCGGGCATTCCAGGAATGCTCTTTACTACTGTGGTGTAGAAGAACAAAATCTTGAAAGCCTGTCAATGTTTCTGTCAAACAGGCCTTGTCACCCATTACCTTGGAGAGAAGTCAGCACAACCTGAGAAGAAGCAATAGAAGCAGGAGCGGGCTCAACAACAGACATGGCAAATTTCATGCCAATATAGTTCTCTGCCAACTCAAGGATGAGTTGAGAGCAGGCATAGATAAAAATGAACAGTGAAACCTTATACATGCCTACTCAGAAGTAAATCCCACCGAGTTTAATAGGACTTGCTGTATGTAATAACTTAAATCCCATCAATTACCATTAACAATTACTTTTACCATTGGATTTCTGTAATCCTAAATTCATTTACTAGGGTAACACACAGTCAGATTTACTACTCCGTGTGCATAACATTATATTATTAATTATACTTGTGTTACTGCATACGTAATAGGCATTCTTATCTCAAATTATAGTCAAAACCAATAAACCCCAAGATGTTGTATAAAGTAGGGCTGGGCATAAACCAATGTTTCAGCATTCTCTGCCAGTAGAAAATGTTGAATTTCTGCAGGAGAAAGAAATTCTCCAGCAATTTCTCAGACAGGACTTAGCAGTGACAAATAGCCCCCTGCTGGAGGAAGTCCAGGGAGAGGCATCCTCTCCTGATACCCTCCCTCGGGACACGCCGAAGTGTCATGATTGCAGGCTGCTGCAGAGACAATTGAAGGATGGAGTTCAAGACAAACCTCTTGGCCGCTTTGTAACTCAGTAAATGCAGGAACACCACATTCCAGCTATGAAAAAGCTGTCTACCCTTTCATCAAATTGAATGAGAACAGGGAAAAAATGCAAGAGAGGCTCTCTATTCAGCACTAGTTTCCCCAGCACTAGCTGGGGAAAACGTAAAAAGCAGACTAATGGAGTTTCAAAGAGCAGATGCCGCGGGCTGCATTGTACTGCAAGGCACAAAATCCATATGCAGCTTGTGGGGAGGAGTATATGGATTTTGAATGAAAGCAAACTGGGGATGCCACAGAAGATTTCCCATGACTGCCATTTCCCATTTCTTTTGTTCCATGGAGGGGGTGGCTTTTTGACTCAGTCCTTGCCATAGCAATGAGTCCTTTTAGTACTTTTTTTAATCCCCAGGTACATTTTTATAGTTGTTCTGATTTCCCAGATGAGCACTTTTCGATCAGCCAAATAAGTCGACCAGCATTAAAGGCACATATCTCACTGCTGTGTGATCTGATAAATTATTGAACTGCCTCCGCCACCCCCCATCCCCTGCACCAGCCACCTAGAGCAATAAATAAACCATTTTAGAATCTCCCAAGGATTTCACAGGGATGTTACTGAGATAACCACATCTCAGGAAAACGTTATCAGAACTCTTGGCTAAAGAAATGCATTTATGATTTTTAGAGAAAGAGAATTTATATTAGTTTCTCTGGTAGCAATCTGGTGGATATAACTGAAACAGAGATAGAGACTAGATTTCAGTAATCCCCAAATAATTAGCATCTCCCAAATATGAATCCTTGTTACCTGCTCTGCCTCACTTCCAAAACTCTGCTGTCCACATGTCACCAGTATACATATTTATTTGTTTGTTCATTTGTTAGATTTATAGTCCACCTTTCTTCCAGGTGCTCAAGGCAGTATACACAGCACTCCTTCCTCCAATTTTTCCCCACAACAACCCTGTGAGGTAGGTTGGGCTGAGAAAGAGTGGCAGGCTCAAAGTTAGCCAACATGCCTCCTCAACTGAGGGTCGGTTTGAACCTGGTTCTCCCCAGTTGTAGCCCAATACCTTAACCAGTACAGCACCCAATAACTTTTCATAATATCCTTCTTTTCATTCTAGAAGAAAACAATCACAAAGTTGGGCACAGTAAAGCTGGATTGTGTCATATACATAGCATGCAGTTCCCAAAGAATCAGAGTTGAAAGGGTCCTCAAAGAACATCTAAACCTACATTTTGTCAATGCAGGAAAGTACAACTCCATGAAAGAGAATTTGCTGACAGTTTGTGACATCAGGATGTGACATGTGTGATGTTCAGACCAATTGGTTTCTTGTAATTGGAAGCTGTTGGCTTAGGACCTAACATCTGCAGCAATAGATAATTTGTTGTTGTTCAGTCGTTTAGTCGTGTCCGACTCTTCGTGACCTCATGGACCATAGCACGCCAGGCCTTCCTGTCCTCCACTGTCTCTCGGAGTTTACTCAAATTCATGTTCATTACATCGGTGATGCTATCTAACCATCTCATCCTCTGCCGTCCCCTTCTCCTTTTGCCCTCAGTCTTTCCCAGCATCAGGGTCTTTTCCAGTGAGTCCTCTCTTCGCATTAGGTGGCCAAAGTATTTGAGCTTCAGCTTCAGCATCTGTCCTTCCAATGAGCAGTCAGGCAATGAGCAATAGATAATACATGCCCCCTATCATCAGTGTAATGCAGCCTTTCTCAACCTTTTGACCCCGGAGGAACCCTTGAAATATTTTTCAGGCCTCGGGGAACCCCTGCACATTCAGGCTCAAATATAGGCCAGAAGTTACAAAATTACTATATTTGTTTCATGTGTAAAAAAGGTAAAGGTTCCCCCCGCACATTTGTGCGGTCGTGTCCAACTCTAGAGGCCGGTGCTCATCTTCGTTTGTTAGCCAAAGAGCCAGTGTTGTCCGAAGACGCTTCCACGGTCATGTGGCTGGCATGACGCACGTGGAACGCTGTTACCTACCCACCAAAGTGGTACCTATTCATCTTGCATTTGCATGCTTTCAAATTGCTAGGTTGGCAAGAGCTGGGGCAAGTGCGGGAGCTCACTCTGTCACGCGGGATTAGGGATTCAAACCTCCGAACTTGTGATCGACAAGCCTGGCGTCTTACCTGCTGAGCCACCACTCCCCTATAACTCTAGGTTTCCATGGAACCCTAGGTTTCCATGGACCCCTGGTTGAGAAACCCTGGTGTAATATATCTGAGGATGGCTATACCATCTGTTTCATGTGTAGGCCTGTATATAAGCATTAACAGTGTTCTTAAACTAAAAACAAAGAATGAAACTTACCTCTTTAATGTGAAGTTGCCTGAATTTGAAATATTTTTTTAAATAAATTGTGATCTCCAAGGGAACCCCTAGTGACCTCCCGCAGAACCCTAGATTTCCATGGAACCCTGGTTGAGAAACCCTGGTGTACTATATCTGAGGATGGCTATACCATCTGTTGACTGTCTCTTTTCTAATTCAAACCCATCCAGCTTCCCCAACGTTTTCTCACAGAATTTGCCCTGATCAATTGGCGGCATTGATTGCCAGTCAAACAGTGATCTGACCAAAACTGTAAGATAAAGCCAGGAGCCCCTGCTTTTTTGAGGGAGTTCCTATCCACTTCTGAATCTGAAACTGTAGGAGCCAGAGACCCTGCATTACCAACTTACACTGCGATCATCGAGGCAAACAAAGATGTTTTGTGGTCTGTCGCAAAGGACAAGATGATCCTTTCTCCAAGTACAAAAGCTGAACAGATTTGCGCAGTGTTTTTCAACCTTGGCAACTTTAAGGCATGTGGACTTCAACTCCCAGAATTCCCCAGCCAGCCATGCTGGGAATTCTGGGAGTTGAAGTCCACACGTCTTAAAAGTTGCCGAGGTCGAGAAACACTGGATTAGCAGCTGCATCTTCAGCCTTTGTGACAGAACATCCTTCCACCCCTGGCTTGGATGCTACAGGACCACCAACACGAGACCTTTATTTCTTGCTCTTCCTCACCCTTCAGCATCTGTTGCTCCAGGCAGCTGCCTTTCTCTGCCTGGTGGAAAGTCCATCTCTGATCATGACTCCCCTCAAAAGAAGTCTGATCATATGATAGTGTTGGTGCTATGGATTATTTGTTCCACACCTCTTCACATGCAGCAACTGTGTTTAAGTTTGCACTGGGAAAACAACTCTTAACCCAGGTTAACATCTACGCTGTGTAGATATGCAGTGCCTCTTTATTACGTTGGCCCAGATATCCAGCAAGAGATACAAAAAGTAGAACATAAAACAGCAGCAGCAGGGCTGTATCCACTTTACAGTATGCTGGCTAGCTATAGGTGAGCCTGATTAAACACATACTCAAGGAGCAGTAAATAAAGTACTAATTTAGCACCTTAATTGCCAGACTTTAATATGTACAGTATCTTGTTAATGAAGCCGATTGGGTTCACATAATGTTCTAAGCCATAATGTGAATCAAGACCCTGTGATTTGTAAACCATGATTTACAGCTTGAAGAAACCAGCACAATTGTGGCTTACTCAATGAACCATGGTTATGAATGTCATAGTTTAGTAGAGTGATCCTAGCATCTTTTGGAGTTATTAGGTGGGTGGAACATAAGCTGTGGAAATATGCACAGACAGGGTGCCTATTTTTCAAATAAGGAGGGATCAGGTTTTTTCTTGCCAATCTGCCCAATTCAGACCAGAAAAAAAACCCTCATTTCAAGTGAAATAAAAAAAGGAGGGGGGGAGAGGTTGTAATTCATCTTTAAAGGGTTAGGAGAGACAGGGACTCTGCACACGCTCAGCAACATCTTTCTCCTTGCAAGCCGGTCTGTCCAAGATCAGGTGCTTGGGAGGAAAAGGACCCTGAGCAAGAAGGAAAGGCCTCCGTGAATAACGGAGGAGGAAAACGCCGTCTTGAGGTCCAGACACCCGGCAGGCCGTACAATCTTGAGCCACAACCGGGTAGACCAGTGTTTACCAATAGTAGAGCGTATCTGTAGCTCAAGGTTGAACTGTGGAGTCCTGAACCAACCCCACTCCCTTCTAGCACTGAAGATGTTGCCTGGTCGGGCAACGAAGCGTCTGCAAGAAAACCGCCAAGCTCAGAGAGCACCAAGGACGCCACAGATCAGTGTTTCTCAACCTTGGCAACTTTTAAGGTGGGTGGACGTCAACTCCCAGAATTCCCCAGCCAGCATGCTATCTCTTGCTGGGTATCTAGGCCAAGCATGCTGGCTGGGGAATTCTGGGAGTTGACGTCCACCCACCTTAAAAGTTGCCAAGGTTGAGAAACACTGGAGTAGACGAAGCGCTGACTTCACGCTATTCGAGGCAACGAGGAGCACCATCGGACGGCTTCGAAAAGGGTACTTAACCCACCAGCCTCGGCAACGCTTGCGCATTGCGAAGCAGCAGGTGTCTCCCTCTCCTCCCCCCACCCCCTTCGGCTCTCCTCCAATGCCATCCAGCTTCACGCCGTTCGTGACTTTGCGCCCCCTCGCGCGGCCGCCCTGCGAGCGCCGATCACGCTAGCCTACCTTTTCAAGCCAGCCGGCTCACGTGGTCGCCAGCGCGGCGGCGGCTGCCCGCGAGGCGGGGCGAGGCGAGGCGCGCCTTCCTTGCTCTGACTCTGTACTCCTTCGTTGCGCGCGTGCTGGCGACACCCTCGGATGCATGAGGCGCCGCGTGCACGCAGCGGGGCTTTTCCACCTGCGCTCCTCTCTCGCCAGCCTGGAGCTGGAACTGCGACGGCTGCCCTTGTCCTGTGCTTGCGCTGGGCGAACAATGGGCTTGCAAGAGGCGGCAGCAGCAGCAGCAGCAAAGCTTGCTGCATAAAAAGGAAACGGGGACTCCTCCTCCTCCTCCTCTAGAGGAGAAGCCAAGGTGACCAACGTTCCGGGGGCTCGTCCCGTTGTGCTGGCTGTTGTGGTCGTATCTCTGTGTCTGTCAATCCATTTCCTCATGCTCTGAACGGGGGAGGTTATGCAGATAACCGCTCCCCTCCATCACCCTGCATGACATTTCCCTCGTGAACTTCTCCGCCCCCCACCGTCCACCCCGACGCTAATTGAGTTGCACGGAGGTTTTTACACCCCCCCCCCCAAGAAAGAGCTAGGATGGAGCTGTGGGTGCAGATGAGCTGCTGCCACAATATTGGGAGAGTCTCAATACTTTTTGTTATCTTCTATTAATCAAGGTTAAAAAAAATGTTCACAAGTGCTTATGTCTTTTTCTGGCTTGTCACTTAATTCTTCATCTTGGCTCAGAAATGGTGGATGAGGAGCCTTTAATTTTGGATGCCTGTATGTGTAAGGTTGATCTTTCAGGATCTTCTTTCCCATAGTTGTAGCTAATTTATGGATTTTACCCCTGGAAGACAATCTTACTCGGCTATGAGTGATCGCCAAGACTAGCCAATTTATGGCATTTTATTCTTGAGGGAAGGACCCTATATTCCCAGCCTCTGTATTTTCCTTCCCATTTCATGTGAAGGCAAACTGTTATTTCTTTCCTTTGTGTGTTTTTTTTTCATGGGCAGCGTTAAACCTGCCGTGTGTTCCCATCCTCCTTTTTGCAGTCATGTTGATGAAAGAAGCATCTGCTGGTTTATTTAGAAATCTAAAGTCTATTGCATGCCCCTTGATACTGCTGCTAGCAAGGCGCTAAATTTGTCTGTGTGTTTTTAAAAAATGTCTTTTCGTTGAAGAGGACGGGTTTAAATATGAACGAAGACCCGACGGTTAATTTAACGTGGCTGCCTCAGGATCACTTAGAAACCAGCCCACCGCCAGAGAATGTCTCCGCTGCAGTCACCTCTCTCGTTCCTTCCAGGGACCCTGAACCGGGATTTATAGTAAACCCTTGGGATATTGTCTTATGCACTTCAGGAACACTGATCTCCTGTGAAAATGCTGTTGTGGTCCTTATAATCTTCCACAATCCCAGTCTTCGTGCCCCAATGTTCCTCCTGATAGGCAGTCTGGCCTTGGCAGATCTTTTAGCAGGAATTGGACTGATCATCAATTTCCTTTTCGCTTATCTTCTCCAGTCGGACTCGACCAAGCTGGTCACCGTTGGTTTGATCGTCGCCTCTTTCTCTGCCTCCATCTGCAGTCTGCTGGCCATCACTGTTGACCGGTACCTCTCCCTTTATTATGCTTTGACCTACAATTCTGAGAGGACGGTCACTTTTACCTACATTATGCTTATTCTGCTCTGGGGTGCTTCCATCTGTGTTGGAGTGTTGCCGGTCATGGGTTGGAATTGCCTCAAAGATGAGTCCACCTGCAGCGTTATCCGGCCCCTCACTAAAAATAATGCAGCCATCCTCTCTGTCTCGTTCTTGCTTATGTTCGCCCTCATGTTACAGCTGTACATTCAGATCTGCAAGATTGTGATGCGCCACGCGCACCAGATTGCCTTGCAGCATCACTTCCTAGCAACTTCCCACTATGTGACCACCCGAAAAGGAGTATCAACTTTAGCCATTATCCTGGGAACCTTTGCTGCTTGCTGGATGCCTTTTACACTCTATTCCTTAATAGCTGACTATACGTATCCCTCTATATATACCTACGCCACCCTGCTTCCGGCCACATACAATTCCATCATCAACCCCGTCATATATGCTTTCCGAAATCAAGAAATACAAAAGGCACTTTGGCTCATCTGCTGTGGCTGCATACCTTCAAACATTTCTGCGAGGGCCAGATCACCCAGTGATGTTTGATTTACAGAGCAGAGGACCATGGTTTATTTAGCATTGTGATGTGTGAGCTCTGCTGCTCTCAATACATTGTACATAATAGATTCACAATCAGTCTGTGGGGAGTATTTATCTTTTTTTTTTAAGCCTGTTGACCAAAATAAACCATGTGTAAGTCCAGGAACAATCCTGGAAGTTGCAATATTTTTTTCTGGCAAAGTTTAAGTGTTACTTAGATTCTGTCCTTTAGTTTCTTCCAGGGTCCAGTGATCCTTCAAAAGAGGAATGAGCTCTGTGGATCATAAGAAATGGATTGGTAGATTTGCTTTCTCTGTTTGAATGAATGGAAGCCCACCTGCATGAGAGCTCTGTGTATTAGATGAATGGGAATAGAGGCGGAAGGTCTCTCATATCAGATTCTATGGAACATGAATAGGAGATGGCAAGAGACTTGTGTCCTGCTCATGGATTTTCATGTGGCATCTGGTTGGCCACTATAAGAATAGTGTACTGAACTAGATGAACCAGTGGTGTGGTCCAGCAGCGTTTATGAGCGCACACACACACACTCATATTAACCATCTTACTTAAAAGAGTTCCATGGATTCCAACAGTACAGTTGTTATATTGAGTAAAATGTGTTTCTGATGCATTGTAGAGACACGTTAAGATCCATATTACAGCACACAAGTGATGTTTAAATCTGCAATGCTGTAGTTCCTAAAGCATCATATAGGGGCTATTGATTAGGTTAGATTTCCCCCTCTAACCTATGCACTCCAGAAATATCTGCAGTCTTTCTCTTTTTAATGTCATAACTCCAACGTTAGGAAGCAAGGCAGAATCGAGTGTGAAACAAGTTAAGTTTGGGACCTGTAGCTCCAAAACCTTTTCCAGCCCTCCGCTATATTCCAACCTGAAAAGAATAATTAGACCAGCTAGCCTAAAGAATTTGCATCCCAAATGCTTGCAAAGGGGACAAAAATTGTTAAGAGAAGAAATGGCAGCAAAACATCCCTTCCTGACATTCATCCTGTTATAATGAGATTGGTTGGGTATTGGGTTTATGATCTGACATTTTAGTATGGTTTTATTGGAAGAAGATCTGTGGTTTTGAGCAAGAGACAGCCACTGAATATTTTTTCGCTAGTAACCCAAGACTTCATACCGGCATCTATAGTATGTTCCCATCTGGATTGCAAGATGAATGGAAACACACAGTCTTATCTGTATAGTTTAGTGCAGAGTGGCCTATATGGAATGATATATTTCCAGATGCAGCCTTCTGGCTTGGGATGATTTGCAGGGGCGAATCTGCATTTAATTTCCATTAATGCTTCCTGATCCTGCCACTCAAAGGAGTTGGCTTAAAATAAAAACCAGCAGTGGTCCCTTTATATCTACAATAGAGAATCTGTGGTCCTTCAGTTAATTCTGGGTACCAATTTCCATCATCCCCATCAGGAAGCTTATGCCGCCTGGGGTTTATGGAGATGAAGTCCAACAACAATGGAATATATTATGCTATAGAATGATTCCCATAATTTATCTAACAAGCAGAAAAAAGAACAACAACTAGTTCCAAATTGTTTACACAACTAAGAATAAATTACGCTGCTTCATTTTTTTCTTTATTAAAAGAAACATTCTTTTAACCCTGGCAGACTTTAATGCTTATGATTATAAATCCTGAACAACTAATTTTGCAATAAATATGACTGTTATGCAGTGCTCAAGATCCAGATATTCAGGATTCCAGACAGGTTCAATTTTTCAGGTAGTGTTGCCCACATATTTGGTGACAAACCATTACTTCTGAATATTTTAACTTGCCAAATCTACTACTTAAACTATCTTATTCACTCTTAAATAAACAAGGGCATACAAACAGATTGTTGAACATTTTTTTTAATATAGGGGCAGCTGGTAATTTTTCTAAATACTCATTTTTAAGGCTCCAAGAACAATTTAATGACATAAGCTACTTAAATTCAGCATTTTATCTCCATCATCAATATGTAATTGCTCTGTAAAATATGCACTGAATTGTGTGTGTGTTTCATGACATTTTCTTTGTTCTGGCTCCAACCTCAAAGCCTGACATTTTCAAGTGGGAGCACATGTGACCGCCAACCCCCCATCCCACATAATGAAATGTGCATAAAACATGTTTTCTAGTTTATTAGCTACACATCCTTCATATCAAAGCACAATACTGAATGCATATTATTCCATTTCCTTCCAAGTTATTAGTTTTTTTGTGATGGATGGAGCGTATTGTCATGATAGAGGGTTCAGCGATGCAAGGCAACATGGTTTATTTCTGTAGATGAGAACCTTTTGGGACACACAACAGAAAAAAATGATTTAAAATTGTATTCTATAAAGTACAGCATTTCAGAGCCATTGTCATGTGAACTCACTAAAGTAAGTGAGACTTATTTTGATGAAAGATAAACCCATGTATTGCCGTCTGAGCCACGGATGGCCAATTTCTGGGGTCTGCATCAGGGAGACGTCCCGGCTATAGGCTCTTTGCCTATATATTTTGCCAAGCAGAACAGAGAAACACCAATCTGGAACAGGGTGAGAAAAAGGTCTGAGCGTTTTTCCAACTGAATTAATCGGCTATTTTTTTCTAATGGAGACTGTCCATGGGCCACATCCAACATTATTCCTCCCCACCGCAGCCTTTTGCACACATCCCAAGTCTGCCCTGGGGAGCCACAAACCTTTGGGGAACAGATGGGGGGGGCAGGAGGAGGAGGAGGAGGAGGTGGTAGGGTATGATCCAGCAGTAGTGCCTGCTGTGCTACTGGAAGGAGGCCATTGGATTCAGTCTTGTGCCTTTGCTTTCTGCCAATCGCAAGATGCAGCTTCCCCAACATCTGTGTCTCCATGCCAGACAAAGCAGCACCTGTTGAATATTGGCCTGTTGTGAAGCTGTTCAAAACATAGAAGCTCTGTCAGGGAAAAGGTGGCACTCCTTTCATGCAGCAAAAGAAAAGGGCTGACTCAAGATTCAGGAATTACTGGGGCAAAAGGTAGAGAGTCTGTGAAGAGAGGGACGGCGGTAGAAATGTCCGTAGACCCCAAATGTCTATCCAAGAATGGTGTCTGTCCAAGAACATAATTGCTATGCATTAATATGAGTTTACACATCTTCTGAATGTTAAAGATATGCTATATTGTTGCAGTGGTATCTTTCTGTATCAATTGTTTAAATTTTAATTGTAATAGCAGAAATACTGAAAGTTATATTTAAAAAATATTGGTATAATATATAGATGGAAGAAGATGCTATATTGCTGACGCTGAATTTTATTAACTCAAGGGCTGATTCAGTCGAGCGAGATTGTGATAGAACAGTCTTCTAGTGCAGCATGAACTATTTTTCCATTTTTGGGTGAAAGAAGCCTTGTACCTAGCTAGCGTCCTGCCTGGAGTGCAGTTTCTCACACAGAGCACTGTTTTTCAGAGGGCGGTTTCTCTCTTACCTTCAACTGAAGGCTGAGGTGGTGCAGGACTGCGCCTTCTCAAGGAAACGTGTTGGAACTGGTTCTTACTCTTTGTCTTTTGATGTGGTTATGCTGATGAACATGTCTTTTGTGGCAAGTTTCTATGGTGTTAACAGTTTACAAACTCTACATGGAACCAATTTTCATGGGTGTGAAACGGCCTCATTTTGAGACCATAGGGCAAAGTTTCCCAACGTGGCGCCCTCTAGATGTGTTGGGATTTCCATTGTCATAAAGCCCAAGCAGCATGGCCCGTAACACATCTGGAGGGCAGCAGGCTGCGGGAAACGCCCATAGCCATTTGTACTGCAATAACTTAGATTTTATGCCAAATTAAACTCTAGTTTGTTTGCTTTTTTCATCTTGAACATTGTAAGGACTTATCCAAGTGAATGTACTGACCTTGTGATTTCCTCCAGATTCACAAATGACTAGAGCAAAAGTCCACATCTCAAAATCCTAATGTGTTTCTGGGTGTACATTTGTACTCTACGGAAGTTCTGATCATTTCTGGTTTCACTCTAGGAACAAAGAAGTTTGGCATAATGCGATCAAGAAGGAATGCTCTTGATTTTTATACAAAGTGTACCACATTTATGATGTATGACAACTATATGTTAGGCTTGTTTGCTAAAGTTAAAAAGTCAATTTATTTGAGTTTGTACTGCCCTGGTAAGAGAAGGAAACACTCTTGTTAAAATGTTGTAGAAAAACCTTTTGTCTCTCTCTTCCTTATGTGTCCAAGAATTGGATGTATTATCTATGCCTTACCAAGGGAGTGAATAGCAAAATCTATTAGAAATGAATAAGTAATGGTAAATCACACAAAAAAGAAGAAGCTATAGTAAATGCGGAAAGATGTTACTCTTTTTCCTTCAAACCATAGTTTGGTTCAGGCAAAATAATAATCAGAGATAAATGGGGAACCTATAGCCTTCCAAGTAATACAGAATATTTATTTCCATGCAGCTCCAGGAACACCAAAAGTGAGGGATGTGAAGAGTTGTAGTGCAGCAAGTCCTACAAATGTTACAGGTTTCCTACACCTGTGCTAAAGTCTGGTTTGTCACCATATGAATGAGCCTGGTTCACACACTTCACCTTCACCTTGATCATTTTTTCATTCCATAATGGCAAAGATTCAAAAGAAGCTAGGGAGAAAAAAAGAAAGAGTGTGCAAGCTTGAAGCTCATTCATGTACCACCAGTCATGATACTATATGTGTGTGTGTGTGTGTGTGTGTGTGTGTGTGTGTGTGTCTCAAAAATACTTATCCAATAGTACTTTTTCCTGGGTATTTATTTACTTATTGGTAATGGTTTCTCAGGATTTAATTGCAAGACTGGATCAATGAACTGTAAATTCTAATCTGGATGAGCACTTATTATATTAAAAGAAAACTCAGTTTCTCAAGGACTCTGGCTAAATTCATACATCAGACTAAATGGTTTGTGGAGTCCTTGGTGCTCTCTGAGCCTTGTTGTTTTCTTGCAGACGTTTCATTGCCAGGCTAGGCGACATCTTCAGTGCTAAAAGGGAGTGGAACTTGCTCTCTGTTTATATACCCTGGCTTGTCCTGCCTGTGTTGGTGGGGGTGTTGTACTCTCCTTAGTAGTACCTTGATTGGGTTGTTGTGTGCTGCTTGGTTGATTGACTGAGTTAATAGTTCCTTGATTAGGGTCTATTGTGTTGTTTGATTGCTCCTCTGCTGCTAATCTTGCTGTTAATCTTTGCATATCTTGTTGTTGATTGCTGGCCAAGAGGTGTTCTGGTCTTCTGGCTTTTCTATTGTCTCTTATGAATGGTATGTAAATGTTGTTTACCTCTATGTGTCTGTTGATGGCTGCTTTGTCTGAGTGCCAAGCTTCCAGGAATTCTCTAGCATTTTTGGATTTGGCTTGGTTTAATATGCTCACAGTTTCCCAGTTGAAAGTATGGTTAAGTCTGTCCATGTGTTGTGAGATTAAGGAGTTTTCATCATGTCTTCTGACTGCTAGTTGGTGTTCATGGATGCGTTCTGCTAGTCTTCTGCCAGTCTGTCCTACATAGTGGCTGTTACAGTCCTTACACTGTATGTTGTACTTACATACTTTCAACTGGGAAACTGTGAGCATATTAAACCAAGCCAAATCCAAAAATGCTAGAGAATTCCTGGAAGCTTGGCACTCAGACAAAGCAGCCATCAACAGACTCATAGAGGTAAACAACATTTACATACCATTCATAAGAGACAATAGAAAAGCCAGAAGACCAGAACACCTCTTGGCCAGCAATCAACAACAAGATATGCAAAGATTAACAGCAAGATTAGCAGCAGAGGAGCAATCAAACAACACAATAGACCCTAATCAAGGAACTATTAACTCAGTCAATCAACCAAGCAGCACACAACAACCCAATCAAGGTACTACTAAGGAGAGTACAACACCCCCACCAACACAGGCAGGACAAGCCAGGGTATATAAACAGAGAGCAAGTTCCACTCCCTTTTAGCACTGAAGATGTCGCCTAGCCTGGCAATGAAACATCTGCAAGAAAACAACAAGGCTCGGAGAGCACCAAGGACTCCACAGTTCAACCCTGAGCTACAAATATTCTCTTCGATTGGTAAATGGTTTGTTTAGCCATGCTTTGTTAAATAAACCACGATTGGCTGGGTTCACTCAACTTATTAAGCAAAAAACCAAAACAACACTTTATGATTTACTGTAATCCCAATGACTGGGGGGGATTAAAAACTGCATTAGGTGGATACATGCCAACAGGAAAATAGTATATAGATACATTTCAAATGGAGAGAATTGCATTTCAGTTTCTACAACGTAAGTAGGGAAATGTATAACTTCCTTAGCCTTGTGCACACCAGCTGTTGGATGGGAGTTTTTAGAGTCACAGACCTAACATCTGGAAATTGCTCAGTTGGAGAAGGTTGATCTACATTGGAAAGGTGCTCCATTTGCAAATGGCACTTTGCTACTACAAATTTAAGGGGGCGTGGTGGCTCAGCGGATAAGATGCCAGGCTTGTTGATCGGAAGATCACAAGTTCGGAGGTTCGAATCCCTAGCCCCGCGTGTCGGAGTGAGCTCCCGCACTAGCTCCAGCTCTTGCCAACCTAGCAATTCGAAAGCATGCAAATGCAAGTAGATGAATAGGTACCACTTCAGTGGGTAGGTAACAGCGTTCCGCACGCGTCATGCGGCCACATGACCGTGGAAGCGTCTTCGGACAACGCTGGCTCTTTGGCTAACAACCGATGACCACTGCCCCCTAGAGTCAGACACGACTACACAACTGTGCGGGGGGAACCTTTACCTTTTTTACTACAAATTTAGAGTTGCAAACTGGAGGAGGGAAAATTAACTCTGCTTGCCTGTCATTTCACCCCTCCTAATAATCCACTTCCGAACATAATTTGAAAGGGAACTTGCTCGGGCACTGCAGTAGCATTTTGGACTGTAGTTGTGTTCACCAGCTATCATGACTGTAGTTCATGCTCATGTATACAATCCTTCCACTTCTCCTGCTCATGTAGTTGCTCAGCAATAGCTTGGACAGGCCATTCCTCCTAGGAGAGCAAAACTGGCAGTTCTTAAGATTTTTTTTTATAACAGTGATTATTTATTGATGTAATATGCTGCCATCTTGAACATTTAGCCAAGAACGTTTTCAGAATACCTGTGCAAGTAACGGTGGAATAAGTTATTGAGTGAATTAAAAATATAATTACCATTATTGCACAAGAGATTTGGGGTATCTTTGTACCCTTATTTATTATCTATGGGCCAGTTTTAATGGATACATATGCATTTTCAGAACATCGATTTTATACACAAGGAAGACAATGGAATTGAATGTGGAATGGGTGCATTCTCCCCAATCGCCCCGAGAAGTCAAAATGGAAAATGGCAATCTGGTCACTGTGCAAAAAGAGTACTTATATTTTCTCTTTACATTAAATTACATTAAATATGCTACACAGGAATATTTCACATACTCCATCATATATGTACTCTTGCCCAGCTGTGTGAACTGGTCCTAAGTGAATTTTATGTGTTTTATATGTAATAATACTCAATTCCAAGACGGAGCCCTTGCATGTTGGCGTTGGTAACTCCCTTTTCTTACCAATTGAATCTTTCAGCCTGCTGTGAGTGACTAAGCTTTTGAGCACTGTGCATTCCCAGATGTTCAAAGCCATGACTCATATCTTAATTTTAAAGTATTAAGATCTCTCTCTCTCTCTCTCTCTCTCTCTCTCTCTCTCTCTCTCTCTCACACACACACACACACACACACACACACACACACACACACACACACACCACTTTGGAATATGGAAGGAAAATGGCAAGCCTGAGATGGATTGATTGAATAGACTGTGTGCCTTTAAAAAATGTTAAAAACAAAGTAGCTGAACTAACCCAACCCAATAACATTTGATTTACCAATTTAATTCTTGAAATATCATAACTTCTCATTGGTTTCCGAAGTGAAATAACAAAATGCTAAACTGATAATGTAAAAAATGAAATATAGGGACCTTTGAAAGAGTCTTCATCTATGGAAAGCTTCTGATTTAGTAAAGAGGAAAAAGGTTTTTGTTTTACAAAATTTAACTTCTCTCCAAAATTGGAAGATCTGTGGGATCCTCTGGAAAAAAAATGATAGGAAATCGGGCTGAAGGAGGAGGAGGCAGTTGACAAGGTTGCCAGCTGGAGTATTCTAAATGGAAGGGGGTTCAGTGGGCCACTTCCCCTGGAGAAGCAGAGAGGGAAGCTGCCACCAGACCATTATTACATCATTAAAATATAACATTGCAAGAACATTTGAGCTACTCTAAGCAGCAGACCCACATGGAGTGAGTGGGATCTAACTAGGTTAATCCAAAGGCTTCTGAAAAGAGATGCATCCAAAACCCAGTGAGTAAGAAGCTAGGCGATGGCATTCCCAGAGTACCATTGCAGAGAACATCTTGCACCATTATCTACCAGATTTCAGGAGTGAAATTGTCTGAAGAAGGATGTACAGGCACAGTAGATAAGAATCTGCATAGAAACACATTGCAAATGCTTATTGGATCAGCCATGTGCCTTTATCTTAGGTTCACAGGTTGTATTTTATCCTAAAAGAGATGGACTATAACCTTTATCTTTATATCTCCTACAAAACACTGTATTCCCCTGTTGGAGCTGTTGGAGCTATCTTCAATTATTTGAAAGGCTGTCATGTGGATGATGGAACAGATTTAAGTTCTGTTGCTTCCAGTGACAGGACTCAAAGTAACATAATGGATTAAAATGGTGGGAAAAACAGATTTAGATCAAACGTCAAGGAAGTCTACCTGATGGTCCATGTACTCCACAGGAAATAAGACAGTCTTGGAAGTTGGACTCTCATTTTATAGGAGATCTTTAATCAGGGGCTTAATGACCATTTCCAGCAAGTTTTAATTAATCAATTATTAATTTTAATTATGAGTTTCTTGCATTGATGGTGTTAGATTTGATTGCCAAAATCATTTTTGACGTGCTTGATGCTAGATTTTGCCTTTAAAAAATCTTCATACCAAAGTGCAACATGGCATTAAGATACTCCTGAAAAGTAGAAAAGAAAAATAAGAACATGTCCATTTTGCATAGGCATACTAAGTGCTGTAAACTGCAAAACAATGGAGTGGGAAAATAATGGGGCATGGGAAGGAAGGAACATCGAAAAGGGAAAGGAATGGAAAAAGAAAAGCCCACTGTAGTACAAAGGGGAAGGGTTTGAACACACAATGATGCACTTGATGCTGGCAAGGCTGAAAAAAAAGTGGTATAATTTACTTTGGTTAATAATCAGAATAGGAAGGAAAGAAGGATATTTAGTTAAAATTTCATACCCAAGCTATAAGAATTTCTTCAAACTTTTCATGCATAGATTGCTATATCTTCACTATTCATTTAAATGATAATGATTAAATGATAATCAGGAGAACAAAATCCTTTGAAGTGTGGATTTATGAAAGTTTATTTAAAGGATCATAGGTTAAACATGTACGAAACAAGATGGTCCTCCAAATAACAGGCAAAAAGATAGAAACTGAATACTTTCCAAAAAAAGGAAATTGGAGTATTTAGGACACATTGTATACAATGAGGAATATCAACTACTTCTTATACAAAGAAAGATTCAAGGGGAATGCAGCCCTGGAAAATGACACATGTCCTGGCTGAAAAAATTATGTATATAGTCTAGCAAAAATGCAATACCTTTCTTTTGGATGGTAACATTGAAAGAACAGATAGAATTGATCGTTGCCAACCTCAAGTAAGGGACAATTCTAAAAGAAGAAGAATCAGTGAATCCTAATTAATAGGAACTGCTGTTCACATGAGAAATGGACAAAAGAGCATACACTTTCAACCATATTAAGCTACTTACGTACGTCAATATTTAATTACTTAAAAGAAGCAGAAAACAAGCACCCTGAAAGTTGAAAGTCGTAACAGAACCCTCCTTTACATCTCCTTGTTCTTCCAGTGTGTGCAGAGCTGGGATTTTCCAACCTGTTTTTTGGAGATTATAAAGGCATTAAACCTGTCTGAGGACAATTTTCTCTAGTTTCCTGGAGATTAAAAAAAAGGCAATTCCCCTGACATTGTTATGCAGTTGGCTACTTAATTCTAGGGCACGATCCTGAAATTATGCAGTGAAGGTGCAAAATAGAGCTCAGCGTAGGATGGGTGAGCAGGCGCTGCGGAGCCCTCCCTAGATTAATGGAACCCAGACTACATCCGTTTCCTAAAGATCAGAGCACCTTAAAGAGTTAATCCCATGGCCTCCAAAGCCTAGCCTTCAATTGGCAATTAGTAATTGTCAGCCCTAATGGAAATTGGCTCAAGAGCCTCAATTCAAGGATTTCTAATTTTAGGAATAGGCTCCCTGCTCAGACTTATTATGGAATCTGGGACTGGATTCAGCATCTCTTCAGTTTGTGCTTTTAGTCTTCCTGCTGATAGTTCCTCAACGCAGGGGAGACATTCGTCAGTTTTATTTACTTATTTATTTATTTCTAATTCACATTTTCTGAACCAGTATGAGAACCAGACCTCAGCTGGCCTTTAAAAGGCACACTTCTCCAAAATGCTTGAACGCAAATCCAATACATACACAAGAGTCCATATATTAAAAGAAAAAAAATTGCACAACTCCATTTATTAGAGAAGGAACAAAACCATCAACATTACCTATGTTATCTACCTGGGCACAGAGATTTTGCTTCTGTCTGTGCTCCTGCCCTCTGAAGATGCTGGCCACAGATGCTGGCGAAACGTTAGGAACCACAACTTCCAGAACACGGCCACACAGCCCGGAAGACCCACAACAGCCATCGAACTCCGTCCGTGAAAGCCTTCGACAACAACCATCAACATTTCTTTGTATTTTGGGGAACACGTGTTAGATCTATTATATCTGCATTGTAAAAATCCAGATGCGCATTAGATAACGCCAGAGAGATACAAAAAACTCCAACTCTTTTGCAGCCCAGATATGGTAAACCCAACATTTTTCCTATGTAAAATAATAGCACCCAGAAACTTCAGTTACCTAAAAACATAACCAGTTCCAATAGAAGAGAATATCTGTAGCTCAGGGTTGAACTGTGGAGTCCTTGTTGCACTCTGAGCTCGGTTGTTTGCTTGCAGACATTTCATTACCCAACTAGGTAACATCATCAGTGCTAGTGCTGGCATCAGCTAGCACTGATGATGTTACCTACTCAGGTAATGAAACATTTGCAAGCAAACAACCAAGCTCAGAGAGCACCAAGGACTCCATCATAACCAGTGTCAGAATCCAGGTAATCCTTCGTGAATGGAAGGTTGCAGTTAAGACAAGGGAGGGGACTAAGACATCCCTTGAACATCCAGTGCCTTGTTTTCAATTAAAACAGGGTTGCTGGCTGGGGAATTCTGGGCATTGAAGTCCACACATCTTCAAGTTGCCAAGGTTGAGAAACGCTGACCTAGACTAATAAGGCCTATTATTGTGTGTGTGTGTGTATTTAAATCTGATTGTGGTGTTCTGCTGTATCCCACTTTTTGTATGTGAGTCACACTAGTTGACATTCGGTGAGCTAGATTTCGAGGTGATGTGTCAGCAGAAGCCTCCAACTGCAAAATAGAGCATTATGTGCAATGCTGAGATTCCTCAAACATCATATGGTTTTACATGAAATGTTCCTTTTTGCTCCACACAAAAGAACCCTTAAAAAAAAGAACCTTGTTGACCCATATATGCCACAGCAATACGTATTCAGCTGAAAGATTTCTGTGATGATTTCACTTGGTAAAGCAGAGTTAAGCTAATGGGATTTGGCTATACTTTCCTCTAACGCATGAACAGGAAGCAGATCAAAACAAAAGTACATGCATTCTGTTCTTCTAGCTTGGTACTGTTGAAACTGGTTTGTCTTGGGAATATTAGTGTCAAGGTGTCCACACACCCATTACAACTTACTATATATTATAGAAAATTATACTAAACCCCCCCCCCCCTTACTGTATATCAATTGTCTTCAATTGCTGCAGGACTCAGCAAAGGGCAGATCAGGTCTTATTAAATTGTTAGGTGATCAGCAAGACACTAATAAAGATTTCTGACTTCTAACTGTTTAGCTATTCTAGCAACGTAATGCCTTTCCTTCTCTTTCTACCATCCTGCTGAAATGAAAGAACTTAGGGTAACTTGTAGTGGGGTCTGGGAACTCCATTCTGTTCTCTTATTCAAACCAAATTCCTGTGCTCAAGCCTTTTTCATTCTGTTAGTTCTTTTTCCACTAGGTTTGGTTGGTGGATATCAAAATAGATCTCATAAGTCTAACATCTGCCATCTGTTCTCCAATAGAAAGATTTTAATACATCATAATTCAGCTGCATAATTATATCAGCAACCCTCAGCAAGCATGGTTACACAAGATCACGTTCCCTTACCGGATTCCATAATGCTGCACTAGCTGTTTTGCTCCTTTGTAGGAGGGAAATGAATCACATAGTCCATAGATACTAATATGTGCGTATGCATAAAATGCTGAAAATAACATGCGCAAGCCGAAGTTCCTTCAGAACATCAGGAAATTCAGAAATCCACTTGTCCATACAGTTCTACTTGAAGTCATAGAGGCCCTTCACTTATTTCTACAGTCTTCATGTTTTGCTACCAGATCACTCTCCTGTGAGCTGTGCTGGAGACATAAACATAATCTACCAAAGCGCAGTTTGCTAAGCCTGTGTGTGTAATTGCCACTGCTGTTTTTGTCACACACATTACTGTGAATGCTTCATTGCTTCTTACTCAAGTTAAATGGTCATGATGTTCTATAGTTTCTTTCCTGTCAAAAAAACCATTAGTTTTATTTGCCTTAGCCATTAAAAATGCATAGAGCAAACATTTGGAACAACTCAGTAATTCATACTATTATAATAAAATTGATTGGGGAGGAGATTGCTTTTGGTGGCTGTGGGGAGGGCTCATAACAAATTGGGGAGTTAAGGGCTCCAGTAGCAGAATGGGAGGAGCTGTGTCACACATACAGGCAAAGTCAGGAGCTCCCTTTTGTGAAGGGAAAAGCTGGGGGGTTTCTTCGTTTTTAAAACCTGTACTAATTTTAGGGCTTAAACAAAAATGTTCACATTTCCTGCTTCAGCATGGTGCAAAACTGCACTGCCAATTTTCAGTAATTGCCAGTAAGCTGGAGGAGGCTATTGCAGCAGTACAAAAAGGATGCAGGCCTACCAATTGTATGGACCTCAGCATGGAGTCCCATCAGCCATAGAATTTTTCATCTCCTTCCCCCTGAGCACAGAGAGGCCCACTCTTACAAAGGACAATCCAAATCAGATAGTCCCTCAATGTCAGGAAAATATCCAAAACTCTTCCCAGGATAGTTTCCAAATCAAGGGAAATAATAGTCCCACTCTTCTACAACGGTCAGACCACAGCTTGAACTCTTTGTCCAGTTTTTGGTGACACACTTAAAAGTAGGACTTAAATCAGCTGGAGCAGCTGCAAGGAAAGGCAATGAAGATGGTCAAGTACTAGAAAGTAGGTGCAAAAAGAGAAATGGAAGGAACTGGGTGTTACAGAAAAGATGACTGAGGAAGAAATATGAAAAGACGGACATGACTCTACCATCCTAGAGTGCAGGACATGGAATAATAGTCTTAAGTTAAAGGATGGCAGATGCCAATTGTATTTGAGGAAAAGTGCCCTAATGGCAAGAACAGTTCTAAAACAATTACCAGATTCCCTTATATTCAAGAAGAGTCTGGATAGACGTTTCTTTAACTACTCTATGCTTCCCTTTGGATTCCTACACTGAACAGGGAATGGATACCATGGCCCAAGTCTTAACTTTTCCAATTCTGTTTCCATTATTCTGAAACAGTGCAGAGAGACCAAAAAGGGAAGGATCCCATCCAAGGGTGTCCTCAGAGTGTGG
The DNA here is from genome assembly GCA_023362775.1 of Charina bottae. Classification (NCBI taxonomy): domain Eukaryota; kingdom Metazoa; phylum Chordata; class Lepidosauria; order Squamata; family Charinaidae; genus Charina; species Charina bottae. The sequence goes on from JALMGJ010000004.1 coordinate 108,276,905, forward strand.
TAAAAAATATCATGATGGAACCCCAGTGATGTAATTGATGTACATAAAAAACGGGCGGAGCTTCATACCAGGGGCACTGTCTTGACTTTTTTGACCATACCCTGTGGACACTCCTGATGCCATCCCATCCTTCCCGTATCTCCGCTGAAAGCAGGCAGAACTCCATTACTTCTGTAGGAAACACGGTTCATTTTGCTCCCATTAAGGTCAATTGATTGTCAAGATGTTCTTATTTTAAGGCTTGTGGTTTTCAGATGTTGTGGTTTTTGGTTTTATCCCCAACTTTGAGATTGTTATGGTTGTAAGTGTATGATACAGTCTCAAAATAAATATAGCTAATGTTTTTACTATTTTTGCTATTTGAAAGAAGGAACTAATTAGAAAAAAATTCTGCACAAAGGGCCATGCATGGGGATAATGAAGGTTTCCTAAGCTCAGTTTTGACAGGATAACAGTATGAATTCAGTCAAGCCTCTTTTCTCTCAACTGCAGTAAGGTCACTCTCAAGATATAGCATGTTAGAAGAATTTAACAATGGCCTTGCTGAACTTCCACACAAACAGGTTGAGTTGTTTCATATTTTCATCATGGCAATACCTGGCAAACCTTTAACAAACTGTTTTACACCCAAATGTAGTAATGTTAGAGCACCTGGGTTGAAGGCAGGGCAGGTGAACAGACAAATAGGTCTTTTCTAAATTTATTTACATAGTAATTTATAAGCTTCTATCTGTTTATAGCATGAAATATAAAAACCTTCCCTTGAAGCAGCATTTTTTTTTTGGGGGGGGGGGAAACCTTTCCTTGAAGTAGCATTTTTGGGGGAAAAAATCACATTTACTATGCATTCAAATCTTACTAACCCGTTTCTTGAGAAATTACAATCTGCCTCCCCGCCCCCCCAAAAAACCCTCCATGCCTGGCTAAGCACATTAATGCTTTAACCAGTGCACTGTGGAACAGAGCAGCTTGAACAGCATTACATGGTGCCCATGACATCAACAGGAATAAAAAGAATAGCCTCCCCACGTGTATTTGAATTGCAGGGTGGACAGATGCTTACCCTCCTTTTTTAAGCTACAGTAAAAGGAGTGTAAACAAAGAGTTGTTTCCTCCCATAGTGTCAGTACTGCCACCCACACCTGTTTTTTGTAATTAACTTATAAAGACTTAAAAATCCTTCAAAAGCGATGTTCTGCCACTATGGCCCTTCATGTTTAATACTAGCAAATAAAACTCTGTTCAGTAACCAATTGCAGACCCCTAAAACAATAATACATATTCTTTAGTCGTGAATCAGTGTGAAGTTCAAATGAAATCTGTGGGTGGATGTTCAGTTTTAACTCTGTTTTGTGTTGTGACAGATTCTTGGAAGATTGTGCTTACAGTGATGGAAGTGTTTTATTTCAGTAGGAGCCATCTCTATACCTCCACCCCTATATCAAAGCAAACTGCTATAAAAAGACAGCTGGAGAAGAAAGTAAAGAATCCCTACTGAAGTTTCCAGCAAGAGTAGAGGCAATGAATGCCACTGGTAGCATGTAAGGCTTCAGTTGCACACTTATTAATAAAACAGAACAAATCCCCCCCCCAACTATGGCTCTAAATGGGGGCATTCCAACAGGGAATGAGAATCTATCCACATGCAACTGCTACTGTATATTGAACATAACATCCCTATACTTTAGCACAGAGCTTTCCAAACTTTTCATGTTGGTGACACACTTTTTAGACATGCATCATTTCGCGACACACTCTTACAGCAGGGAACAAGGCAGGCACTAGGACCTGCGCGGAATCACAGGTTTGGAGGCAGCCAGGCACAAGGCAGGCACTAGGACCTGCGTGGAATCCTGGCAGGGCTCGGAGGCAGCAGCAGCCGCGACACACCCAGACACTGCAGCCACCACACTAACGTGTCCCGACACACAGTTTGGAAAACTCTGCTTTAGCAAATGTGTTCACAGCTGCATGTAGCCTAGTTTCTCGTCCTCTGGGACTAAAGCTGTTGTGTAGCACTGTCCAAGAAATTCCTTATAGGGAGGGGGATTATGATGCACAGAACAGTTTACTATTGAAGCTCCAATTTCTTTGTTTCAACATGTTCACTCTTCAAGATCTTCCATATACAATTATGCATTTAATATATAATGTACACCTTGGCTGAAAAGCTTCTGGGCATGTGGAAGCACTTACAAGGCACAGGAATTCAGGAACCACTATTTTTATTTTCTAAAGATACCTATGGCTGTGTAGCACTTCACAATCAATTTCAGAAAGATATTTTATAGCATATCAGAGCTCCAATTGCACCTATCAGTAACTTTTAAAGAAGCCACATCTTTTCTTAAGATCACACAGCTTGCCCTCTACAGTTGCCATGTGATCCTGGGAAAACACACAGCTGCTTTAAGGAGTTGTAGGCATGTGTTACATCACTGACACTCCTGTGCATATTCATTTGGAATCAGATCTGAAGCCCTGCACAACTCTATTGAATAAGGCCCAGAAGCAGTCCTGAAACAAAAATGATGCTGAGCTGGAGTTTTGCTTTGCTGCATGCCAGTGTTCCATTATATATTTTTTATTAAATAAAGCTTTCAAAAATAATATAGGACAGGGAACCTAATGACAACAAGATGGCTGCAGTAGACAATATGAACATTATTGCATGCTGAAAAATGTGGAATTCTGTGAGCTCTACCACTCTTAATACTGCCACTATCTATTTCTATATAGGCATCGGAGACTGTTGGCCACGGACTGCCAGTCCTTCATCCCAAGCTACTGTATGTTCTCTTTTTGCTTCTCAGATCTCCATGAATAGGTCTGACCAAGAACAAACTTATGTAGGAAAGTTCTTCCTCTTGTCTAGGAAGGGTTTGATGTGCCTTTTTGGGAGAAATCCATTTTTTCATTTTAGATAAGCAACTGAAATATTCAGAAGGCTTATGCTCCAGTATGTGCCACTAGCCATGAAGTCTGTGCAGTGTACCACCTACCCCTAAAGACTGGCCTCTGGTTGCCTTGGTTCTTCAACACTATGTCTGGGTTATTCTCCACAGTGGTCTATCCTAATGCACTCAGGAGATATAATGAGAGCCGCATCTTCAGAAACCGTAATTAATTGCTTTGAGAACTTGCAGACTTTATGGCATTAACATCTCATTAAGCTACTGAAGAACTTCTGAAAGAGTCTGCAATGCATGCTGGTCTCAGCAGTACCATGCTAAGATTGTGTCCCCTTTCCTTGACAGAGAATCTAAGTTACAAAATAAAGGAAAGCCATGTCTGCTATAACTCAGACTACGGTCCACCAGGCTTGGCAGCCAGCACAGATAAGGTCCTTTTGTTGCAAGTCACTACCATTTTAATTAGCAGCCTAGTGAAAAACACAAGACCTGCAAGCACATAGCTGATGATATTTGAATGGATTTAAAGCGGTTGAAGCAGGTTTGGGGGAAATAAAACTGCAAAAGGAAGACTAAAAATAGGATTAGCATATGAACTTCGGCTTTGGCATGTAGTTATACTTTTATGTTGCGTTGGCAACAATATAGGTTCTGTGCCTTTTGGAAATATATTGAACATGTACATTTTTAAACATACAATATTCTTTGTTGTTTCTATGTACTGAGAAACTGCATTTGAATAATTAGTTCCAAAAGGATAGGCTTCATCACTCTTAATTTCAATAACTGGAATTGCATCTGACTCAAGTTGCAATTTAACACATAAGTAAAGGTAAATGTTCCCCCGCACATTTGTGCAGTCGTGTCTGACTCTAGGGGCTGGTACTCATCTCCGTTTGTTAGCCAAAGAGCCAGCGTTGTCCGAAGACGCTTCCACGGTCATGTGGCCGCATGATGCGTGCACTGTTACCTACCCACCGAAGTGGTACCTATTCATCTACTTTCATTTGCATGCTTTCGAATTGCTAGGTTGGCAAGAGCTGGGGCGAGTGCAGGAGCTCACTCCGTCACGTGGGGCTAGGGATTCGAACCTCCGAACTTGCGATCTTCTGATCAACAAGCCTGGCATCTTACCCACTGAGCCACCACGCCCCACAATTTAAAACATATTTATTTCAAAATAAATCCCAATGTTCTCAGTGATATTTATCTGTACAGTATAGTAATACCAGTCAGCATGGCCAATGGTGGAGGATAATGCTAGCTGTTTTTCAACCAACAGTGAATCACAAGTTCCTCTTATCTGAAATACAGGATTAGTTTGAAGGTGGCACACTTACCTAGTAATAAGGTCAACTGAACTCAGTGGGATATTGACAAATATTAATGGAGGGAACACATTAGCACTTTTTTCAAGGACTGCAAGGAAATGAAATGGATAGAAATGTTTTGTGTCTTGAAAACACATTTGGGCACAGGATTTCTATCTACTTGGCTAAGGCCCCTTGGTGATTCAACCCTTCCCCAACCTGATCATCTTCAGATGTTTTGTGTAAATCCATTAGCTTCACCCAGTACAACCAATATTTAGGAGAGTTAGGAATTGTTATATGTTGTAAAATCAGGAAGAACCAAAACCACGTCTAATTAGAAGTTCATAAAAAACATAAAGGGAAACCTCAAAGTGCATTCACAGTGCTTTTTAAATGAATGTGCAGGGCTGATATATCCTTTTCCACACCAGCTGGCTGAAATGGGAGGAGACCATCTTCTTTCATTCTCAGATACAGTACTCAGCAGCAGGTGGTAGCAGGTGGGCAAGCAGAAAAGAAAGAATGTGTTTCGCAGCAGAACACAAGAGATGAAAGCAGCGTAATCTTCTCTCGCCTCCCGCAATGGCAATACCTCCATTTCAGGAAGAGGGAAGAAAGTAATGGGGCAGTCCAAATTTGTAAAAAAAAAAAAAAAAAAGCTACACACAAACTTCATTGTGACATAATCAGTGTTTAAACCCATTTTTTTCATAAATCATTAGTGAGAGTCTGAATGGTTCAGTACTTTGAGGCTCCTGGAATAACCTGTGACCACGATGGACAAAAATTGCCATTAAGCTTTTCTGTCACTTGTAAGTCATAAAACAGGTTTAACATAATTTATAAAAGGAAACAAAACCTGAACTCTTGCAAGCACCAGCCTCCATCATGGCTTCACTCATTTTGCATCATCTTTCTGTCCTGTGTAGTCTTTGGATGCTCACTCAATGTTATGCACAGAGCCCAGCCCCTGGGAAATTGCCCACCCCACTTTAAATGCTTCTGAGTGATAATGATAACATCTGGCCACCAGAGGTCAATATCTTTTCACAGGAATGTGGATAACAATGTAAACAATTTAGCCCATTTCAAATACTGGAGTCCTCAAGCCAGTATTTTGGATATTAGAATAATATTTAATAGTTTTTTTTAATGCCTTTGAGTCAGTTTTGAGTCCTTGCACCACAAGGACAAATCCCTGCAGTTTGGTGGCAGTATTTTCAGGAGGAGTTTGTTGTCTCTTCTTCCTAGGGATAGGAGGGAGTCACCCAGAAGGCTTCGTGGCTTCCGACAAAGGTCGGACTGGAACTCCCGGTCTCTAGCCGTGCCTTTAACCACTAAACCAAACTGGCTCTCTAACAGTACTAACCAAGGCCAAAACATGGACAAGCAAAACAAGCTGTACTTGATGACAAATGTAAGATTAACAGAGAATTGCCTGGCTTATATTAATTAATGAGTATGCAGTTTTCTGGAACAATGATTCAGGCGTATAATACGATGTTAGTTTATGATCATTTTTTTGTATTTTGCGTATTGCAATTATCTAATTAGAACATTTTTGCCTAGGTATGAATAAAGTTCAACTTAATTAAATAGGCACGATCCATTTATTTCATCAGGAGAATGAGGCATGCATGTAACTCCCACTGAAATAATAGAAAGTATATTTTAGTATGGTTGCATATTGGTGTTTGGATTTACACATATTGAAGTGCATAATTAGGTGGTTAAAATAGTTTAATGAAGGTTACACTTTAGGATTTCTATCAGAAAAGAAAATGAAGAGCAATTACATTAGCTAATGTTAACAAGAAATTAATTACTACATAACAGCTCATACATCATAATTCTGTTAGCTGAAATCAAATGAAATTTAAAGTACCTTCTAGAATTTAAAGAGAAAAGTTTAAATGTAAGCTTTATTAATAAGCTAATACTTTTATATAACCCAAGATAGATATACAAAGAAGACAAAATATCTAAATTGTAAATTTAGATCACTCGTGTTAATTTACATTTTTATTGATCAAATACTGAAAAAAGATGAGAAAATATTTTCAGTTTAGAAAGCAAACAAGTGAGTCACCTAAATACGAAGTATTTTTTAACCACAAATAACTTACTTAGTAGCTTAGAAATAGTTTAGAAAGGATTACTTAGTTGTTTAGAAATAATTGAAAATACAACTATTTTGCTCTTAAAATATACTGTAATAAATCTATAATGGAAGAAACTGTAGTACCAGAATGATTTTCTTTAACAACAAATTCATTACCTGACACTAACAAAGGGAAAACTCTGTCTCATGCCCGCCCCGCATCACTACATTTCTTCAACCACAGGAACACGTTTCTCCTGTACATTACTAGTATTATGTGATACATAATACATATGATGCATCACATACATCAGGACCCAATAAATGCATAGGTGATAAATCCATTGTTATTCTAAATACCAGAGTGCCAAATTATGGGAAGCAGAAGTAACCACTAGCAAACTGAAAATATGTTTCAGGACTCAGTATATTAAGTAGGAGCAGAGAACAGATTAATTGTATTCATAGATGAGAACGCTCACCTTTGCTTCCTAGAATTCAGACTTTGGAATTCTGGGAACACCAGAGAATTCACTACCAGATAGACCATCCTCAAGATCAAGGATGTCCGCATCCATTTTGGTATAGTTCTGTTTATTTCCACATGCAAGGCTAAGAGCTGATTATTCCCATATTTCAAGCCTAAATCTTCAATAAAGATCTAAGTGTTATGGGCAACTTCTAGTTTTTTAAAAAGAAAAAGTGACTGTACTTTTTTCTCATTCTTTTCAATATGGAGAGGTTCAGTGTTTTAATGAGAATCAGTTGAAGTATTGGTACTATTTTTATTATTATTTATGATACCAAAGGGTATAAGAATTTACAGGTAGTCTTCACTTACTGACCACAATGGAGAGTAGCAACTCCGTTGCTAAGCGATGCAGTCATAAAGTGAAAAATCACATGACCACGCCCGGCTGCGGTTATTAGTGAATCACCTGCGGTCATTAAACGCATCACATGACTGCAACTTATGACTTCCTGCTGGCTTCCCCATTGACTGCTTGTAGGAAGCCGGCTGTGAAGGTCGCAAATGGTGATCACATGACCACAGGACGCTGTCACCGTCATAAATTCATGCCGGTTGCCAAGCACCCAAATCACAATCACGTGACCGCAGCAACACTGTGATGGCCAGAACTTCGAGGACCAGTCATAAATCTCCTTTTTCAGCACCATAACTTTGAATGAACAGTTGTTAAGTGAGGACTACCTGTATTTGGTCAAGTTGTTTTAAGTATGTGTGGTTTCTGACATAAACAAAACAGTGGGCAAAATGAAAAGTGAACTGCATCTCACCAATGAGATCTACCAGCTGGATAATGTTGACATCAACAACGTATGATCCTATTTAGAGAAAAAAGCAGGGCCAGCCCTGAAGTGCACGGGAGCACCATGTTGGAGGGGAAGGAAAGTATCATTAGCCTTTAGGTTTTAAGATACTGACACTGCTAAGAAAGCTTTGGCTGGTATCTATTTGGCAGTGCCTTAGAGGAAGCTGCAACATAAAAGCCATCTGGATAAAGAGCACCACAGAACTGTTTCTCCTACTTGGCGTGGTGTTCTACAAAGCATACAAGTGCTATTTCTAACTTGCCTGAACTCTTTAGTTAAGAAGAAAAAGTTAGTTTTGTAGGCACAATTGTTTTACTGAAACATGAAAGAACTTCGTCTTCATTTTCTGTCCAGCCAAGCAGGTGCTCGGCAGGTAGCCATTGCTGTAGTCGGCTATTAGACAAATTGTTCCAGAGCAGTAGCCCTAATTATCCAATACAGCAAGAGAGAACACAAGGTGAGTGCTTGTGTGGCACTTTAAAGACCAAAAGATTGATTGTGGTATAATGTTTTGCAGGCTAATGCTCAAATCAGCTCATTAATACAATGAGAAAAATATAGGCCCTTTCACTGAACCTCTTTTCCTTTGATTCTGCATCAACTGGTTGACAGGATTCGACTTAATGTGGTCCTAAGATTCAGGTCCTCCAGCAAGACTGTCCCCCATTGATGCCAAGAGCAGCAAAAATAAATAAAATCAATTCACTTCTATTGTGGAAGAAAAATCAATTCACTTCTATTGTGGAAGAAAAATCAATTCACTTCTATTGTGGAAGAAAAAGAAATGGTGTAGATAGCAAATCTAGTTGCAGGATTTGCAGCCTTCTTTACTTAATTCTTGGGAGGGTTGCTGGAGCAGCTGTGCAGCCTCACCTTGGCTCACCAAGATGTCACCATCTATCAGTTTCTAGGTAAACACTAGATAGCGGCTACTATCCTTGCAGACATGTATATTTCCTCTTCCAAAAACCCAGAATGTTTATGATTGTCACCTTATCAGACTTGGACAATCACTTCTGAGATGTCAGATTCTCAAACTTTACATTCTTGTGTATCCCTGGGACCAAAGAGCTGGAGACAGAGCTGAAGTCTCCTGCTGCTATGCCTCCCACTCCCAATCCTAGACTGACTCTGGCATGAATTCATGCTCTGGCAGGGAGAAAAAGAGGGGCTTGGCCAGGATGAAGGAGTGTTGTACTGCCTTGCAAAAGATTATGCTCCGTCCACAACTTTAGAAACTTTTAGTTAACTGAAAAGTCACTGCTTGGGAAATAGGGGAGGAATCGTGTTTTTCTCTGATTGTGCCATTTGTAATATGGAGAGAAAAACAGGAGGAATCATATGCACTGCTAACTCCATCGTTTCATAGAATCAGAAATTTGGAAGCAATACTACAAAAACAGTACCCTGAATCGGAGCTAATCCAAACCTGTTTTCAATCCTGAGTAATTTCAAAGTAATTGAAAAAGTGGTAGAAAATAAATTATGGTATAAGGTAGACATAAAACGTAAATAGCAACTGCGATTTTTAAAATGCTGACTCAAGTTCACTTTTAGGCTGACCAAAGGCATTATGTGTCTAAAGGTAAAGGCAAAGGTTCCCCCCGCACATTTGTGCAGTCGTGTCCGACTCTAGGGGCCAGTGCTCATCTCCATTTGTTAGCCAAAGAGCCAGCGTTGTCTGAAGACGCTTCCACGGTCATTTGGCCGCATGACACACGTGGAACGCTGTTACCTACCCACCGAAGTGGTACCTATTAATCTACTTGCATTTGCATGCTTTCGAATTGCTAGGTTGGCAAGAGCTGGGGCTAGTGTGGGAGCTCACTCCACACGCAGGGCTAGGGATTCGAACCTCCGAACCTGCGATCTTCCAATCGACAAGCCTGGCATCTTACCTGCTGAGCCACCACGCCCCTTTATGTGTCTACTTATATGTAATATAAGCAGCCCACTAAACAGTACATGAGATGTAAAAAAATTGTATTTATTAATCAATTTGGAACACACATTTCAATATTTAAGGATGTATTTGGATGAGGAAACCAGTCATAAATGAGGTCATTAGCCCGTAAAAAAGAGTAAGAGGAGCCTGGTAGTTAATGGATCTTATCTTTGGAACCCAGCTATTCATAAATATATCTATAAAGTCAATTACATTATTCACTGAACCATAAGATCAATGTGCTCAGTGGATGATTTTAAAAATAGATTATGAAAGCTGAACCAAATCAAACAAGGAGGGAAAAAAATTCAGCATTCCACAATAGGATTGTGCAGAATCATTCAGAGGGGTATGTCTGTATCACCCTTCCAAATGGTTTTGCACTGCCTTAGTTTCTATGCTGATGTCAACCTACTTCTCCATATATGCTATTTGTAAAGATCCAAATCCTGACTATTTGAAAGTATAATTATGGTGACAGAAACTCGTTCATAAGATTCTGGCAGTAACAGAGTTTAAAAAAAAAACTAAAAAAGTAATATCTAGCTGCTAGCCATTTTTGCATGTTATGAAGGTGAGTCAAAATGGAAGAATCAGAGACATTTCATTACCTGAAGATATTGCTTTGCCATAGTAAAGTAACTGTTTATAATATTCAAATAGTAGAAATAATTATACATATTCATGGTAAAGAAAAACTGCTTGGCTGCAATTAATGCAGCAAATACTGAAAATAAAACAGTTTGTTTTTTAATCTGCAGAAACACTATGATCTAAAGTAACCAAATTATATCATTCTGAATATCACCAAGTTATACTACTTGCTCTTTCATATGCCAGTACTGCCAGAGTATACTATAAATGATTTCCTAAGTCAATTCATTGAATACTTTGGTACTGCACACCCAGTTTTCAGTCTGACCACTCATTTTCATCACATTCCGACTCATCATCTGAATCGCTGTATTCCACAGCAATACGTCGAGAAAGAATTGTGGCCACATCATTTCCAACTGGCTCACGCTTGGCCTCCTGTTCACGCTGCTCTTGTACTTTTTTCAACTGGATTCCTGAGGCAAGCAAAGAAACACAACTTTTTGTGCCCATTTTTTTCCTGAAAAAGCTTGCAAATACATAGGACTCAAGCATTCATGAAAATACAACAGGATTAACATAATTAGTAATAATTTAAACATGGTCTTACCAAGCATGAAAATTAAAAAAAAACGAGCCAAATGCCCCTATCGGTGTCTTGCTTACTTATAGCCAATGAATTCTTTAGTACAGAGCTTTCCAAACTGTGTGTCGGGACACGTTAGTGTGTCGGCTGCAGTGTCTGGGTGTGTCGCGGCTGCTGCTGCTGCCTCCGAGCCCTGCCAGGATTCCGCGCAGGTCCTAGGGCCTGCCTTGTGCTGTGCTGCCTCCAAACCTGCTGTGATTCCACGCAGGTCCTAGTGCCTGCCTTGTGCCTTGCTGCCTCCAAACCTGCCCTGCCGGGATTCCACGCAGGTCCTAGTGCCTGCTTTGTGCCCTGCTGTAAGAGTGTGTCGCGAAATGATGCATGTCTAAAAAGTGTGCCACCAACATGAAAAGTTTGGAAAGCTCTGCTTTAGTATAATGAAAGCTTCAACAAGGACAACATCCATATTTTTAGAGAGCATCTTTCCTGTAAGCATGTATGGTATAAACAGGCCATCACTCATCTGGACATTATGCTATGTAGATAGGGCATTTATCTACTCAAGTTAATAATGTTAATAACTTATGACTTAAAATACTTCCTATTACCCATTTACATAAAAATCTATATTGGTAATGTGCTATTTGATACACTTTCATTAAATGCATAATTAATTGCTCATCAGTTGGTCTGTCCAGAAAGGGAACTGGCTTAGTGTCCATGGATGTGTATGCACCTACTAACTTCCTTCACTGATACCCACCATGTATTTTGTGCCTCCCTGGGCTCCCCCAAATTCTAGGGACCCTGCTTATGTACAGGCTGCAGGGACGACTTTTTCTCCTTCACTGGGAGAGAAAAGAAACCATCTTATATCCCTCTTTCCTTGCCAAGAAGCAAGTTAAAATCACTCAGTTTTGCAAGATGGCAAGCTGGGTGACCTTGAGCCAGTCACTCTCTTTCAGCCCAACTCACCTCACAGGGTGGTGGTTGTGGGGAAAACAGGAGGAGGAGGGAGTATTAGGTATGTTTGCCGCCTTAAGTTATTTATAAAAATAGTAAGGGCGGGATAGAAAATGAATGAATGAATGAATGAATGAATGAATGAATGAATGAATGAATGAACGAACGAACGAACGAACCAACCAACCAACCAACCAACCAACCAACCAACCAACCAACCAACCAACCAACCAACCCAGAACCACTGATTCCCAGGAAGGAAAAAGATAGGTGCCTCACTATGAATCCTTCTAAGACAGGGCTTTCCAAAGTTTTCCCACGGCGACACACCAACCGCTGTTGGTGTGTCGCCGCGGGAAAACCCGGAAGTGCCACCATTGCAGCAGCGCGCAAAAACCCAGAAGCGCTGCTGCCGCTTTCGATTTTTGTGCGCCGCTGTTGGTGTGTTGCCACGGGAAAACCCGGAAGCGCCGCCATTGCGGCAGCGCACAAAAACCCGGAAGCGCTGCTGCCGCTTTCGCTTTTTGTGCGCCGCTGTGGCTGCGGCACTTTCAGATTTTCGTGCGCCACCGTTGGTGTGTCGCTGCGGGAAAACCCGGAAGCGCTGATGGCACGCTTCCAGGTTTTGACGCAACACATCTGGGCCCCGCAGGCGACACACTTTTGTGTCGCGACACACAGTTTGGAAAGCTCTGCTCTAAGAGATGGATGCCTGTGGCTGGAGGGTGTAACAATACAGTTGCTGCTAGGAAAAAGCTGCATGGGAGGAAGAAGCAAGTTTCCTTTCCCTTCTGCTTCAGGCAAATGGCCCTCCTAAGTTGTTCCTACTTAGTATGTTGACCTACAACATTCATCATTTACCAGTCAGGCTGTCCAAATGGTAGGGTTCCTGGTGGACAAGTTTAATACATCTGGAAGATACCATGTTGAGAAAGGCTGGGCAAGCATTTGAAAGCAGTTCAAGAACAACCTTGCTGTACTTCTGTGTCTGATGACTGTTCATCAAACGAAAACTATAAATGCAATAGAAAACCAGAAAGCTGAGATACAGCTTTCAGCCTAGAACACAATGTGGAACAGGGATCACTGTTAAGTACTGAACACCCAAAGCCTATGATATTTAAGAGCACAGGTCAGGTTTTGGAAGTCTTACCCATCCGAATAGCAGCCAGAAGATCACTTCGAGCACCACTGATGGGTGACTGGATAGACGCCTGCCTTTTAACCCCAGCCACTGCAGGAGTGTGCAATGGGGAGGATGAGAGAGAGGATCCTGCAGCAGGAGGGCCTGGAGGAAGAGGAGGTGGGCCAGGAGGAGGAGGAGCTGTAACAACATGCCCAGTAGGAGGAAGATGAAGAGCACCAGAATACAGGGTACCAGCCACTAGTCCAGAATGGGTAGGTAGCACAGGGATTTGGAGAGGACTAACAAAAGCAGTCTGTGCAGAAGGAATCGTAAGTGGAGGGGGAGGGGGTCCTGAAGGATTGTAATAATCCACCATTTGAGCTGCAAGCATCCTATGCACAAAACAGAACAAAATATTTGTTAACTGAAGTATCAACTAGGTCTGCAGTGTAAGAACCCATTAATTAATGTTCTATCTGGTTTGGGCTTTAAAAATATTGGATCACATTGCACTGCTTCACTTTTGTTAACATTTTTTTCCAGGATATACTAGAATGCTTATTTACAGCACCAAGATTTTCCAAGCTGGCTCTTCTTTAATCAGGAATGCGCAAACGATTTAGAACAAATTACACATTATTTTCCAGTCTCAACATAATCTTTCCCCATATTAATCTTTATCTCAACAGCTTAAAAGTATCACTGGAAAGCAGTAACTTTCCTATTTTGCTTGGATGTTTTATTTAAGAATACGAACCTCTGAGTGTGGTTAAAAACATGCTGTTGAGCATATAACACACACACATACACACTACACTGACACTTTGAACATTCATCTTGAGCAAAGCTTCTCTCCGAGACTATCTTGTCTGCTCTTTATCATCCAGAAGTTATTTCTATGGCATTCTTGAAGAGCAGAAGGAAAATGTTTTAAATAGTTAGGTAAGGTAAAGGTTCCCCCCGCACATTTGTGCAGTCGTGTCCAACTCTAGGGGCTGGTGCTCATCTCCGTTTGTTAGCTGAAGAGCCAGCGCTGTCCGAAGACGCTTCCACAGTCATGTGGCCGCATGACGCGCATGGAACGCTGTTACCTACCCACTGAAGTGGTGCCTATTAATCTACTTGCATTTGCATGCTTTCGAATTGCTAGGTTGGCAAGAGCTGGAGCTAGTGCGGGAGCTCACTCCGCACACAGGGCTAGGGATTTGAGCCTCCGAACTTGCGATCTTCCAATCGACAAGCCTGGCGTCTCACCCGCTGAGCCACCACGCCCCCTTTAAATAGTTAGGTTCCATCAAATCAGATTCAACCCCTTATGATTGGACAACTGCTTGCCATCTCAGCCTGCCTTCCAGGAATTACACACAACAATTCCAAAGCTATTGCAGTAATAATCCCTTTGATCCCATTCACCCATCTGATTTATTGCCTTCCCCTTCTTTTACTTCCTTCAAACTAGCAGAGAAAATTTTCTAGTCAATCATCTAGTTGCAACGTATGCTTAACATATATTTATGTTTGCTGATCACTGTCTAACCATAAGCACAAAACTAGATCTTTACCCATAATCTGCTGATATCAACGCAACAGTGCCCAGAGCGCCATCTATGGCTTGGGGTGGGGGTGGGGGTGGCTCTTGAGGTCTGTTCAAAGTAGCATGTTGCACTGTTGTAGAAGATAACCTATATTCATGTTCAAGACCCTGTTTTGCAAGCATAAACTGAGATCCATCTCCTGTTCCACACGAAGGCATGTGGCAAGGTTGATGATGGAGTGAATGATTTGGAGTAGCAGGATATGAGTAACTGGTAACATCTGAGGCATGGGATCTGAAATTAGAAACGAGAATAAGAGGAACCATGAACGAAATATATTAGGTTCACTCACTTTGAAAGATTTCCTATTTAACATTTTAAAGTTTGTTAGTGGATCAATTATTAATGCAACATTAAATGTAAGTCATATTCACAAATACTTTTCTCTAGCTTTCAAATTATAGATATATACTCCCACGCATTATCAAAGAAGACAGATAAGCAAGATTACCAAGAAAAATCAGAAGGTGAAAGTAAAATTACAGATCAAGGCAGATTATTATCTTTTATCAAAACCAAACCCATCCCAAGAGTTTAATACTTATTTACAAGTTTCCTGTTTTTTGCATAAAAGTAATTTGATCTGATCAAAGAGAGAGAGAGAGAGAGAGAACTGTTAGCTGGACACAAAGCTTGGAAAACAGCAAACTTTTTAGTACTCAGCAGTTAAGACCAAGCAACATTGTCCTCGCATCCCTAGGCTGTGGAAAAGCTAAATTAGTAAGACAAATTATGCCATATTGTCATCCGTTAAAAAAAAAAAAGTATCGGTGAAGCAGATGCGCAACATCCTATTCAGATGGAAAGCCAGGGAATTAACAAGGCAGTAGCGCTTTCAATAAAACAAAATGACAAACCCTTTGGGCATCTGGGACTCTTTTGTGCCTCCTGCCTGCTCTTGTTTCTTTATGTCACTTATGAACTCAATGCCCATTTTCCTTCTCTCCCACTCTTCTCTTCTGGTCCTTACTTTTCTCACATTAACTTGCTGGTGCCGGCTTGGATTCAGCTTGTGCCTCTCTCTCTGAATCACAATGGGCACAATGTAAGTCACGGTGAATGGGATCATACAGGTTGGAAACATCAGAATTTCATATTCCAAGAGTTACATGAGATGGACATGTTATATACCCAAGGTTACATTTGTTTTACACACAAGATATAAAAAGCAGTTCTGAACCTGGGGTGCTTCTTTTAACGGAATTGTTGCTTTTACCATTCTTACTACAATCTGTTCACAGCAAAACAAGGCACAGTTTTTATGTTCCCAACCAACCAACCGATAAATAAATAAATAAAGACAGGCAGAGAAAGACAGTAGGCCAAAAGGCTTGAAAGATGTGAATTAGTTGAGCTAGCAGAATCAGTGGGATACCACGAGAAAGGTGGAGAAAGGTGACTCTTTCAGTTGGAGAGATCAGAACTTGTTATCAGAGTATCAAACAAAATATTACAAACTGGAAAATCTCTTCCTAATGCGGACAAAACAACATATTGAATAGGAATTCTAGAAATACAAAATAAAAGTAATTTGTTTTAAAACTTGATTACTTAGTAGCTGGCTACAAAAACCTCTGCCTTTGTATGTCCAGGCTTTAAAATTACTACAAGATGACACAAGCAAGCCACAACAGATGTTATGGGAACTGTCAAGTTCTTGGGTTGCACTATTCGTTATATTTGTTCCTTTCTTCAAACAAAGTGGCAGAACAAAAATGAAAATAATGCCTGACCAATCTAATTTGAACACTGTACTTTTGTTGAACATAGAGGTCTCTGGCTTAGCTCAAAGGCAACAGATACAGAGATTTGATATCCCATGGGTTTTTTACACCTCTGCTTTAAGTTCACAGTGCCTGACACAAAAAGGGGCCATTTCCTGCTCCAAATTTCTACATTACTTTTTGCTGCAATAGGCTGTTGCAAAGAAAATTTTAAAAAAAAGTCTTCAGGGAAAATCTATTTCAGGGAAACGCATACACCAAATTGCCTAAATAACCCAATCTAAAAAAGAAAGATAAGTCTCTCGCACACAAGTGGAGTTATAAATCCGCAATAGGTTAAGGATACTAAGCATAACTGAACGTATAAATCTTGTTATCAACAGACCTAGTATCAGGGGACAGAGACCCCTCAGAAGATGCTCCAGGGTAAACATTTTGAGACAACCTGTTGTCTGGTCTAAGTTCTTTGTCATAGGCCATCATATTCCACTCTTGGCGCCTGTTCCTTGCTTTTCTAACCTTTTTCACCTCACGAGTTGTGCCATCTATACGTTTTTGATCCTAATGTAATACAAAAAGTGAGGAAGCATGCAAAAGAGAGAAACAAGGGAAGAGCAAGTTTAATGCTGTTAAGTATATGAAAATAAGACGTGCACGTGAGCCAAGCATAAGTATAATTAAGGCATAGATTAGATTCCATTGGTTATTTATATAACAAACTATTAGCTATGTTTCAAAATATATATGAAATGGACATCTCATGGTAACATATTCATGTTTTTTCCTACAATAAAAGGATTCTAATGTTATGGTTTGGAAAGCTTAATCTATATGATCTAGTCAAAGCAGCTGGGCTAACAAATCAATGGTTTTTCAATACGTAGCTTGAAAATATTTTCCCATTACATGCTGAGAGTCACCTACAAATAGCCTTTTGTTGGGTTTTCTTCCAGTTGCAAAATAAGCTTGCTCAACCTTCAACTTTGCTTCTCAAATGAAGCATGTATTTGTTCTGAAATGAGCAGATATCCTCTTTTCCTAAGGCTGAGGCAGGCAGTCTGTTTTTGTTTCTTTCAAGCATTTCTCATGTCATCTGATTAGATATTTGTTCAATAGTTTAGGGGTTTTTTTTTTGTTTTTTTAAGCCAAATCAATTCAAGGTTTTCAATGTTTGGATGCATGCTAACTTTCAAACAGCCTCTATAGTACAGGTTGTCCTCGTTTAGCAACCACAATTGGAACTGGCAACTTGGTTGTTAAGCGAAGAGATTGCTAAGTAATACCACGACTGTGCTTACAATCTTTTTTCTTTCCTTTGCTTTACAGACCTGTGAAGGTCATAAATGTGAGGACTGGTCATAAAGTTGCTTTTTCATCACTGTTGTAACTGCGAACAGCTGCTAAACGAAGCAGTCGCTAAACAAGGACTGCCTGTAGAGACTTACATGGTACTTATCCTTTTGAGTAAGTGCTTACTCACTGCTTATTGCTGCCTTAGCAGACAGATAGAAATCGAATCAGATTAATTCATCAGGTGATGAATGACAGGGAAGGACAGGTTCTCATGTATATGGATCACCATGATAAAACAATTGCCTTTGAGGGAAATACATTTGTTCTTAATAAATGTAGTTAAGAGGTAAAAACTCTCAGCCAAACAGTTCACAGTTCACAAAATGAGTATCATAAAAAAGATATTGATAGCAGACGTGTCACATTTGTTTTTTCGACCCACATTTCTCCCATAATTTCCCATCAAATCCGTTTCCCACAGTTATTATGTCTCCTTCACTATATGCTCATTGTTTGTGTCACCACACTGACAAAAGTTAAGCCCCTCCTAGAGGAAAAACAATAGTAGGTCACCCAATCACTGGAATGCGATATTCCTGTTTCTGCAGGGCCTCTAGATCCACTAGCATGTCCTTTGTAGCACACTTAAGCAAAAAAACCCTTACCCTTTTAACTATGTTGCTTTTTATGCATTACCTAGGAGCTTCAGTCAGTTAATTAGTTTCAGAGCTCCAATGACTGCTCACACAGCATATACACACACTCATTTCAAAAATGTCTTATAGAAAATCTACTATCAACTGCCTGAATTTTATTACAACTCTATGATGAAAATATGGGAGAATTCAGGCAACATTCCTTCATGGTTTAATTTACATGCATTCACATTTCAAAGCAGCAAACTTCATTCCTGAACCTAGTCCGTTATTTATGCACAGCCATGACAGAACTGTGCTAATTCTTCAACTTTGCAGCTTAAAATAATGGAAAAGTTCCTCAATTTGCATTTTACAGAAAACTCTAAAACTGAAGGATTTTATGGAAGTTCTGTAATAATTCAAACTATCTTCCAAAATGTAAAACTCACTGGCAGATCTCCAGAAGATTTTTATTTTCAAAATTCAGTTAAGAAAGGACACATTTAAGATGAAAGAGTAAAGGGATAGTTTGCAATGCAGAGCAGCTTTGTTTTTTTACAACCATTCCTGTGTCAGGAAGACCTTTAAACTATAAGCTATTTATTCTAAAACATGATTGATAAACTAGGTGCATTCTTTTGAAAAACTTTTTCTATTTACCTTCTGACGTCTCTTCTCTTTTCGCTTATGCTCTGTATCTTGTAACATTTTTTCTTTCCAGAGGTCAAAGAAGTAAGAAGGGTCCGTATAAAATTTTAATCCATCTTTTTTATCATCTCTGTGAAAAAAATGGAACAAAACACTGCTTTTAAAATGGCCACTCCTCATGCTCTACTCAGTATGCTTAATACAGATTTCACATAAAGGTAATGATCCATTAAAGTGCATTTATTCTGGAAGGGGACCCAGGTCACCACTACCTCTCCATGAAAAGGGTTAATCTCCAATGGAAAAGATCCCAGACAGCCAGAATCTCTTGGGGGAGCTCTCTTGGGAGAGCGTTCTGCCAGGTGTAGCACAAAAGTTACTGGGCACACTTCACATTTGCCTACTGAGCTCACAGGACAACTTTGGGCCCAACCTACTACCTAGAGTTGTTACTTTGGGGATAAAATTAGGGGAGATCCCCATGTATGCCCCCATCAGATCCTGCAATGTTGCCTCATCACAGAAGTGTGGGTGGGCCTTACTGGGAGGAATGAGGGAAGAATGCTGGGAGCGTATGCCAAAAGTATCTAACCTCAGCAGAGACACCCAAGGTCATATAGGTTGCCCAGCTAAAGCAAGCAGGCACCTATATTGGGCAGCAGCAATATAGGAAGATGCTGTAGGTAGATGATGATTGCTTTAGTGACAACGGCAAAGGCATTGTTTCATACTGCACAGAAGAAGGCAATGGTAAACCACTCCTGTATTTTGCCAAGAAAGCCACATAGATAAAGTGACTGACAATATAGTGCCAGATAATGAGCTCTTCAGGTCGGATAGCACTCAACATCCAACCCACCTCACAGGGTCATTGTTGTGGGGAAAATAGGAGGCAGGAGTATTAGGTACTGTATGTTCACCACCTTGAGTCGACCAATATATATATATATACAAAAAAGGCAGGATAAAAATCTAATAATATAATAACATACTACAGAGGAAGAGCTGAGAATCTTTCAGATTACCTATGATGATTGTAACCCGGCTAAATTAAAACCTTCAGGACATCTAGTTGCTGATCTTGCCATGCAGGAAAGAAAATTGGAAGTTACAAGGACAGAATTACTGTGGGAATATGGAATGTAAGACGCATGAACATGGGAAAACTCAACACTTAAACCACGTCGCTTAGTGACAGAGTTACAGGTCCCAATTGCGGTCGTTATATGAATACTACCTGTAGTAAAGGAACCCACAGTCAAGAAATATGCTACAGACTAGCACTTGGTAATAAATAAAGTAATAAAGTCCTTGGAAAAGATGTTCAGATACCATGATATGTCTATACCTACAAATATCAGAATTGTGCAGGCAACAGCTTTTCCTGTGACACTCTATTGATATGAAAGTTGGCCTCTGAAGAAGCAGGACAGAAAGAGTATTGACACTTTTAAACTTTGGTGTTGGAGAAGACTCTTAACAATACATTGGATAGCCAATAAAATAAACAAATCAATCATAGAACAAATCAATCCAGCTTTTCACTTGAGGTACAAATAAAGGTAAAGTTTCCCCCGCACAGTCATGTCCGACTCTAGGGGCCGGTGCTCATCTCTGTTTGTTAGCCCAAGAGCCAGCGTTGTCTGAAGACGCTTCTGCGGTCATGTCGCTGGCATGACGCGCATGGAACGCTGTTACCTTCCCACCGAAGTGGTACCTAAGTATCTACTTCCATTTGTATGCTTTCGAATTGCTAGGTTGGCAAGAGCTGGGGGGAGTGCGGGAGCTCACTCTGTCATGCGAGGCTAGGGTCTCGAACCTCTGAACTTGTGACCTTCCGATCGACAAGCCTGGCGTCTTAACCGCTGAGCCATCACGCCCCCCTTGAGGTACAAATGACCAGGCTCAAATTATCATATTTTGGACATATTATATAAAGACCCAGCTCCTTTGAGAAGTCCATAATGCTGGCAAAGGTGGAAGGAAAGACAAGAAGAGGACAACCATAACAAGCTGGATAGAATCAATAACTATGGCAATGGTCACACCATTGGGAGACCTGAAGGGAAGGTCTCTCTGTGTGGTTGCTAAGAGCCCTAAAGCTTTCTGTTTCTCATCAGGGGAACTTAGGCTGGTTCCAAAGCTATTTCTTTATCTGAGCATCAGAAGTTCCCATTATGGTGATGTTTATTATTCAGTACACATATTGGTGTTCCAAATGTATTAGCAGTTGTATGAGAGCAGTTTTCCCCCCTGCAAAAATACAATAACTGAGAATAAGAAGGAAAAACTCATGCCCTGCTATGTCAGATTTATCCATTCCAAATTACAATACCTGTATGAAGAAAGAATATTCAGTGGAGGTGGCTTGTCACTCTGATTATAAATATCAGCTACAGGGTTGGGAGTGCTGCTCTTTGAAACAACCTGTTGATCCTGTATTGTAGAACTTTTGAACGCTTTCTTCATATTAATATCTTGCAATGAGACTGTTAACAAAAGGAAAGGAGAGAAAGACACATACAGACAGAGTAGTTATTTACAATATTCAATGAAATGACTCAACAAAAGTGATTAAGAAGAAGGAATGACTACAATTGATTCATCTCATTTCTATGTACAACATGTAGTGTGCTGCACATCTGAGACAAGATTGTGAACAAAGCACAATCTGTCCTAATTAAGACACTACAGAGTTACTCAGATTTGTTGCCTTTATTTATTGCTTATATTATTTATATTGTTCATTGTTTATAATGTTTATATTCTATATTCTTTTATAGGTATATTCCTGTCAGTATTATTTCTTTTCCTTTCTCTTTGAAAATTCTTGTAATTTTTTTTTTAAAAAAGAAGGCAATATAGAGTAATTTTGTTAACATTCAACAAAGTCATCAGAAATTGTGTTTTTTCCCATTAAAGTATAAGCATTCTAGTAAAATACTGAATATGGATTGAACAAGATGGCCTAAATGGCTATTGCAGTTCTAGGATTCTGGTCAACTTAATAATACTTTACAGTAAACTGACTTTTCTGTAGCTTGAATCATGTCAACTGGATTTCTATTTTCTTAGTGGAAACGTTTCACTCCTTATCCAAGGAGCTTCTTCAGTCTGAGTAAAGTTAGTAAGGGAATCCTTAAATATGTTTCTAGGCTGGCTGTGTGACCTTGCACCTGGGGCTAGGTCATGGTTATTTTTGAGATGTTAGTTTCTAAATCCCTTTATCATCTAAAGGAGGATCGTTTAGATTACCCTGCTGCTGTTGAGCTTGCGAAATGGTCTTAATCTTCCTAGGCACAGAAGACAAAGCAGGAAGGAAGATAGGGGAAAGGTTATGCCTGAGGCCCCCACCTCTATTCAAGGAAGGATTTTCCAAGTTGGCATGAATGGATTCCTTGACCCCTCTCTCAAACCACCTATCTTCTCTGTCTAAAATGTGAACATTAATGTCCTCAAAAATACCTGTATGAAGGACATTTGAGGACATTAATGTTCACATTTTAGACAGAGAAGATAGGTGGTTTGAGAGAGGGGTCAAGGAATCCATTCATGCCAACTTGGAAAATCCTTCCTTGAATAGAGGTGGGGGCCTCAGGCATAACCTTTCCCCTATCTTCCTTCCTGCTTTGTCTTCTGTGCCTAGGAAGATTAAGACCATTTCGCAAGCTCAACAGCAGCAGGGTAATCTTAACGATCCTCCTTTAGATGATAAAGGGATTTAGAAACTAACATCTCAAAAATAACCATGACCTAGCCCCAGGTGCAAGGTCACACAGCCAGCCTAGAAACATATTTAAGGATTCCCTTACTAACTTTACTCAGACTGAAGAAGCTCCTTGGATAAGGAGTGAAACGTTTCCACTAAGAAAATAGAAATCCAGTTGACATGATTCAAGCTACAGACAATTCCACCTGGATGACTGAGAACCTTCATAGACATATAGTAAACTGACTTGTTTCACCCGTGAGACTCGTCCCTGCTAAAATCTAGTTAAAAGAACATTAGAACATATTCTAGAATATTTTTAGATGAGGAAGTGGTGGGAGTTTATTGGTTGTGCCATGGAGCGGTGTTAAGCCAACTCCGAATGATCCTCCTCCAGTAATATGACAGGCACATTGCAAAAAGAGGCAGGGGGAGAGTTTATTTGTCAAAAAGTATGAAGAGATTTCATTTAATTAATTAATTTTTTTCTGCTCCTTTCCCACATACACATATGGGTCTTTTTCCAAAGCAGATACTTTTTTCAGAGACAAGATCACTTATACCATAAAAAGTAATAAATTGCTGTACAATTAATTATGTTTTTTTTTTTGGTCAATATCACTTATGGTACAATATGTGCATGCAACTGCTTACCTTCTTCCACAGTTGAATCCAGCTGAGTAACTTTGACAGACAGACGGTCAATTCTGTCTTGAAGGGAATTTGCCCTGATGTAGAAGTTGTTGGCTTCATTAAACAACTCACCAAATACGTCTTCAGCATGTTTGCCTATAGAGAAAAAAATAGGATTAAGTTCCCCAATATAAAAATAAGTGTTTTTATTTATTATTTATTTACAAATATTTTATAATGCTAATTTACCAGACCCTGTGACATTCTGACATTTTTGCTGAATAATATTATAAGAATTCTTCAGAATATTACTGTTTTTACTGTAGCCCTGATGGCTTTTTGTAAACTATTCTATATAGAATGATCAATTGTCCTTCAACTTGACTGATGACTACTCCTTAAAGATACAGTCGAACGTCCAAAAAACATTGCACTTTATAACCTCTCTGCATGACCAGGACAGCTTCAAGTCCTCAGATCGGCATGAAGAGGCAAACAGCAATGAAGCAAGAATAGATATACCCAACCAAAAATCCTTACATTTTTCCTGTTTTTCCTAGCTTCGTCTGTAAAAACTAGGCATTTAAAAAATGGAATTATAGAGTAGGGTACCACAGCACATGAGGTTAGAGCAGATCAGAATCCATCCTACCTCCTTTGCCCCTTTCTACAGCACATGTGCTTGGTGTGCTACCCCTCAAACTTGAGATAAACTTTAAAGATGTCTCACGTTCCTCAATTTTCCATATAAAAATAAGAAGAAAGGAGAAAGTTTTTAAAAATGACTCAGGCACTTACTTAAGCTGCTTAGCTGACGTATGATCGCAGCAAGAGTACTATTGGTTACACATTCCAATTCACTAGTAATTCCTTCAGGTAGAGCTCCTTGGCAAAGGTGCCGAGGTTCAATGTTCCTTTTTATTAATGGCATGTTTCAATATCTGTAAAAAGAAAAGACGAAACATTCTTTTCATCCCCCCCCCAATATAAATGCAACAGTTTCTAGTGCAGTGTAGGATGAGAAACAGTGAGCCCACTGCTCACGGAGAAAATGAAAGTGCATTTTGGCTACTTATCTCAGGGAGATCAGCCAGGAAACGCATCTTTTTGGTTGTGGCACCCATTTACTGGAATGCCCTCTCTCTCCAAATAAGCACACTGACCTTGCTATAGTCTAGGCATATTCTGAAAACATTCCTATTCCTCTTATCTGAGAGCCCAAATATTGCTGGCAAATTAATAACCACCACTGTTGTATTTTTGTATTTTATTGTATTCAAGTGTACCTTTAATACTGTGCATTGCATGTCAGCAAACATATTAAGTATATTTAATTAAACAATCTTATGAAACTTGCTATATAGCCTTCTTCCTTAATATTGAAAAGGAATTAACTGTACTCTTTCTCTGAATCATCTGTGGATTTGCAAGTATTCAATTCAGTATCGTATCCCAGAACCAAAACATTTTTGTAGGAAGCCTCTAAGAAGAGAGTTGAATTGTTGGGGTTTGTATATACCCAGGAATTTACAGTTAGATAAATTATACTGGAGAGGCTTGATATCTAGGTGAGAGGGGAATTATTCTGCAAGTCACCCAATTAGTAGGGATGATGTGGCAGTGTATGACTCATACTACAGGTGCTAATCATTTAGTTGGGTGTGGCAGATGATGAGAGTGACCTATAATGTGATTGGTCAGTTTATGTATATAAGCAGAGGGGTCTGGTAGTCTTTCTTCTCGTTACTGTCGAAACTTCTCATCCCTGTCTTTCATCGCTGTATTGCTGTATCATTTTGTTACTGCTGTTGGATGTATTTGGACTACGTATGTATATAAAGTAAATAGGCTATTTTATCTAATCTCTGCTTGAGCGTCTATTTACTGCATAGAACGTGGATCACTGGTGTCTTGGAAAAAGGAGCAGGCCGCTCCACCGTGCGCAATCTGACAGGTTCCGGGCCCAGCGGTGGAACGTGTGCAGCTGGTATGCTGGCATGGCTGTGAGGACTTTGGAAGCCTATCCAGGAGTCGTTTGGATATCTGGGGCGAGTTTGGAGCTTTTGCAGGTTCCGTGCCTGGCTGTGTCTTTTTCCTAGGCCTGTTTGCAGCTGAAGGACGTTCTACTAAAGTCTGTGCTATTTATTCATCGGTGTCTGCCCGGGAGGGGCTGAGGAAAGATGAGCACAGTGAAAATGCAGCCTACAGTTGGAGGTGGTTTCCCTCTGGAAAGGCTGAATGACTCCAATTATCTCTCGTGGGCGTATAAGATGGAACTGTTTCTTCGCCGGGAAGGTATTTGGAAGATTGTCCATGACCCACTGGATGAGTTGGACAATGAAGACATTATTTTGCAGAACGAGAAAGCATTGGCAAGCATAATTTTATGTTTGGAGGACAGCCAATTATGTTATGTTAGAGATTTTCAGTTAGCCAGTGGGTGTTGGGAGGCTTTAAGAGATGTTTATCTTAGAAGCACACCGTTATGCAAGGTTTTGTTGACAAGAAAGCTTTATCATGCTAAATTACATGAAAGTGGTAGTTTTCTTGAACATTTGCATTATATGACTGGTTTGTTCCTTGAATTAGCACAGAGGGATATGCAGTTCTCAGAAGCGCATAAGGTTTATGTAATTCTCAGTTCTCTTAATGAAACATGGGATAATTTAACTACCAGTTTCAGGTCTTTATCTGAGAGTGATTTGACCGTAAATTATTTGACTGGGTGACTTTTAGAGGAGGAACAAAGGAGAAAAGATAACATAATTAAGTCAAAGCAGAGCAGTATGTCTGTTAAAGAATGTTATTCTTGCACTGATAATGTATTATCTGTGAAACGCTGTTTTCGCTGTCAGGCTGATAAGCATTTGAAAAAAGACTGTGATGCTAAGAGGAAAGCAAAAGTCAAGCCGAGGATTTCCAAGCAACGAAGTGCTGTCCAGCTGTCGGTGATTAATTCTACTGGAAGGAATTTAAAGGAGCCGTGGCTTCTTGACAGCGGAGCAAGCCAAAACATTGCCAATGATAGGCAGATGTTTAAAAGGTTTATGCAGGCTGAACGGGACCATGTTAGCCTGGCAAATGGGAGTGTTGCATCTGTTACTGGCAGAGGGGTTGTGTATGTACCAAGTTTAAATATTGAATTATCTATGCTATGTGTACCAGACTTGGAGTATAACATCATAAGTGTTTCTCAGTTAGATAAACAGGGATATGATGTAAAGTTTGGTAAGGGTGAATGCATTGTTATGAAGGATAATCATGTCTGTGGTAAGGGTGTATTACAGAACAGCTTATATGTAATGATGAAACCCAAGAATCATGATGTAGCCATGATCAACAAACCAACCCATGATTCATGTGAACATTTGTGGCATAGACGGTTGGGGCATCCAAGTTTCAAAGTGGTTGAAAAGATGTCTGAAGCAAGTTCTGGAATGGATTTGAAACCGTGCCAAGCTTATCTGGATTGCACGGCATGTAAGGTTGCAAAGTCAAAGGTGTATCCTGTAAGCAAATTTAGTGATAGAAATTTACATAAATGTTTTGAATTAGTTCATGCTGACCTAATTGGCCCATTACCAGCCACAATAGGTGGTGCTAAATATGTTTTAGTCATTGTGGATGATTTCACCAGATTTGGGTTCTGTTACCTATTGAAAGCTAAAAGCCAAACATTTGATAAGTTCAGGAATTGGGTGCAGTTTGTGGAACGTAGATATAGCACAAAGGTGTGTAGTTTGCAAACTGACCGGGGAACTGAGTTTATGAGTGGCAGTTTTCAGCAATGGCTCAGTAGGAGGGGCATTGCACACAGGAGAACCAATCCGCATAGTTCAGCTGAGAATGGCGTGGCGGAACGAAGGAATTTAGCACTACAGACAGTAAAGGATTCACTGTTAGCTGACTCAGGGTTATCTAGAGGATACTGGGGAGAGGCTATACTGACTGCTAATTATTTAATTAACAGGTTGTGGAGTGTGTCTGTAAATCAAACACCATATTATATGTTGTATGGCAAGAAGCCATCATTAACTCATTTGAAGGTGTTTGGGTGCACTGCCTATGTTCACGTGCATAAGGAAGTATGTAGGAAAGGGCAGGCAAAAGCACAGAAAATGGTTTTTGTAGGGTATGAGCCAGGAACCAAGGGATATAGGTTCACTGATGGCAGAAGACTTGTTATTTCACGATCAGCAGGTTTCAGTGAGCATAGCAATTGGCTGAAGTTACACGGAGGAAGTGACGTTTTTCTTCCTGGTCAGAGACAGGTCGAACTATCAAAGCGGCAAGGGTCCAATGATGTGATTAAGAAGGAAGAGGAAGTAACTCCTAGTGTGCCAATGATGCAGGAGGCTACTGTATTGCGCAGATCTGAAAGAGTTAACAAGGGCATACCACCTCAACGTTACAAACAATTTGATGTTAAAGATCTGGGAGAGATTAGAAATTACCTAGGCGTAGGTATTCAGAATTAGGTATTTCAGAAAGTAGGTATTTGATGGGGGATTCGTTCTAGAGCAGCGGAAGAAAATTGAACAACTGCTAAGAGAGAATAATATGGAACATTGCAAGGAGGTTCCTACCCCGATGACAACTGATTTTGTTAAGACAGAGGCTGGAGGCTGGAGACGATGACCAAACATCATGTAATCAAGAACACTATCAATCAATAATTGGAAGTTTATTGTATTTAGCACAATGGTCGCGTCCCGATATCGGGAATGCGGTGAATGTACTGAGTAGGTATGTTGTGCAACCTACCCAGAGGCATTGGAAAGGTATTAAACGTGTGTTTAGATATCTTAAAGGGACTATTAATAAATGTTTATTAATAAAACCTTGTAAACCATTGGAATTAAAATGCTGTTGATAGTGATTGGGGTAATGATGTACAGTACATGATAGAAAATCAATGACAGGATTGATAATTATGTTTGGTAACACCTTGGTGGGGTGGAGGTCTCGGAAACAGAGTTCTGTTGCCGTATCTAGTGCAGAGGCAGAGTACGCTGCACTATCTGACCTATGTTCAGAGTTAATATGGTATAGGCAATTGTTAAAGGATGTTAATGTAACAATTGATGAACCTATATGTGTGTATGACGACAGTGAATCGTGTATACAGATTGCAAAGAGTGATAGGATCAGAGGGAGGAGCGAACATGTTGATATCAAGTATCACAATGTTAGGAATGCTGTAAAAGAATCTCTGATTAATTTGCAATATTGTCCATCTGAAAGTAATGTAGCAGATGTGATGACAAAGCCTCTAAGTATAGAGAGACATAGGATGTGTGTATCCAAAATGTGTGTGTCTTCTATTCTGTATAAGTGAAATGTAATATCTATTGTAAATTGGAGGGGTGTTGGGGTTTGTATATACCCAGGAGTTTACAGTTAGATAAATTATACTGGAGAGGCTTGATATCTAGGTGAGAGGGGAATTATTCTGCAAGTCACCCAATTAGCAGCCATTGTTGTAGGGATGATGTGGCAGTGTATGACTCATACTACAGGTGCTAATTGTTTAGTTGGGTGTGGCAGATGATGAGAGTGACCTATAATGTGATTGGTCAGTTTATGTATATAAGCAGAGGGGTCTGGTAGTCTTTCTTCTCGTTACTGTTGAAAGTTCTCATCGCTGTCTTTCATCACTCTATTGCTGTATGTAATATGCTGTATGATAACGTAGTCTGTGCACACTCCGAGGAAGATCTTCAGACTATCCTAAACATCTCTGATGAAGCATATGAAAAGCTCGGCCTCTCGATTAACATTAAAAAAACCAAAGTGCTTTACCAACAAGTTCGAACCAATCCCTCCGCAGCGCCATCAATCCAGCTTAAAGGTGTGTCACTAGAACAGGGCTTTCCAAAGTGCCGCCGCTGGCGATACACCAGCGTCGTCGTCATCGGGGCAGCGGCATGTGTGCGCACGGTGGCGGTGCGGGGAGCGCACGTGCACGGCGGCAGCGCGGAGGGGGCGTGCGGCGGCGCGCGGTGGCAGCGCGGGGGGCGTGTGGTGGCGCGTGTGTGTAAGGTGGCGGCGGCAGCAGCTGCCGCTGCCACCGTACACACGCGCGCCGCCGCTTCCGGGTGGTGTGGCAACACACTTTTGTGTCGCGACACACAGTTTGGAAAGCTCTGCACTAGAAAATGTCGACCACTTTTCTTATCTTGGCAGCCATCTATCTACAAAAGCCGACATCGACGCTGAAATTCAGCATCGCCTGAGCTCTGCGAGTGTAGCTTTCTCCCGAATGAAGCGTAGAGTGTTTGAGGATCGGGACATTCGCAGGGAGAACAAAATGCTTGTTTACAAAGCCATTGTACTACCAACCCTTCTGTACGCCTGTGAAACACGGACCCTCTACAAACGCCACCTCCAACTTCTTGAAAGATTCCATCAACGCTGCCTCCGAAAAATTCTGAAAATGACTTGGGAAGATAGGCGGACTAATGTTAGTGTATTAGAAGAAGCGAAAACCACCAGCATTGAAACAATGATCATCCAATATCAACTTCGCTGGACCGGTCATGTTGTTTGAATGCCTGACCATCGTCTTCCAAAGCAGCTACTTTACTCCCAACTTAAGAATGGAAAACGGAATATTGGTGGACAGCAAAAGAGATTCAAAGATGCTCTCAAAGCTAATTTAAAAAAATGTAATATCAGCATTGAGAACTGGGAAGCCCTAACTCATGAGCGTTTCAATTGGAGGTCAGCCTTTATTAATGGCGCTATGGACTTTGAAGAAACACGAGTACAGGGCGAAAGGGAGAAAAGAGCTAAAAGGAAGGCACGTCAGGCAAACCCTCATCATGACCTTTTAATTGCTGTATCCTGTAAACCGCCCAGAGTTCCCTTGTGGGGAGATGGAGCGGTATACAAATTGAAGCATAAATAAATAAATGAATGAATGAATGAATGAATGACCGTCTCCCACCCGGAAACCTATGCCCTCACTGTGGGAGGTTGTGTGGATCCAGAATTGGCCTTTATAGCCACTTCCGGATCCACTGTTAAAATTTTACCTTTGGAAGACAATCTTACTCGGCTACGAGTGATCGCCAATGATTGCTGTATCATTTTGTTACTGCTGTTGGATGTATTTGGACTACGTATGTATATAAAGTAAATAGGCTATTTTATCTAATCTCTGCTTGAGCGTCTATTTACTGCATAGAACGTGGATCACTGGTGTCTTGGAAAAAGGAGCAGGCCGCTCCACCGTGCGCACTCTGACATGAATAAACCTGTTCATCAAGATTATTAAAACTTCCTAATGTATCTCTGTCTTGACATTTTAGATCAGGCCATGTTGTGAGCAAACTACTCAAGAAGTTTAGAAAACTAGGGCCCAAACCCACAAAATCCCAGAAGTAAAAAACTCAAATTAACAGATTACGATTTTGGGCATATCATGCTAAGAGAAAGATCATTAGAGAAAGATATCATGCTTGACAAGGTTGAAATAAACTGTAAAAGAAGATGACCAGTGGATTGATACAATAACCACAGCCATGGTTGCTGGTCTAGCAATGATTAGTCACCTCACTGAACACGAAACACAGTTCAGGACAACTATCCACAGGGTCACTATGACTTGACAGCAGCTAATAACAGAACAGATTTCTGTTTCCCATTGTGTGGGAACTACACAATGAGGAGGTTCTCACTGGATCTGAAGCACCTTTGCCTGCTTTAGAAATGAATACTGCACACCTTGACTTCATTTGGCATATTCTGATCAAGGGACCTATCTCACCAGGTTTCCATTATACTCATTAAATCATTTTTACATTCCCATGCCAAGACTGCCACCTCATCTTCCATATTTCTCATACTCTGAGAATAGTGAAAAGATAATAAAGGGCATGAACTTTGAGCCAATGCCCTTTCTTAATTTTCAGAGTGGAATAACAGGTCCTATTGCAGCAACACCTCCACTTTTTCTTCAGGTGCTTCAGATCCAGTGAGAACCTCCTCATTGTGTAGTTCCCACACAGTCAGTGAAAAACAATTAATAGCAAATTTGACCACTGCAAAATGGGCTTCCAGCGCAAAATAGAGGCCAGGCAGACTTTACTTACGAAGGTGAAAGAAGAAAGTGCAAAAGCTGGGTTGCAGTTAAACCTCAAAAAAACCAAGATTATGGCAACGAGCTTGATTGATAACTGGCAAATAGAGGGAGAAAAAGTGGAGGCAGTGACAGACTTTGTATTTCTAGGCGCAAAGATTACTGCAGATGCTGACTGCAGCCAGGAAATCAGAAGACGTCTACTTCTTGGGAGGAGAGCAATGGCAAA
The DNA here is from genome assembly GCA_023362775.1 of Charina bottae. NCBI lineage: Eukaryota > Metazoa > Chordata > Lepidosauria > Squamata > Charinaidae > Charina > Charina bottae. The sequence continues at coordinate 108,308,332 of JALMGJ010000004.1, forward strand.
TCTTGATAAAATAGTTAAGAGCAGAGACACCACACTGACAACAAAGGTCCGGATAGTTAAAGCAATGGTATTCCCCGTAGTAACCTATGGCTGTGAGAGTTGGACCATAAGGAAGGCTGAGCGAAGGAAGACAGATGCTTTTGAACTGTGGTGTTGGAGGAAAATTCTGAGAGTGCCTTGGACTGCAAGAAGATCAAACCAGTCCATACTCCAGGAAATCAAGCCAGACTGCTCACTTGAGGGAATGATATTAAAGGCAAAACTGAAGTACTTTGGCCACATAATGCGAAGACAGGATACCCTGGAGAAGATGCTGATGCTAGGGAAAGTGGAAGGCAAAAGGAAGAGGGGCCGACCAAGGGCAAGATGGATGGATGATATTCTGGAGGTGACAGACTCGACCTTAGGGGAGCTGGGGATGGTGACGGCCGACAGGAAGCTCTGGCGTGGGCTGGTCCATGAAGTCACGAAGAGTCGGAAGCGACTGAACGAATAAACAACAACAGACTTTACTTAGATAAAAGGGCATGAAGGGGTATGAATAATGTTTCTGTATATGGGGCTTGCTCTTAAAATACCACAGACACTATAATTCTTTTGTTATGATTTGCTATCTTTTCTTCAATTAAAATTAATTATCAGAAGCTTTTGGATTCTTGTGACCTTGCCTAACTGACTCCAGCCTTGCCTGTTAGGTAAAGCCTGGCAGCAGCTCCTTAAAGAAGTCTGTGGTGAAGGGTCTCTGCCGCTAAGTCACGCTTTTCCTTGGCTTGTACGTTAGGCTCCTGAGTGGGCTCAGGAAAATATATGTTAGAGCAGAGCTTTCCAAACTTTTCATGGTGGTGACACACTTTTTAGACATGCATCATGTCGTGACACACTCTTACAGCAGGGCATCATTTTGCGACACACTCTTACAGCAGGACACAAGGCAGGCACTAGGACCTGCGTGGAATCCTGGCAGGGCAGGTTTGGAGGCAGCAGCAGCTGCGACACACCCAGACACTGCAGCCGACACACTAACGTGTCCCGACACACAGTTTGGAAAGCTCTGTGTTAGAGTTAAGGAGGATTAAGGAAGCACTAACAGAATGCCTCTAATCTCCCATGATATTTTTTCTGGAGCTCACGTGGCCAGAAAAAAGGAACAACTCCTTATGGTGCTGCCAACAGGTACTGTGAGGTTGGCCATATTGGATGTGAAGCACATTTGCCCCCTTTGGGTCTCAATATTGCACACCTCTCAACTAAACTTGTTCAAAGGAAGAGAAGCAATAGAAAGGAAGGAGGAATTACACTGTTAACATATTCACTCCTGCTCAGAAATCCAAGTGAATGAATTGGATTCTACAGAGGGCATCTAGATTAAAACAGATGGAAAAACAAATAAAAAACAATAACGTTGTTGTTGTTTATTACCACCTGGCTAACCAAGAGAAAGAATCGGATGACACTTTCCAAAAGCAAGCTGCATTACCTTTCAAAGAAGCATAAAGCAGTAGAGGTGGAAGACTTCAATTATTTCAACTCTGCCAAGGAAATTCCTGATTTGCTCTGCTGACAAATTTCTCTTTCAGAAGGGGAAGGAAGGCACAAGGGGATCAGCTACACATGACACAATACTGACCAATACAAAAGGGAACTTTTGGTTGAAGTGGAAGGAGCAGGAACATTAGAGAGAAATGACCATGTAATCTGGCATTTTTGATAGAAGGGAAACAAAAGGGGAGTCTAAAAATCCAGCAGATATCTTGGATTTCAAAACAGCAGATTTTACAATGCCAAATTCAAAACCATCTTCATAGATTAAGAGAAATGGATGGAAAGTAACAGAATAAACTTCAATGGACTCAAAATGCATAGGCTTAGGAAGAGGCATACCTGCCTTCCTAATAGTAGTAGTGAAAAAGACTGTTGAATAGGGATTGATTACTGTACAATTATATGGAAGTAGCAAAAAAGCAATAAACCTCTCAAGGTCCCCTCAGCTGACTAGAACTAGGCTGATATTTCTCAGACATACAGTATGGCACAACTAGCATATATTTTTTTTAATTGGTTACTGGGACTGAAGGGACTTCAAACAGATTGTTACTTTTTCATTTAAGGCTGTTGCAAACACCTTATAAAACTAAACTAATTAAACTAAAATTTAAATGCTGCTTTCCCCTTTTCATAATCTGCACAAGAATGTCATTTTCAGCCTACCCAAACCAATGCAATCTTGGGCTGCATCAACTTCAGTAATGTCAAGATCACAGGAAGTGACAGTTCTGCTCTATGCTGCCCTGGTTAGACCTCACTTAGAATGCTGTGTCCAGTTTTGGTCACCACAATAAAAGAAGGATGCTGAGGTGTTGCATATATTTTTTATGTCTATAGAATATGGGGCTGAGTTTTTAAAAAGCCAGGCCTCAAACTTTTTTCCTGTGAGAGAGCACATGTTCACCCCCTTTCTCAGGAATGTTAATTTACCTTTTGGAGCCAGCTAGTCTGAGAGTTCTGACCAATCAGAATTACCTGTTTGAGCTTTGCCCATATTGGGAATCTGTTGCCTAGGTGTTTTGGTCACATGCTGGATCCTGTCCACTCAGGTGCTGGTCAAGTTAAGGTTTAAAATGTAAATGCCTTTTGTTCTCTGCTCTGCACTCTGCTCTGCTATCTCAATGTAAATAGCTTATGTTAATCAACCATGTACTCTTCGGCTGAAGAAGATTCAAGGTTTGTTCCTGTGTTCTTTGTTTTAAAATAAAAAGCAATGTTTTACTGCAAGTCTTCAGTTTGCTTGTCTCTTGGAGTTTCCATAACTCTGATCACAAATTTTATAAAACAACAAAATGAGGAACTGGAGGGAGTGCAGAGAAGGGCAACAAAGATGGTGAAGAGGCAGTCTAAATCCTATGAGGAATGGTTAAAAGAACTGGCTATATTTAGCCTAAGGAAAAGAAGGCTAAGGGGATACATGACAGCAGTCTTCCAATACTTGAAGGGTTGTCACAGGGAAGAGAGTGTACAGGGAATCCTCGCTTAACAGCGGTAATTGGCACCGGAATTTCCACCACTAAGCGATGCCAGTCCCAGCAGTCCCCATTGTCATTAAGCGAGTGTTGGATTGTAAACATATTCTTACATTTCTGTATATATAAATACAAATATATTTCATATTCATATATTAGAAACATATGCACTTGTATTATGGCTCTGAAACCATTTTGTATTTCCTTGAAGAGTTTTGTTAACTTTCTTACCCTTCCTTTCTAGCAGGCCTTGATAGATAGCTGTGCCCATAGAAAGATAAAGTGTACTTTCCAAGGATAGCTTCTCCAGGGGAAATATATTGTTTAATAACGGTCAAGGAGTCCTAGCAAGGATGGAAGGAAGTTCCTAATATGGAGTGAAGGAAGGAAATTCCTAATATGGAATGAGGATAAGGTGGAGTATGGGTAACTGAGTAAGGGGTGGTCTTCTAAAGGAGGAGTTGAATGGAATCTATATAATGTGCTGTAGGAAGGGGGTCCTGCGCGGCCGCCCACCTAACAGCTTGCTGTCATTGCTTTTGCTCTTGGGTGAATAAACTCCTAACTTCATGCAATTTGTCAGTTTCTTTACTCCCGGCTCAGGAACGAACCTGGTAAGATAAAATTTACTTCTAACACGAGGATCGCAGGCTTCCTGCTGACTTCCAACAAGCAAAGTCAATGGGGAAGCCGGCAGGGAGTCATAAATCCCAGGCGGCTTGCAAGTGTGGCCAGGCCAGGGGTGGCTGCTGCCAGGTGTGGGAGGGTGTGCCGGTGGCTGCAGCAGCACCACGCAAGCATAGGCAGGCTAGGGGTAGCGGCTGCCGAGTGCAGAAGGGCATGCAGGTGGCTGCCATAGTACCACACAAGTGTGGCCAGGCAGGCGTGCATGCACTACAGAGTGTGGGGGTGCTGCAGGCAGGCATACACTATGGAGTATGATATCCCCGGGATCTCGTACTCAGTAGTCGGGCTCCTTGGGAGAAAAAGCGGTAGGAGTGGGAGTGACTTGCGACCTTCCCTGCCAGATTCCCCATTAACTTTGCTTGTGGGAAGCTGGCAGGGAAGGTTGCAAATGGCAATCACGTGACCGTGGGACACTGCGACTATCATAAGTGTGAGCCAGTGGCCAAGCTCCTGGATCACAATCTGTTAAAGTTATTTGGTAAAGTTATTCTATCAAACGCATGGAATTTCTACACTGTGAATCTGGCCTGAAAGTGGAAATTTCCAAGCTTTTCTGCTGTAAGAGTAAACACCAGATGTGCTCCTCTATCTAGTCAAAACAATAAAACGTTATCAGTTCTTTCCCATGAGAATAGTCTCTCGAGGGAAAGCCAATATGCAACACCGCCACCCCATGACGGTTTATAGTAAGTACAACAATGTTAAGCTGAAAAGTTGCCTAGCCCATATTAACCAATCAGAATTCTGAACCATGGGTATAATTCAGCTATGAACCATGGGTATTCATTCTCACTTATGTTCTTCCTATGCTTTCTCTATGTAGACTGCTCTCTACATGTACTTTTGTATCTGAACTGTAACTATGCCTGGTCTTTGCACAGACCATGATGCTTTCTTTCCATTCTGGTGATGGAACTCTGCGTATGCTTTGTTTCTTCCTTTTTTGCAATAATGCACCATACATCCATTATTGCCTTATGCTATCAATAAAGATATTGTTAGCCTTACAACACGTTGTTTGGATTACTTCAAGCCTGGAACCCCAAAAGCCACCATCACCTAACAGGTTATGTTGCCCAGAGAGAAATTTGTGTTTTCTTTGCTGCGCTGGATCTGGCTGTAACAAAGGAGTTTGTTTTTGAGGCTGCATTTTGGAGTAAACGTTTTTTTTTCTTGAGTGGTCAGCATGGCTGCTGCAGGGCTAACTAGTCTGCCTTTTGAGCATTTGAATGGCACAAACTATCGGACCTGGTGTGTGAAGATCAAGTCTTTCTTCCTAAAAGAAGGTTTGTGGAAGTATGTGAGAGACGCACCTCCAGGTGGTGTTATTACTGATGAAGTGCAGTTGTGTTTGGATCGTGCTTATGGCAATTTGATTCTGGGACTGGAATCATCGCAGCTACTGCATATCAGCAATCTAGACACTGCACATGCATGTTGGGAGGCTCTCAAAGCCCTTTATTCCAAGCAAACCTCTGCTGCCATCGTTGGTCTATCACGTCAGCTTTACAACCTGAAGCTGCAACCCGGTGGAAACGTAAACTCAAGACTTTGTTTCTTGAACTTGAGGAGCGGGATGTTGTGATCCCTGATACCCAGAGAGCTTGTGTTATCCTGTCAAGCCTGGACAAGAGCTTTGACATGCTCATCGAGGCAACTCAGACACTGAGGCCCCAAGACCTAACTGTGGATTATCTTACAAATCGGCTGCAAGAAATCCAGCAAGCTCGTGATTTGGAGAAGATGCAGGGTAAGTCGTCTGTTGCTGTTCCTGAGACTTCTGCACAGCGTTTTCCAGCTGGAACAGAGGCTGCGTGTGCTGTAAGGAGATGCTACCGGTGCAACTCGACCCAACACTTCATGAGAGACTGTCCCCAGCCACCTCGCCCAGCCGGTGGAGCCAGTGGAAAGAGGTTCGTACGAAAGAAGGGGAAACAACCGCCTAGACAACGTACCCAAGTGTCTGCTTTGCTCACGGCTGTGAGTAGACGTTCCCCAGACTTGGCTTTTGGACTCAGCGTGTAGCCAAATCATTGTCAACAATGAACAGTTGCTATTGACAAAGAACAAGCCTAAAATCCAACAGGTTGCTCTAGCTGATGGATCCATGGCTGATGTGTCTTTTCAGGGTGAAGTACACATTCCTTGTTTGGGGATAAATGTACAAAATGTGTTGTGTGTTCCTACACTTGACTTTTCCCTCCTTAGCGTTCCAGCCCTGGTGAAATCTGGATATACTGTTGTGTTCAAGGGTACTGGATGTTCTATTGAAAAAGATGGGATTGAATGTGCTAGAGGGAAGTTAGTGAATCAATTATATGAAATGCTTCCTAAGCAGGGGATTGTGTCAGGAAATTGTATTTCCAATGTTCCCCCACATAACAAATGCATTCACTATTATCACAGAGTTCTGGGACATCCCGGGTGGGGAAGTTTATCCCAAATGGCCAAGGTGTATCCTGAACTAGGATCTAAAAAGTGTGATGACTTTCTTGATTGTACTGTGTGCAAACAATCCAAAATTAAGGCTGCTCCTGTTGCTAGGAAAAGTGGCAGGGTGTCAACTAGGCCTTTTCAGTTGGTTCATGGAGACTTAGCCGGCCCCAATGCTCCTAGTGAAGGGGGGGCACGTTTCATGTTCCTTTTGGTGGATGACCATACTCGCTATACGTTTTGTTATTTGCTCAAATCTAAAGCGGAGGCTTTTGCTCGCTTTAAGGAGTTTGTTGCAATGGTGGAGAGAAACTATGGCTATCAAGTAGGTCAGTTTCAATCGGATTGTGGAGGAGAGTTCCTAAGTCATGAGTTCCAGAATTGGCTTCGTAGGAAAGGAATCTCCCATAGACTTGCCAATGTTGGAGTTCCTGCTGAGAATGGAATAGCTGAAAGGAAGATTGGTGTTGTTAATACCATTAGAAATAGCCTGATGTTAGATGCCCAGGTGCCAGCCCGTTTTTGGGGTGAGGCTACCATGACTGCAGTGTATCTAACTAACAGGGTGTGGAATTCAGCTGTAAATGAAGTTCCTTACTTCCTTTTGTTTGGCAAGCGCCCTTCGCTGAAGCATCTGCGTGTTTTTGGAACATTTGCGTATGTTCACATCCCTAAGTCTCAGCGAAGGAAGAACCAGCCAAAAGCACAACGCTTAAGGTTTGTTGGTTACTCCTCTAGATCTAAGGGTTACCGTTTTTCTACAGGCTATGGTCGTGTGGTAGTGTCCAGAAGTGCTAATTTTGAGCACCCTACTGGTTGGGATAGGTTGAATGCTAGTTCAGAGGTATTGTTGCAATCTAGTGTACAGCCAATTGTCCATGCTCCTGTGGCTGGACAACAGCCAGTTCAGCTGCCTTCTGGTTCCCAGTCTCCTGGTGTGGTGAGAGGGTCCCCTCAGGTGAAGGAGGAGGAAATTTCACCTGAGCAGGTTCAGGACCTGAAGGGGGAATCAGGTAGTGAAAAGACAGAGGACAGTGATGAGGAAGAGGCAGTGGTAATTCCTCGTAGATCTGCACGTTCCACAAAGGGTGTGAAGCCTGACAGGTTTGTGATTCAGCAGGTGAGTGTGTGTCAGATTACCTGTGAACCTCAGTCTTTCCAGGAGGTGTTGCTTCTGCCTGTTGAAGACCAGGAGAAGTGGAACACAGCGATGGATAAGGAGTTTGAGGCATTAGTGAATCAAAAGGTGTTTGAAGTCACTGATTTGCCCCCATCCCAGAAAGCTGTTGGTTCCAATGGGTTTTCAGAAAGAAGCTTCTTCCTGATAATACAGTGCAGTACAAAGCCAGGCTTGTTGCTCAGGGGTTTTCACAAGAGAGGTTTTTGAACTATGATCTCACATATGCACCCACAGCTAAACCAGAGTCTTTACGTATGGTACTTTCTCTGGCTGCACAGCGTGGACTAGTTGTCCATCACTTTGATGTTGACACAGCATATCTGAATGCAGAGCTCCCTGAAACAGTGTACATGAAGCAGGCTCCTGGCTATGCTTGTGGCAATTCTCAGAAGGTGTACAGGCTGCGCAAGGCGCTGTACGGATTAAAACAAGCCAGACGTTGTTGGCATCAATGTTTAGATAAGGCTTTAATGGAGTTGAACTTTAAAAAGTCAGTTGCTGATCCTTGTGTGTATGTAAGAGGTTCTGGAAGTGATTACACGGTGTTGCTAACGTATGTTGACGATTTTTGCCTAGCAACTGGTTCTTTGCACCTTGTACAAGAGTTTGCAACACAATTAAGACAGTACTTTCAATTGAAAGACCTAGGTGAGCTGAAATACTATCTAGGTGTTGAAGTCACTAGAGGTCAGAGTGGTGAATTCTATCTGAGTCAGAAAAGAAAAATTAATCAATTGTTGAGTCAACTTGAAATGTCAAATGCAAAACCTACCAAAACACCAATGACTCTTGATTTCCTAAAGGGTGATGCATGTGAGGAAATTTGTCCTCAACTTGAATTGTATCACTCTGCTGTAGGAAGCTTGCTACACTTAACACAGTGGACACGTCCTGACTTAGCTTACTCAGTTGGAGTGCTCAGTCGTAAGGTTGCCAAACCATCCATGCGAGATTGGCAAGGGTTAAAAAGGGTCCTGCGTTACCTTAAAGGCACAGCTGATTTTTGTCTTAAAGTATCAGCTACTAAAGCTGAAATGCCTATGATTTATGTTGAAAGCTCTTTTGCAGAAGAGGGAGACAGAAAGTCTGTGAGTGGCTTTGTTTGTTTGTTTGCAAATACACCCATCGCCTGGAGGGCAAGAAAACAAAGTTCAATTGCCGTTTCTACGTGTGAGGCCGAATTTGCGGCCCTCAGTGAGGCAATAAATGATTTACACTGGTGTAAACAACTGTTTGTAGATCTTTCCGTAGATATAACCTCACCAATTACAGTGTATGAAGACTCCCAATCCTGTATTTCACTTGCTATCTCTGAAAAAGTCCGAGGCCGTACCAAATATGTCGATGTGAAATTCAAAAATGTAAGACATGCAATTCAGGAAGGATTTATCCAGTTAGAATATTGTCCTTCTGAACTAAACGTTGCAGACATCTTCACGAAAGCATTACCTCTTGATAAGCATATTGCCATGGTTACCAAGTTGGGACTAGAACAAATGTGTTTGAAATAAAATAATTTGTGTCTCTGTGTGCCTGTGAAATGACAGTTTTCCCCCACAGCGTTTCGAAAATCCATGCGGAAGGGGTGTTAAAGTTATTTGGTAAAGTTATTCTATCAAACGCATGGAATTTCTACACTGTGAATCTGGCCTGAAAGTGGAAATTTCCAAGCTTCTCTGCTGTAAGAGTAAACACCAGATGTGCTCCTCTATCTAGTCAAAACAATAAAACGTTATCAGTTCTTTCCCATGAGAATAGAGTCTCGAGGGAAAGCCAATATGCAACACCGCCACCCCATGACGGTTTATAGTAAGTACAACAATGTTAAGCTGAAAAGTTGCCTAGCCCATATTAACCAATCAGAATTCTGAACCATGGGTATTCATTCTCACTTATGTTCTTCCTATGCTTTCTCTATGTAGACTGCTCTCTACATGTACTTTTGTATCTGAACTGTAACTATGCCTGGTCTTTGCACAGACCATGATGCTTTCTTTCCATTCTGGTGATGGAACTCTGCGTATGCTTTGTTTCTTCCTTTTTGCAATAATGCACCATACATCCATTATTGCCTTATGCTATCAATAAAGATATTGTTAGCCTTACAACACGTTGTTTGGATTACTTCAAGCCTGGAACCCCAAAAGCCACCATCACGTAACACAATCATGAGACCGCGGGGGTGCTGGGACGGCTGGAACTTCAAGGACTAGTCTTAAGCACCACTTGTTCAGCGCCGTAACTTCAAACAGTCGCTGAATGAGTGGTCATTAACCAAGGACTACCTGTAGATTTATTCTCCATGGTGCCCGAGGGCAGGACAAGAACCAATGGGTGGACACTTTACAGAGAGAGGTCCAAACTCGAAATAAGGAGGACTTTCTGACCGTGAGAGCTCTTAAGCAATGGAACTGCCTGTCTCTTGGAATCGTGGGTGCTCCATTACTGGAGGTTTTCAAACAAAGGCTGGACAATATTTTGGCTGGGTTGGTCTGAGGATTCCTGTCCTAGGCAGGATGTTGGACTAGAATACCTCTAAGGTTCCTTCCAGCCTATGAGTCTATATTCTGGGAAACGTTTAGCTCTTAATGTATCTCCCACAAATCTCTGCATCATTTAGAAACCTGGGGTTTTTTTGTAGCAAGCAAAAGTTAATCTCAGTATGTTCATCACCAGATTCTTCACCTTGGATTTGCTGATACAGTAAATACAAATGTTTTTCATAATTATAGGCTCAACAGACATAATCCCCTCTAATATAAACACATTTATGTATCATTGGTTTCGATTTGGATGCTACAAGTCAGATGCTTACCTTGAAACTCTTCAAGGAATAGCTCCCATGAGCTCAACCACATGGGAATTTTGCTTTAAGGTTTGAACAAAAAAAAGGGTAAGAGGAAAATTGGCTGTTTCTCTTTTGTAGCAGCATCCAGACCCAGTAATACCTCAGTTCCCAAGTTAATATCTTCATACCACCCAGAGTCCCTCCTTGAGGCGGAGATGGGCGGTCATAGAAATTTAATAAATAAAATAATAATAATAATAATAATAATAATAATAATAATATCTCACCAATAGAAAACTCCTGTGTGGCATTTTTATGCCTCACAGAACTGATACACACAAGTAGCTTTGTTTCAAAATGAGCCTGGAGGGTCCCAGCAGAAGAAGCAAAACGGAAGCATATGAAGTAGTATTTATCATATTTTAATTCTTATCTGCAGGAATCAGTACCAGAAATAATACATACATACATACATACATACATACATACACACACACACACACACACACACACACACACTATTTAGCACAGCACAGCACATTTCAGTTCACTACAGTCTTTGGAAGCTAGTAGCAAATTGCAACTATTCCAGAAAGTTTCCATAATAAAAAATAATTTTGATGAGTTACCTCCTGACATGTTAGTCAGTCCAGCTAAGGGTTTCTAGCTGCTGTTCTACCAAAGAACTCTCCCTTCAGCCTAGCACAAGACAAGAGACAGAAGTGAGAGATGTTTGCAGTGAATACTTATTAGCTATGAATGTGGAGTTGGAATTTATCAGCCAAAATACTGGCTTATTTCAATTTAAATTAAAGTAGCTAGGAACTCAACTCACCTATATATAAAGCAATTGTCTACGTCTCTCTTATTTCCTTAACAAACAAGATTATTTTCCTTGGGGCTTTAATGCTTCATCTTCATTCCCAAATGTAGCAAAGTTTTGCTGATTGCATTTGCTCACATTCACTCTTTGTCTATCATTCCCCTCTACTTTTTTAGATTTCAAGTGTTGGTTTCCAATTGTGAGATCCTTATGAGTGGTAGCTAAACTCCACTTATCAAGTTCTACAAAATACCATCCACATGAAGGAAAAAATAAATTCACAGTTCTGACCTTGCAGCAAAATTACTCCTTACCATCAGGGACAAGTAATGTGGTAATATGGCAAGTAATTCTGCTACTTCTTAGCCATTAGCACAATTGCAATGGCTTGTAATAAGTAATGGGAGATACAATACAATTACAGTCTCTTGAGAGGATTCTCCCTGCTGCCTCTTGTATGAATCACTGCTATGGGTATGTCTCCTTCCTATCAGGAGGTAGTGCCTGATCACTCACTGCTCCAAAATCAAAGTAATCAGCTCCTTTGAAAACAGGCAGTCCTCCTGCTAAAAATTCTAAAAGCCAACATTTACAGATGAGTTGGAAACGTTGCTCCCAATTTTAATTCAGAGTCTTGGAAAATAATGCAGTAATCACCACTGATATTCTGAATACAAAACATCACTCAAGGTCAGAAACTCGTATATGCTATTTAGTTAACAGGTACAATAACAGTCTCAGGGTCCAAGTTGCTAACTTCTGCTATAAGGAAGTTTAATTTAATATTTAATATAATATACCCCTAAACACCAAGTGGTGCAAAGAACCTATACCACTGCCTTATGCAGAAGTTGGCCATACAACTTCTGCCCGTCTTACAAGTTGCCCCAGGTCATCATCTGAGGGATTTTAAAAAAAACAGCAAGTGGGATGCCCAATTAGCAGATCTGTGCCAGATGCTACATCAAATCTTCTTTAGCTTCTGTAAATGGGACAGGAAAGGAACCAAAATGATCACGGAGCTGCAGCAAATCTACAATGTAAAGAGTTATATACAAGGGTCGGAAATGGCGGCTCGCGAGCCAAAAGTGGCTCTTTGGCCCCTTGAGTGTGGCTCTTCCGCAGGCAGGCGTGGCGGGCGTGGCAGGGGCAGGCGTGGCAGCGAGTGTGGCGGGGGCAGGCGCGGCAGCGGGCATGGTGTGCGTGGCAGTGGGCATACCCCTGGCAACCGCCTAGGCCCAGCCTCTCTTTTTCCTCCGGGGACGGGCTTCACACAGTCTCGCGAGAGTTTGGAAGCCTCCGTCTCCGGCAGCCATCTTGACGACGGGCACTTGCCCATCGCCTTAAGCTCTTCGTTGCTGCTCTGCTTACTCTTTTTCTCCATGCAAAAGCAGCACATTTCCACCCCACAGCCCTAAGTGTGCGCAATTGGCTCCCGCCCGCAAACCCCGCTCCCGCGCTGGATTCCCCACCAGCTTTACTTTGCCTGGACTGGGGGCGTGAGCGGCTCCGGAAGAGAAGCGACTGGAGCAGTCGAGCCTCTCTTTCCCTTCTTCTTCCAAACCTCCCCCACCCCCATCCAGAGCAATTTGTCGAAGACGCCCGCTTGCTGCTGCTGCGTGGCTGCTGCTCAAGTGATCATGAAGGAACCAGGAGGGGAAGGAAAATCCAGGAGCAAATCGCCGCTTCTTCCCGTCCGCTCCCGCTCTGGAGTGTGGAGCTGGACTGGGGGGTCAGGTGACAGGGCGACCCTCCCACCTTCTACCTTCCTCTCCCGGCCTGATTTCTAATTAGATTTCCCTGTGCACGTGTTCGTCACTGGCCAGTTTGCAATAGCATCTTCAAGAGTCACCCAGCCCTCTTGAAAGCAAGGTAAAGCTACAACATTGCTGGTTTATCACTACAACGAGGGCTGGAGCCTGGGTGACTCTAGAAGACGACAAGGCTGGCAGTAAGCAGATCAAGGAACGGAAAGGGGCGGCGGGTGGTCGAGACGGGGGCAGGGAAGGGTAGGGATCCCACGTGACAATGTTTACACGAGCGTGCTTTACCTACCTACTTTTTAACATATTTGGTTCTGCTGGGGGCGGGGAAGGGATCTTGACCGGCCAGGGAAGGCGCGCGGGCAGAGCTGCCTGCCTGACACTCGGGTGCTCCGGCTGGGGTGCAGTGGGACGGGAGCTCCGCCCGCGCGCCTTCCCTGACCGGTCCTCGCGGGCCGCCGGCGATGCTCCCGTCCCGCTGCACCCCAGCTGGAGCGCCCGAGTGCCAGGCAGGCAGCTCCGCCTGCGCAGTCGTGGCAGCGGGCATGGCGGCGGCGGCGGCGGGCACTGCAGCGGGCATGGCGGCAGCAGGCCCTAAGTGTGCGCGATTGGCCCCCACCTGCAAACCCCACCCCCTTCCACGCAATTGGCCCCTGCCCGCAAACCCGCCCCCTTCCACGCGATTGGCCCCCGCCCGCAAACCCCGCCCCCTGGCTCTCGAGCATGTCAAAATGCCCTGGAGCATGTCAAAATGGCTCCTGGCATAAAAAAGTTTGCCGACCCCTGAGTTATAACAAATTAGGGGACATGACAGAAGTATGAAAATGATGCATGGTGTGGAGAAATGAAACACATTTTTGCCCTCTCTTTTACTATTAGAAGAGATTGATTATACTCTCTCTCTCTCTCTCTCTCTCTCTGTGTGTGTGGGTGTGTGTGTATACACATACATACATACATACATACATACATACATACATACATACATACTGTATATATCGGCCGACAGGAAGCTCTGGTGTGGGCTGGTCCATGAAGTCACAAAGAGTCGGAAGTGACTGAACGAATAAACAACAAAACTGTGTGTGTGTGTGTGTGTGTGTGTGTGTGTATATATATATATATATATATATATATATATATATACACATACATACATACATACATATACATACACACACACACTGTATATATACACACACACACAGAGACACACACACATATATATAAATAAACAAATAAAAAGAGGGGAATACAGCAGTTGGTAACCTGACAGAATACAAATAAAGTATGAATTGGCCATTTCCTTACAAGGAAGGAAGCCTAATATTGGGAGATGGCAGGTTTACAAGATGAGAGAGTTGGTGACCAATTGGGTAGAGCAAAAAGCAGGAAAAGAAAAGGGGATATCCAGTAGATATATATAAAAAAGAAAAGCACTGGTATCCCTTGCAATAAATTAAACAGTCATTCTGTAAATAAGCATGGAGGAACTATGGAAATTACTTTTTACAAGGTTTTGTGAGTGCCACCAGCTTAAGTGGTTTGGTTTTAAAGAGATTAGCCAAATGGCACAGAATATCTTCTATAAAAAATATAAGAATGCAGAATATAGAGAGTATTGTCTATAACATAGCTTTCCAAACTGTGTGTCAGGACACGTTAGTGCGTCGGCTGCAGTGTCTGGGTGTGTCCCGGCTGCTGCTGCCTCCGAGCCCTGCCAGGATTCCGCGCAGGTCCTAGTGCCTGCCTTGTGCCTTGCTGCCTCCAAACCTGCCCTGCCAGGATTCCATTCAGGTACTACTGCCTGCCTTGTGCCCTGCTGCCTCCAAACCTGCTGTGATTCCACGCAGGTCCTAGTGCCTTCCTTGTGCCCTGCTGTAAGAGTGTGTCGCGAAATTATGCCTTGCTGTAAGAGTGTGTCACGAAATTATGCATGTCTAAAAAGTGTGTCACCAACATGAAAAGTTTGGAAAGCTCTGGTCTATAAAGATGTCAAGGGCTGCTAATCATGAGGACTACGTTCAGGGTCAGAGGCACAGGCTCTGAATATAAGTTGATAAAGAATCACAGCAAACAAAAGTTTTTGCCCTCATCTCCTGTATTCCCATAGGCATCTAATCATTTGTTGTGGAAGACAGGACATTTGACTAGGTGTAATAATGCATTAGGCTCTTTTTATTTATACACCGTCCTGTTACAGAATTCATGATTATTCAACAGCAATTATTTAGGACACATTATGTGAAGACCTAACTCTCTAGAGAAGGCTCTAATGCTGGGAAAGATGGAAGGAAACAGAAGAAGAAGATGACCAGAACAAGGTGGATGGACTCAGTTACAGTGGTGATAGGTGCACTGTTGAAAGATGTGAAATACCAGGTTAGAGACAGATCATCATGGAGAAAATCTATCTACTTTATGTGGTCACTAAAAGTCAACAATGACTTGATGGGACATAATCAATCAATCAATCAATCAATCAAAATACAAGTGATTCCTAGGGATTATTAAGAAAAACTAACAGCAAGATAAAATCTGATACTCTTCCCATACCAAATTTTTACAAGAGACATGAAGAAAAAAAATTGCAGAGATAGAACAGGGGAATAGGAAGAAAGTGGTGAAAATAAAAATGCAAACTGTTGATCCTCAAGGAATATGGTTCTCAGCAAACGAAATAAGACAACAGTATTCAGGAAAAACAAAGTCGTGTTTCATATTTCAAAGTATTATTATCTAAAAGACAGATACAAGATATATATTTGAAGACTAGGTGGTGTCATAATAGCTTAAGCTAAAGTTACTTTTCAACTGATCATGGAATTCTGTACTGTATTTCAAAGAGAAAACTTTCTCTATTGCAATTATAATAGACAATATGAATATTAAACTACAGTACTGTTTTCAACGACTCACTTTCTAAGAATGATTTTTAGTTACATTATACGTATATGTAAGCAACTGAATGATCTCAAGAGGAGCGAAGTATCAATAATGTTTTGCATATTCTTCAATCAAATCATAACAATATGAAAGCATGCTAAAAATTTACAAGAGCTTTCAGTCAAACCACAAAACTTCAGTGATCTCACACAGACAATCATTTTGGCACATAACTGCATTTTTTACAGAAGATGATGGTTTGACTGGGGAATATAATGGGGATTGGAGGTAGAGATAACCACAATCAAGTGAAATAGAGATAAGTCAACTGCTAATGCACTGAATCTGCAAATCCTGATAAAGAATCAATATTGTCAACTCCCAGGAGAAACAAGTAAATAGCAAGCTTGTATAGAAGACATATGCACATGCCTGTAATTCCTTTTCTAAGTATGATTCTTACAGAATCTCATTGGCAAGAATTTATTAATTTATTATGAAGAAAGGGTTCAGGTTACGTGAATTCCATTAACTGACATATTTCCCGACATATATCCTCAACAATTACGGTGGAGTCTTCCCCATTTTATTGCCTTTCTATGACCTGGCAAACTGGTGGGTCTCTTCACTGATAATGAAGGAGCTTGCAGGTGGCTGTTTATAAAACTATATCCTGTATTCTTATCAGTTTGGAACTATTATACTTAACTGTCTCAGACAATTATCAACTGTTCTCCAACCTATCATTTTTAGGTAAGGTTGTTGAGAAAGTGACTAGGCTTCAACCACAGACCTTTGATGAGACAGATTATTTGGATCTCTTCCAGTCAGGATTCAGGTGTGGAATAGAAATTGTATTAGTCACATGAGGATGATCTGTGATAGTACCTGATTAGGTATGGTACGCTCTTTCTCTTCCTCAGTGGCATTTCTCAGTGGCATTCAGAATCATCAATCATGGATTCCTAATGGGCCACCAGCAAGGGCTAAGGATTGAAAACACTGTCCTGCAGTGGTTCTACTTCTTTCTGGTGTTGTGGGGAGGGAAGCCCTTGGACATTGTAAAGTGGCATACTCCAGGGCTTGGCCTTCTCCCTCTCCATCTCCCACCAGGCTACTGGGAAAGGTTATCTATTGTTTTGGAATTAGAATATGCCTTTTTCCTTTCTTGTCCAGTTACATCTTTCCTGTATTTCATTTGGATCCAGTTTACCTAGCCCTTCTCTTTCCTTCCTAATGCAACCATCCCTTCGTCTCACCCCATCTCCATCCTTTCTTTTCTTCTTTCTTCATGTTTGTGCTAGGAGGAGAAAGGAATGTGTGCTTGTATGTTTTTGTGTGTCAGTGTGGTTTGCACTTGTGAGAGACATTGGCTGATGCATGTACGTGAGTAACAATTATTTTATTAATGGTGTATTTTATTGGCATTAATTGTAATTATTAATTCAATTAATACACATCCATTTTTTATCATGCTCTTGGTCTTTTCGAGGGGGTTGTGAATTCTGGCAGGTATACATACACACATATGTATATGCACATATACATACAGTATGTCAAATGCACACATTTATTTATGGAGAAAATCTCTAGGATTGTTTTCAGCTGAGATTAATCGGCCAAACTAACAAGGTTGGGGAGTTGACCACTGCACAGGACTTTTGTATTTATCATTTCTTCCTGTCTACTTTTTCTTTTAGCAAGGATCATCTTAAATGCCTTTTTTGTAAATACAGTCCTTCCTAATACTAAAGAGAATTAAGCAGAAACCAGGAGACCGTGAGTTCTAGTCCCGCCTTAGGCATGAAAGCCGGCTGGGTGACCCTGAGCCAATCACATTCTCTCAGCCCTAGGAAGGAGCCAATGGCAAACCAGGAGACTGAGAGTTCTAGTCCCTCCTTAGGCATGAAAGCCGGCCGGGTGACCTTGGGCCAGTCACTCTCTCTCAGCCCAACTCACCTCACAGGGTTGTTGTGGGGAAAATAGGAGGAGGAAGGAGTAATAGGCATGTTCCCCGCCTTGAGTTATTTATAAAAATAATAAAGGCAGGATAGAAAATAAACTAAAATAAATAAAATAATAAGTATGCAATACAACATATTCCTCTTAAGTGCCTCACTTCTGTAAATTGTCACTATACTGTGCAATCAATAATACAGAACTAAACTATGTCAATTTGGGAATAACAAGAGGCATTAAAGTGTCATGTCAAAAGCTAAGATAACTTACTAGCCATGACTGAGGAAGTATCAGAACATTTGTGTCGGCACACTATACAGTAAATGTATATGTCTCATTCTTCTATGATGAAAAAGTACTAGAGTTAAGGAAACAACATTTTGAGAACTAAAGCACTATATTTCTGTGACTAAGTTAAATATGAAAGCAATTTATGAAAATTAAATATGAAGGCAATTTATGAAAATTAAGTAAGTTGCTTTTGGTTCCTTTTTCTTCTGTTAATGATAGACTTGGTATGTGTGTAATCCATATTAACAGAACAGCTAACCAAACACATACAGAAAGCAGTACTGAAAAGGCTGATCTGTATGCAACCCATGATTAAGACAAATTGTGAAGCTAATATGTAGCCAAATATGCACAAAGGCTATTCAGCAGTGTGAACAATTTGTCCAAGTACTTTCAAATTAGTTATGTAAAAGACCAAACACTATAACCCAAACAGCTTTGAATAGAAGTTTCCCTAAATGAAGAGAAGGCACCTTTTAATTATATTTATCTGATATCAACAATGTACAAATACACATGCACAAATGAAATGAATGACATTTTTTTCACAAACATTCTTCATGGTTTTTAAACTTATTTGTTAGCCAACCTGGCACCCATTTCAGTTGAACATAAAAATAAAATGCTTTAAATAATATGAAGTTTCATATGAAATATGAATTCTTGATATTTTTGGTTAATAAGAGAATGCACAAAGCTGCTGGGTGAGGTCATCGGCCAATTTAGGTTTGGCATCATCAATGTACTTGGGGAGTTCCCGGACAAACAGCTGGGTGACTGTGCTGAAGGCCTAGTTTGCTGTTGGTATCATGAGGCAACTTGGGCCCATGACAAAGTCGCCCTGAGTGGCCTCTCTCTGTAGGCCAATCCCAGATGGAGATAAAGCAGTGGAAACAGTACCTCGAGTGTCAGTGGATCAATATGTTAATCTGAACAGAAATAGGTGCCCATGATTGGGCTTGCTCTGTGGCAATAAGAGCAAAACACTGGTTGTCTTATTGTGTTGGTGAGTTGTCTTCATGTGGCCATGTTTCATGTGGTCAATTTCCTGTTACAGAAAAACCACATCAAAAGCCATGCCTACTCAGGATGATCAATTAGCACAACATTTCACTGACAAAGTTGCTCTGATTTGTTGAAATCCTGACTCCTCATGGGCAGAGTCCAGGGAGATGACTAGGACATCATCTTGTTTGGTTACCTGGAATTCCTTTTGGCATGTGAACTCTGAAGAAGTGGACAGCATGCTCTCTTGGACATCCTCTACCACCAGTGGGTTAGATCCCTGCTCCTCCTGGCTTCCTCATGCAGCAGGGGTCATTTCCTGGATCTGAGAGACTATCATCCCATCACTGCAGGATGGGATGCTACCAGCCGTTTCAAAGGAAGCTTTGGTAGGCAGACTTCCTCCTTAAGAGGCCCTCTCTGGATCTGGAGGTACTGGAAAACTACTGGACGGTCTTCTACCATCACTTTTGATTGTTGAGATGGTGTAGGAAGACAACTACAGAGCACTCTAGAGGAAATGGATTATCTGGATCCTATTATGTCATGGTTCAGGCCTGGAGATGGAAAGGAGATGTCATTGGCTGCACTAATAGATGAGCATTTTTGGGAGCTGGATGGAGAAATATGTCCATCCCAGTCCTTTTAGACCTCTCAGTGCCCTTCTGTATAATTAATCTTGGTATCCTTCTGGACCAGGGTTTCTTAACCAGGGTTCCATGAGAGGTCACTAGGGGTTCCCTGGGAGATCACGATTTATTAAAACAATTATTTCAAATTCGGGCCACTTCACATTAAAGATGTAAGTTTCATTGTTTATTTTTAGTTTAAGAACACTGTTAATGCATATATACAGGCCTACACATGAAACGAATATAATAATTTTGTAACTTCTGGCCTATATTTGAGCCTGAACGTGCAGCGGTTCCCCGAGGTCTGAAAAATATTTCAAGGGTTCCTCCAGGGTCAAAAACTTGAGAAATGCTGTTCTGCACCTTTGCAAGAGTTGGGGCACTGTGTGGCTGTGGTTCTGTTCCTTCCTTAGCAGATGGCTCCAGTCAGTAGCGATAGGGCAGGAGAAATTTGAAGCAATGACCACTCCCTGTAGGGTGCCACAGGGATCAGTTCTCTCTCCTCTCCTATTTAACATTTACATGAAACCACTGGGAGAGGTTATCTGGAGGCTTGGGATCAGTATCAGCAACATACTGATGATATCCAACTTTACATTGCTACCTGAGCCAAACTAGTGATATTGCTGAAGTCCTGCTCCAGTGCCTGGAAGCTGTGAAAATCTAGATAGGAAAAAACAGTTTTAAATTGAATCTTAGCAAGAGAAGAGTTACTGTTTGTCCATCAGAGTTTTCTGTCTTCTCCAGTAATGTCTCCTGATGGCACTACCCCTGAAGGAGAAGGTCCACCACTTCTGGACTCACAACTCCTGCTAAAAAGGCAGATGGAGGCCACATCCAGAGGGGTCTTTCCCCACCTTTGATGGTGCCCCAGTTGTGACCCTATCTGGGGTGGGAGGATTTTGCTACAGTGCCTCATGCCCTCATCATCATCTGCTTAGAATACAGCAACATCCTCTACACCCAGCTGCCTCTGAAGGTCTCTTGGAGGATGCAGTTGGTTCAGTCTGCTGGTGAGAGAGTAGACTGAACATTGGTTACACCAATGTTGAGGGCCATACACGAGTTACCAATAGGCTGCTGGGTACAATTTAAAATGCTGTTAAGTCCTACATGGCTTGGTGCTTAGTTGTCTAGAGGACTGCTTCTCCCATTGGAATCAGCCTGACCAGTTTAATGTTCCCAGGAGAAACTACCAGCAGCGTCTCACTTTAGGGAAGTGAGGGGGACGGAGGCTTAGCACACTGCTTTCTGGTGGCTGGGCCTTCTAGTGAACATCCAGTTCACTCCTACCCTGCCTTCCAGAAGCTTCAGGAATGCAATTGGGCCTTGAGTGGGTAAATGTGATCAATAAATAAAAATTATTCTAATGCCATCGGTGCTATGTGAAAAGATGGTGGATACAGGTTATGGAAGGCAGATTTTCTTTTAAAGGTCTGGATTTGCTTAGTAAGCTTGGCAATCAATTATGAAGTTAAGTACTCCTATCTATCTATCTTATCTATCTATCTATCTATCTATCTATCTATCGGAAGAAAGCATCTCTATAATATTCAGGTGAAAGTATAGCATTTCCTGGATTTCTTGAAGCATCCTGATGTTCTCACTACCCAGCTGGAATCTACTTTTCCTTGAGCGCACATGAAGACAATAAAATCTGCCAAAATTTTTCCCTTTATCAAAGCTTCTAGAGATAATGTTGACATATCTATAGCAGTGCCTTGGAAAATGTACTCATCCATCTATAGAACTCATGAGCTGGATCATCCATCATTCTGTGAGGTCAGCTATTAATGTCACTTTGAAGTATGATTTATGCTTCTGCTACTAATCAGTAAGCATATCCATTTTGCAGTTTTTATTATATGTTAATTTGATGCTGGTGTATTTAGAAATACATCATCAAGATTCTAACTACAGAAGACATGGGTAATCTTCACTGAATGCTCAAGGTCCCAAAGGTGTGTTTATGCCATTAGTTGTATTTTAACTGTAGAAACGTGCAGCTACTTTAGGAGCATTTACATATATTTAGCAGTCAATCACTCCCTAGAATGTTTGAAACAACTGTGAGGCAGCCAGTATTAGTTAGTGAATTAGTTAGTGAAATTCTAGTGATTCAGTGCTGACCAAAAGGCAAGATAATGGCTCAATTCTGATATCATAACTATGGATTGAGCTACTCATGGTTTAGAATCCAACTAAGATGAAAACAATCTGCTTTCATTTTCCACCCACTCAGCAATTGCATTCATAGCCTCCTCTGTATATTTCTCTACTTTTCTACATTCTTTGGAAGAAAAACAATTATTATTCATCTGATTTGTTAATGTGGGCATCACTTGAAATCAGCTTCCACAAATATGGAGTTGGAAACAACTTTATGCTTTCCAGTTGTGATCTGTCAACTTATACAAAACAGGGTTTATCAGTTCTGACACCACACCAACCTATGTCGATGAAGGTTCTCAGTCATCCAGGTGGAATTGTCTGTGGCTTGAATCATGTCAACTGGATTTCTATTTTCTCAGTGGAAACGTTTCGCTCCTTATCCAAGGAGCTTCTTCAGTCTGAGCAAAGTTAGTAAGGGAATCCTTAAATATGTTTCTAGGTAGCTGTGTAACTTTGCTCAGATTGAAGAAGCTCCTTGGATAAGGAGCGAAACGTTTCCACTGAGAAAATAGAAATCCAGTTGACATGATTCAAGCTACATACCAACCTATGGTTCAGGTTCCCTAATTCTGGCTTGGCATCATGTCTAAATTAAACCAGAAAGGCTAATCAGAATAGAACATTCTATTTTCAATAATAGCTGTGGAAAGAGTGCACTGTCACTGTCCAGTCTTATAAACATGGACGTGAAAAGCACTTAAAATTACTGACACTATATACAACTTTGTTCTGGAATTCTGCTAAAGCAAAATATCTATTACTAGCAATTTAGGACTGTTGATCGTTACACTAATGCTCTCTTTTCACAGTGCTTTAGTTTTTTTTAATCAGTATCCATTCCTAGTTTATGACTTTAACATTTTTATAATTGAAATTTACATCTAATATAATTTATTTACTTTAGCACTTGACAGCTACCTTTCTCATTCGAAAACACAGCCTAACTAAAGATACCATCACCTCATCCATTAAATAAGCATTAGAGGGAATTACTGTAAAAAGAAATAAAAATACCAAAAGTATGTGTGGTTTTATTTACAGCTTAGGGTAGGTGGTGGAGAGAAATCCTAGTTTTGAGAATTTAGATTCCCCATCTTCTACACAGCTATCAAACTTTTTCTGATAAAATTAACTTTCCCTTGAGACTTAATCCTTCACAGTAAAATGCTTCCATGCTTTTTAAAGCCTCAAATATATTAAATAAGCAAGTATAGATTTACCTACTTTCAGTACTAGAGATTTACAAGCTGGAGATGTTTAGCCGAGAGTATTTGCCCGGTTTAACCCAAAGTTTTTGTAGAAAAGAGCTTGAGCCGGGGGTTTGGGACTGCAGAGAAGACAGTATAAAGAAAATGCTAATTTCTCCCTGCGAAACGTTGTTCCAGAACGGAGACGCAGCCTGCATACCGGGTCACAAAAGCCCCTGGGGGTCTTGAATGTATGGGAAAGTGAGGCCACTGGGGTGGGGCCGAGTCTCTCCCCGCCTCGTCCCCCTTCCGTCCCATCGCAGCACTTTGTCTGAAAGCGCCGAGAGTTACAACTCTCTTTCCACGAGTTACACTACACCCTTTACGAAGCGGATCGCAAGATCAGCAGCAAAGCACCGGTCGGCCGAGCAGGAGGAGGTCGAGGACGCCAATGCCTCATCCTCCGCCCGCAAGAAGGGGCTCCGACGAGCGCTTAATCCCTCGTGAGGCGCGCTGCGTGGTTAAATTTGTGAATGGCTGGAGGAAACAGGAATTAAGGACCCTTCGCTTCCTCTCTGGGCGGGAGGGCCCAAAGAACAGAAGGCACCCGTCTGTCTCAACTCTCCGCAACCCCAAACTCACAGAAAGAGATGACGGGGAGGGGGCATAGACACCCGCCGCTTCGAATTAAAACCCCTACCGCCACCTCGCCTCTGTACCCTTCTCCTTTCCAGGAATCACCGTTAGCAAAGAGGAGGGGGCATTTATTCCCAAAACGGGTTTCGGTGAGGGAGCATTTCTCTTTCTCCCCTCCGCCTTCTTCTCTCCCCCCCCCTCCCCTCACACCGCCCCCGGACTTACCTCGCACCACATTCCATCTGCCTCATCGGTCCACCGCGCGCATGCACAATCGCGCGCAACTGCTCGCCGAGCTCGCAGGCAGCCTGTCCTTGGCGAGGATTACGGTAGTAGAAAGCGGTTCGGCTGGGCTCGCGAGCCAGGCAATCCCTTCCCCCTCTCGCGCTCTCGAGTGTGCAAGAAGCTAGCCCCGCCCAAAAGGAGGTGGGCGCAAATTAAAAAAAAATAATAATAATACTACGGTCGGGGTGGCTGGGTGGAGATTAGGATCTGTGTCCGAGCAACAGAACTGATTGGCGTTAGCAGTAACCAGTGGAGGAGCAGCGAGAAAATCTTTCCTTGGGGGATTTAAGGAATAATAATAATAATAAAATGCATGGTTGGTTTTATCTCGAGCCAGATTCCTCATCTCCCGGCAGCTCTTTAATTACGAATCTGAAGTTGGGCATTTCCCCCTCCTCCAGAAAGAAAAAATAGAAAAACTCCAGTGCTGTTATACAAAACAAAATGTTTTGAGGGAAAGGTGTAATCAGGATCCCTCATTTGAAATTATGATATAGAATCCACTTCTTGGGTGAGGGCAGAACAAGTGTGTTTAGTGTCGTAAAATCGTGCGAAAGTCCTGTTGATTCGTGGGAGGCGGAATGCTAACAATTCACTGATCCAAATCTTTTTCTCTGTCACCTGTCCTACTTTCCACGATCGTCTCTGGCACACACTTCTGCCTTCCTTCCTAACAATTTTGCCTTCCTCCCCAACCTATTGGCAGCTCAACATACCAACAGCCTCCGTCTTCATTCCTTCAATAGTAGTATCATTAAAAAATCTCATCCATGTTCCTTCTCTGTTTTCCAAAGTTATTAAAAATTGGACCCATCCTCCTGTATTCATTCGAACAAAATATTAAAACAGTTTTTACTCAGTGCGTTTTGCATGTAGGATGGGTAATAGCAGTACTTTTTAAATGGTCACTACACTCACTTTTATATTGAAAAATATCTAAAATAATATATTATTGAATATTTTTCGGTTAAAACATGCCGCCTATACTACTATAGAACTACATAGGCAGGAACATCATTTGGGTATCCTTTCTCATATTTTCCTACTCTTGTTGACTTACAAAGCAAATTCTAAAGGCAATAGAACTTTACTGCACAAAAAAGTAGGGGCACATTAAATTTGTAAATTTGTATGCTGCATGGTTTACACACTAAAGCTGCAGTTCCAAATGTTTTGAAGCCACCCCTTTTGAAGTTGTTGTTTTTGGGGTAGTATTTTAGTTTTGGTTTTGAGTTCAGGAAATGTGCATCCTTCTGGCAGAAAATTTTCCAACAAAAAGTAGAATGGGTCCCTGAGTTGAGGTTATTACATATATTTGAGGGACAGTATGCTAAGCTGGTTAATAAAGAACTTATTATATTTCTTACTCTTAGCTGGCAAATCTATAATAAGCCAACAATGGAAACTTTTAGACAATTTAGCACTTGAAAAATGGCATTCAAATATATGATCTATGGCTAGGGTTGAAAAAATCATGGATAAAATTCAAATTGTAAATGCACGTCGGGTGGAATCACAATTTTATAGAATCCGGAATGCTTCTATAACATAAAGTAATAAGGTGTAACAGTGTTGTGGCAATGAAATATTTCGAATGTTGTGAACTTGGAATGGAATAGGAGTATTATATAAATCAAGCAAGATTTACAGGAAAACAAAAGTTGAATATTTACTTTCCTCCCCATCTATTGACTTCAACAGCAGCAGAATTTAGCAGGGACAGTATTGCTACTGATGGTGTTTCTATGGTTGCAGATTGCAGGGGCCCTGCTTTGTGTATCTGAGGGGGCGGGATGAAGGCTTGAGAGTAGAACACAAAGACCCCTATCTTGTAAGCACTGTGAAAAGCTACAGTGGAAGTGACCCTTGGATTGTTGCTTTTTCTCCTTCTTCACAAGTAACTATTCAACAAAAGCCTTTGTTTATCAGTCCTGAAGGGGGGGGGGGAATAAGTCAGATATCATGTGAGTAAGACACCCAATAAGAGAAGGGGAACTAGCAACGAACTAGCATTTCAAGAAATAGAGAATAATAAAAGTAATAATAACAACAATTTAGCCATCTTAAAATCAAACGTTAATCAGTATTTTGTGGGTGGCACTGCACAGTGTCCAGCAGTTGTCATTATAATCCTTGTTTATTTATTTAATTGATTTGCTTGATTAAATTAATAAGTAAATAAAAGATCCTTAGTAAAAGAGCATTTTTTTAAATACGTTCAGTCGTGTCCAATTCTCAGAGCCTGCCTGGACAAGTCCCTGCAGTTTTCTTGGCAAGTTTTTTTCAGAAGTGGTTTGCCATTCCCTCCTTCCTAGGGCTGAGAGAAAGTGACTGGCCCAAGGTCACCTAGTTTGCTTTGTGCCCAAGGTAGAACTAGAACTCACAGTCTCCTGGTTTCTAGCCTGATGCCTTAACCACTACACCAAACTGGCTCTCAAAAGAGCATTTAAAATGATTTTAAACACCCTCCCATTCTGTTACAAAGTAATAGACAAGGTATATTTTCTTCATATGTGCATAAATGAGAGCCAGTGTGGTGTAGTGGTTAAAAGGCTGAGCTAGGACTGGTGAACCCCCCCTTTTTTTTTTTTGGTCATGGAAACTCACTGGGTAAACTGGATAATCACATTCACTCTGCCCAATCTATTCCACAGGGTTATTTTTGTGGGGACAAAATGAAGGGAGATCTGCATGTTAGCCACACTGAGCTCCTAGAGCAGAGCTTTCCAAACTGTGTGTCGCGACACAAAAGTGTGTCGCCACACACAGCGTGGTGTGTCGCCACACCACCCGGAAGCGGCGGTGCGCGCGTGCACGGCGGCAGCAGCAGTGGCGCGGGATCAGTGCTTCCGCGTTTTAGCAGAGGCTGCTGCTGCCGCCGTGTACGCACGCGCCGCTGCACGTCCCCCGCGCCGCTGCCGTGTGTGCGCGTGCCGCCGCACGCCCCCCCGCACCGCCGCCGTGCACACACGCGCCGCCGCCGCACTGCTGCCGCCGCCGCCACTGGTGTGTCACCAGAGGCGGCACTTTGGAAAGCCCTGTCCTAGAGAAAAGAGAGAGACATCTGACAAATAAAAAGAAAAATTAGGTTCTGGGAAACCATACAATATATAAAAATATGATGCAGGTTCATTTGTACCAAATGTGAAATGTTATTTTAAGGTATTTCCATTAAGACAATGCATATCATTAGGCGTTCAAATAAAATTAGTGAGTACTAATTGAATTAATGTTGGATTCTCTATTGGTTAGGGTGATACCATTCCTCTCTGACATTGAGAAATTAGTATCTACTGTATCTTTAATCCGTATCTAAGAATTACTTCAGGAGTTTGGAACAGGTTTCTTTCCCCCCCTCACTACTCTGTCATTCTCCAATGAGAATAAGCATGAGAGTAAATTTGTTCAAAAATATTTAAAAACTGTGGAAGCTTACTGGGATTCTTGTAACATAGAATTCCTTTTTAAATTTATTTCAGCAAGTCAGTCAAAATTGTCCACTCCAGTCCAATGAAATTATACTGTAAATAAATTGTAGCCTTTGCAGGTGGTGGTGGAGCTATAAGCAAATTGGCATATACTGTTACTTTTGATGGCAATTGACAGATAGTCATTGTTGTCAAATGTTTTTGAAGAAATTGGGAAAATAACGGAACGGTGTTTCACAGTGAATCCTGCTTTTGCTTTATTGGCCATCTCTCCTTAAGAATAGAAATTGAATAAATATAAGAGACCGATTCAGTTCCTGTTATGTTATCACAAAACACTACAAAACGAAGACCATCTTTTTTTGATCAATGGTATTTGGGAAAGACTGAAGGCAAAAGGAGAAGGGGACGGCAGAGGATGAGATGGTTAGATAGCATCACCGATGTAATGAACATGAACTTGAGCAAACTCCGGGAGACAGTGGAGGACAGGAAGGCCTGGCGTGCTATGGTCCATGGGGTCACGAAGAGTCAGACACGACTTAACGACTGAACAACAACAACAAATTTTAAAGCATAGTACTTCCTCTAGTGAAAATTCAATACAATAACAAAGAGCCTTTAAAACCCATAATAAAGGATAGTGATCAGTTATTATAGTAGTGTTTTCTTAAAAGATTACCTTTATCTGCACAAATGTTGTCCTAATTAAATTGAATATGGATTTTTAAATGATAGAATAAATTCATATATTCTTTTTTTTCTGTTTATTCTCTTCCCTAGTGTATATTTCTTTTTAACACTTCAAATTTTTTTAGCTTTTGTCTAACTAAAAGAAATATTTTTTTAAGAAAATGTGGTTTACAACGTCCCTAATAAATGGTGTTTATCATTATCATTAATGGAGCATTGATGTATACAATGTGAATTTTATCCTGAAATAATGCAGTGAAATAAATTACTTCCCTTTATTCCAGATATTTTGGAATAGTTTCCTGTCCTTTGAATGGGAGGAATAAAACAGAAAATACAATAAAATATGTATTATTACATGCAGAGATAACAATAAGATTATCAAAACAGCATCATAGTAATTATTTTTCTACTTCTGACTTAAAAAAATATTGTAAGTTGCTGAATTCCATGCTTACAGAGGAAAAAGAATGATTGTATTGCATGTAATGCATGAGTATGGTATCTTTTAATTTGCTGTAAGTCTTTAAGAAATAATTAACAATATTTTACTTTAAGAAACTAAAAAAATTATAGAAAACTAATCAATTTTGGTACTTTGATAGATGAGTGATCTGTTAAAAAGCAGTATTAACTGAAAGCAGTTACAAGGTGGACACATGAAACAACCTAATACTGAAAAATGTTCTCTTTCTTCACTGCAGACTTCAATTATTGATAACCTGTCACTTAACACAGAGCCAGATACCTCACAAACACAGCACTGCCAGTCCTGTCTATTTCATCAGGAGAGGAAATCTATTTTTAACCAAACGATGTATTCACTTGACATTGTGCTAACTTTTTTTCTCTGACCATTAGGAAAGAGATTGGCCAAGAGAATGTTAGAATTACAACGTAACGCTTATTGTGCTTCTTCTAAGAAATTATATTAGATTCCTTTTTGTTTCAAAGATTAAAATATTATATTTCTTTTTCAGTTTGATAAGGATTTAAGGATAATCTGTAGTCTTGTAAATCATATGCCATGGAATAAGAATAAGGATGAATCTTGTGCTATTTAGAATTGAATGAACTGATAATGGAATTTCCCTTTCTGGGTTAGGGTGCACTTAATCAGATACATGAGATATTCTGCTAGCATTCACATGTTCAGTGATATACAATTCCGTATATATCTACTTACTTACATATTGAATTTTAACTTAATATTGCTTAAAATTAGATACTATAGTCCAATTACACTATTTCAGAGTGATATGGAAATTTTAATTTTAGATGAAAATTCTTAAGTCATAAAGGAATCAAGTGTCCACAGCATTTTAAGAATATACAGTATAGACTCGACCTTGGGGGAACTGGGGGAGGGGGGGAACGGCCGACAGGAAGCTCTGGCGTGGGCTGGTCCATGAAGTCATGAAGAGTCAGAAGCGACTGAACGAATAAACAACAACAGTATAGAAGACAAATAAAAAGAACAGGAAACTCCTATTTGGAAAGCTACAGGCCAAGTCTTCTATTGCTTATGAAAATAAGTTTACAATACTACTCATAATGAAATCAGCTAGTGGGCACCAAGGTTTTATATACTTTCTATAAAGGTATTTAATTTGTTCAAAATATTTATATCCAAAAAGCCTCCTGACACGTTACAGGTTATCATGTTTGACATCAAGATAAAACAATAAAATTAAGTATAACAAACAATAAATTAATTTATAATTTATAATAATAAACTTAATGACCCTATCCAAAGGGCACCTAAGGAACAACAGGCACAAGGAGGCTGTGGATGCCAAGTCCTGAATGTGAGAGTAAAAGGCCAGGCCTTCATGTGGTGCCAGAAGGCAGACGATACCAGTGCCAGCCTGGCTTCCATGGGAAGAGCTTTGCAAAGATGGAGTGCCACGCCAGAGATGGCCTCTACTGCAGCTCCCACATAACGCACCACTCCCGGCCATGGGATGCGGAGGACCCCCGCTTTCCAGATACAGGTAACACACCTGTTCAAACATTAAGCACATTCTTCAGCAACGCTATACAAATGCTGAGACCGTGACTTGTTATGCATTCAGTTGATACAGGATTTTGGATTCAACATGTCTGCAGACCATACTCTGATATGTGGAAACCATGAATAATGAATGCAGTAATGAACACCAGATCAAAGTTAACTGATCTTAACATGTTTGTGAATTTCAGAAACTCAGCTGAGATCTGACATCACTGTCTGTCAACAGGATTGGAAGAAAATAACTATATTTGCTCACAATTTCTTCTGGCAGCCAGCGAACTGCAGTGAAGGCAACTAAGGAATACAAATAATAAAAGTACACTTTTCTGGCAAAAGAAAGAGAAGTGAGTGGGGCCAAGGCCACAGATAATCTGATAATGAACCTTCACTAAGACCCTGCCAAATCTGTGACATTTGATGGTGCCCAGTCCCACGTTGCGATCTCAAGAAACAATTTTCCTGAAACAACTACCCGCCCTAATTCTAGATGAATTGATTGAATAAATGGTCTATTCTCCTGACCACTATGAGGATGAGTCCCTTAAAGCTTAAGAAAAAAAGGAGCTATGTCCTAACCCAAAGGAAGGGACCTGTTCATAAGCTCATCTTGCTCAGAGCAGATAAGCCCATAAGCCATTGCCTCTTTCCCAAAGAGAAAGGCACTTCACCCTGCTCACCAACCTCACACAGTATCAGGCCAGAGACAACTCCATGGTGTTGATAAAGTTTTTCCATGTCTTAGAGATGCTGAGATGGTTGAGAAGTCAGATCCCTAAAGTTGTATCCCTTCCACCTTGGGAAGGATTTGTCTCTGCATTATGTACAGTTGTTGTTCTCTACAGATTTTTCTTTGCAGACATCTACAGTATGTTCCTTGGAATTACTGTATATTCATGCTGTATCATTGCATCCAAATGTCCCTTGATAGAAAGATTTATTAAGTATATCCCTTTATTTACACTTGAAACTTCTCAAATCATTTAGAGAAGAGGAAGTTTTGTCTCTTGTGTGATGAACAAATTGTATAAAACTCAAAAATCAGAACTGAAACAATGCTTTAAACAGGGTAATATATAGAACTATGCTTCTAATAATATGATGTTGATCCAAGCAGCTCAATAAATAGTTTATTTGGAATTGGTATTTTTTAAAAAAACATTCATTAATCATTTTTAAAAGAAAAAAAGAATGAATGAGCATGCAAAGGAAAAAAGGAAAAAGAAGAGATAAAATATCGTAAGTGGACAAAGGAATTACTGAGATTGTAGTGTTAGTGCTCAGTATATTGTTGATGAGAAATTAACCATAAAAGTACATTAAATTATTTTAGGTGGAATTGTTGATTCAGATCTATTATTTTTATTTCAGCCAACAGATTATGATATAAATAAATTATTTACACCATAAAATGTTCAACAGTCACATATAGCCGGCTATTATATGTTAATCTATCAATGGTTCAAAAGAGTGAAAGGTTTTAAGTAGATGAATTCTGCAGCTCAAATATAAATTGTACTACTTTGCACTCATTTATTCTGACAGTTTAAATCAAAATCAAGGTAGGAAATATACGGTGAATAATAAATAAGTAAATAATAAATAATTATTCTTCAGCAATCTGAAATTACTTAAAGAATTTTATAGGTAAATTGGGGACCAGAAAAAATTGCATTAACTCAAGTAAATATTAGACAGCAATCCTATATATGTTTGTTGTACAACCACAGTGTTGGGCTGATTAGGGTTTGGTTGATTTGTTTTTTGTTTTTTGGTTCTTCAAAGTTGAAATGTAATCCCAGTAACCTTGGGAGATCTCTAAGGGATCTACTGGTTTTGCTATCACCTCCACATCCTTTCCAGTTTTAGAAATTCTGTTTATCTTATTTATTTTCTTATTTATTTATTACAGATAAATGTTTATAGATGCAAAGTAACATGACTTACTGGAATGTGAGGAATGTATAAAACAGCACACTGTTTAAAAAATAATGCTCGAAGAATGAATCAAATTAACATTGAATACATCATTTTTAAAACATTGTTAAAAAGTCCCCTTAAGATTTAATTTTAGGGTAACTTAACTAATTAAGTTATTAATTAATTTAATTAATTCAATTAATTCAATTAATTTAATTAATTTAATTAATTTAATTAATTTAATTAATTAATAGGCGTGGTGGCTCAGCGGGTAAGACGCCAGGCTTGTCGATCGGAAGATCGCAAGTTCGAAGGTTCAAATCCCTAGCTAACCCTAACCCTAACCCTAGCCCTGCGTGATGGAGTGAGCTCCCGCACTAGCCCCAGCTCTTGCCAACCTAGCAATTCGAAAGCATGCAAATGTAAGTAGATGAATAGGTACCACTTCAGTGGGTAGATGAGCACCGGCCCTTAGAGTTGGACACGACTGCACAAATGTGCGGGGGGAACCTTTACCTTTTTAACTTACAGTATTTTCTTAACTCTCACAGCGACACAAGTTCTAATATTTTTAATAACTAATTATATATGTCCCATCACAAAATTAATATTTAGTGGCCATTTATTTCAGGTCAGTAGTTTATTGAGACGACTACTCCATTTTACAATTGCTCTGGCTAGCTGGCTCTAAATGTTACTGAACTACAATTCCCACAACCCCAGCTAGCATGGCCAGTGAAGAGTGGATGCTAGTTCAGCAACATCTAGGGCACCACAAGATTCTCACCCCTGATTTAAGGTTTGAATATTCAGTACATATGTAGTATCTAATAATTGGAGTGAAAGTTAAAATATTCATGTTATGTTTATTCATCAACTACTTTATGTTCATTGAAATAAGGTTTTAAAAGATGTTATTTGTCCCAGTAATTTTATGGGTAGCATGAAAAAAGGGGGGAAAATACTGGAGTATCCCCAGGAAGGCTGAAAATGGCCACTGTAGAACACTATTATTTTGGATCACTACTTCTGCTAGATTTTCTGAATCAGAACATTAAAAATATTTGCACTGCAAGTAAGCAGTTTCCTTCAGCAAGGCTGTTCACACTGTTTATTAGTTTGGATATGCAACATCTCTTTTGAAGCCAGTAGCAAAACTGCCATTGGTTTTAATGTTGCTTGGCACAGAATTTTCAAACATTCAAATCCACAAGTTTGTTTCTGTGGTAAACCTTCAATGACCCAAAATAAGATAATATCTTATCTATGCTTGTTACTGATTCTGTGTGATTAATTCAACTACAGTACAATCTTACTTAGAAATAATAAAGTGACAATACCAATTTGATGTGTATTCCTTTAACTAGTGATGACTATAAATTATCCACACTTCCACAGGACTTATGCTAGTTGTTCCAAATAGGACTGGGGCTTTTCTATGTTGCTGTGCATTCCTTTCATTTATTAATAATTAATAATTCAACATGGGGGGGGGGCGTGGTGGCTCAGTGGGTAAGACACCAGGCTTGTTGATCGGAAGATCGCAAGCCCTAACCCTAGCCCCACGTGATGGAGTGAGCTCCTGCACTAGCCCCAGCTCTTGCCAACCTAGCAATTCAAAAGCATGCAAATGTAAGTAGATTAATAGGTACCACTTCGGTGGGTAGGTAACAGCGTTCCGTGCGCGTCATGCCGGCCACATGACCGTGGAAGCATCTTCGGACAACTCTGGCTCTTCGGCTAACAAACGGAGATGAACACAGGCCCCTAGAGTCAGACACGACTGCACAACTGTGTGGGGGGAACATTTACCTTTTAATAATTCAATAGTGTTGCGCAGGCAATTGGTCAGCACCATGGAGAGCACCAGGTCCACTAGTAGAAAAGCTAAGAAGCATTTGCATTACTGCTCTGTCTTCTATTAATGAGAAATATTTACATTTTTCAAAGGTGGTGGGAACTAGAGTTAAAAGTGGGTGTGCTGGCACTGTTCTTTCCCTCTGGTTGTCTCCCCTTTCCTAGGCTTTTTCTATCTTTCTTTGCTCAGAACTGATCACATCACTGGTCTTTGAGAATATGCCAAACCCACAACATACTTCTAAATTATTCTCTAATAAAGAGGGAAGCTAAAAACATTTTACTATATAAGAAGAATTAGACTTGATCACTCTCCATCTTCCAGATTCACTCTATCAATAGCAACTGGTGTCTTTATAAATGGACACATCTCTGTAAAATAACTGTCATACATTCATTCTGTAGCAAATCTGTTAAAGTTTAAATGTTTAGACCAATATAGCATTAAAATGGTTTGAATTCACAATTTGCTTAAAATTGGCAAAAACACTGAAGGGCTGCAGTGGTGAAGTTATGCCTGTTGCTGCCTGTCAGATCAAGAGAAAAGAGGATAGAAATATCATGTAGCATCACTTGTAGTTTTCTCGTGCAAGGATTCATGGGATATCAGGCACTTCCTGGAGAAAGTGGGTGGAGCTCCAATAACTTCAAAAATTGGTAATTTTTGACTCAGTATGATTTTGTGTGCCAGAATTATGGATACAGAGATTAGACTGAGTTAGTGGCTAGCTGGCTCATATGTATTGTAAGAACAATGGCCATTATTAATATCACAGCTGAAAACTCCTTGGAAGTGTGTTCCAATATCATCTTCTATTTCACTTTTCCATGCATTTAATGATGTATTCAAGATTTTCCAGTCATTTCACTATTTGCACATTTAATTAGTATTGTCCTATCATTCACAGGTTTTCCTAAGTCAGCCCTTGGGAAAATATGTCCTGTTGTGTGACACAAAGGTCAGACTTTATGGCACATATCATAATGAGCTTTAGGCTGCACAGATTTAACAGCTAAAGCTCATTATATTGCAAGTTGTTGTCGTGCCCTTCAAAAGGCTATTGTGAAAAGATGTTTTTAAAGGAGCTTATCTTACAGCTCAGAAAATCTGTGAATGAGTGCTATAGAAAGCTTGAATTAACAGGCAAAAATAAATGAACTAATAGTTGGACAGAGTTCAGTCTTACAAAGAAGGGAAATTCAAATCCTCCTCTTCTAAATGGAGAGCTAGCTGTAATCTGAAGCAAGCGGCACAAACATTAGTCACTCTGTGAAAACAGACCAAAAGGAAGAATCAGTCTCTTTCTTTCTGTTTTTTGAATCAATTAAACAGAGGAGACACAGAAACCAAGAGTGAGTGGAATGGGATGGGATTTTGAAGAGGAGGACATTGATGATTGACAATAATGAATATTCCACACTGTAACCTTTTGTTAACAGGTCTCAGTTAAATTTAATTTGTTCCATTAATTATATGTTTTTAAACAATGTCATCATCACCATTGTTGTCATTCTATCATCCCATTTTTTTTTCCTGAGAAGTAGGTTGGGTTGATCTCCAATTTAGCTCAATAGTCAAAGGGGGACTTCAGTCTGGAGCCCTCTGATTCAAGTTCAGCATCATAACAACACCAGCTCTATTAGTTTAGAAGAATTGTATACTTAGTTCAAAGGTTCAAAGGTTTTTTTAAACACACACACACACACACACACACACAAACACTGATTGTGTAGAAAACCCGTTGAAATTATAGAAGACATTTAGCTTTTTATGATATGTAATGAAAAATGTAAGGTCTACCATTCAAGAGAAAAATGCCTATTACTCCAATCAGGTTCTGATTACACCTATACCAATAGATCCTTAGATTCTGGTTCAGAATTACCAGATGCAATTTAAAATATTTGAGGAGAGATGAATGACTCAAAATATAGCAAGGCATTTATTACTACACATATTAACTTAGCTAAACCATCTTTCCTCTAGCCTTAAATATTTAAACGGTGAAGTCATCCTCAACTGGGTGTCCTTCAGATGAACTGGACTATAATCCTCATAAATCCCCATTAGTAAATTTTTGGACCATGCTGTCTGGGAATTATGGTCCAGCATTTATGGAAAACACTAAGTTGGAAAACTACTAAAATGCTGAATGGCTCACAGCTGCACAAGGGAAGTTGCAGGCACTCTACAATTTTACTGTCAAACACAACTGTAGAGAGCTCTGTAATTTGTAGAAGCAGCATTGTTGTTGCTCCATTTGTTCTCTGGCATTTCACCCTTTACAGAGACTCAAAACATCAGGCTTTCTCATGAGCAAGTTGTGTGAAGATATAATTCATATATACAACTTGCTCACACAACTTGCTCAAGAGATAGATAAGGTTGGGAGTGGGGGGGGCACTGTTTTGTAGTGGTTCTCCTCCTTCCTTGGAGGCAAGTTCTAGTCAATGTTGGGAGGGGAGAGATCTAACCCTAGGGTTAGACAGGGTTCTGTCTCTCTCCCTATATGAAGCCACCATGTGAGATCATCGGCACCGAGTGAAATATCATCAGAACGCTAGATACTCAGCTGTACATCTCTGCTCCAAGCCAACCAAGTGATGCCACCAACCATCTTTTCCAGTGCCTGGAGGCTGTGAGCATCTGGAGGGAGAAGAACAGACTGTGGCTCAACCCTGACAAGACTGAATGGCTATGGGTTCTGAGCCCCCCTCCCCCCCGATCTTGAGATTGTCCATCTTTTTCTCTGAATGGATAGCACTCCCCCAGACAGAGTTGGTGAACAAGTTAGGCTCTTGGACTCACAGCTACTGCTCAAGGAGTGCCAGCTATGGCTAGAAGGGCCTTTGTATAAATGTTCATTTGTACCTGTTCCTGGCTTGAGGCCATTTGTGCCTTAACCTCCTGATTGGACTGTTTGCAATGCCTTCTATATGGACCTGCCCTTGAAGAACATTCAGAAGTTGCCCCCAGTCCAGAATGCAGCAGCACAGTGTTGGGTGCACCACATTATGCCCATTAACACAGTATGCCCATTAACACTTCTGTTCCATGAGCTGCACTGGCTCTTACTGGTCTTCCAAGTGCAATTATAGGTGCTGATCACCTACAAAGCCATATGTGGAATAAGGTAAAGGTAAAGGTACCCCCCGCACATTTGTGCAGTCGTGTCCGACTCTAGGGGCCGGTGCTCATCTCCGTTTGTTAGCCAAAGAGCCAGCGTTGTCCGAAGACGCTTCCACGGTCATGTGGCCGCATGACACGCGCGGAACGCTGTTACCTACCCACCGAAGTGGTACCTATTAATCTACTTGCATTTGCATGCTTTCGAATTGCTAGGTTGGCAAGAGCTGGAGCTAGTGCGGGAGCTCACTCCGCACGCAGGGCTAGGGATTCGAACCTCCGAACTTGCGATCTACAAGCCTGGCATCTTACCCACTGAGCCACCACGCCCCTTATATGTGGAATAAGGCCAGGTTATTTGTGGAATTGTCTGTTTCCAATTGTTTCTGCTCATTCTACCAGACCTGAGAGTGGGTCATCCTCTGGGTCCTTTCCTTGAAGCAGTGTCATTTAATATGATCCAAGAGGTGTGCCTTGTCTGACACAGTGTCTCCCTATAGAGGACCACCCCCATAACATTCAGATGGCTCCAGCCCTGTTGGCATTCCAAAAAGCTTTGGAAAATTGGTTTTTCTCTCGTGTATTGGGCCAGGGTGTTAGATAAGCCTGATAAGCTTGGTTGTATGACTGTAGAGTTGAA
Source organism: Charina bottae (assembly GCA_023362775.1). Taxonomy (NCBI): domain Eukaryota; kingdom Metazoa; phylum Chordata; class Lepidosauria; order Squamata; family Charinaidae; genus Charina; species Charina bottae. The sequence continues at coordinate 108,345,752 of JALMGJ010000004.1, forward strand.
GGATACAAGTTTTTGGAGGACCTCGGCTGCATTGTATTGACATTATTGTTGTATTTATTTTTATTTGACTTTTTGATTATTATAGTTTTAATTATTATAGTTTTAATTATTTCTGCTTAGAGTTGAAGAAACAAGGTGGGAGGCATCTATCTATCTATCTATCTATCTATCTATCTATCTATCTATCTATCTATCTATCTTCTAATCAATCTATTGCAGGATGAAGTCCTCTTCAATGATGGTTATGGACTGTAATCTACCATGCTGGTCCAGTACAGGTTGGATGTTTTTGACTTCCCAATCTAGGGCTGAGAGAGATTTTTGTTGTTGTTTTGTTTTTGTTTGTCAGTCGTTTAGTCGTGTCCGACTCTTCGTGACCTCATGGACCATAGCACGCCAGGCCTTCCTGTCCTCCACTGTCTCTCGGAGTTTACTCAAATTCATGTTCATTACATCGGTGATGCTATCTAACCATCTCAACCTCTGCCGTCCCCTTCTCCTTTTGCCTTCAGTCTTTCCCAGCATCAGGGTCTTTTCCAGTGAGTCCTCTCTTCGCATTAGGTGGCCAAAGTATTTGAGCTTCAGCTTCAGCATCTGTCCTTCCAATGAGCAGTCAGGGTTGATTTCCTTTAGGATTGACTGGTTTGACGTCCTTGCAGTCCAAGGGACTCTCAAGAGTCTTCTCCAGCACCACAGTTCGAAAGCATCAATTCTTCGGCGCTCAGCCTTCCTTATGGTCCAACTCTCACAGCCATACATTACTACTGGAAAAACCATAGCTTTAACTATATGGACCTTTGTCGGCAAGGTGATGTCTCTGCTTTTTAATATGCTGTCTAGGTTTGCCATAGCTTTCCTCCCAAGGAGCAAGCGTCTTTTAATTTCATGGCTGCAGTCACCGTCTGCGGTGATCTTGGAGCCCACGAAAATAAAATCTGTCACTGCTTCCATTTCTTCCCCTTCTATTTGCCAGGAAGTGATGGGACCAGATGCCATGATCTGGGTTTTTTTAATGTTGAGTTTCAAGCCAGCTTTTGCACTCTCTCCTTTCACCCTCATCAAGAGGCTCTTTAGTTCCTCTTCACTTTCTGCCATTAGGGTGGTATTGTCTGCATATCTGAGGTTGTTGATATTTCTCCCGGCAATCTTAACTCCGGCTTGTGATTCATCCAGCCCGGCATTTCTCATGATGTACTCTGCATATAAGTTAAATAAGCAGGGTGATAATATACAGCCTTGTCGTACTCCTTTCCCAATTTTGAACCAGTCGGTTGTTCCATGTCCGGTTCTAACTGTTGCTTCTTGACCCACATACAGGTTTCTCAGGAGACAGGTAAGGTGGTCTGGTACTCCCATCTCTTTAAGACTTTGCCACAGTTTGTTGTGATCCACACAATCCATCACAAACAAGTTGTTTGTGATCCATCACAAACAAGTTGTGATCCACACAATCAAATGAGAGAGATAGACTGGGGCAAAATAATCCAGCTGGCTTCCTTGCCTGAGGGGTGACTAGAACCTGGTCTCCTTACTTTAAGTCCAGCACCTTAACCACTATGTTACTCTCTCTCTCTCTCATTCTCTCTCTCTCTCTCTCTCTCTCTGATATGAATAAAATGAGAGTGGGTAATATCAGACAGATCAACCATATATATCATGCTAGAAAATCTGAAAAAAAATAGTATAGATGCTCATATGATTGTACTTGAGTGAATAAAACTTTAGATCTGGTCTTGCATTGTTCATTCTGGGTACTGAGTTGGGAAAGGCAAACTGGTTCCCATTAGCAAGGAAGTGACTACAGATGCCTCCCTTGGTCTTGCCAAGTTTCCTAGCCAACTTGACCAACTTTTCTCCCTAGATTCTTTTAATTATCCAAATTCCCACATGTTCCTAATGCAATATAGTGGCAGGGAAGGATATTGTGTTAGGAAATACTAAATTCAGATTCTAACGTTCTAAGCCTGATGGTCTCCAGATGTGGTAGACTAACATTCATATAAAATTCAGTCAGGATGCTATTGGCTGCTAAGCATCTGTATAGTTGCTGTCCAAAGCAAGGAGGTCTTCTAAACCAGTTGCATACAGAATTGAAACATTTCAGATTCCTAGGCATTAACGTGAATATTTTAGGGATATGGGAAATATTCCAATTTATTGGAATTATTCTGTTTTTAATCTGGCACTATTTTGTAGCCACACACACATATAGCCAAGTAACAAAAATGTGTAACATTTTCTTTTTCTTTTTTTAATTTCTAGATTCCAGATTCTGCCAAACTAACTGCTCTTTAAAGGCATACATTTTGGGTTTAGCTAATTATGTGCAATCCACACTACAGTGAGTAAAACCAGAGAATATATTATTAATTAAGCCTGTCCATCCCTATCTAGTGAATTAATATCTAAGAAACATACTTCATTCAGTGAAATGGTATATAAACGTTTTCATACAATTGAATAAACTTGAAAAAAGATTTAACAAAAGAATTGTTCCTTACTGTAATTTCTTCAGATAATTTTCCTCCAAATTAAATCAAAATCCCAAACTGCATTAACCACCACTCTTTCAATAATATCACTATTATATACAATCCAATTCCCACACAGACATGGACATGCCTGGATATATGCGCTTGTAAATGGATATACGTGCTGTATATCTACATGAATGAATGCATGCAGATGTAGAGAAGTGGAGCGGGTAGAAGAAAGAGGGCAGCCTCGGAGAAAGATCAACTGTTAGTTCTCTGAAGCCAAATCAGGACACACAGAGACCCCTTTTATTCCAGTCCCTCCAGCTTTTTAGCAGTTTCCTCACTTCCCAGATCTTTTTACCCTTCTAACAGTCTCCATCTGTCAGTGTTTATGTAGCACTCAAAACTAAGCAAGAAGGGAAGAGAAAGAGGTTATTGAAAAACTAAGCAGGATAAACTAAGCAGAATCTCATGGGATCGCACAAGATCTCTTTATAGTGCTGGATGTTGCAGCTTCCGGCTCATCATGCTATCTTCCCCAAGGGGCTGTTGACATTCTAATGTGCTTTGTTCTTAATCTAGAGGTTTTCTTTCCATTCTTCTCCCTGAATCATGAAAAAAAAGTAATAGCACAGTAAGGTTTTCCATAGGCCAAATACCGAACAGTATTGGATGAATGCAGCACATATGGCATGTCAAAAGTAGAGCAGATACCATTTGTAACTTTTTATCTCTGGATTTATCACCCAGTTATAACACAGTTTGCCAGCTCTTTGTTTTGTTTTAAATTCTTTACAAAGAAATGCTTACTTCCTAGATCTCCTAGATCTGCCTTTCTCAACTTTTTGACCCTGGAAGAACCCTTGAAATATTTTTCAGGCCTCAGGCAACCCCTGCACATTCAGGCTCAAATATAGGCCAGGAAGTACAAAATTATTACATTTGTTTCATGTGTAGGCCTGTATATATATGCATTAACAGTGTTCTTAAACTAAAAATAAAGAATGAAACTTACCTCTTTAATGCGAAGAACCTTGGTTGAGAAACCCTGTCCCAGTTAGATCTCATGGATTTTTTTCCCTAACAGTTCATTCAATTTGATAAAAAAGTAATTTACATTCAACATTTCTTTTAAAAGAGAAGAAAATATTGGTGAGATTCTCATGGATAGAGTGTGGTGTATTTGTCCTTATTTATATTGGAGATCGCCAAGGGATGCATATCAAAGATCTGCCTTCTTTTTCATCCAGCAGCAGTTTGCAGCTTCAATGGCTTCCAGTTCTCATATTTCTGTTAAATCCCAAGAAAAGCCACCAGAGAAAAAAACTGGTGAGATCGTCCTCTACCATCTTTTCCCAAAAGAAGGAGGCAAGATTCTGGAAATTGTGTGCCAATTACCATGCCACTCACCTTTTAGGATGGCTCTCTTGACCAAAACACAAATGCATTGATTGGTTATATTCATAGAATTAGTCCTATCATCTCCATCTCTCTTTCGACATGAGAAATTACTTTCTGGACTTCCAGTGGGAACATGGCTGACTGAGCAGCTGTGTCCGCAGGCTGCGGGCAGAGCTGGCAACGCCCTTTTTTTCCAGGCTTAACAGGCTTTTGTCTGGAGCCCAGAGCTTTTTCATGTGAAGAAAAAGCTCGGAATTACCCCATTTGTTCTCCTAAACGCCGTCTTGCAGCCTGAGAACCGCAGTTTGCGACGATCCGGTAAGAGACGATGGGAGGCGGGGGATGCCATCATTTCCTAGCCGCGTTTGCAGTCTTAAAGGGACAGTAGGTCGGGCCACCCATTTCTAAATCACCCAGTTTATATATATATTTAAGTTTATGTACCCCAAGAGAGGCTTTTTACATTAAGAAGAAGCTAATCTCTTGGCGCTTATCGTTATTTCTGGATTAAATTTTTTAAAACATTAATTTTTTAAAAAGTTTTGGCTTGTTTTCCCGTTTAAAGACTAAGGAAGACTGAGAACATATAATTACCTTCCTAAGCACAATTCAGAGTGTGGGTAATGATCTTTCCAACACTTCCTCCATACTAACCTTCACATTGCCTACTATCTGAAGGAGGGCCTTCAGAGGTATGACTGATGGTTGATGACAAGGAAAAGATAATTCTCAGTGGCTATGCCTAATCTCTAGAATTCCCTGCATCAGAAGACCAGACTCCCGTGTCAACATATCAAGAACGTCCTTTTTAAGAAGGAATTACTTCGTATGAACTTTGTTATCCTTCCTTCCTTCCTTCCTTCCTTCCTTCCTTCCTTCCTTCCTTCCTTCCTTCCTTCCTTCCTTCCTTCCTTCCTTCCTTCCTTCCTTCCTTCTGTCCATCCATCTGTCCATCAGTTTTGACTCCTGGAGACTGCCTGCAGTTTTCTTGGCAAGTTTTCAGAAGTGGTTTGCCATTGCCGCCTTCTTCCTAGGGCTGAGAGAGTATGACTGGGCCAAAGTCGCCAGCTGGCTTTGGGCCTAAGGTGGAACTAGAACTCATGGTCTGCTGATTTCAAGCCTGCTGTCTTAACTAATTTTGGTTTCAATTAGAAAACCCCTTCAGGATCCCTGAATGATGTATTCCCTCCAAAGGAAAATGCCATTCTTGATGTGGTCCCAGCTATGTTGTTTTAACGCTCCAATCCCCACAGCTCTTGGCCTCCCAAACACTGAGTTTCCCAATCTAGCAGAAGAATATCCATCCGTTATAGAGGAGAAGCGAGGAGGATAGGAATTATGCATTTCATTAGAGTTTCCCTCTGCCATTCTCTACATCTCAATAATTTACACACTGCTGTTCATGCTACTTTCCTGTTTTCTTTGACATTCTTATTCCAGGCCCCTGAAGCTGCTAAAGATACTGTACATATGCCCAGCCTAAATTCCAATCTGACAGCAGAAACTATCTTGAAGAAGGTAGCAGATTCTTTGCAAATATTATTGGCTTAGCTAAGTTAGTGCTGACAAATTTCTTAGTACAATGTACTTTAACCTTAAAAAAAATTAACTTGAAATTTGATCTCTAGTGAGTATAATGTAGTTTAAAAATCTGGGTTTTAAAAAGTAGCTACGTATTGATATTTGCCCCCTAGTGGATTCAGGAAAAAAAGCATCTGGAGAACTTGAAATGGAAATGTGAACGGAATCTGCACATCATTGTTTTGGGGCTCCAGGTTCATAGTTGTAAGATTACAATGGAAATATGTATCTATGAATGAGAGAAAGACCTTGGTTGGATGATGCTTTCTCCTTGACCAGCTGTGTACACATTTTAGAAGAATTTGTAGGAGGAGCTGTGTCAGTCTACGGTGGCAAATAATTGGGAGTCTGTACCACCTTTTCTGACTAACACATTTTATTACAAAGCATAAGCTTTCATGAGCTACACAAATTTTATCAGTGATAACTGTGATGGAATGTGTCTCTGAGGGAGAAAGTGATGTTGTGGAAATCGCGGGTGGAGGAGGAGGGGGTGCCTTCCAGGGTGAGAAGCGCGTTCACAGCCTCGAAGACCTTGGGCGCCCATCCAAGAAGGTCAGGCCGGACCCGCCTTAGAGCACCTGGGGGTTTTCCCCAGAGAACTGCTTAGTGTAGCTTAGTTTGGCAAGATTCTGTGTAAGGTAGAACAATACAGATCTAGAGCTTAATTCTGAGGCTCAGTGTTGTTCTTTGCCTAACCACGACAATAACAGAAGAATGAGGTGGAAGGTAGAAAAATGAGATCCCACCTCCAAAACACTTAGAAAGTACCATATTGGGGGATGCTGGATATAGGACTTCTAAGATTTCCTGTTGGTTTTGAGTGGGAAATTAATCACCTTTCTTAAATCTTTCTTAATATTAATCAACAGATCTGGACTGTTGAACTTATTCTTTCCCTTTGCCAGTGGGAAGGGAATCCAATTACTCTTTGGGTTTCACTCTTCCTCAGCCCAATCTTTGTTTTTGATTCTCCAGTCGAGAAGAAGTGGGGCTTCTAATCCAGGCCCTGGATGCTATATCCTGGACACCTTGGCCTCAGGATGCTGCTATGGAATACCAGATTTATTTGCAATAAGGCCATGCTCTTTCATGATTATTTGGTGGAGGAGCAAGCAGACCTGGTATGTGTTACTAAGATCTGGTTGGGTGAGGATACGGGGAGGACCTTTATCTGAAATTTGCCTACCAGGAGTTTGAATAAGGCCAGAGCCATGACTCCAAGCATGAGAGGAGGTTGTGATTACTCTATCGAGACCTTGGCTGATACTAAGGGAAGGAGCCCATCCATCACTTCAGAGTGAGATATCATTATTATGACATTGATACCCAGTTGTACCTCTGCTCCAAGAGCCAGACAGAAGATCTAGTAGGGGTTCACATCTGAAATCTGGAAGCAATGAGAAAGTGGATGGAATGAAATAATCTGGGGGAAAAAAGTTGGAGTTGTTGTTTGTGCATGTAACATTAGATGGTTTGTGAAGCCCTCCTCTAGCTCGGGGGGGGGGGGGAAGGTACACATCTTAAAGGAACAGGTCTATGATATGGGATTCATGGATCCCACTGGATCAACAGGTGGTGATTGTAGCCAGGTGTGCTGGCCCATCAGTTATATCCTTTCTTAGAGTGGGACCTTAGCAAGAGTAATTCATGCCATCGTAACTCCATGATAGGTTACTGTATCTGGACTTGCCCTTGAAGACCACCCAGAAATTGCAATTGTTACAGAGTCCAGCAACCTACACAGACTGACAGGAGACAAACAATTCATCAGGAAGACACCTACAGCGTTGTGCAGGTACTGCACTGATTACCAATAAATTTCATAGTGCAGTCAAGATGGTGGTGTGGATCTGAAGGCCTGCAAGGCTTGGGCATTTCCTTCAGGCAGAATCTGCCCAATCTGTTTTAATCTGGAAAATAAGGGGGAGAGGAGCTCAGAGTCAGATTTCCTTGGTGATCACTCTGGCCCTCTGGAACAAATCTCCTCCTGAGATTAGAATGGCTGCTTTATTGATTATATTTGGGAAAGTAGTAAAGACATTGCCCTTCCAACAAGCTATTGGAGCTGGATGATCATGTAGGGATGAGGAGTTGCTTTAAACTGTTTTAACCACAATTTTGCAAACCCAAGTGTAATTATTTTTACAGCAAGGCAAAGATGTCCCTTCACTCAAGTATTTTCTCATTTTAATGCAGACAAAGAGAATTGGATGTGAACTCAAGTACGGCTTTAGGAATATTTTATATAATCCCATGCAAAGTAATCTCTCAAAACATTTTTAGATGAAATTGCAGTGGGTAATCTTTTTAGCCTAGTGTTCTATTTCACAAAGATCAGAATAGTTAAAGCAGTGGTCTTTCTAGTGGCAATGCATAAGTGCAAAAGCTGGACACAGAGAGAGAAGATAGATACCTTCATACTGTAGAATATGGTTACTTAGTACCATGAACTGCAGGAAGAACTATTCAGTCCATCCTGGATAAAATTAAGGCTAATTACTCTCTCAAAACAATAATAAGAAAACAGAAAGTCACATACTTTGGATATGTGATGTGAATAGATGATGGACTAAAAAAAGGTTGAGAGGAGAAAATGGATGTGAGCCAACAGGATTGGCATGTTTCGGGTCGCCTTTTTTTTCTTCAGTGACAACTTTTAGGATCCATGAGGTGCGCCTTCCCTGTCGCAGAACCCGTCCTCTGGAATGAAGTTCCCCTAAGATCTGGACACCCTGAAGTGTTCTGGAGGGCCTTAAGGACATGGCTGTTCTTCTAGACCTTGGTCTAGGGTGGTTGGAGCATTTTGGAAGTTTTGTTAATACGTAATACATTCCTTGTGTTGTTGGCCGGATTCACCATCTTGTTCTCTAGTTTGTTCTTATCTTATTTGTTTTTATTGGCTCTGGGGTTTTTTGCATTCTATTATACTTTATTCTTACATCATATTGTGAGCCCCCCCGAGACATTCTGAGAATGGTTGGTACCTAAATCAATTAAATTAAATTAAATTAGTAGGTGGACAGGATCAAATGGATTACTGCAGTGTCCTTGGATGAACTATGAATTATTTGCAGTCACCATGAATTGAACCTGTCTTGATTATACTAACTAGGTCTGTTTCTACCAAATGCCTCCATAAGGCACACAAGCAGAGTATGATTGCCTATGCTGTTTAGTGGCTCAGCGGGTAAGATGCCAGGCTTGTCGATCGGAAGATCGCACATTCGGAGGTTCGAATTCCTAGTCCCGTGTGACGGAGTGAGCTCCCACACTCACCCCAGCTCTTGCCAACCTAGCAATTTGAAAGCATGCAAATGCAAGTAGATGAATAGGTACCACTTCGGTGGGTAGGTAACAGTGTTCCGCACGCATCATGCGGCCACGTGACCGTGGAAGCATCTTCGGACAACGCTGGCTCTTCGGCTAACAAACGTAGATGAGCACCGGCCCCTAGTCGGACACAACTGCACAAATGTGCGGGGGGAACCTTTACCTTTTTTTTACTCCAAGAATACAGCTTCTGGATAGCAAAATTTCTAAGTCAACTGTAGCTATTGACCTTAAATGCCACTAAATATTGCCATCACCTTTTGATACTGACTAGTACAAGCCAATTGCCTTGGTCAGGAAATAGATTGGTGAACGTGAGTGGCTGTGTTCACTCTTCATTATTGAATGCTTTTTAACTGTTGCTCCTGGGATTGCTGACTTTCAGGCATGATCTTGCCACAATGAAATAAATCACTAACTCATTAATTTTCCTCTATTAAAAGCACATCAGGCATGTTGCTCATAACAGAATCAATATGTCAAGAACCCTGTTTCCTAAAGTGGCAATTTATCCAATGTCTCCATTAAAGAGGAACACCAAACTTCCCTTGAGCAGCAAACATCAGTGAAGTGTGGTTACCTCAAATATTTATTAGCAGTAAAATTCTCTCCATGACATTTCAGAATAAAATCCCAAGCCAAATTTCAGGCTGGTCTCCATGTGCAGGTGAAGAAATGTAACAGAAAATGGTTTGCTCTTCCTATAGCTTTGAAGAATTATATGCCTCTGGGGAGAAGGGTGGGATGCATGTTAAATGATTATTTAACATGAGGGACCGTCTCATCCCGATAACATCGGCCCGCCCCACCTGTTCGTGCAGAGAGGGCATGCTTCGGACCCCTTCAGCAAAAGAATTCCATCTAGCGGGGTCCTGGAGGCGAGCCTTCTCTGCGATAGCGCCCGCGTTGTGGAACATTGTGGAACATCTTGCCCCCGGAGGTGAGGCTGACCCCCTCACTTCTGACCTTCCGGAAGTCTCTGAAGAGCTGGCTCTGCCGCCTGGCCTAGGACGACGGAGGTGGTAGTGCCTCTTGGGGTTGGTTGGCCCCATAGTACTGTGATCTAGACTGCGGCTTTTAACCATCTTTGGATTTTAATTATTCTTTTTATTTATTGTTTTTTAGTAATTTCTGTATAGATTTTAAATTTTCATATTTTGTAAACCGCCCAGAGTCCCCTATTCGGGGAGATGGGCGGGGATAAATTAAATAAATAAATAAAAATAAATAATGACAAACTAATGCACAGGGCCTTAAACTGTAGCAATAAAATGAGCCAATATTTTATCACTGAATGCGTGTTGGTACATTATATCTACTTTGGTGATGTGAGCAAGGTTATGCTGGTTTACAACATAGTCTGTAGCTTGAATCATGTCAACTGGATTTCTATTTTCTCAGTGGAAACGTTTCGCTCCTTATCCAAGGAGCTTCTTCAGTCTGAGCAAAGTTAGTAAGGGAATCCTAAATATGTTTCTAGGTAGCTGTGTGACCTTACACCTGGGGCTAGGTCATGGTTATATTGAGATGTCTATGATAACATCTCAATATAACCATGACCTAGCCCCAGGTGTAAGGTCACACAGCTACCTAGAAACATATTTAGGATTCCCTTACTAACTTTGCTCAGACTGAAGAAGCTCCTTGGATAAGGAGCGAAACGTTTCCACTGAGAAAATAGAAATCCAGTTGACATGATTCAAGCTACAGACAATTCCACCTGGATGACTGAGAACCTTCATAGACATGGTTTACAACATAGTCTCTAGATTAGAGGTCCTAATTTGCATAGAATAGCATGTGCATGCTTGGGTTAAAGCTTGGCTCTGGTTGCACTTGCAGTTTTTTTTCTTCCTAGCATTTTTCCCGCAGGGGCAGGGTCCATGTTTTCAGATCAACCAAATGTTGACCTGTTGGTTGCAACGGGAATTGACCGACCGGCTTGTCGCCCGAGCCTGACATCGTGGGCTGAGAGTGATTGGCCCAAAGTCACCCAGCCAGCTTTCATGCCTAAGGTGGGACTAGAACTCACAAGTCTCCTGGTTTCTAGCCTAGTTCCTTGACCACTAGAATGGCCAAGATCTGCCCAAAATGCCCAATATTGTCCTTACCATTAGCAGGGAAAGCTGCAAGTGGCATTACCATGCCTCAAGCTGGACACATGATCTCCTCCTTACTATGTGAAAGCCTCAATTGACCAAAGATATGAATGGTGGCAGAGGTCAATATTTATGGGCCTATCTGGTGATGATCCTTTTTTTTTTTTTTTGGTGTCTTCAAGTCAGTGTTGACACCTAGACAAGTCCCTGCAGTTTTCTTGACAAGATTTTGGAAGCAGTTTGCCATTGCCTTCTTCCAAGGGCTGAGAGAGAGTGACTGGCCCAAGGTCACCCAGCTGGTTTTGTGCCTAGGGCGGGACTAGAACTTACAATCTCCTGGTTTCTAGTCTGGTGCCTTAACCACTACACCATACTGGCTCTTAATCAACTTAACAATTTGTTATTTAGATTAGGAAACAGACTCCACAAGACTAGAACTATACTTTGTTGAGGTAAGCTATTATAACAGAATCTTGCAAATCTAATTTGTTTTCCCTTCCCTCCCTCTTCTATACCCCAAGGAGTCAGGGAGGAGCCAGCACAAGTCTCTTTCTAATACTTTCTCCTTTCCCAAGGATCAAGGCATCCTTCTGTACTTTTTGTTTTTGTAATGGTTTCTGAATATTTTCCCCAAGGTCATCTCCCTGGTTTGCTACATGGAAGGAGGCAAAGGGAGCTTCACTGGCAACACATTCAGTAATATATATATATATATCACCATTTGGTAGGGTACCCAGTAGGGCAACCATATCTGAGCTGCAAAGGTCTGAAATAACACAAGACAGCAGCAAAGACATATAGAAAGTGCTTTGCTGCCATCTAGTAGTCATCCAGATTCTTGCAGCACAGCACACTTTTGTAGCCCTACTTAACTTCTCACTTGATCTGGTTAAGGATGTTATGGCAACAGGAACCATTAGAAAAATACAAAGTGGAGGTATTTGAGTAGACAATGCAAATGGAGGGAAAGATAGGAGTTTCTAAAATTATGCAGTGTGTATGTGAAAAAAATGAAATCGGGAGAAAGCTGTTTCAAAATGCTGAAACCCAAACTGATGCAATCAAGCTAAATGTTGAAAAGGGCTTTTTCACATAAAACGTGTGATGACTGTAAACCTGGACAGATTTAAAAAGTAGTTAGATAAATTCTTGAAAGTTAGGGTTATAGTAATTTATTAAATTTATATGTTGCCTGACTCCCAGCGTCTCTGGTCAGTTATTAATGATTACTAGTCTGATAGCTATATTATATTACTTTAAATAACAAAAGCATTAAGGCCTTTTGATGCCTGTGCATGAAGAATATGAGTAGGAAGGTACTATTGTGGGATCCAATCACTATGGGAACAGAATTCTGGATTAGATTACCCTTTTGGTCCAATTCAACATGGCTTTCCTTAGTTGTTTTGGTGATTCTCTGCACCTAGGGCTTTGAGAGGTTACCTGTGCATTCTACACTAGCAAATACATTGTTTTATAGCTTCCTAGAGATTAAACAAGAGGATGTAGATTTCGGCAACTCCCAATGAGTCTAAATTGATTAGTAATTACCTTCACTGAGAAGTTAGCATCCATAGGTACATCTAGAAGTCAGCAAGCATAGATTATACAGTAAATGAGATGTTATAATGAAAGCTAGAAGCTTAGGGTGAAGAAGACAAGTCGTCTTTTAGTTTTCTATCATTTTCAGCAGAACTAAAGGATTACATTTCTTAAGCCTCAAAGGCCCTTTTTAAAAACCCAAACCCAAAGAATGACTATAAAATCATGAACCATCAAATCCAATTTGTCTGGGAAAAAGAAACATACCACCTTATGCTAGTAGAAGCATTACTGACTGTGGAGTCCTTGGTGTTCTCTGAGCCTGGTTGTTTTCTTGCAGATGTTTCATTGCCAGGCTAGGCAACATCTTCAGTGCGAAAAGGGAGTGGGACTTGCTCTCTGTTTATATTCTCTTCGATCTGCTGCTTCCTTGTACAATAATCAGTCTGGTTTCAAACCCCCACAACCCTGTATCCTAAGCTGCACATCTGCTCCGAAAGAACTTCTTCAATTTTTAAAGACATTTCCATCCCTGTCATGTTCAGTTAGTCTTCTGTCATCTTTTGGATTGCTTTACATCTTATAGAAGCTGGTTTTGATTATATCTGAAAGGAATTTAAAATTTAAAAGGAAAAAGCACACATACTTTTATAGGTATCTTCCATAACCACTGTACCAAATTCAAGGGTTAGGGCATGTACAATATGCATTAAAAAAGGTGCATGGGCATATGTGGCGAGTGGTCAACTGAGCTGAGTTGGTGAGCAGATTATTTATTTGTTTGTTTGTTTGTTTGTTTGTTTATTTCATCTGTTTATTTTTCAAATTTATATAGCCACCCATCTCATATATAGAACTCTGGGCGGCTAGTAAAAAATTAAAATAAACAACAAAAACAAGAAATACAACAATTTAAAAACAAGAAATACAACATAAAAACATATAAAAAGCCATAATAAAATACATAAAACTCACAGCCCATAATCCCATTCATCAGAACAATCAGTACATCCACTGCACTGGCTCCACCACACCACCAGGGCCCTGTGCCCGTTGCCAACCATGTCTTCAGGGCCTTGCAGAAAGGAAGCAAGGTTGGGGCCAATCTGATCTCCAGAGGGATGACATTCCATAGGGCAGGTGCCACGGCAGAAAAGGCTCTCTTCCTGGGTCCCACCAAAGACACTCCCTGGCTGATGGGACCCGCAAGATGCTCCTTCTGCCAGACCTAATCAGATGGATAGAGGTAATTGTGGAGAGGTGGTCCCTCAAGTAACCTGGCCCCATGCATGTAGGGCTTTATAGGTCGTTGCCAGCCCCTGGAATTGAACCTGGAAGCAAACTGGCAGCCAATGCAGCTCACAGAGCAGAGATGTAACATGCGCAGATTGTGGAGCGCACATAACTGCTTGCGTGGCTGCATTTTGAATCAGTTGAAGCTTCTGAATACTCTTCAATGGCAGACCTATCTGGAGCACATTGCAATAATCCATACAAGAGTTGACTAAAGCATGAATGACCATGAGCAGGGCTTCCTGTTCTAGGAAGGGGTGCAACTGGCACACAACATGTATTACTTTTTGAGTGCTTTTGAAGCAGAAAACAGGTAGGATTTTCGTACAGGTAGTCCTCGTTTAGCAACTACCTCATTTAGCAACCGTTTGCAGTTACGATGGTGATGAAAAATGTTGTGGGATAGGCAAAGAAACAACGCTGAGCCAGGAATGAAGCTCTAGATCTTTACTGTTCTACCTTACACAGAATCTTGCCAAATTAAGCTATGGGGAGTCTTTGGTGCTCTCTGAGCCTTGTTGTTTTCATGCAGACGTTTCATTGCCAGGCTAGGCAACATCTTCAGTGCGAAAAGGGAGTGGAACTTGCTGTCTGTTTATATACCCTGGCTTGTCCTGCCTGTGTTGGTGGGGGTCTTGTACTCTCCTTGGTAGTTCCTTGATTGGGCTGTTGTGTGCTGTTTGGGTGATTGACTGAGTTAATAGTTCCTTGATTAAGGTCTATTGTGTTGTTTGATTGCTCCTCTGCTGCTAATCTTGCTGTTAATCTATGCATATCTTGTTGTTGATTGCTGGCCCAGGGGTGTTCTGGTCTTCTGGCTATTCTATTGTCTCTTATGAATGGTATGTAAATGTTGTTAACCTCTATGTGTCTGTTGATGGCTGCTTTGTCTGAGTGCCAAGCTTCCAGGAATTCTCTAGCATTTTTGGATTTGGCCTGGTCTAATATGCTCAGTTTCCCAGTTGAAAGTATGGTTAAGTCTGTCCATGTGTTATGAGATTAAGGAGTTTTCATCATGTCTTCTGACTGCTAGTTGGTGTTCGTGGATGCGTTCTGCTAGTCTTCTGCCAGTCTGTCCTACATAGTGGCTGTTACAGTCCTTACACTGTATGTTGTAGATAACTCCTGTTTTTTCTTCTTGGGCTACTGGGTCTTTTGGTTTACTTACAATGTTCTGAAGGGTTTTGGTAGGTTTGTGTGCTACAGTGATGCCGTGTGGATGTAACAGTCTATTAGTAGTTTCTGAGATGTTTCTGATGAATGGCAGTGTAATCCTTTTCATAGCTTCTGTTGGTTTTGCTGTGGTGGGTTGAGTGGTCAGGCACTTTTTGATAAAGTTGTGTGGATATCCATTTTGCTGGAAGATGCTATATAAGTGGTCTGTTTCCTTTTTCTGGTGTTCTGGGTTGCTATATTAAGCTATGCTAACCAGTTCTCTAGGGAAAAACTGCAGGCGCCCCAAGGCGGATCCGGCCTGACTTTCTTGGCCGGGCCCCCAAGGTCCTCGACACTGTGAACGTGCTTCTCTCCCTGGAAAGCACCCCCTCCTTCCTCGCCTGCGATCTCCATAACATCATCTTCCCCCCGAGAGACACACTCCATCACAAAAAAGTAGCTTTACGGCAAATCCTGACATTTACAACCTTCGCAGGTCTGTAAAGCAAAGGAAAGCTGAAGTAAGATCACAAGCAGAGTCACGGGTTCACTTAGTGACCACTTCGCTTAACAACTGAGTGACGGTTCCAACTGTGGTCGCTAAATAAGGACTACCTGTATTTTAATCTCTATGCGGAACAAGTTGGTATCAACTGACAAAGCACAGACAAAATCATATACAGATTTATGAAAAATATTTTTATTACATAACACCTTGTTTTTAACAATGTTGATTTCTTTTAAAATTCAGAATACCTGCATCATTCATGTAAAATAGCTTGATACAGTACATTGTACGGTATAGTTTTTCCTCAAATTCTAAGGTTCTCCTAACACCATAATCCTTTATGAAGGGCCCCCCCAAACCATCCTTTCCCATCCTGGTGCCTCCAAATGACCAACTCCCCCAGACCTAGCTTTGCTGGCTGAAAACTTGTGGAACTGAAGTCCAACTCGTTTGGGAAACCCCAGGATGGGGAAGGGTGCCCTCAACAAACGTGCGAACATCTTTAAAAATATTTAAGAAAATTTAAAATCCACTACATCAAGCCAGCTCTCAAAAAGTCATGACAAACGTATCTGGATGAATGCCGCACTGTGTTTTCTGCAGGGAACATCACTCATGCTTTTTAAATTCCAAAGCATGCTCACAAATCAGTTAACACCAAGAGGGGGGGAAAAAACACTGCCTATGACAATCAGTATAGTTTGCTGAACCAAACAGGTTTATCTTAATAACACACTCATTACTATCAAATAGCAGCTTTAATACCAGTCAAGTCATAGATCTGAGAACAAAATAAACTTATGTTGAAACTTAATCTTTGGGAAGCTTGTAATCTGCTGGAAAAATGCTCATGTTTCTTTTTCTTGTGTCTTTAAAAAAATCTCTGCAGCAAACTTGTTGGTCATAAAACATTGATCAATGTGGAAAATGGATCAACCCACAAAAAAGTCACTAAAAATCAATGTATATCAAAATTCTCTCAATTGAAGCCATAGATAGTTTGTTTTCATCTCATTAACACATACTGTATACTTCAAATACCAGTTAAGAGATTTTTGTGTACTATTGGTCAGATAATGTTGTCAACATCAATAGAATTCACAACAACAAAAATGCTTGCCCCTAGCACACTTCACAGCTTCAACTGCTACAGACTGTCACTGAAAACAATGCATTGGTCAGTCTGAATCATGTCAAGTAAACTATGGAAGTAGCATATCCACAACACAAACTGTGCTAGTACTTTCTTTTCAAGTCTCATTCCATCAACAGGTACAATCTGAGGGAGGGACGACTCCCAGCCTGTGAAAAGTAGCGGAACGTGGCTATCAGGCGTTTCGACAGTTCCAGTACATTCTTGCAGCCCCAAGCCAGGTTCCAGGCAGACAGCAGCACGGCCAGTCCTGCAGTCTTAGCAACAGTGCATTGACCTTATTCAGGTGCAGCTCAGTACCGGTGCGTCTGGTGAGAGTACTGTGGAGGCTGCTGGGAGGTAGTTGAATATCCCATGCTACTCTGGGGCTGTGACGTGCTTGGTCCAGGGTTAGCATAGGCAGCATGGGGGTTGGAACGCTGAAAAGGAATTATAACACAGTTGGTGTTCAAGTTAAGAGATGACAAAACATGCTCGCTTTGACTCATTCCTCTAAATACTCAGAAGAACACTAATGCCAAAGATAACTGCCCCCCAAGAACTACTTGCCACATATCTGGTGTTCATATAAATCAAGTCAATGGTCACTTTTACATGGATAAACCATTTCTTGCCTACACCTCTTTAAGCAGACTTAAAGGGCAACAAGGTTTTAGAAATAGTTTGTCCATATATTGAAACTACATCAAATACTCTTTCCTGCTCTGAAGCATATGGTAACCTAGTAGAGTGTGTCCTACTTAAAACCATGTGTTTACCATGTAGGAGCATAAAAAATAGAATATAGAAAACTTGAGCACTGACAAAACTGTTTGGAGCAATGGGGGTTGGATGGCATATAAATTTAAGATGATATTATTGTTATTATTTATTTTATTTTCATGCATATAGCAGGTGAAGTAATAGTTTCAAATTCTCCCCAATCCCATTATAATCAAAGTGTTTAATACAGCAGGCTTGCAGATTGTGCAATACAATCACCCTTTTTAGACATGTTGCGATTAACATAGAATCCTAGAGTAACACTGGGCCATTTAAGCCATCAAGTCCACCTTACTGCTCAGGGCAGAAATCCAAATTAAAGCTTGTCTGACAAATGGCTGTCTAGCCTCTGCTTGAACACATCCGAAGAAGGGGAATTCATTACCTCTCTTGCTAATTAGGTCCACTCTTCAAGCTTGAAAAGGCATTTCTGAATTCTCTTTTAGTGCAATTTAACAGATTTCTGATTGTTTCCAGATGAATTATGTTACATAAAAGATTTTTTTTTAATTTTAAATGTGCCCACTAAGCCATAATTACAAAAAATAAAAAGTAACTACTCTAGTTAGGCACATAGTAATTGCTTCCAATGGAAAACAGCTCTTGACTATTTTTAGGAACTTCTGCCAGTCTTGAAAGTTTTTGTTATAAGCTGAGCAATTGACTATTGGTATTTTTCATGCATATGCTTTTCTATTGAGATCTTGAGTTTTTATTATATTCAACAACTGAATAGGAAAAGATAGGTACTCTGATACAATAAGCTATTTACTTGTGGCACTCACATTTTACCTCTAGAGAAGGGCTGGGGTTTTAAGTTGCTCATCTACTTGCACAATCTCCAGCCCCTAGCACTACTTGCTCCAATATTCCTGAGAAGATGGTTTTCAGTGTTGTGTACAGGGGATTACAGTGGGGAGATGAGAAAACTCAATTCTGCACATGGAATTCCATTCTCTCAGTGGAAGGGGTATTAAGACTTAAGACAATGTCCTCACACAGTCTTCCTGATTACTTGCATCTCAAGTATATTTCCTTGATCTTGTTTATATTTTAAATGTGTGTGTGTGTATACATAATTATGAGCACTCAAGTCGGTGTCAACTCTTAGTGACCACATAGAAGGATTTTCTCCAGGAGGATCTGTTCTCAACTTGGTCCTTCAGGTTTTCCAATGGTGTACCATTGCCAATGTAAAGGAGGTTCTGATATTGTGTTTGAAACAATAAATTATTGAGATGTCTCCTAGGAAGCCCACAAACAGAGCATGGTAGAATTGAAGATATGTAAAGAAATACATTCAATTTCTAGTTATGAAAACTATGAAGCTATTATTCATAAATGACTAATAATTTAAGCTAGCATGACACCAAAAAAAACACATATTGGACAAAATCTGTTTTAGTACATGCAGCAACCAAATATTTGTGCATTTGTCACAGATGACTTATATGCATATTTCTTCTACTGAAGAGTAGTTGTTGTACAAGCTTATTTTACAGAAACAATATTTACATAGGAATACTGTCATGGATAAAATGCTGCTCATTAATATTTTGTTTGAAACCCCAAAGCTCATCTTGTTAAGTTTTCCTTCACAAGGAAGATTCTACACCTTTGACTATTCTATGCACTTCCATTAATTCCAATATTTTTCTTTGACATAAGGTGTGTAGGTGTGTGACAACCTGAAACAGAAATATCCATAAAATGCAGGATGCCAACATGGCCCTGCCCTTTATTTGGAGCTGAGCAGCCTGCCACAAAATGCGACATTCTTTTCAGAAGAAAGCAAATGACTTGTGAAAAGCTGAGTCTTGGCATTCTTTTGTGTGCCCTCTGCAAATGGCTACCACTGAATGCAGAGACCAGGAACCAAACCAAGGATATGCTAGATAAAAATATGGCAAGCAAAAGGAAAGAGAGTTGTGTTCTAATCTACCCGTTTAATACATTAATAAATGAATCCACTAAATTGTCACAAGATTCTGGAATCTGAGTATGTGACCTGACTTTACTGAATAATAATGAACCTGGGAACAGGGAAGGCAATATAAAAATGAAGACTGATTTATGATGCTGCTTTCAAGATACTCGCTTCTTTCTCTCTCCCTAATTTGTGGCGCCAGCCACTGTCAGGAAAAGAATCCATGAAAGCAACTGATTTTCTAAATTATACCAACTGAGGACTAATAGCTTTCTTAGAAAAGCTGGCATTTTGAATGCCAGCTGTTGATTATAAAGGGGAGAAAAAGATTATAAAGGGGGGGGAGAGACTGCTCTTTTTGAGCTAGCCTCTCGGGACTCAGGGGTTCATTTCCATTGAGTTCAATAGCTAATGTTTAAAGTATTCTTATACCTGTGTAAAATTGTCTGTATAGCTGTACTCTTATTGGCTCTGAATGTCAGTAGTAAATTAAAACTATTTCTGTCTGTTCGTAAGTAGAGGTTTATTTTTCTTCTTGGGTCCAAGGAGGGAAGGGGGGAATTGCTCCCCAAAGCAACTACAGGTGGAAGGTCTGGCAGCAGGCTTGACAAAAATAAATTCCAAAGGGGCTAAATGTGATTCTGTCTGAGAAATGTCTGTGGGATTCAGCTCTTGAACTCAGGATTAGCTATTATGTTTTTAAAAAGGGCTATTTAGGAGCTATAGTATGATTTAACCTGATGTTGTTTCAACCCATCCTGATCCTCATGGCTTCCAGGCACCAATTCAGGACTTCCACAGTATTTCCAGCCTGGCCTGGAATGACGATGTAGAACTGGGTGTCATCCACATAGTAGGTAATAACTCTTCACCCTGAACCAATCATTCACTATTCTCAATGGTTTCATACAGATGTTAAATAGCACGGCGGAGAGCCCTGAGACCCATGGGACCTCATCGAGGCTGGAGCACTTTCCATGACCACTAACTGAAACCATGCAAGCAAACAGGAGCAGAATCACTGAACATGGTGCCCCCAACCCTTGCACGTGCCCCAGAAGGATACCATGGTCAGGCACAGAAAGCCACTAGATTCCAACAAAGTGGGCAATGCCATTTCTATCCCATGATAAGCCTGAATCTCGCTTGAAAAGGATCAAGATAATCTATTTCCTCTATGGTCCTATGTAACTGATTCACCACCACCTTTCTCAACAACCTTCTCTAAACAATTCAAACTACAGAGAACCCTATTGACTTCCTCAGTTTCCACAAGCTTAAGAGAATTTCACAAGATGCCACCTTGCTCACTGCCCAACTGGCGTCCAATCCAGAGCAGAAAGAAGCAACTTTATCCACAAGAAACCTACAAATTCATCTGGCATGTCTGAAGGTGCCTTGTCCTTCCCATCTTTCCCTGAAAGGGTCCCAGTACTTTGAACAGGCCATCAGGCAGGAATGTGCTGAGAAGAACGGATGCTTAGCCTGAACATTTGGCCTTAATCAATGCTTGGCCATACCTACTTCTGTTCTTCCACTAACACTATTCTAGATGTCTTTTCAGATGCTTCACTTCAATCAGCTCCTCAGTAAATTACAGAACTGCTTGGGATGAGTGACTGCACAGAGGCCTCGCTGGAGCAATTTGATCCTGCCCTCTGTCCGCCTCTGCATTCTGCAGACTGGACAGGCCTAAGGCAAAACTGCCTGCCAAGTATTGGGGGAACAAAAATGAGTTCTTCAAATGTTGATGCTATGTTGAATTATATATTGAAAACCTTGGATTTACCAATTTATAAAGAATTTTGGACTCATCATGCTTGGAGTGTCACTAAAGATATAACGTTGAATTGCTGGAAAGAAATTACCACAGACTTAAAATCTTGGACCAAAGAAATATATTTGCTCTCAGGCTTTGAACAGGCTTTCTACTGATACAATGAAAAGACTGATCAATGTGATTTCATTTAATTCCAGTGTTTAAAACATGAGTCAATTTATTTATTTACTGGAATATATATGTGTGTGCATGTTTGTTTGTTAAGGTTGTCTTTTGTTTCTTTTTGTTGTCTTTTGTTAAAGGTTTCTTTTACATATATTGTTTTAAAATTTGATGTATTCTTTGCTCACTTTCTTTTATATATTGTATCAATAAAATGAGTATTAAAGTATTTGAAATATTAATAAATATTCTGAATTTGTCTCTCCTACTCCACATTATTATTGGGTCCTAGGAATATGCAAAAACTTCTATTAGGGTGAATTAGCACAGGGGAAGTTGCACAGCCTGCAGATCTGCCCTTGTACATTTTGATCAAATTATTTACAGACATGAACAGAATGCTTTACTGAAGACATACAGAAGTTAAACCACATTATGTGGTATGCAGAGTTTATTACTAATCTTTTTCAATAATAAAAATGGATTCAAATGGGTAAATGCACAATGGCTTATTTGAAATGCGTGCTAAGATAAATATTTTGCAAAGTAGTGCAACAAAGACAAGGAAAGAAAGGTGAAAAAGGGATACCTGATAATCTGAGGTCATAATAAGTCCACCTGAGGTAGTGGTAGGAGGAACAACTCTCACTTTTTTCAAAGGAGGCCCTTGTGTATGACTGTTGTCTTGATTCCCTGGATGACCAGTTCCATTTGTGTGGTTATTGCCCTGCTGCTGCTGCTGGTTCTTCTCAAGTGGTTAAAGAAAAAAGAAAATATACAACTCAGAAGTAGCTCATGTGCTGGAAATAGGAAATTCTCTGTAAGGCCAATGGGACGCAAAGATGACACTAATTAAATAACTGCACAGATTTAAAGCAAAGACGCCCTATCAAAATATTTACTCAGCCTATCAAAATATTTACTCAGAATTAAATAGAGGTTATGTGTATAGGCCTTATATTGAAGCAAGCATTTTAGATTTGCAGTCTTAACTTCATTGGCGATCACTCGTAGCCGAGTAAGATTGTCTTCCAAAGGTAAAATTTTAACAGTGGATCCGTAAGTGGCTGTAAAGGCCAATTCTGGATCCGCACAATCTCCCACAATGAGGGCATAGGTTTCCGGGTGGGAGACGGTCATGATGAGGGTTTGCTTGACGTGCCTTCCTTTTAGCTCTTTTCTCCCTTTCGCCCTGTACTCGTGCTTCTTCAAAGTCCATAGCGCCTTTAATAAAGGCTGATCTCCAACTGAAACGCTCATGAGTTAGGGCTTCCCAGTTCCCCAGTCTTAACTAAAGCCAGGGAATAAGAAAAGCTATCAGAATCTCTAGTCCTGAGGATAATAAAAGCTCTTTCTCTTCTCCAGGAAGTAATTGAAATACATTCTATCGTCTAGATCCTTCTATTGTGTAGCAAAGCCCTGGATCTTGTAAAATCACACATTGCTGGGATCCAATGTTATTTACAGCTTTATGTTAAAACAATTATTTTTAGGTGCAACAGGGTTGCTGGTAATTTGTGATTCTTACCGCATCTTATCTTGTCACCAAGCCTGGTCATATTATCAGATGGTCACACAGTAAAGTTAATTACACAGTATAAACCGAGTTTACAAAGTTCAGTCCCAAAGAACGCAGATCCACAATACATGCCCAAAATTATTTCTGCTACTCTTAAAAAGTTTCGTTTTACTATTGTCCTTTGTTCTTTTAATAGTGAAGTAATTTGTCTTCACACAGAATTATGCAATGTTGTGAAGTCTGCAACTCTGAAAATACCAGTATTTCAATCCAAATCAGGTACCCCCCCAAATATCTAAATAAATTTGTAACTCTACAAATTATGTGAGTTGCCAATCTCTGACATTAAGCTTTTCTGTATTTTGTAGACATTCTTAATTTCTCATTGTTAATGTTTAGAACTGGAAATAATTGTGATAAGTGTAATGATATCCCCATATTATCAAATACTCATCTTGTTCCCACAAGTAACAATTTCTTTCATTCTCTTATTCTGACAAGAAATAGTTCAATACAAGTAATGCCATCAATTATACATAGAAAAATACACCTTCACATCATTATTATGTGGCCTTCATATACTAAATTATTTTAAATAGAACTATTAATACCACTATAACTGTAATTCTCCAAACAACAGACAAGTATAAAACTGTGCAAGATGAAAAAAAATCTAAATGTTTTGTCATAGCCCTTGATCTAATACCTACTTTGTCTCCTTTGTCATCAGGCTCCTCTTCAGTTAAAAATTCTCGTTTTGGATACGGGATCTGACAGCCTGCAAACACACTGCAAAAACCCATTTTTTAGTGTGTTAGAGAAGAGATGTATGAAGAAGGATCTTTGGAAGTACAGGTAGTCCTCCCTTACTGAATGCCTTTTTAGCGACTGTTTGAAATTAGGATGGTGTAAAAAAAAACGCTTTGCAACCAATCCTCACATTTACGACCATCACAAAGTCCCGCAGTCACGTGATCGCCATTCAGGAACTTCGCAACTGGTGTGCATTTATGACTGTTGCAGTGTCCCATGGTCACGTGATCGCCATTGGCATGCTTCCCAACCGATTTGCAACAAGCAGAGTTAATGGGGTACTCAGAAGGAAAATCGTAAGTCGCTGTCACATGATGTTTCATTTAACAACCACGGTGACTTGCTTAACGAACGAATGGGAAGTAACACTGTAAGTCCATCGCGGTCACGTGATTTTCCACTTAGCACCGTGGAGCTTAGCAACAAAGTTGCCAATTGTGGTCACTAAGCAAGGACTACCTATACTCATTTTCTTCCCTACAATTTGTAACTTCATTGTAATAACAAGTTTGAACCCATGATTAAAAATAGTAACAAAATATTTATTTTTCACTGTTAACTAAGTCCTGCTTCAGCAGTTCCTTGCAGCTTGATTTCAGGGATTGTGTGTAATCATTAACTGTTCAATGAGAGCACTTCTTCCGGAAAGCCTCTAGCCCATCCCACCAATGCATTCAGATATTGGCATATCACTAGAATGGCTTCCGGTGATTTACAGCAGAACCATGAAATAGAACCATTGCCACCAGCACAATTCCGTAACTAGGCCCCCACTGTGGCACACTCACAACAATGTACTCTGAATCTCCTGATGGCTCCTCCGATTGGCTCTGTAGATACCACCTAACATTAGGTCAAGATGGTAACTTGTGGTATACCTTGACATAATTGCCAGAGAGTTGAAAAATAAGCACCCAGTTGTGATCAACCATGCAGATCGCCAGTTTAAAGAAGTGATCCAGTAGTTTACTATTGCCAATTATATTAAAATCTAAGGCTGTACATTACAGTGCTTCAGATCTGGAGGGTGTGCATGTAGCATTCATTAGAAACTCCTTAAATCAAAAGAGTCATTCTCTAGGATTGCACTGCAACTGCAGAGGGCATCTTTTCCTTCCAAACTCAAAGTGCTGCACATCCCTATTAAAATCATTTACAAGACTAAGGAGGAATAAAAGAGTTGCACTGTTTGTCACTCTCCCAATAACAATAATCCAACAGGGTGATTAAAGTCAATTCAATCCCAAAATCAGATCTCATCCAGACTGAAACCAGTGTCTGCAGCTGGATTGCCGTCATCCTCTTCAAAATCCTGCATAAGATATCCACACTTTCAAGCCATACAACTGAAGCTTGTTGCCCTGAACCGGGACAGATAGCATGACTGTTTTTCTGCAATCTGTTATCTAGGTCATCTTAGAGATGAGCTGTTTTATCCATGAAGTCCTTAAACTTGTTGCAAATAGTTACTAAATATCAATATATCCCAAGCAGCTAGCCAAAAGTCACGTATGTAGCTGCCTAGAGTCATGTATGTGTGATGGATGGTAATGTAAATTAATTAAATGCATTCATTAAAAAGATAATCCCAGGATCATACAGAATGCTTCTACTTGTAGATACAATGGAGGCAATGAAATAAGGTGCCTGAATTGCCTGCTATAGACATACAGTAACTGTATGTTTTAGTGCTGAGGTCCACAACACAATACCTAAGGATGCTGATGTGCCTGTGAACACATTTTTGGCTCCCTGCTCCATTAAGTGTTAATGTTTTTAAAACATGTTTTTAATCTTAAAAAATAAAAGTGGATGGCTATAGTCCAGTGCTTTGTTGGTATATTAACCTACCTATTTAGTAAAAGGATGAAGGTTAGCAGGAGTAATATAGAGTACCAATCAAAGAGAATATTTGTAGCTCACGGTTGAACTGTGGAGTCCCTGGTGCTCTCTGAGCCTTGTTGTTTTCTTGCAGACGTTTCATTGCCAGGCTAGGCAACATCTTCAGTGCAAAAAGAACTGAAGATGTTGCCTAGCCTGGCAATGAAACATCTGCAAGAAAACAACAATGCTCAGAGAGCACCAAGGACTCCACAGTAATATAGAGTATCCTACTGTATGTGAGGAGAGGACTGCAATGAATGGCAGGTAACATTCTGGTATACTGGTGATGGATATACTCCTCATAGCAGCCATTTAGGGGATGGACAACCCTAACCAGGATACAATGTAAGTTTTACAAGATTAGAATGATTATGTTGATGGACTGCATCAATCATAGCACTCCAGGCCTTCAGCGGGAGTCTCAACCCTAGACAGAGGAAAATTACCAGAAGATTCAGAAATCTATGAAGATTCCCTAATTGTCTGGAGCAGATCTTCTTAGTTCTGGCAGAGAGGGTTGATGTTTTAAATCCAAATCTCAACATTAGACAAAGGAATGTCTTGAGTCCCATTAATCTTCTGATAATCTCTCTCATGGATTACCAAAATCGCATTATATACTGAGTAGGCATGCTTTTACCAAGGTTGAATACCCCTTAGTAAAAAGGTAAAGGTTCCCCCCGCACATTTGTGCAGTCGTGTCCGACTCTAGGGGCCGGTGCTCATCTCCGTTTGTTAGCTGAAGAGCCAGCGTTGTCCGAAGACGCTTCCACGGTCATGTGGCCGGCATGACGCACGTGGAACGCTGTTACCGTCCCACTGAAGTGGTACCTATTCATCTACTTGCATTTGCATGCTTTCAAATTGCTAGGTTGGCAAGAGCTGGGGCGAGTGCGGGAGCTCACTCCGCACGCAGGGCTAGGGATTCGAACCACCGACCTTGCAATCTTCCGATCGACAAGCCTGGTGTCTTACCCGCTGAGCCACCACGCCCCTTAGTAGGGATATAGAAACACTCCTCTTAGCTGGTCAAATGGCATGCTGTTTGGAATATCTCAAGAATTTTTTAATGTGGCCACACTATTTTTCTGGAACAATTTAAGTGAATCTAAGAATTCTGATAACATTAACAACTTGCCATTAATGCTTTTATCTTTTCCATCAAGATGCTAAGAAAGAGCACTACTCTTTGGGGACTTGAGCGAGTACAGATAGGAAGCTGTCAAATTAGGATTACAGAAGGATCTGAAAATCAAATCCAGCATTGCTGAATGTTCTTATACTGTAGCAGAACTCCTTGTTTACAATTCTTGTTTGGTTGGATTTACCACCAGCAGTGAAACTATCACCATCTGGATCCAGTGTAAAAAAAGAACTCTTCCCTGAGGTTTTATCAGTAAAGAGAGTAGTAAAACATTCCAAAGTCCCACATACAACAGGCTGTTCTGTTGGGGAGATTAAAATAGATTACGAGTGACTCTAGAGCAGAGCTTTCCAAACTGTGTGTTGGGACACGTTAGTGTGTCAGCTGCAGTGACTGGGTGTGTCGCAGCTGCTCCTGCCTCCGAGCCCTGCCAGGATTCCGTGCAGGTCCTAGTGCCTGCCTTGTGCCTTGCTGCCTCCAAACCTGCCCTGCCAGGATTCCGTGCAGGTCCTAGTGCCTGCCTTGTCCTTTCAAACCTACTGTGATTCCGCGCAGGTCCTAGTGCCTGCCTTGTGCCCTGCTGTAAGAGTGTGTCGCGAAATGATGCCCTGCTGTAAAAGTGTGTCGCGAAATGATGCATGTCTAAAAAGTGTGTCACCAACATGAAAAGTTTGGAAAGCTCTGCTCTAGAGGTTCACCTATCCATGGAAGTTACAATACATGCAGTAAGGTCCTTAACTTCTGCTGACAGGTGCATAATGCTGCTTCAAGACAAGTGTTCTTAGTTTTACTTGATATTATATTGGAATCTTGCATTCCACGTAACACCAAGATATAAAACACAGTTTCTTACCCTGTCAACTAAGTCAAGTACAAACAGCTGTGCCTTTTCAGCTTTAAATTTCAGCCCCAGTGAAGTCAAACTTTATAGAATTTATAAGTTTTTAGAAATAATTCTTAATCAACCTTTTACTTTATTGTTAGCATGTTTACATCACTCTTCAGAACCAAGTTTTCTCAGGATACAAAGGTCATATGTCAATTTTACATCCTTGAGGCCCTGAATGAAAAGGCAAGGTATAAACCTAATAAATCAATCCAGACGTGTTAAAGTAGAGGGCTTCATGTAGATGCAGCTCTCGGGGATTGGGAGGAAAAATCTCTATGGTGGTGGGGCTGGTCCACCACCGAAGGGGGACAAGACTGTATAGTCAACAAACAATAAACAATTTTGTGGTAAAAAATCAAAAGTAGGTAATATCCTAACTAGAAGATCCCAGAAAACCTGAGATAATGTCAGGGAGATAACTGGTGAAGAAGGAGGGGGCTCCCTCCAGGGGGATAAACACATGCGCAGTACTGAATCGCTTTGCTTTCCTCCCAAGAGGCTAAAGAAGGCGCCGCCCTGATTTCTTGGGCCCTTTCTCTGAGCATTACTAGTTCATTTTAGTTTATCTGGATTCTGTCTAGCAGGACAATAAAGCACTAGAGCCTGTACACCAAGTCTCAGCGTGTTTTCCTTCACTCGAAGTCAGGACAGATAATGAATATTTACAATTATGCATTTGGCTTCATTTATTCTGTTTCTGTGGCTGTTGTGGGTCTTCCGGGCTGTGAAAAGCCTTCGACAATACATAGATTCTGTTCCTACTAATTGTGCAATTTATAAATAACTGAATTTATAAAGAAAAGATACACTAATTAAAGAGTATCATTTGGCCCTGGAAGCAGGAGGTCCAGCAGGCACTTAGCTGTTGACTATGAATATCAGCAGCATGTTATATTCAACTTGTCAGTGAATAAAGGATTAATGCTACAAACTAACAGAATCAAGGGCTCATAAAACAAAAGATTAATAGGACATTATTTTAAAATGGTAAATGGAATAGAAAGCCATTTCTTGCTTGTCAAGAGTGAAAATATCATTCACCGTTATTCTCAGGAACCCCAGCTCCACTCTATAGCCTTCCCCTAGACCAGTGTTTCTCAACCTTGGCAACTGTATGGACTTCAACTCTCAGAATTGTTGGCTGGGGAATTCTGGGAGCTGAAGTCCACACATCTTCAAGTTGCCAAGGTTGAGAAACACTGCCCTAGACATTTTAAGCATTTTAATATCCCTCCTGACTTAAAATAGCCAGGAAGCATTTGAAGAAATACAAATTCTACATTACTTACTCAGATGTCGGAAGTGGATCTTCTAAGAAATAAGGATCCTGCATAGCCTGTTCTGAGGTAATTCTCTTTATTGGGTCCATAGTAAGCAATTTCTGTAGCTAAGTACAATTAAAACAGAAGACATTCACTGCTGTCAAACCCAGAAAATATTCCACCACACTGTGAATATATGAAACTTCCTTACATGCATCTTCAGAATCAACAAGCCATCGCAGTCATCCTATAAACTTTGCATACAGAAGATCCTAAGTTCAGTCCCCCAACACGTTCAGGCAGGGTTGGGAAAGATCTGCCTGAAAGCCAGGACAGCCACGGTAAATCAATCAATAATATGGATTTTCTCATTTCCCCTCCCCATCTGAAGGTAAACAGAACCAACATTTGTTACTGAGGAGAAAAGCGTTCCCACAGCAGTTTACAGATAAAACTTGGACCTAGCAAAACTGATGGCTTGTTATAACATAAAAAACAAAGATACAAAAGTTCAAAATTTACATTTGAAGATTTCATGCTCATTGTTCTTTTCACATAATCTCATCCCACTTAATAACCAATACTCAGAAATAAGTATATTTATGAAATACATATTAGGGGTTTAGTTCAGGCACTTCAGATTACTTTTCTAAGGCTTCTATCACTTTGAAATTGAAAACAAATGCATTTAACTCTGTAATAAATGCTCTTCTGCAGATGTACTGAAAAGCACTTTAAACATCTCATATGATTGTTTTTGGAAACCACTGAGTGATCTATCAGGAACTTACCAAATGGAATGCTTTACTATCCGGCTTAACTTTATGTTTTTCCATATATTTGATAAGGCTGCAGTTGGTATATCTGAAAGAAAACACTGGTTCATAATAACCCTTGCATTAAATCGAAGATAAAATTTGTATTGGGAGAAGTTACGGAATTAACAGGGCTGGCCTCATTCAATTTAATTGCTCGGAGCTGTTTATCTGTGTTTCAAAAAGGTGCCAGAGCTCTGTGGAAGTAGCCTGGGGATGCACAATCTTTTATATGTGCCACATGGAAATGGCTTCCCATTATCACAGGAAATAAACAAATGTGAAAAGCTGTTAGCAGTTATTTAGTATGTCTCTTGCACAAGATTAGGTACACATTTATGGAAGTGAGGCATTTGTTAATGGTTTCTAAAACCTATTCATATCCAAGCCTTTAAATTTTATACCTGCAAGCTAAAGAGCTGTACTTTTTTATGCAACAGATTATTAATTTTTTTTATTAAATCAAAGTAGCTTCAAAGTTATACAGATAGAGGGCAAAGCAGATGTTATTCCATCCTGATCTTTTGATGTGGCGTAGTGCCCAGACATTCTATGTGCTCATAGAAGCCCCTTCCTATCTCCTTGTCTCCACTAATGTTCTGCTCACTTTACACTGGGCTTCTG
Organism: Charina bottae; assembly: GCA_023362775.1. NCBI lineage: Eukaryota > Metazoa > Chordata > Lepidosauria > Squamata > Charinaidae > Charina > Charina bottae. The sequence goes on from JALMGJ010000004.1 coordinate 108,375,875, forward strand.
TGGAAGCTATACAGAACTCAGTACTTCCGTTTGTAAAATACCCATTTCTGTCCAATTTATTTATTTATTTATCAAATTTATCACCGCCCATCTCTACTGCAGTAGACTCTGGGCGGTTTACAATAAATATCAAAATTAAAATTAATTTCTTGGCTTTTTCAACAAAAACAGAAAGCATCTTTGTTTTGGGGACAAAGGGGAAGGGCCAGTCATCAGAGGGTAGGAAAAAAGTTTTGTCAGAAAACCAGTTTAGTGAATGTACAAATTCCTGAAGTTGTAGCATCATCACAATTTCTCAAATCTTCACAAAACTTACGTATTTCTTCTGAAATCTTTCATTAAAGTTGAATGTTCAGGCATCTTTTTAATATCTTCCCAATCTTTATCTATGAAGTGAATATTAGTATAATTTCATCTTTCTTTATACAGAGCTAGGATACCATCACTTAAACACTTAAAACTATCATCTCCTCCTCTCCCCAACTAGATGCATAGTTTTGCTTTTTTAGTTTTCACCCTTGATGAACCTGAGTGGAAAAAACATCCTCTTTTCATGGTTTTCAGGAACACAAGAGCAGAATCTCCAAACATGCATCTTCTTTTGTTACATATTTATGTTTCATATTTTGCTTTGTTATTAAAAAAGCACCAAAAATGTAAATAAAGTAAATAAAGCAATATAATCTGATAATGTTAGTAAGTTGCTACACTTTTATAAAAGTTTTGATTTGATTTAACATAAAGCTTTGAAACTAATGCAGCAGTTACTGATAATTTCATTAGCTTTCTTGATTACTATATTTTAAATCTGAAGTTTAATTTGGCTCCCAGGTTATATAATTTTGTAATGTTAGGACAGTAAGATTGAAAAATTTCCAAATGGTATTGATAATGAAGAGAAATAAATACATGGGGGCCCAAATCTAACTTCTATCTATATCATAGGATCTTTTTTTTCTTTTTTATCCACTTTTTGCTCTTTACCCCATCTTTACCCTCCTTTCCTCTTAAAATTAAAAATACCAGTGATGGCTCTAGTCAACTGATCATGGTGAAATGCAATCAAGCCCACTCCTCAACTGTTGATGATAAATGACCTACATTATGATGAATGCAGGAAGTAACGTGGTATTAGTTCCTGGGAGTCGGGTGGCATACACACAATAATAATAATAATAATAATAATAATAATAATAATAATAATAATAATAATATCTTTACTGTAGCATTGCTTTTTGTTTCATGGCTACCATTTGCAGTGTATTAAAAACATTCATAGTGATATTGCTTTAACCATTTCAAAGTCAAAGAATATGTATACTTGACATACATCAGCAATAAAATAAATAGAATATATACCTGCAGGAAATCCCATTACATTGAATATTCTGTCCAGCTGATCATGATGATACGGATTACTAGTTTTTATATCCTCTTGTCGGCAGTGGAATATAGGCTCTGACGTTAGCAGCTCTGCAAATATACACCCTATAGCCCAAATATCTTTACAAAAAAGGAGGGAGGAAAATCAAATAGGCATTTCTAAAAGGAGAAACAATGGTTTATAGATGGGCTCATAAAGAAATAAATCTGCTTCTAAGCATTTCCAACTAACATTTCAGTTGTTTTGCTAATGTCAAAGATTCTTCTCTATTTCTATATAATCTATTACAATTCTAGCTATAAGAATAGACTGTTGCTCACCTAGGTATAAACTAGTAAATTCTTAACCTGCAACTAAATAATGCATTATATCGCTTTTTCTTGTTTTGTTAAAATATTAAAGAGAAGACTAAAATTCTTTAAAAGTCAAGAGAAAACTTTCAAATACAGCAAATGTGATAATATAAAGAAGATGTTTTAAAATGCCAACTTTTTAATAAATAAAGACTCCCATGGCTTAAAACTTCCATAAACTGTCAGAAATCAAACAGTTCCCTAAGGAGATTTCAAAACTAGCATTTAAATATTATGGGCGATGACTAACTTTACAAATCCCCAAATCTACTCCAGACTTTTGTAACAGATAGGAGTATGGGGAAAGAGATCTGTTATGCCAGATTTCATTAACTGATACCATTAGGTATAACTCACTAGTAGGCAAAATTGAACTGACGGGGGGGGGGGGGTAATTGCAAGTTTGACAAGATTTTTTTTATTTTTTTAAATAGATCTCTTGAGTAAACTTAGCAATCATAGGGTAAGAGGTCTAATTATGGATTAAGAGCCTAAGGCTGAGAGCAGGATTAAGACAATTCTCACAGACATGGAAATGAGCAGTGCCCAACTCTAAGGATTTACAGTGCTATTTCTGTTCATAAATAGGGTTCCAGGTGACACCAGATTATTCAGGATGGAAAAAATCTAATCAGATGTCTCCAAACTGTGTGAATGGGGAACAAATGAGATGGAACTGAATTAATGGTAACTGAGATGAATTTGGGGACAGTGTATAGCTTAATAAAGACATTAATTTAGTTTTACATAGTTTAAAAATAATGAAAAAGACAAATCCTATGCTAAGAGTATTTGGAAGGGGACTGAAATAAGCAACACTGCCTTGTGTTTATCTATAGAGCTACCTCTTTTGATAAATCGGTAAGCACATCTAATTTCTCCATGTCAGAAATCATACAGTCTACCTTAGTAAGTTGCAGAAAAATGCAACAAAAATGATCAAGGATTTAAACCTGGCAACTTCCCCACAGGGGAAGACTAATGTATTTGTGAGTTTGGTTTTAAGTTGGCACGAAAAGAGACAAAGTCAACATAACCAAAAGTTATATCCAGGGAAAGGAAGTATTTTCCCTTTCTTTTGTAATAACAGCAATTATGGTCATTCAATGAAATTATTCAAATCTATTGAAAAGATGTATTACTTTACATAATATTTGGTAAATCATCCTATCAGGGAATTTGTGCATTACCTAAGACTTAGATGAAAGAGATAAAGTTGAGGGAGAATTCAAAAACATTTGGAAATGGGAATTTTCAGTAATAATGTAATTAAAACCAAATATATTACTTCAGCTCCAGGAACCGGGCTATCAGAATCATCAAAACATTGGCTCCAGACTTGTGCAAACTGAATGTCTGGAGCATGGGGACTTTTGCCTTCACTGTTCCCAACTAAACAACTTTTACCTGCATTTGAGGGAACATATTGCTGTTGTTTAGAGAATCTGCGGAAACTACTGTAAATGTGAGCACCCAGTTTCTGTGGATTTCAATCATTTTGCTCTAAGTCTGGATTCAAAGCCAACAATCTCCTGTTACTGTTCTATTACACAAGTCAGTTCAAGCACTGAATGTTAGTGACACTCATATGGGAAGTATCAACAAATTAAATAGGGTTTTTGCCAATTAATTATAGGCAATTAATAAAGTTTATATAAGGTTTGGCATAGTCTTCCTAATCTTAACTCTAATTAACTCCAAAATTCAAAACATAATAATTTGTTAAAACTTCAATTAAGATAGAAGTAGATATCTATGAAGCAAATAAGTGAATCAGACTTAAGTAATACAATATTGCTAACTTAACAATGATAATCATATTACTCACCAATAGCTTTGGTATAATGTCTTGCTCCAAGCAGTAATTCTGGAGCTCGATACCAGAATGTGACAACTACTGGATCCAAATCAGCTAAAGGCTTCAAAGGTGAATTAAATAGTCGGGCAAAGCCCATGTCAGCTGTAAAATGAGGAGGGAAATTAAGTTTTAACATACAGGTTGCTTAATATCAATTGACTTGAGTTCAAATGTAACAGAGTGGCAGAAGTCCTATGCAATTTAACTTTTAAGTGCTCATATTGAACTTATTTTGAAAGAATTGCAGAGAGTGTATGGTATGATTAAATCATGCTAATAGGAACTCTTGGTCATGCAGGATTCACCCATATTCTGATCAGTCCTTGGAAAGTTTGGAAATCTGGAACTGAACTCACTGGAAAATGGCAAGAAGATTTTAATGTATATAAAAATATAGGTGCATGTTAAGACTTAAAATATTTCTAATACCAAATTAGTAATCTGACAGAAACAGTTCAATTCATAGCAACCAAGGCAATAAAGCAACTAGCAAATTAACAGAACCCACTATTCAAGGGTTAGAGGATTCCTTTCAAGCTAAGAAAACAACACATCAGTATTCCTGGTGTATTAATTTAAGCTACATAATTCTCCTCTACTGTGATGAATTTATCATATTAAAACAACTATGTTTGCGGGTATTTAAACAGCAACAGGTTAGTAAAATATTTCATTTGTGTAATAAAACTATTGCTGTGTTTAGGTGCAAACATAATACAATTTTCAGTATAAATTCCAGTAGAGCTGGGAATCTGAGGTTGCAGTTATAGGGCACACACCAAACTGAGTCAGTTTTAAAAATATGAAACCTAAGCATGTTTAAGGAGCAAGGTCCCAGACCTTGGATATTCATTAGAAAAAATCCCATTCATTTGCTCTACAACATGAAGGCATCTTTTTCTATGTATAGCCCTATTTAAACTTTTATTACACTTCATTTTAAAAATTAATTAGTTTTGTTCTGTGTTAGACAATAAACATTTAGCTGTTGAGAAAAGCAAATGTTGATAGATCATCTTTGGCTGCATAGATAGTGGGAAGGGAGTGAAGGATAGTGTCTGAATATAAACATCTGAATTTTTTTAAAAAAAACATTTGAACAGCAAAAGTCCAACATGATTGTTGTTTATCGGTCCTCAGCTTTATCGAACTTTTGAAAGTCAAACTTGCTGTTACTGGCATTGGATGGCTTAACTGAACTGGAGGAAGTGCTCTTCCAAATCCAATAGTAATGTGTAACCATTTGGGGGAGCAATCATATTTTTCAGAATTTTGTAAATAGTTCATGTTTGCAAGAAAAGTGGCAATTTCCAGATAATACCTGATAGATTACCTGCATCACAAGAAGCATCACTGCAATTAATGCTAAAAGTATAATGTCTGTCCTCTGCTATTAGATCATCATGTTTCACTGACAAGAGGACTTAAATCTGTTAGTGTTAGTATAATTATATATTTACAGACCTAAGTCGCTGAGTGTTCAACACTGGTCTCATTCTATTTCTTTCGAACTGAAATGAAACATACATTGGCTTCAAACAGGACCAGCTATTTTTTAGCAGTCTGCTCTTCAACAGTCTCATATAATCAAGATCATGTTAATTCCATGTAAATTCATCTTAGAAAATGAATTCAAAGAAAGGGAAAATAAATACCTTTAAACATTCTGCACTGATGTCTGGATATGCCTGCTTAAAAATTCAAGATGCGCATTAGGCATCTGCTGGTGCACATGTCCTCAGGACACTGGCGTGCAGCTATTATATGCTTGATTATAAGATGTGATTTTTACTATTATACTAGATGTAGATTTAATATTTTAAAAGAACTTTTTAAATAGAACACGAAATTTCTAGATGACAAGAAGTAGTTCCACCAGAAATAAAAATGATACAATTTTCACAGCTTTTTCCTATTATAAAATATGCAGCGTTGTCTGGTGTATTTCCTTAAGTTGATGCTGGTAAGTTTTTTCCTTCGCTTCCTATGACTGAGGAATTCATCTATCCTTGCATAAGTACTTTTCCAACTATGACTGTTAAATTTACTATTAAAGGTTAAGATTACTGAGGAAAATTATAACATTTTTAATGAAAGCAGGGCCAATTTTAGGTTCTCCCAGCCTATAACCTGCCCTAACACTATCCAACATTAACATATTTTACCTCTCTTCATTTGATCTGTGATCCAGAAGACTTTAACAATAAGTATTGACCTATGCACTGTTAGAACATTCTATCTTAAATGCTACACTGGGACTTATCAAAGATATAAACATACCAATTTTTACTCTTCCTCGCTCAGGACCTTCACCCATAACTAAAATATTAGCAGGTTTCTGTGGAAAAAAAAATAAATACACAATACATATACCAAGGTAAACCTAAACATTTGTGGCTGAAATTAGCTTTACTTTTCCAATTTTAAATAAAAATGCAGTGGAATGTTAAAGTGATAATGCCTGTACATTATTAGTTTGTTGTAAGGCTACATAAGCAGCCAAATAATTTCCTTGACAATCTTTCCACCCCTTTCAAAAGCGTCCTTTCAAAAGCTCCCCAGATGGGAAGCTACTTTCTAGAATTCAGAGAAAGACGTGTTGTTTCTCCCTGCCTCTCTAACTTCCAACATTAGCCAAATATAGAAAAGCAATGCACGTTTTCCTCCCAAAAATAATGTAAATATCACTATACAAAATTTTATATATAACTACATTTTATTCTAAAATTAATCCCTCTAATGAACACTGTGTTTCACATGCCTTGCCTTTGCAGACATTTTATTTTTAGAAACACGGGTGCGTTTGGATTTTAAAGGCTTATTTCATGGATTTTGCTTTTCTTCTGATTTTTTTTTAGTTCCATCCATTTGCCCAACAATATATTTTCTTTGACAGTATTTTTGTTTAGAAATACTTGTAAACAACTTGTGCAATTACTTTTAAAGTGTTACAGAGCCATGCCAATATTAAACTGCTATTTTCTTATTAAAATGTTGCTAAACCTATATGAAACCAATAATAATTGGATTGTATTGGTCCTAATAGTATATATTCAGTTTGGATTTTTATCTTTCAAACCAGTTTGAAGAAGAAATGGTTACTGCCCATTCAAGAAATTTGCCAGGACATTACACTATGAAATACAGTAAACTAACATTTCAACATGCATGAATATTGTCACAACAGTGAGGTAGCTATATGGCAATATATATGGACTTTAAAGATACAAATTAATAGTTAAAATGCTTTCAAAAATGTTTGACAAATTAATTAAAAAACCTTTATAGGAAAATATATAATTTCATCTCATTATAATTTCAGCATAAATGAGAATACAATCACTGAACAACAGATTTGAAAAGGGTTATTTATGACTGCATATTTATGCAGATATTCAATTTTAAAAATAGCTGCATTTTAAAAATAAAATATGTGCTCATATCTAAAAAAAATGATGGTAGTTATCACAAGGCACTATTAGACTATCCAGCTCTAGTAGTGATTGATATAATTATGAAGAAATTAAGGAAGAATATGTAGAATTCTTATTTTACCCTTCTACATCAGTGCAGAAATAACACACCTCGTTGTAAAGATAAAGAATATCTCAAGGAAAAATATCTAAAGATAAAAAAGCTTTATCTTTGGTTTTGTTACGTCTGAATGATAAGTCTACCATTATCATCATACCGATCTTATGAGGAAAAGATTGCTTTCATATGTTGGAATTTTCATTAAGTTGATAGAAATGGATTTTCGTTCCATTTAAATATAGAGCAAACAATTGATACAAACCTTCTGAGTAATTAGTTAAGCGTAAAAATAAT